>CAKXYN010000023.1:4892692-5503653 GCA_935064755.1 Tragelaphus eurycerus
CGGACACGACTGAAGTGACTTAGCAGCAGCTTAGCAGCAGCACTTTGGGCCCTTCATCCTGTAAGACTTTGCCTCCTGGAACATGAACTTGATAGCTGGAGCTCTCAATCCTCTTGGGACCATGAGGACAGAACAGGACGGACACCCAGAAAGACATAAATTGCTGAAGACACTACGATCCTGCTGCACCAGCCCTGGGCGCTTTACCTCCTGATTTTTAACTAAAGGAGAGAGGGAAAAAAAGTCTTCATTTTTGTCTAAATAAATTCTTACTCGATATATCCTATAAAGCTCTCAGTCATTCCAAACAGAACGTCTTGTTTAACAGCAGCAGGGGCTCGGTTCTGGCCGTGCATTATTGTCACCTGGTGTGTTTTTTAAAATGTCAGTGCCTGGGTCCCCCTCAGAGGTCCTTAGGTAAGCCGGTCTGGGGCAGAGCCTTAGGCAATAGGATTTTTAAAGCTCTCAGGGTGATTATGATGTACAGCCGCAGGTCCCAAAGCCCTGCTGTTCTAGTTTCCAAGGCAAGAATAACTGGTTAATTGATTCCTTCTGCTCTCATTAGACACTAATAGGCACCTGGTGGACCGTGTCCGTAGCCCGAGGTTTATCAGCGTCACCTGCTGGGCTGATTAAAGCGCAGGTTGCTGGCCGCCTGCCCAGGGCTTTGGCTTTACTGGGCCTGGGGCGGGCCGGAGAATCTGCATTTCTAACAAGCTCCCAGGATGCCGATGTGGTAGTGAGGGTCCAGAGCAATAAAACCAGGTATCTGTCTGTTTTTCATCCCCAGGCCCTTCCTGCTCTGCCACCCCTCTGGGTGCCCCGAACGCACTGCTTTGCTCTACTCTTGTGCCCTCCTTGGATAGGACTTTTAGGCAGTACCACCCTAGAAGCTTACGCCAAGACCCTTTCCTCCTCTGTCTGAAAAAACCTTCACTGTCTTCCAAGTTTCCACTCAGAGGTCACCTCCTTCAGGAAATCTTCCTTTCAGCACCCACGTCTGTGTTCCCAGAGGCCTTGATCCCTCTGTCTCTTTGCACTTGAGTGCAGTTGCCTTGTTGAATCCCTTTTCTCCTAAGACAGAAATACACTTTCTCTCTCTGTGCCCGGGATTCAGCTGAAGCTCCCAATACTTTGGCCACCTGATGCAAAGAGCTGACTCATTGGAAAAGGCTCTGATGCTGGGAAAGATTGAGGGCAGGAGGAGAAGGGGATGACAGAGGATGGGATGGTTGGATGACATCACCGACTCAACGGACATGAGTTTGAGCAAACTCTGGGAGCTGGTGATGGAGGCCTGGCGTGCTGCAGTCCATGGGGTCGCAAAGAGTTGGACGTGACTGAGTGACTCAACTGCCCTGGTCTCTGTCTTCTTCACCCTCCAAACACACTTTGCTTTGGGGACTGTGGGTGTTATTTCGCTCGGCAGAAGTTGTCTTGCTGGCACCCCAAGCCTCCTGCCCTTTCCTCCTCTTGTTCTGAAGTTCCCGATCCCGGAGTTGTTGCTTAGAACAGTGGTGTTCACCTGGGGGTGATTTTGCCTCCCACTGGGGGCTCTGTCCACCTCTGGAGATATTTCTGGTTGTCACACCTGGGAGGCTCTACCGGCCTCTACTGGGTCCAAGCCAGGGATGCGGCTCAATGTCCTCTGTCCTTCGGACAGTTTCCAATGACAGAGAATCCTCTGGCCCAAAGTGTCAGCAGTGCCGAGCCTGAGAGAGCCTCCCCTCTAAGGCCTCCCTGGGAGTGGAGAGGCCCCTCTGCCCTTGGCCCAGCAGTGCTGGGTGGGTTGGTTAGTGCCGGTCAGCCTGTAACAACAGCTCCTGGGGGTGGGCTGAAGGGGTCTCCAGCACCAGCACAGCTGAGAATCCTCAAGCTGGTGACGGTGGTGATGCTGGCTAACAGTCATTCTGAGCTGAGGCCTGAGGCGCACGAGGCAGGCCCTCCCTGGGCTCAGGGGCAGCTGAGCGGAGCTGGCGCCTCCGGCCGCACCTCAGCGATGGAGGGACAGCGCCGTCTTTGTAGGAGAGCTGCTGGGAAGAAGCCTCACAGGGCCGAGGAACTGGCAGAGAGGGTCTCAGGGAGGACCGTGCCTGGGCACCCTCAGAGAACCTCCCCTCGGGAACCGAAGCCTCTGCCCCCATAGTTGCGAGGCCTCAGCTCGGTGGCTCTGGGAAATGGGCTGGAACCCTGGCAGGAAATGGATCCTGGGTGGAGCGAGCTCACGAAGAAGTGCCCTGAAGCTGTTTGCCAGATCCTGGCTGGCAGCTCTTTTCAGACGAGCTTCTCTGACCCACTACGCGGTGTGTGGGGCTGAGAGCAGCGCTCCTCGCCACCCGGAAGAAATCAGCCTCTGTGGGGCCACCCCCGGGGGCCCAGGGGCCTCAGAGGAGGCTGTGAAATCTCCAAGATTTCAGAACGTAGTGTAGAAGGTAGGATCCCTCCAGAGATGCAAAGAGAACGTCCCAGTGGAACCAGCTGAGCACTAAGAACACACATGTCTATCACAAGATACTGGAGAGCGGAAGGCTGCCCACAGGAGGGCCTGAAACACACACTAGAGGCCTGGGTGTATGCTTAGGCGAATGACTATTGCTTCAAGTCAGTGCTCCTTAGCCATCAGAGGGTCAAGGACCCTATGATGGTTGGATGACAGCTCTGGACCCTCATCCTAGGAAAGTGCTTCTATGCATAAAAGGTCATCGTCAGCTTCGAGGGGTTGGAGGATCACCCTAGTTGCATCCCTGGACTTGGGATTTAATGCATCCATCCTCAGGACCAGAGAAATGCCAGCATCTCAGGCTGGCATCTGGCACGAGATAACCACAGAGCAGATGTTCAGATGATTAAAGACAAGGTGTTTGGCAGGAAAAGAGGCCAGTGGATGAGAGAGACAGGCAGCCGCATAATTGTAACAGTATGGATATTGGCCAAAATGAAATATTGATTAGCAATTATATGGCCCAGTGAGTGGAGACAGGTCCCTGGAGGCAGGCATGCAGTTCTTGGCTTTACCAATCATTTATGTAGCCAACAAATATTTAACACAAACCCACTGTGTGTGAGCTGAGGATTCAGCAGGTTCCTGTCCTTATGTGCCTGACCTTCCAGGCTGGACATGGAAAATAAGTCATGTCAGGTGGTGAAGAGTGTTAGAACGAGGGGGGAAGGCTTCACTGAAATGACAGCTTTGAGCAGGTACAAGAAGAGGTGAAGGAGTGAAGTGTCCACGTGTGTGGGAGAAAGGTTCTGGACAGGGAGCAGCAGGTGCGCATGTCCTGGGACAGAAGCACACTTGGTACGTTTGAGGTTCAGCGAGCTGGTGGGTGTGCCATGGAGTCAGCACGAGGAAGAGCAGGAGATGAGGTCTGTCTGCGAGGGAGGTCTGGGACCCTTGGGTTTTGTTCTCAGTGGGATGAGAAGCCATTAAAGGATCGTGAGCAGGGAAGTAACACGATCTCAATTAGGTTTTTAAAATTAATTGAGTGCCAGTGGAGAAAGTGAATGGGCGTGGTCAACATTCTCATGATAATATTAATAACAGTCATATTCTCTTGCTTTATCAGATAAGTTATTCACTCTTCCTCGATCTTAATGTGGGGTCAGCCAACTTTCTCTGTAAATGGTCAGATAGTAAGTATTTTAGGCTTTGTGAACCATATGGCCTCTGCCATCTTACTCCGCTCTGCCTTTGGAGCTTGAGGACAGCCATCGACAGCAGGTAAATGAATGATCCTGGCCATGTTCTAGGGGACGAGCCATCCCAACCTGCCTGGGATAGAGGGGTTTTCCTGAATCTAAGAGTCGCCTCTTTCCTAGCTCAGCTGAGATAATGTGGGCAAGTGGAGATAGTTGGCAAATTCCAAGAAATCTTTGTGAATGCTGAAATTTGCATTCTGTGTATATTTTACATATCATGAAATAATATTCTTTTAATCTTTTCCCCAGTTGTCGGGAGCCGGCTTGGATCAGCGCTCCGCCCAAGACAAAGGTCATGAGGAAGGAGGCTTGGCACACGCAAGGGCGAGATCAAGCCTCAGGAGCCCCCTGGAAATTCTTGAGCATCTACCCCCAAAAACCAGAGCCTGCCTACTTTCTGCTTTGTGTTCTCACCTACACCTCTGACTTTATGGGGGCTGTCCCCCACTACCTCTCTCTGAAAAAAGAGTTAACTTACATCTCCAGTTAATAATTCCTGGGTGTGACAGTGTTTCAGCCTACAAACTCCTTTGGAAATCTTCTAGCCTGCCTGAATAGGCTTTTCCGGCCACATGTGATTGTTTAGAGCCTCCCAACTGAGAGGCATGAGATGTTCTAAACTGTCTAAATACAGATTCCTTTGAGCAGTTAAAAGATTAGAAATTGTATTGGTGAAGGGTTTTTCACTTGTTGGGTCAATGTTGGCTGCTAAGTCTCCATATCCCTTACCTACTGTGTTCTTGGCAGTGTATTGATTGATATAATTGGTTTATAGAAATGTAAGTAGTAGCTTTAATGTTTGTAACCTTGGACCCTTGAGTTAATTCTTTTTCTTGTTACAACCCACCACACCTTTGCCCTATAGAAATGCAACTCCAATGCTTTTGGAGGGTGGTGCCTGACTTTAGAATAATCACCTTTAGAGAAAAGTAAGTTTCTTAAAATGTTAACAGGCCTCCGGGCCAGAAGATGATGTAACTCACCTAAACTTTTGCGTGTGATAGGTTTGAAAGCCTGGCTCAGGGACTGCTGCCCCTGCATGACTCCACCCCTTCCCCCATTGTCCTCTATGCATAACTTAAGGTATAAAAACTACTTTGCAAAATAAAGTGCGGGGCCTTGTTCACCGAAACTTGGTCTCCCCATGTCGTTCTTTCTCTTACCTTCTGGCTGAATTATTCAGCCTCCTCTCTCCACAAAATATTCTCACTGAGCTATCCTTATTTCATCCACTTTTCTTCACTGAATTTCCTCCTCACTGAGCTATCCTCATTTCTATTATTCTTTATATCTTTAATTAATACTTAAGCAATTGTTTCCTGATCGTCGCCAACGCCGTCCCCGCTTCGAATTCCCTGGATCCACCGGGGCTGGACCCTGGCACCCAATACTTAAAAAAACATAAAAGCCGTGCTCCGCTCACACAAAAACAGCCTGCGTTTGACCCACGGGCTACAGGCTGGCAAGCCCTGGCCTTGAGGCCCCATCAGGCAGGACCACGCACACCCGCCCTTCTGTGTCCCCCTCCATCGGGCCGCCAGGGGTCCCAGCCCCTGCTGGTCCCTGTGTTCCTGCCACGCCAGCTGGTTTCAGGGTCTTTGTCCGTTCCAGACTCCATTCCGCTTGGAGACTTGACACGTGCTGTCCCCTTTTCCTGAGAATTCTTCCCCTACCTTTTCATCTGGAGAAGGGATAGCTCCTGCTCAGAGTGAGAGTTACATATTACTCTCTGCTTCAGGCTTTCTCACACACAGGCCATTTGTTTTTTCTGCCCCAAGGTTGACCAGCAGCCTATGTCCCGGCCTGGCGTGAAGGGCGCTCCAGCGGGAATACAACCAGTTCTATGGCTCAGGAATCCAAACTGAGATAAGGGGAAGGAGAAGTTACTTGGTAGTAGAAGAGGAAATTGAAAAGATGCCCCATGGAGGCAGGCAAGCAGAAACCCATGAAGCGGTAGGGCCATGAGACCCCAGAGAAGCAGAACAGAGGTGTAAACAGGAGTCACAGTTGAGCAGAAGCTGGAGGTGAGGATGGAGGCAGAGAGGCAGCCGGAGGAGCAGCCGTTGCGATGGCTGAGGCTTGACTCGCAGCTACAGCCTGTGGGGCGAACAGACTCTCCAGGCTCTGGGGTGCCCTTGAGTCCTATCTTTCCACTCTCTGCAAGGCCTTGCCGTATGACTGGGGGCTTCCGTGTGATTCCTGTCCCCTGGCTGCCATGTAGCCCCTTCCAAAAAGCTCCCCCCAGCTCAGTGCCTTACACATAGTAGGTATGTGTGTAATGTGAAATGTGTAAGAATCTCATCACTTGAGATGATCTAAGAAAAAACTGCTTCCTGCAATCAAAACTTCCTACCCCACCACTTACATTCTGAGGTCATGATTTGTATCCACTTTCTTGGGGATGAATATAGGACTCTTTCCATGTCTTCCACAGTTCAGCACATCGATCTCTGTAATTGCTGAGCAAAGGATCCTATCTGGAAGAGCCTGAGCTCATGGAGAGACACGGGCGTGTGTGGGCTCAGTCACTCAGTTGCGTCTGATTCTTTGCGACCCCATGGACTGCAGCCAACTAGGCTCCTTTGCCCTGAGATTTCCCAGGCAAGAATACTGGAGTGAGTTGCCATGTTTTTCTCCAGGGGATTTCCCAACCCAGGGAAATCGTACCTGGGTCTCTTGCATCTCCTGCATTGGCAGGCAGATTCTTTACCACCTAGCCACCTGGGGAGCCCAGAAAAAATCTCCGGTACAAGTTGGTAGGGTGCTGGGAGGGGGACCCTAAATACAGCAGCTGCCCATCCAAAGGGTGGGTGAGATCTCTCACTTCTTTGTATCCAGCAGCTGTTGAGAGCCAAGTGGGAGACAGAATAGCTGTCTGGAAGATAGGCAGCCTTAAGAAACGAGAAGGACTTTAATTGGCTCTTAACTGGGCTAAATGTGCCAGGAAAGTGAAGAGACTGGTTCTCCAGGTGGAACAAGATTAGTTCTCATCTGGCATGTTTAATGGGTCAGCAGACACTCAATCGAACAAGCTCTTCCACTCCTCTCCCTCTCTGCCGCAAGCCTTTGAAAACTCATTTTATCAAAATTAAAGCTAGATTCTGCTGTGAGCTGCTGCTGCTAAGTTGCTTCAGTCGTGTCCGATTCTGTGCGACCCCACAGACGGCAGCCCACCAGGCTCCCCCGTCCCTGGGATTCTCTAGGCAAGAACACTGGAGTGGGTTGCTATTTCCTTCTCCAATGCACGAAAGTGAAAAGTGAAAATTGAAAGTGAAGTCACTCGGTCGTATCCGACTCCAAGCGACCCTGAGGACTGCAGCCGACCAGGCTCCTCCGTCCATGGGATTTTCCAGGCGAGAGTACCAGTACGGAGTGGGGTGTCATTGCCTTCTCCTATGCATCACTATGTTACATTAAATAACAGTGTGCTTGGACAATCAGTCAGGTATCCTGTGGCCTCAAATGAGGTGAAGGGCAGCAATATCCCCAGAGAAGAAGCTCCAATAAATGGTCAGAGAAATGGACAATTCATGGAGATTTAAGGCAAAGGAATGGTATCAGAGGGGAGGAGAAGGCGGAAGGAAGGGAACTATATATGTGGGAACTTCCAAAAACATCAGAGAAGTTCACAGCTCCATTATCATAATCCAGAAACACTCCAATCCTACCCGGAGGCCTTTTCACAAACTGAACTAAGGGTGGGGAAGCGGTGGATAGAACATACTGACTGTTCACCTTCGTAGAACACAGAAAAATGCTTCTTCAGCACCAATACTGATACTGGCATCACTCGTGAAGATGCTTTTACAGCCCCCAGCTGGAGGACTGTGCCACGTCCAGCTCCCGGCACTGCCCCCCGGAGGCGAAGGCCCGAGCTCCCCAGGACCCGGCACATGCCCCGCCCCCCGGGACTGTCTGGATGCGCGGGGTGGTCGTCCTCAGACGTCACACTTGCATCATCGAGGATCGCGTGGTGAGCGGTCGCTGTCCGACTCAGAACAGTGTTCATGCTGAAGTTGTTCGCGTGTGTAGGAATGCAGAGACAGGCCAGGAAGGGAGCTCTGCGTTCACGGGCTGAGGCTCCTGCATCTGTGCCAAGTCAGTTGTTTTCAGCACATTTTCCAAGCCCTGGAGCAGCTCCGTGTCCAGCTTGCGGCACATCCCATTAGCTCTCCATCCATTTCTTTCAGACTTTCTCTCTGTTGAGTCATTCTGAACACACTCTCCTTGAGTTGTAGACGAATGTCCTTGGCTTCTTTCTTCAGGGCCTCCAGATGCAGCTGCTCTGCCTCCTGGAGCAAATGTATATCCTCTGGTATTAAGCTGTAATCATGAGCTTCCTTAAGGCCACATATTCCTTAAATTACTGAATTTTTTCAGCTTCCTGGTTCAGAATTTGCATTTCTTCTCTCATTTTCCATCAAGAGCCCATTCTCTCCAGAAGTTTCTCCCGGGATTCCTCAGTGGCCCTGTGTATCGGCCTGTGGCTGTGAGCTGCGTGCTCAGGGCATTCAGAGCAGGGCCCACAGAGCAGGGTCTGGTTAGCCTCACGGAAGAGGCCTTTGGTGTATCACACAGACCTGCTCCTCAGAGCTGGGGTCGTGGTCAGCTCTGGCCTGCCAGCAAAGCCTTAGACAGGGACGGCAGAAGTTGTGCCCACGGTTTATGGAGACAGGGTCCAGGAAGTAGATCATGCAGATGGAGCAGGTGACTCCGTTCTGAGGCAGCTCCTAATGAATTAATTTGAAATACTCCGGGAATAAAATCCTTGCCAACCACAGTGGTTGTAATGGGTAGGGACAAGTCCTGCCTGTAGGGGGCAGTATAGCAAGAAGCGAGCGGTCCCAGGCTCAGAGCGCTGGGAACGGGACTCTCACCTGAGCGCTTTCAGATCAGATCAGATCAGTCGCTCAGTCGTGTCCGACTCTTTGCGACCCCATGAACCGCAGCACGCCAGGCCTCCCTGTCCATCACCAGCTCCCGGAGGTCACTCAGACTCGCATCCATCGAGTCAGTGATGCCATCCAGCCATCTCATCCTCTGTCGTCCCCTTCTCCTCCTGCCCTCAATCCCTCCCAGCATCAGAGTCTTCTCCAATGAGTCAACTCTTCGCATGAGGTGGCCAAAATACTGGAGTTTCAGCTTTAGCATCATTCCTTCTAAAGAAATTCCAGGATTGATCTCCTTCAGAATGGACTGGTTGGATCTTCTTGCAGTCCAAGGGACTCTCAAGAGTCTTCTCCAACACCACAGTTCAAAAGCATCAATTCTTCGGCGCTCAGCCTTCTTCACAGTCCAGCTCTCACATCCATACATGACCACAGGAAAGACCATAGCCTTGACTAGGCGAACCTTTGTTGGTAAAGTAATGTCTCTGCTTTTGAATATGCTATCTAGGTTGGTCATAACTTTCCTTCCAAGGAGTAAGCGTCTTTTAATTTCATGGCTGCAGTCACCATCTGCAGTGATTTTGGAGCCCAGAAAAACAAAGTCTGACACTGTTTCCACTGTTTCCCCATCTATTTCCCATGCAGTGATGGGACCAGATGCCATGATCTTCGTTTTCTGAATGTTGAGCTTTAAGCCAACCTTTTCACTCTCCACTTTCACTTTCATCAAGAGGCTTTTTAGCCCCTCTTCACTTTCTGCCATAAGGGTGGTGTCATCTGCATATCTGAGGTTATTGATATTTCTCCCGGCAATCTTGATTCCAACTTGCGTTTCTTCCAGTCCAGCATTTCTCATGATGTACTCTGCATATAAGTTAAATAAACATGGTGACAATATGCAGCCTTGACGTACTCCTTTTCCTATTTGGAACCAGTCTGTTGTTCCATGACCAGTTCTAACTGTTGCTTCCTGACCTGCATACAGATTTCTCAAGAGGCAGATCAGGTGGTCTGGTATTCCCATCTCTTTCAGAATTTTCCATAGTTTATTGTGATCCACACAGTCAAAGGCTTTGGCATAGTCAATAAAGCAGAAATAGATGTTTTTCTGGAACTCTCTTGCTTTTTCCATGATCCAGCGGATGTTGGCAATTTGATCTCTGGTTCCTCTGCCTTTTCTAAAACCAGCTTGAACGTCAGGAAGTTCACGGTTCACATATTGCTGAAGCCTGGCTTGGAGAATTTTGAGCATTATTTTACTAGCGTGTGAGATGAGTGCAATTGTTCGGTAGTTTGAGCACTCCTTGGCATTGCCTTTCTTTGGGATTGGGATGAAAACTGACCTTTTCCAATCTTGTGGCCACTGCTGAGTTTTCCAAATTTGCTGGCATATTGAGTGTAGCACTTTCACAGCATCATCATTCAGGACTTGGAATAGCTCCACTGGAATTCCATCACCTCCACTAGCTTTGTTTGTAGTGATGCTTTCTAAGGCCCATTTGACTTCACATTCCAAGATGTCTGGCTCTAGGTCAGTGATCACATCATCATGATTATCTGGGTCGTGAAGCTCTTTTTTGTACAGTTCTTCTGTGTATTCTTGCCACCTCTTCTTGATATCTTCTGCTTCTGTTAGATCCACACCATCTCTGTCCTTTATTGTGCCCATCTTTGCATGAAATGTTCCTTTGGTATCTCTGATTTTCTTGAAGAGATCCCTAGTCTTTCCCATTCTGTTGTTTTCCTCTATTTCTTTGCATTGATCACTGAAGAAGGCTTTCTTATCTCTTCTTGCTATTCTTTGGAACTCTGCATTCAGATGTTTATATCTTTCCTTTTCTCCTTTGCTTTTCGCTTCTCTTCTTTTCACAGCTATTTGTAAGGCCTCCCCAGACAGCCATTTTGCTTTTTTGCATTTCTTTTCCATGGGGATGGTCTTGATCCCTGTCTCCTGGACAATGTCACGAACCTCATTCCATAGTTCATCAGGCACTCTATCTATCAGATCTAGGCCCTTAAATCTATTTCTCACTTCCACTGTATAATCATAAGGGATTTGATTTAGGTCATACCTGAATGGTCTAGTAGTTTTCTCTACTTTCTTCAATTTCAGTCTGAATTTGGCAATAAGGAGTTCATGGTCTGAGCCACAGTCAGCTCCTGGTCTTGTTTTTGCTGATTGTATAGAGCTTCTCCATCTTTGGCTGCAAAGAATATAATCGATCTGATTTCGGTGTTGACCATCTGGTGATGTCCATGTATAGAGTCTTCTCTTGTGTTGTTGGAAGAGGGTATTTGCTATGACCAGTGCATTTTCTTGGCAAAACTCTATTAGTCTTTGCCCTGCTTCATTCCGTATTCCAAGGCCAAATTTGCCTGTTACTCCAGGTGTTTCTTGACTTCCTACTTTTGCATTCCAGTCCCCTATAATGAAAAGGACATCTTTTTTGGGTGTTAGTTCTAAAAGGTCTTGTAGGTCTTCATAGAACCTTTCAACTTCAGCTTCTTCGGCGCTTTAGCTGGAGGTATTAGCACTGGCGTTCTAGAAAGGAAGGAAAAGTCCCAGTTGAATGAGATTTTAAAGGAATTTTATTTAGCTCCTTGGCGAAATTTAAAATTCTTCCCATACACATGCATTACAAATACACATATACAAGCACACACGTGTGTGCACACAGACACACACACCCCTGGCAAATAGTAAAACGTGTTTCTTTCACTTAAAAGGTGGTCTTTTTTCTGAGGCTGTTTGGCTGTACTTTTGAGAGGGGAGAGCCCCACCAGATAAATCCCAGGTTTGCAGTTCCACTGCTTTCTGGTGAACTGCCGGGAAATGTTTTGGAGACAAAAGGTAACCCAACCTCTGTCGAGCGGAAAACTTCTACACTTCACTCGTCAAGGTCACGACTGGATTTCTCTTTAATCCGGTGGCTGCCTGAAGCCCCCGAGTGCTGTGTCTTACCCTTATTCATGCCTTTCTCTCACACCACAGGTGGCGACTTCTTCCAACCCCCCACCCTGCCCCACCGTACCCCTTCTCTTTCCTGCACAGAATCTGCAGTTCAGCTCTGCCCTCATTTGCCTACACCCTCACTAGACTGCGTTGTCTATACATAAATTCTGGGAGACTACCTCAGCTCTGCATTCAGTGACCAGCTTGGCACCTGACATGTAGTAGGAACACACATCCCACAGACAGATGGGATGATGGCCTGAGCATATTCCTTAACCTTCTGGGCTTCCATTTACTCGTGGAAACAAAGAGGAAATGGGTTTCTAGTTCTAACCATATACTGTCTTCTGATTCAAGGAAGTAACCAAGGAGAAAACATAGATTTAAGAAGCATTGAAAAAACAAGGGTAGAATAGCTATCTAAATATGGTAACTGTTATGCCACTTCACAGGCCCTCCTTGGGGCTGGATGGAACACTGGGCAGGCCCTCAGTGGCAACAGGCACATTCTAGGTACCCACTGTTCTAAGGTGAAAGGATTCACCTCGCAAAGTACAGGCCTATCTCCTGGGGGAAGGAGACATCTTAACGTGGCTGCCTGGGCTGTCTGCCCATGTGGGATTTTAACAGCACTTCCAAGTGAATCCTTTCATCTTGCAAATGACATTCAGAGTCAGTAAGTGTCCCTGGGATGCTTTTTGCAGACAACTAGCAGTAATCATCCCCGTGGGAGCTGGAGAGATGCAAGCTAGGCTGGCGAAGGAGGCTGTGATTAGAGATGTGGGTGTCAGGCTTGAGGAGACGTGGCCTCACTACGTGTGCTCCCCACAGACCTGCAGGAAGAGCGGGTCCCCAGCCCTGAATGCGGCGCAAACTCAGGCAGGAATTGCAATGAGCTGTTACGTGAGCCAACCTGGCGTAAAGGACGCAGGTTGTCCTTTTTGGGGCCCCCTGTTTAATTCCATCTGGGCATAATCTCGAGCTTCCCCGGTGGCTCTAGTGGTGTAGAGCACAACTGCCAACACGCATAAGAGACACAGGTTCCATCCCTGGGTGGGGAAGATCCCCTGGAGGAGGAAATGACAGCCCACTCCAGTATTCTTGCCTGGAGGATCCCATGGACAGAGGAGCCTGGCGGGCTGCAGTCCATAGCGTTGCCAAGGGTCAGATACAACTGGAGTGACGTAGCATGCACACACATGCAAAACCTCAGGGTGAGTGCGAGTAAGGGGGGACGCGAGAGGCCAGCCTGGAATTGTTGCTGAGCCTGTGGACGCACTCTGGGGCAGGCAGTGCCTCGCGGTTGGCGGGGTCCCTAAGTTTGCTGGTCTGTGTCTGAATAGTTTGGCCACCTGCTTCCTGATCCCAAACTACTGCTTAGATGTTCCTTCTCTACCCTTATCTTTGACTTCCCAGTTTCAGGGTTTCGTGGTATTTGGCTTTCTCCGTATCTGGAGAACTCATAGGGAAAGATCGTCCTATGACTTATCCCTCTCCTATCCTAGGGGCTTCCCACAGATTCCCGAGAAAGCAGACGGGGGCCGAGAATATGGATCCAGTACCGGGATGTTAACCCAGCTTCTACGCAGTCTGAGTGGTGAAGCATGAGGCTTTGTGGAATAACCACTCAGGGAAGGATAATAGCTAAGGGACAGAACCTTAGATTCAGGAGGCCCGTGTGAGCTGTACTCGCATGACCAGACCATTCCAGAACCACGCTGGTCTCAGTGGATGCTGAGTCTCTGTGGATTCCAGTCCTGGCAGCTTTGTTTTGTGCTGTCTGGTCAAGTGAAATTCTGTGCACAGGGTGATCCGTGTAAAGTCGCACTCTTTGTCTGCTCTCCTTCAATTAGCATGCTCTCCAGAAAAATACAAAAAAGAAGTGTCAGTGTGAATTGTTTCAGGGGGGTCTGGCTGCCCTCTTGAGCGTGGACAATGTCAGGAGGGAGGAAATGAGAGGGGAAGGAGCTGTGGGTCAGACAGGAAAGGACCCTCCTCTTCTCCGGATGGAAGTCCCTCAGGACCTGTGCTGTGTACACAGGCATGTGGACTGGACTCACGTGGTCCTTTCCAGCAAGGAACTTGAAATTCTTTTGCAAAGTTTGTTCATTTGATTCCCCCCACAAAACGTAACTGGAACAATTAGAATAAATCGTGAGGCAGAGAATGCCCACTAATTTAAAAGCCTGCCCAGTGCCTAGGGCAGTGCCTGGCCCAAGGTAGCCACTCAATGCGTGTTTACTTGATAAATGAGGGTTAAATAAATAAATAAATAAATCAGAACTGGCCTCTGATGGTCACTCCAGCCCCTTTCAGCTTGATTAAACCTGGTGGTGGCTTAGTTGCTAAGTTGTGTCTGACTCTTGCGACCCCGTGGACTCTACCCCACCAGACTCCTCTGTTCGTGGGATTTCCCAGGGCCTGGCACTGGAGCGGGTTGCTGTTTCCTTCTTCAGGGGTTCTTCCCGACTCAGGGATCAAACCTGCATTTCCTAGACTGCAGGCATAGATTCTTTAGCACTGAGTCACTAGGGAAGCCCCTGATTAAACATATATGTGTTCACATTGCCAAGTCACAGGAGAGAAGTTTTAGCCCAGCATAGACAGAACCTACCTCTTTATTTTAAACGCTTCTCACAGAAAGAATGTGTTTCAAACCAGACACCACAGTTGGCAAAGTGTCCCAGGTGCTACCCTGGGCTTAAAATGCTCAGATTAGCTATGACAGCCCATTTGTAGTTCATGTAATTTTCTGATTGGAAACCCATCGAAACATAAAGAAGAAGGACCTAACATACAAATTCAGTAGTCAGCCTGGTGACTGATCAAAATCAGTAGGAATCAAACACGTTCTAGAATTTCTGAAAGCTCATTTGGGCCATGTACAAGTTTATTGGAAAGTTGTCTTCATGATGACAAGTAGACGATCCACATACCTTCATTTTTTACCTATAAACATGTGGTTTACAAACCCTAGATTTAAATCAGTTTTAGTTTTCCGCATCTACCATTTTCCTCTCCATTTTAGCTCAGTAAGCGTGGGTTGAACAATTACCACGAGACTAACCTAGTGCTTGGGTGCTCTGGGGCATGGTGCAATCAATTTATTGACTTGGGAAATCACAAAGACTCAAAATCAATTAAATTATTTAAAACAACAGCATGAGAAGAGGCAACATTCAGATGACATATTGGTTATGAGCACAAAAGGACCAGAATTTCCTCAGCAATGACACAGGACTGGAAGCCCTGCTATAAGATGAACTTTCCTGCCCATACCGAGCAAATGTCAGCACCTTCAGGGAGCGGAAGGATTGCCTAACAGTAGCTATTTAGTGTGATAATGGCGTTTGATAGTTTGGACACAAACACCATTGTCACACTCCACAGCTCTGCTAAGGAAATCGGTAGCCGGGGAAGTGTTAATTTCACCTGCACCTTCCACCAGAGTCTCTGAGCATTATCAGAGAATCTCATCAGTTTCACGGAGAGACCTGAGCAAAGAAAAAAGAGGGATAACAGGTCGGGAGCATCTTGAGCAATGGAGAGCAATAAAGACGTTGGACTTGTGTGTTCTGCAACAGACACGCTAATAAAGGGATCCGTTGCGAGTGATCTGCAACCACCCGCAACAGGAAGGAAGACTTCCTGTGGAAATGGATGGGAAATCTGTTTGCATCAATTTTCTGAAGGGGCGAAGAGAGAAAAAGAATCCCTAGTGGGAACTGATTTTAGAAAACAAATACTTAGTGGAAGACAACATCATAAACGGTAATAACATGACTGGAGTAATGGGTCCTCCCTGACTCTCTTCCTCACCATCTACCCCAGTCCAGCATCAGTAACTGGGGTCAGCCTTGCAGCCTGAGAGCAGTTATGCTGCTTGGGGACCTAGCGTTCAGACAAGCTGCGATCCACTCTCAGTATGGCTGTTGGATACAGAGGCGTTCACAGGGGCTCAGATGTCGAATCTCACCGCGGTGGTTTCCTGTCACAGTAGCGAGTGGGAGATGGTGGCGGGGGCCGGGGGCTGGGGGGAAGAGGAGGAACATGGAAAGAGAGGACTATTCCAGTGTTGTTAATAATTCTCCTTTTCTAGCCAAAGGGAGCCTCCTGTGAATAAATCCCTCCTGCTTTACTTGATTTCCTGTTGAAAATGGTTTCTGCCTAATATATGCACTCCTGCCCACAATGGAGCAGGAGAGGAAATAAAGCATTTTATCTAATCCTTTCTTTCTCCCAGATGCTGGAAATGGAAAAGGGTGGAGGCCAGCTTACTCTTTCCTCCAGGATAACTGAGTTGTTAACCAGTCTTCCTTTGGGCATAAAATCAACCCATTCTTAATAACTGGAAAATGAACCCTTCTGCATTTTTTTTTTTTTTTTTCAGTAAAAATGGCCCTTATTGTCAGGCAGGCCTTGCAACAGCCCTCTTCAGCCTGGGCTGTGTGGTTGTGAGCATACCATGAAAGTCACTCAGCTTCCATGGTCAGAATGTTGATCCCTGCCTTTTTTTCTCCTTTCTAGTTTTATCGAAAAGTAAAACATATTTTAGGTGTACAACATCAGCGTGTTTTGTTTTGTTTTTTTTTTTTGCTTTTTTACTGTGTTCATGTGCTCATCTTTCTATTAAGGACTGACTGACTTTGGTTCCTGTCTGAGATCCTGGATCACCTTTATAGGGTGGAGAGCGTCAGCAGAGTCCCACCCAGCCCATGTGAGGTCTGCTCGCTTCAGGGGGAATTCTTCCCCTGGGCACTACTCCCAGGACTCCCACTGCAGATGGGCTCTAGAGTTCCAGCTGCCCTGGCATGCTGGGTGCGGCTGCTCATGTAATTAACCATCTCTGGTTTTCCCCTCTCCTGATGACTTAGCCAGGTTCATCTGCTTTGTCTTTGCCTGAGGGACATAGAACAGAAACCGCTCTTCCTGGTCACTCCAGGGATGTTCCGATCATGCTGAGAGGCTGCAGAAATCCTAGCTCGGTTGAAAAGAATCATTCACTAGTGACAAAGGTCCTGGTAGGACACGCTTGGAGGGTTTTCTGCCAGACAGACTCCTGAGGTCGGTTCACTTCTCAGAGCCTCCCAGCAGTGTCTGCCCTCATTCCTCGTCTCCAGGTGAGCCCCGTGCGCCTCAGTCTTCCATTAACCTGCAAAGACAGAAGGTGGAAGCGTAAATAGGGAAAAGAGAGAGGAGTCGCCTCTCTCTTAATGGTGTTGCCTCTAAACAAACCTCGATTTCTTCGGTCCAGGAAAAAGTCCTCAAGTTTGTAGAAGAGATTTTCTTTTCTACCCATTTGTAGAAAGGTTTACCTATCAGGTTGTCCACAGGGGCAGTGTTTATAACAGTAAAAACTGCAAGCAACTGTCCAATTATAAGAGAAGTATGACATATTCACGATACATCCTAGACATTTAAGGGGATGTTACAGAAAAATGGTTGTTCACTTGGAAAGAGATTCGGTGAAGAAGTAGTTTGTAAAACCATTTCAAATGCCCTTTCTGTGAAACCTGGTATATACGCCTGGGGCAAACACATCAACTATTAACCCTGGCTGAGTCGGACATGACTGAGTGACTTCACTTTCTCTTTTCCCTTTCACGCATTGGAGAAGGAAATGGCAACCCACTCCAGTGTTCTTGCCTGGAGAATCCCAGGGACGAGGAAGCCTGGTGGGCTGCCGTCTATGGGGTTGCACAGAGTCGGACACGACTGAAATGACTTAGCATAGCATAGCATAGCATTAACCCTGGCTATGTCTGAGTGGTGGAATTACAGTGTGGTTTTGTTTCTCCTTTTGGGTCTCTGCATTTATTCATTCTACAATGAAGGTAATGCTTTTGTAATGAGAAAAATAATTAGAATATAAACATCTTTAAGACCCTTTTTTTGGGGCGTGGATTCCCTAATAAAAATTCCTTATTGCAAGACACTCCCCTGAAAATTGGGAGGTTAGAATTCACCCTCTTCCTACCCTGCCTGCCAACAAGCGTGAGAAGTTAGCACTGCAGTGAGAGATGGAGCTGCAGGCTAGTTTCCTAGCAATTATTAGCAAAATGCTTTATTATACAGGATAACTATTTTATGGTATTATGGCATCAATCAAACACATTTATTGAGTGTCTATTATGTTCTTGGCCTTGTGAACAATTTTAAATTATAACAGCCATCATCTTTTATTACTCCTTTGCTTCTGCAGGAGTGGTTGAATTCTGTCCACCTGCAAAGTAGTTTAAATGGGCAAGTTGAATGTTCTCATTTTTTTCAAATGCCATCCAATCATATGTCACCAATAAAAAAAATTGCAAGTGGCTTAATGCCAGAATCTACTTGGATATAGTTTTTAAAATTTACATAGTCACTTCTCATTCTGCAGGTTTAAAAAAAAAAAAAACTTCCATATTTTCAAATTTAACCCCTGAACTTAAATAGCACCAGTTAATGAAAAACTGAAAGTGGTTTGTAAGCTGGTTGGGAAATCATTACACCTGCTATTTCCTGTGGAAAAAATGAATCCTTAAAGGCAAAGGGGTTGGAAATTAATTCAGGGTGACGCACCCACATGCCAGCAGTTTTTTCACAGCTAGTAAAGGCCTTGGGGGATCTTGTTAAATTTCTCTCCTCTGATCTCAGCTCCATAAATCTCCCACCATCTCTCCTTGAGCCTTACTTCCTGAGATTTCCTGAGAGAAGCTGAGTCCCAGGCATCCCTAAACAGCTGTTCATTAAAATGAAATTTCTGAGCCGTGTCCTGGGCTCCCCTCCCTCACCTTCCGAACCTGGACAGAGTCTCTAGATGTTTCTAGTTGCCGTGGTCAATTCAGATTGCCGTTTTCCTATTGAGCTCCAGGTATGAAAATTGGGAGAGACTGGATTTTGTTCCTCTTTTAAAGTCAAGGGTTTGTTTTCTAAAGTGGGGAACAGGCAGGAAGGGGGAGTTTGTTGAGGAGGCCTTCACAAAGCTTGATCCTCTAGTGAATCCACCAGCCTGTAAGTATTCTGTGGGCATCACAGCTCCCTGAACGATGTCTTGGATTTACAAGCACCCAGAATATCACAAAGCTGCCTGTGCTTCCTCGGGTCAGATCGGGGCATGGGCTGCCTGGCTTGCTTTCACATGTCGTGTCCCAGGGTCTGAGAACCTTGCAGGGCCAACTTCAGAGGGCTGAGAAAAGGGTGCTCTGGGGACCACGCAGTGTCAGTTTGTTGCAAACCTACCCCTTCAGCACCTAAAAAAGATTCTTAAAAAGCAAGTGAAACACGGAGATGTGCTTTTTAAAATTCCACATTCGCATTTCCTGTCATTTCAAATAGATGTGTTAAACACATCAATTTGACTCTTGTAGGCTATTATAGTCTAGAAGACAAAAGAAGTCAATAACATATGCCTGAGTCTTGTCATTCTGAAAGCACATGGAAATTTAAAAATAGAATGTTCTTCTCAATAGAGGGCAAGGAAGTATTTCTTTTTTCACTGAAATCTACCTTTGGTTCAGTCGCTCAGTCGTGTCCGACTCTTTGCGACCCCGTGGACTGCAGCACATCAGGCTTTCCTGTCCTTCACCATCTCCCAGAGTTTGCTGAAACTCAAGTTCACTGGGTCGGTGATGCCATCCAGCCATCTGGTCCTCTGTCTCCCGCTTTTCCTCCTGCCCTCTCCTGCCTGAAATCAGGGGAATCTGGAAGGCTTATGCATGTATCTATTATGCCTGCTATCACCAGAGATGAAGAGAGAATCATTGGGCAAATTCTCAACCAAGTTGGGGGTCTCAGTAGACTTTTTTTTTTTAATATTGTTTGGCTCCACCGGGTCTCAGAGGCATCACATGGGATCTAGTTCCCTGACCAGGGATCGAACCCTAGTCCCCTGCACTGGGAGCTCAGAGTCTTAGCCGCTGGGCCGCTGGGGAAGTCCCTCAGTAGACTCTCTTTAAAGAGAACTGCTGAAGTCTAGGGATTCCTAGGAACCAGTGTCATTTCTATGCAGGTGCCCAGCTAATTCCAGTGCTGTCCAGGGAACAATCCTAGTTGGACAGAGGAAGAATTCCAGTGTTGGAATTTTAGAAGTAGAACAAAATATAGGGAGCCTTTCGGTCATGCTTGCTCTGAAAGAAGGGAGGGTTTCTGGTCAAATAAACGTCCTAATGCTAGTATCCTATTGGGAGAATCTCGTTCAAAGGCCTTTACGTTATTGCTAAATCAGACCATCATAAAATAGAAAATGGCTTCATATATAGCCACTCCAAGGCCAGAAGTAAAAGTCCACGAGCCCTCCACGTGCGCAGTCACTTCAGTCGTGTTCAGCTCTTTGTGACCCCACGATCAGTAGCCTGCCAGGCTCCTCTGTCCATGGGATTCCCCAGGGCATCTTCCCAACCCTAGAATCAAACTCGCGTCTCTCACATCTCCTGCGCTCACAGGCGGGTTCTTTACCACTAGCCACCTGGGAAGGATCTTCTCCTCTCCCTCCACTGGGTGGGGAGAAGCATCTTTAGGAAAGTCTCTGGTTTTCTTAGGCTTTCTGAAGACACAGAATAATCATGGCAGATGAATTAAAATGTGGTGTGTGTAACATCGCTCAGGGGTTCTTTTTAAACACCTGGGTCGCACCTCACCCTCACTTCTCAAAGTCAGTGTTCCCCCAGCAAAGGAACAGCCCGAATCGCACAGAAGCGTTGGAAGATGCTGGCAGGTGGGTGGGGATGCACCTACCTTCCAGACTGCGAGGCGTCTCTCCTCCTCGGGCCCCTTCTCTGCCAGTGGGATATGCCTTCTGCGGGCTGTGTGGGGGCAGCTGTGGGCGCCAGCTCTGAGCGTCTGTGGGTTTTAAGCCTTTCCCCACTCCCTTTATGGGATCCAGGGGTTTAAAGTAAACAAGTTTCTTTCTCTTTCTGATAAGTCACATTAAAAGATCGATTTGGAGGGAGGGAGAGAGGCCACAACCTTAGCCCTTAGTCATCGTCACCTTTGGTCAAGCTTGCTGAGCCAGGCTGAAGGCCCCTACCCCTGCCAAACACGTTCCCCTCAGACGTGCAGGCTTCAACTGTTTAACTCTTTCTTCTCAGGAAGACTACAGTCTATTACCTTGTCGCGGCCTCAGAATTCTAGCTCTAGCAAAGTCACCTGATCCTAGGAGCCTATTAAGCATACGCTTGGCTCATCCTACTTCCAGCTCTTGACCAACATTTGGAAGCCAGTCTGACGCCCCTCTTGAACCAATCATTTCTGACATACTTACAATCTACTTATTTGTTCTTGCCAGCAATTATTAAACGCCTCCTTATCTGCTCAGCTCTGGTATCACAACAGTGAGCAAGACAAACGGAGTTTACATTCTGTATTTTTTTTTTTTAAAGATAGATAAAAAGAGACATGCAAAACTAATAACATCAGCATTTTTTTTTAAAGATAAAAAGAGACGTAAAGCTAATAACATCAGCAGGGCCGCCTCCCCTCCCCCCACCCCTAACGCAGGGGTCCGCAGCTGCTGCTTGTTAACGTTTCTGACCATTTCTTTCCCTCCTCAGCCCACTTTGTTGTTTTGTCTTCCTACCCTGTCACTCTCTCTAGTGACAAATGCCGTCTGAGGTGAGGTCTGGTTCTCCTGGTCAAAGCCCATGAACCTCTGAGGAGAGGAGGCAGCCTTCACTAGCCGGTATGTTGCCATTTTCCTTACACCTATGTATGGTTATCACGTCACATCTCAGGTAAAAGTCGGAGGGCAAGCAAAAATGTGCTCTAGCTTTTCTTTTTCTTTCCTGAGAACTGATCTCAAGAAATGAGCCCTGAGGTTGCCTCTCTTTTTGGGTCCCTTCCCTCCAACCACTTGAGGTCAAACTGAGCGCTTGCTCCTAGGAGAGACCAGGGGCTCCAAGAGGGCCGGGGCCCCGTGGGAGCTCGGGGCCCCGTGGAGGCGGGGGCCCGTGGGGGCTGGCACATTCACGTGGCAGAAGCCCTAGTTTCACCCTGAAATGGAAAAAGTACGGCAGCGGGCCCAGCGGGGTCGCCCAGGCTCCAGCTTCGTTCGCCGGCTCCGGCCTCACCAGCTGCCTGTGGAAACTTGCTTAGTACTTTCAAAAGTTGCTTCTCCTGGTTTCAGGAACCATATATATATATATTTTTTTTTTTTTTTTTCCAGAATTACTGTTGACTTTTCACCTTTTCAGTGAGATGAAATCTCAGTCTCCCTGTATAGATATTCCTTCAAACAGCAGGAAAGGCCGCCCCCCCCCTCCCCGCCCCCGACTCCCAGGCCTCACCGCAGGGACACCCCAGTCCCTCTTTCACCAGCTTCTCTCAGTCTCTGAAAGTTGGTGCGTTTTTGCCGACAGTTTTCCTTTTGTTTGGAAAACCATGATGAAGACAAATGTTCAACTTTCAGATGACTTCCTTTAAATTCCCAGCCATGGTACTTGCAAGGATTTTGAATTTCAGAGAAAGGGTATACTTTGCCCTATTTATAATCCTAAAACAAACTTTTTCCTGCAAATCACAGAATCTCTGCCTTGGCTGCTTTAAAATTATCTTTTTTTTTTCCTTTTTTAAATTAAAGGGGATGCATTCTTTTAAGATAAGATGGATTTGAATCCTGCAAGGTTGAAGTTCAGTGTGGCATGTCTGAAATCCCTGATATTTGTACTCAGGTACAGGCTCAAAACAGAGAAAAACAAAATCAGGTAACTTTCCACCCGAGCACCTGGAAGCAGGCCCCACCCCTGTGGGTGAGTGACTGGTCTTTTCCTGCCTGAACTGCAGGCTTTTTGAAATGGAAAAAAAGTAATCAGTTCCAATGAAGAATGCTAAACTCTTGCCATGAGGAAGGCTGAAGTTTGAGAACTGGAAATCCTGGGTCTCATTCAAGATTCTTTACCATTCAAAGTTTTTCCTTTGAAAAACACACTTTATATTTCTGAGTTTCCTCTCCTAGTAGCAAAGCTGAGGATACTAGCTTGTCACTTGCTCTGAAAGCTCAGGCGACCTAGGATGTGATTTCATCTTTATTAATGAAGAGAAGCAAAACAAAGATGGATACTGAGAAATTAACAAGGCCTTGAACTGTATTGACTCACTGTTTGTTTATTGGGCAAAGAAAAAGAAAAAAAGGCCCAGAGAGTCGAATTTACCATGTGAGGGAAAGAGAATCAAAGCTACTTTCAAACCAATGTCCTAATTCAGGACCCAGGTGGAAAGCCAGAATGTTGACAGTCCTGATTCTATCACTGCGGTCCCACACCGGCCCCTTCTCCCACTGAAGCTCCTGCTCTTATGGGTGGAAGTGGGCTCAGAACACCATTTGGCATGGTGAGGGCAGGGACCTGAGTCCTGGGAGGTCAAAGCGGATGGCCATCATTTGAGTGAGCAGTACGTGCTCCCAGAGTGCAGTTACAAACTAGTTGCAAAACTTACTATGCTACTTCTGAGCTAAACATTTCAGCACATGTGCCTGGGGAATAGGAGTTTTCTGCTTAGCCTGAGGACCATGATCAGAGCTACATTAGCAGTAATTCCCTAATTGTTTTGTTGCTCAGTCGTGTCTGACACTTTGCGACCCTGTGGACTTATAGCCTGCCAGGCTTCTCAGTCCGTGGGATTTCCCATAGCATCTAATATTTAGCTCATTTTCAAAATTTCCCAATTATCTCCAAAATCTCTTTGAGAGCTCTTTTCTTTCTTTTTAAAAGCTATGATCCAGGCAAGATTGATGTCTTTTGGCATCAATTGGCATTTGGTTCTTCTTTCCTCACTTTTCTAAATCACAAAATTACTCGAGATGCTGTCTAGCACTCCACCAGAATGTTCTGCTTCATCCTAGTTCTCCTGAAGTTTGGCCACTCCTCTGGGACTGCTAATGAGACAAGGTGTAGAATGCAGGCCCTTTACCCTTCTGCCTGGCCTCCCCTCTCCTCACGGCCTCCCTGCTCTGAAGATAAGCAGATACTGAGTGAATCTTCCTTCAACATCGAACAAGAATCTTCAATGAGTCCTCACCCAGTCATTCACTCAAGAAATACTTGTAGAAAGCCACAATGTCCATGGCATTATTCTAGATACTGGGTATGCAGAAGCAAAATCTACTCAACCAACCAAGAAAATCAGGCTGAACTAGCCTCTCCCGTGGAGTTTACATCCAAAAGGAGGTGAGCCATAAACAAAATGAAGTCAGAATCGGGTAGTGAGTTTGAGGAAGGACCCAAGTTGAAAGAGTGATGGCCAGGGCCCCACCATTTGGACAGAGAACAGACAGAAATTAAGAGTGAGCCACAAGGAAGAGGATTTCCAGGCAGAGGGACCTACATGCTCAACTGTGTCTCAAAACGGGAAGGAGGCCTGTGCAGCCAGTGCAGGGGTGCTGGGGTGGGGATAGAAGATGAGGTCGTGTGGCTGATGCTCATCTGGTATTTAGAGCTCCAGTGTGGGCTTGGCTAGCCACTATCCACAGTAGGCGGACAATAAATGCTTCATTTTAACTACGTTTATTACAGTAACAGAGATACAAATTGGAATTGGAAGAATTATTCAGAAATTAGTTCCACCTCAAGGTCATTTCCTAATTAATTGAATCTAGCCATTTTTCAGATATGAACACATAAGACTTTCAAGATGGTAAAGTGTGGGGGAAACTGTGTCTTTCAAAAACGGTGAAAAGCAGTCATTTGAGTACCTTTTCCTCTCTGCCTCTTTCTGTTTGCTCATGTTCTTACGTAGGGTCCTTATCGACCCTGAGGTTAAGCTGCCTGGGTTTACCCTCCAGCCCTCCCACCTTCCAGCTGCGTGATCTTCAGAGAGGCACCGGACCGCTCTGTGCTTCCCTTTTCTCGTTGATGAATTTGTCTGCATAACAGTACCTGTTTCATAAGGTCACTGTGAGGATTTAGTGAATTAATATGAAGTGCTTAGAACAGTGCCTGGCACAGGGTAAATAAGTAAGCCCTGTTAAGTGTTATTATTAAATCCTTAGAACATCTTTGAGCTATTTCCTGATTTTAAAATTGAAACAAGAATCATCAGAGACATAGCTAATACAGGTCAAGGCAGGGACTTGAAGCTCAACTTTTGGAAGGCAACTCTGCTGTTCTCTTCAGCTTCCCTACCTAGGGAGGCTGAGTTTCAATACCCGTGACTTTGTTTTTCCAAGAGTAGCTCAATTCTGGGCACTGGGGACAAACTCTTGTGCGTCACACTGTTTGTGTCCCGGTCCATGACCTCTGTCCAGATGCTCCATCGTGGTTTACAACCTGCTAACCTGTCACCTTGAGCGCTTCTATGCTGGTGAGCACAGGAATATGGAAGGACAGAGCGAGCCCCTGCTTGGGTTCAACGGGGCTCCCTGAGAATGGATCTCGGCAGGCACGAAGCTCTGGGCCTCCTTTCATGAAGGGAGTAGTGCTTGTGACTCCTTCCTGCCAGGGAACCCAACGCCCAGGCCAAACGCTGAGTCACAGACACAGATCCTCAAGCTAGACGGGCCAATCCAGCTCTTCCTCTTGCCCTTGGTGAAATTCTGATGGCACCATCTTCTCCCATCACCAGAGACTTCATATGGAAGAAGCCAAGTCATTTCATGAAATGCCACATGAAGACAAGATTTAGCTGATGCGTTTATTCATTTGTTCATGGTCTACCCTAGGTAGCTCTCTACTTGGACTTGGGTTGGCATCACAGAATCATCTCCCCTCCATCCCACCTCCCCACAAACACCATGAAGCTCCTAAGTATAATCCCAAAGTCATCTAGATGTCTAAGGGTTAAAGGAACGGAGTGAATGACTATTGTGATATGATTGTGATATGTTTAAAAATAAATACGTATTTGGTCTTCATCCCCAAGTCTGGCACAGAGCTCCTACAAGTCTTGAAATTTCCTAAGTGGTAAGAGCTCTAAAGATGTCTTTTGTTACATTAATGGAGTGACTTTTGGAACCTAGGTAACCAAAAGAGGAGGGCTGGTTGCCAGAGGCCCCAACCACATGATTAGAGAGCGGGACTTTGAGTGTCACCCCTGGACCTCTGGAGAGAAGGGTAAGAAGTTAGATCAATAGTCAATAGCCAATGATTTAACCAGTCGTGCTATGTAGTGAAGCTGCATAAAAATTCCGAAGGGTGGGGTTCAAAGGGCTTCTGGGTTGTGCACATGTCAGAGGTTTGGGAAGAGTAGCTGGCAGGAGGAAGACACGGCTGCTCTGCGCCCTTTTCCCGCCCCTTGCCCTGCGGATTCCTTCTGTCGGACTGTTCCTGAGCTATATCTTTTTTTTTTTTTTTTTAATAAGAAACAGGTATCTAGTAAGTAAAATGTTTCTCAGAGTTCCATGAACCAATCTAGCAAATTAATGCCACCCTAGGAGTGGGTTCTGCGAACCTCTGATTGCTCAGAAGATGACAACCTGGACTTGCAACTGGGGTGTGAACTGAGGTGGAGGGTGCGTCTTGTGGGACTGAGCCCTTAACCTGTGGGGTCTGATGCTGTCTCCAGGTAGATAGGGTTAGAACGGAGTTGTAGCACACCCAGCTGGTGTCCGAGAATTGCTTGCTGCTGCTGCTGCTGCTAAGTCGCTTCAGTCGTGTCCGACTCTGTGCGACCCCACAGACGGCAGCCCACCAGGCCCCGCCGTCCCCCCGGGATTCTCCAGGCAAGAACACTGGAGTGGGTTGCCATTTCCTCCTCCAATGCATGAAAGTGAAAAGTGAAAGTGAAGTCACTCAGTCATGTCCGACTCTTAGCCACCCCGTGGACTGCAGCCCACCAGGCTCCTCCATCCATGGGATTTTCCAGGCAAGAGTACTGGAGTGGGGTGCCATTGCCTTCTCCACGAGAATTGCTTAGTGATGTGAAAACTCCACACATTGTGATCAGTGGCCCAATCTCAACCACATGCTCTGGACAATCTCAAATGCACCCAGGTTGGCGGTCTCTGCTATAATTTCCTTGAAGGCCAAGGCCTGTATGGACTAGTTTACAACACACATCCTCGTGTGGAATCCTTGAAATAGAAACTTGGCAGGAAATTCAGAGCTGCTTACAGAATCGTCGTAATGCGCCTTCTCTTTCCATTTCCCTTTAGATCTGTCTTGGGCTGAGCAGTTGGGGCGCAAGTTCTGGTTGTGTTCCCCTCTCTTGTACCCTCCTTGAGCGTTTCTCTCAGACCCCACTCTCACGGAGAGCTCTCCGTTTTGTGTAGACCATCACTTCCCCTTCTCTCCTTGCTCCCTGCCCTGTGGCCGTTCCCTGTTGCATAGGGAGTTTTCACAGACATTGACCTCGAACCCTGGGTCTCCCCTGAATTCTCTCCACCAGCACCTCCCAACAAAACTTTCTCTACTCTTGTTTCCTTTTCTACCCCCACTTCCTGGCACACTTAGGTCTCAGTAGAATCAACCCAAGAATTACTCTGAATTAAAACAATGTTCAGGGACTTCCCTGGTGGTCCAGTGGTTAAGCCTCCAGGCTTCCAATGTAGGGGGCACGGGTTCAATCCCTGGTCAGGGAACTAAGATCCCACATGCCTCATAGCATGGCCTCCCCCCCAAAAATAGCTTAAAAAATAAATCAAACAAAAACTAAAAAAAAAATAAATAGAACAATGTTCAATGGAAAGAAGTTTTTAAAAATCAAGTTAGTTCATTTGCTTTCTGTCCTGGCTGCAGCTACTTTCATTTCACTTTTCTTTTCGAGTCAGGCAAAGAATGGAGTCAGCACTTAGCTTATTTTCTATTCTGGAGCCACTGACTCCAGAAGCCGCTGAGTCAGATGCCAGACTAGTTCTTTGGTCAGTGGTCTTACGTTCAGAGCTGGAGCCCCGAGGCGTGTCAGGCTGTCCCCTCGTGCCTCTCCTGCTGTGGTCCCAGCCTGCTCTCCCTTATCACCTCCTGGGGTCCAAGTGTCAGCCTGGGGGATGACTGTGGTTAGGACCCACATCCGGTGCAGGAGTGCTTCTGCAGAGCCCCCATCTTGGCCTGGCGGTGGGCTCTTGAGCACAGAGACCACTGCTCACTGCTTGTATCACGTGGGGAGCGAGGCCTCAAGGAGCTCATGATGGAATTGAAGAGACTTGGCTTTAGAATTACTAACTCTATTGCGATTACATGCATGGCCCCATAGTGGACTGTAGAGACAGGACTCTGGTCAGAGCAGGAGTCTCAGACCTGGCCCCAGCCAGCCTTCTGTGGGAGGGGCACTTTAGAAAGCTGGATCTGGGCTTGGACCAGGCCCAGTGAATACAGAGGTCCCAGCCTACCTCAGTGGTCAGGCTCAGAAGGGTGTCTTTAATTCAGCCAGCCACGGGGAACCAGCAGGCCCAAGGTGGTATTTAGGAGACAGTATCTGCTAATATTGGTCACAGAGGGGTTGGGGGAGGCACCCAAGGCTGAGATCCAAGCTGTGGGGCACAGAGGATCATGGGAGGCACAGAGGATCATGGGAGGCACAGAGGATCATGGGAGGCACAGAGGGACTGAGGAAAGCACAGAAGGTTGAGATCAAGGCTGTGGGTACAGGACATTGTGCGAGGCACAGAGGATCATGGGAGGCACAGAGGATCATGGGAGGCAGAAAGCATCATGGGAGGCACAGAGGAATTGAGGGAGGCACAGAAGGCTGAGATCAAGGCTGCAGGTACAGGACATTGTGCGAGTCACAGAGGATCGTGGGAGGCCCAGGGGGATTGGGGGAGGCACAGAAGGCTGAGAGCCAGGCTGTGGGGCACAGGGGATTATGGGGGGCACCAAGGATCATGGGAGGCTCACATAGCTGAGTTCCGGGCTGGAGGCACAAGGGATCCTGGGAGTCACTGAGGGCGCAGGGGACGGTGGCAGAGTGTGGTCTGGCTCTGCTTGTTGCTTAGTGTGTAGGTGGGAAGCAGAGAGAGGAAGCGGCTCCAAGGCGCAGGCGTAAAACAGCAGGGTGGGATTAGTCAGAGAGGACAGCTCCGGTTGGGGGTCTTCATTCAGAGACGTACTGAGGGTAGTGCTTAAGAGCACGGGATTTGCAACCAGAGGACCTGAAGTTTGAGTCCTGTTCCTGCACTTATTGGGTGGACTTGAACCTAAATTTGCTATTCTGTAAAATTCAGAAAATAACACCTACCTTCCCAGACTATGGTGAGGATAAATGCATACGTGCTCAGTCGTGTCTGACTCTGTTGCGATCTCATGACTGTAACCTGCTAGGCTCCTCCGTCCATGGGCTTTTCTAGGCAAGAATCTGGAGTGGGTTGCCATTTCCTCCTCCAGAGGATTTTTCTGACTCAGGGACTGAATCCGCATCTCCTGCATTGGCAGGAGGATTCTTTACCACGGAGTCACCTGGGAAACCTGAGGATTAAGTGAGATGATATTTATAAAATACTTAGGACAGTGGCTGGCACATAGTAAGCACTCAATAAGCATTATTATTACTGTTGTTAGGGAGATATGATGGAGAAAATATTGAGAGAAAAGACATTCAACTGGCTGTTGGTAGGGGCATGAGATGGTTTATCCTGGGAGACCACAGGCCTAGTCCTTCGTGGCTCCTGCTCTCTTTGTATCTTGGACCATAGACTCCAGTAGGTATGAATTCCCTTCCTCGCTTTGCTGGGGAAGAAGGATCCTTGGGTCAGAGGTTTGGGGCCAGCTCAGACCGCAAATCTGGCCATGGGTCTGAGTCCCAAGGATTTCCCTCTGCCTGAGGCTCCCAAGTGACCAGGGCAAGTTCCAGATAACAGGTAAAATGCAAATTAGGGGGTAGCATTATCCCTGTCTGTCTGTACCCTCTCGCCCAAAACCATTCCTTCTCCTATTGCTCAGATAGCTGCTTTGGCCCTGGGGAGGGTCAGCAGGGGAGTTCCAAGCATCATATGGAGCCTCCTCAACCTCTCCCTGCCTTTGGCTTTAGCTGCCGAGAGCCCAGCCTGGGCTGGACCAGAAGCCAACAGGACAGACCAGGCAGCCAGAGTCCCCAGCTGCTGGCTGGGCTGCTGACCCTAGCTCCGCCTCAGCCCTCCTGGCCCTGGCTCACAGGCCCAGAAATACATGAGTTGTCTTATGTTTCTTTCCTTGTCTTGTCTTCGGCAGTCCTTCTGTACATTTCTCAAAAACAAAAGACAACATCCCTTCATCTACTTGTGAGTCTCTTTCTTTCTTGGGTTCTGTTAAGCACATGCTGCTCTGCAAGACAATATAGAACTGTGATTATTTCTTCAAGATAAGAAAGAAAATTTGTTTCACTGAAATCTAATTTAGTCCCCTCTACTTCGTTTTCAAGCTTCTGCACAGAAAATAGCTTTGTTTCAATGCTGAATCACAGTGTACTCCTGGAGGACATTTTCAATGGCAAACGCTATTTTATACCAACAATGTAGATATTGCAGTGAGTTGACACCAGGACCAGCCACCCCTGAGTTCTCATCCCCGACAGTCACATCGTCTGCTGGCTGCCCAACAGCACTGACGGTGGCAATAAATCCTACAGGCACCCTAATTTCAGAGATGAGGGGGGAAGGTACACTTTAATAGACAAAAGTTGTTTTGCAAAAACACGATAATTTAGCAGCTTGTATTTTTCATTCAATATTCTATCCTCAACACACTTCCATATCAATATCTGTATCAACACTCTTAAAAATAATTTTGGATACCATTTTCTTTCCTTGTGTTCCATTGACTGAACTTATTATTCACCAAAACTGTATTTTGAAGTAAGTTGGGTGTTTCCTTTTTTATTCAGAATTGTTGATAATGATGCAAAGACCACATTTAAAGATAAATAATTGCATGCATCCTCTGTAATTTCTAAGGCTTTGATACTTAATGCTTAACTTTTTAGTTTGATACCAAGAAAAATGAGCAAAAGTATTTCTCGTCTATGAGATTTAAAGTGTTGCAAGGTGACCTTTCTGTATTTCTATATTAGTTTCTATGTTAGGAAGTCACTGCTGCAACTCAGCTAGTACCCCGTCAGACCAAGAATATCACAAATCTTATGTGTATCAAGAAACTGTCTGTCCTCTATTAGACTTGTCAGATTTAGCAACTACAAACACAGAACGTCCAGTTAAACTTCAACTTCAAATATATATTTTTTAGGGTAAATATGTCCCATGCAATATTTGGGGCTTTCTTATACTAAAAATTTTTCATTGTTTATCTGAAATGTGAATTTAACCAGGGTGCTATATTTTATATGGCAGCCCTATCTGAACCGTCCCAGGAGTCTCAGGATCCTGTGTTACTTAATCCACTGACCTGGCTCAGTTCTTTTTGGAGGTCGAAGGTCAGCGTCCTTAGAGTTACGTCATTCCTTGAGCACACAGGTGATTATTTCAGTAAGTGCTTCAGATGAACCTAGCTCCAGGGCAGGAATGGAAATGCAGACAGAGTGCAGACGGACAGACAGAGTGGAGGAGGGGCCGGGGGACCTGGGAGATGAGGCTTGACATGAACACATTGCCTCGTGTGTAAGACAGACAGACAATGGGAAGCCGCTGTTCAGCATGAGGAGCTCAGCTCCGGCTCTGTGATGACCTAGATGGGTGGGGTGGGGGTGGGGCGGGGAGAGGATCTAGAGACCCGGGACACACGCATGCACGGAGCTGATTCACACCACTGTAGAGCAGGAACCAGCACGACATTGCACAGCAATTGTATCCCAGTTGTTAAAAAGTGTTGTATTTAAGCTTAGCGATTCTGTTCCGTGGAAGCTGACGTAACCAGGAAGGGCAGGGAGAACTGCGGAAGGAGCAGTAGACTCAGAGCACTAAGAAAGAGGCTTGCGTCCCAGCTCAGCCCTTGCTGCAGTGTTAGCTTCATCCCACAGGACTTCCATTTTCCTACATAAAAGTATTAAGAGCAGTATTATGACTCTCCCTGGGTTGCTGTGTAAAACAGCAGTGGGCTGATTTCCATGAAGAGGTTTACAAACTCCAAAAACATTGCGAGCTAAAACTCAGGGGGTAAAGTCCCGTGAGGCCAGAGCTTTAGAAATACTGACTTTTCCCCAGGTTGTGCTTCTGTGATCTTGTCTACCAGTATCTGTGCAGCTCACCCTCATTAACCCTTTCCCCTCCACACACATAAAGCTGCCCTGCAGGCCCTCCGAAAAGTCCCAGCTACTCTCAGGGATGGTTCAGCTGCAGGTGCGGGCACACAGAAGACCAAGGGCCATGGGGGAGTCCTCTTCCCCAAAAGTTTCAGGACGAGCATTCAAGTAGACTCTTGTGTTTTAAGGGCAGGACTTTAATTAGGCCAGATTTTATGGGATGGCTTATTCAATCAGGACTGTATAAAGGACATTTGAAAATAATCAATAATCCAGACAACAGTTTGGAACCAGGAAAAAAAAAATCAAATTAACCTCAAGCATATTGGTTATTTTGGCTAAATTTGTGAATTGAGGAAGATCTCAGCTAGGACCGTCAAAAGAAAGGTCAACCTTCAGCATTTTGTTAAACTGATGTCTCAAGGGGACTGAGGAACAACAGGCACCAGATGAATCTTTAGGACAGATGGAAGCGATCCCATGGACGGAAGAGCCTGGTAGGCTACAGTCCATGGGGTCACAAAGAGACGGACATGACTGAGCGACTTTCTTTCTTTCTTTCCCTGGGGGCTCGGACAGTAAAGAATCTGCCTGCAATGCAAGAGACCCAGCTTTGATCCCTCAGTCAGGAAGATCCCTTGGAGAAGGAGATGGCAATCCACTCCAGTATTCTTGCCTAGAGAATCCCATGGACAGAGGAGCCTGGTGGGCTACAGTCCATGGGGTTGCAAAGAGTCGGACACAACTGAGGGACTACACTTAAAACTTATCAAAATACGTGTAATTTTGGGCCAGAGTAGGCGTTCTTAAGCAGCCCACAGAGCCTCAAATCCAGACTTTCTAACATTAGATAATAAAGTCAAAAGAAAAAAAGATCCAGGGAAAAAATTAGCAATCCAGACCACAGCCACATTTATTCAGTTTAGAAAACATTCATATAAATAAAAACTGAATAATTCAACATGAAAATGAAGAAAGGGAAGACTATGAACGTGGAATTTACAGAAAAGTAAACACAGAAAAACATGGTTAGCTTCATTCATCATTATAGACATTCTGATGAGAGATCAATTCTCAGTGAGTTCATAGGTCAAAATTAAAAAGCTGGTCAATATCCAGTATTGGTCAGGCTGTGGGCAAGATGCCATTCTCAAATGCTGTTGCTGGAAGTGTTACTGGTCTACTTTTTAAAGGATAATTTGACAGTGAATTAAAATTGGAAGAACACCCCTCCTGGCGCAGTAATCCTATTACCGGGAATCTATAAATACGGTCACAAAAGGACAGTAAGACATGTACATAAAAATATTCAGTGCAGCATTATGTGTAAGATCAAAAACCTGGAGAGCAGACTGAAAACCGTATGGCGGCTGTGTCCTGCTCAGTCGCTTCAGTCATAGCCGGCTCTTTGCCACCCCAGGAAGCATAGCCTGCCAGGCTCCTCTGTCCATGGGATCCTCCAGGCAAGAATATTGAAGTGGCTTGCCACTCCCTTCTCCAAGGCATCCTCCTGACCCAGGGATCAGACCCGTGTCCCCTGCATTTAAGGTGGGTTCTTTACCAATGAGCCACCAGGACAACCCCGGTGAGAGTGCTGCTGCTGCTGCTGCTAAGTCGCTCCAGTCGTGTCCGACTCTGTGCAGCCCCATAGACGGCAGCCCACCAGGCTCCTCATCCCTGGGATTCTCCAGGCAAGAACATTGGAATGGGTTGCCATTTCCTTCTCCAATGCATGAAAGTGAAAAGTGAAAGCGAAGTCACTCAGTTGTGTCCGACTCCCTGCGACCCCATGGACTGCAGCACACCAGGCTCCTCCATCCATGGGATCTTCCAGGCACGAGTACTGGAGTGGGGTGCCATCGCCTTCTCTGCAGTGAGAGTGCAGGTCACTCTAAATCGCAAGGCAGTTTGGAAATATCTATCAAAATTACAAATGCACATAGTTTTTGACACACAATTCCACTTTCAGGAATTTATCCTACAGTGTGCAAAACTGCAGTGTTGTTTATATAGCAAGGTACAAGAACATATCAAATATCTATTAGAAATATCAAATTAACATAGGATATATTTACAGAGCAAAATATTCTAGAGCCATCAAAATCATGAGAAGTGTGTGGGTTTTTTTTTTTTTTTTTAACTGATAAAACAATTTCAAAGATCTATTCTTAAACTCTTAGAACAATCTTACAGTTTTACAAAGTAAAGGAAGCAGTATACCCAGCAGTGCGTGTGACCTATTTCCATTTCAGTACACACAGGGCAGGGGTAAACTGTGTCCGTGTTTGTCTAGAAGGATGTCTTAGAAACTGTTCATGATGGTTGCCAGGGGAAGGCAAATGGTGCCTTGTGGTCTGAGCCGTAGAGAACTCTCAGCTAAGACTTCATCTCCAAGATCAGATCAGAGCAGTCGCTCAGTCGTGTCCGACTCTTTGTGACCCCATGAATCGCAGCATGCGAGACCTCCCTGTCCATCACCAATTCCCGGAGTTCACTCAGACTCACGTCCATAGAGTCAGTGATGCCATCCAGCCATCTCATCCTCTGTCGTCCCCTTCTCCTCTTGTCCCCAATCCCTCCCAGCATCAGAGCCTTCTCCAATGAGTCAACTCTTCGCATGAGGTGGCCAAAGTACTGGAGTTTCAGCTTTAGCATCATTCCTTCCAAAGAAATCCCAGGGCTGATCTCCTTCAGAATGGACTGGTTGGATCTCTTTGCAGTCCAAGGGACCCTCAAGAGTCTTCTCCAACACCACAGTTCAAAAGCATCAATTCTTCGGCGCTCAGCCTTCTTCACAGTCCAGCTCTCACATCCATACACGACCGCAGGAAAAACCATAGCCTTGACTAGACGAACCTTTGTTGGCAAAGTAATGTCTCTGCTTTTGAATATGCTATCTAGGTTGGTCATAACTTTCCTTCCCAGGAGTAAGCCTCTTTTAATTTCATGGCTGCAGTCACCATCTGCAGTGATTTTGGAGCCCAGAAAAATAAAGTCTGACACTGTTTCTCCATCTGTTTCCCATGTAGTGATGGGACCAGATGCCATGATCTTCGTTTTCTGAATGTTGAGCCTTAAGCCAACTTTTTCACTCTCCACTTTCACTTTCATCAAGAGGCTTTTGAGATCCTCTTCACTTTCTGCCATAAGGGTGGTGTCATCTGCATATCTGAGGTAATTGATATTTCTCCCAGCAATCTTGATTCCAACTTGTGTTTCTTCCAGTCCAGCGTTTCTCATGATGTACTCTGCATATAAGTTAAATAAACAGGGTGACAATATACAGCCTTGACGTACTCCTTTTCCTATTTGGAACCAGTTTGTTGTTCCATGTCCAGTTCTAACTCTTGCTTCCTGACCTGCATACAAATTTCTCAAGAGGCTGGTCAGGTGGTCTGATATTCCCATCTCTTTCAGAATTTTCAGAATTTTATCGTCTCCAAAGGCCCCGATTAAGTTCAGCATCTTGGCTGAGAGCGTAGCCCATTCATCCATTAGCACTCCAGTGTGGACGAGGTGATCGTAGTCTCAGCCAGAAACAGAAAGGAAAAGGATCAGACAGTGGTAAGATCTCACCCTATCTGGTGCTGGTATTCTATCCACAAGGTGCGATATTGAAATAATAAAAAGGCGCAGAGCAGCTGGTGAGAGCACAGACCTAGCGCGTGCTGAGGAGGGGGTCCTCACAGCGTGTGGCATCGATAAATGGCAGTTCTGATGGTACTCTTATGGTTCCCTTCAGGGTCGGAGTTTCTGGAAATGTGTGTAGAAGAAAGAATCACTCAGAATATGAGAAAAATCGGGTCTGGGCCCCTCTGCCACGATGGGTCGTGTGACCTGACTAAGGCAGCTTTCTGACACAGGGGTTCACGTCTGCAGAGTGGGGCTGGAGTAGTCACAGCGCCCTCCACCCAGGAACTGTGACGTTTAAATGAGACGTCATACAACCAACCAACCTGCATGCGTGTCAGAGCAAAGCCTGTGTCCCACTCAGCAGTGGAAACTACCAGATTAAAAAAATGGGGAGAGGAGCTGAATGGACAGTTTTCCTAAGAAGGTGGACAGGTGGCCAGCGGGCACATGAGAAAATGCTCAACGTCACTAATTATTGCTGCTGTCGTTCAGTCGCTCAGCCACGTCCAGCTCTTTGTGACCCCGTGGACTGCAGCATGCCAGGCTTCCCTGTCCTCTGCCGTCTCCTGGAACTTGCTCAAACTCATGTTCATTGAGGCAGTGAGGCCATCCAGCATCTCATCCTCTGTCATCCCCTTCTCCTGCCCTCAATCTTTCTCAGCATCAGGGTCTTTTCAAATGAGTTGGCTCTTCATATCAGGTGGCCAAAGTCTTGGAGCTTCAGCTTCAGCATCAGTCCTTCCAGTGAGTATTCAGTATTGATTTCCTTTCGGATGGACTGGTTGGATCTCCTTGCAGGCCAAAGGACTCTCAAGAGTCTCAAAGCTACAGTGAGGTCACTTCAACTTGTTAGAACGGCTATTGTAAAAGAGACAGGAAATAACCAGTGCTGGAGAGGATGTGGAGAGAAGGGAGGCCTCACCCTCTGTTGCTGGGAATGTAAATTCGTGCAGCCATTGGGGAAAACAGTGTGGAGGTTCCTCAAAATATGAAGACTAGAACTGCCGTGTGACCCCGCTATGCACTCCTGAGTATTTTTCCAAAGGATGTGAAAACACTCATTATAAAAGACACTATGCACCCTTATTTACATTAGCTGAGACATGGGAACAACCTAAGTGTCCATCAACAGATGAATGGATAAAAATGTGTGGATATCTGTGTACAATGGAATACTACTCAGCCATGAAAAGACGAAATCTTGTCATTTGCAAAAACATGGCTGGACGTTGAGGGTATTATGCTAAGAGAAATAAGTCAGATGTTGTTTATACTTGCTAAGTCGTGTCTCACTCTCTTGTGACCCCATGGATGGTAGCCTGCCAGGCTCCTCTGTCCCTGGGATTTCCCAGGCAAGGATACTGGAGTGGATTGCCATTTCATTCTCCAGGGGATCTTCCCAATCCAGAGATTGAACCTGAATTCTCTATATTGGTAGGCAGAGTCTTTACCATTGAGCCACCAGGGAAACACGATAAGTCAAATGGAGAAAAACAAATCCTCCATGACTTCAATCAAATATGGAACATAAAAAGCAAAATACAAAATGAATGAACAAGCCAAACCAAACAAAAACCAAGAGATACAGAGACTGGAGTAGTTACCAGAGGGGGTAGAGCAGGGTGGGAAAGGGTGAAATGGGCAAGGGGGGCCGCTATGCAGCGATGGGTGGAAACACAGGCTTTCCATCCACAGGAGAGCATACCCCAGCACATCATAGGTAGAAATACAATGTTGCGCACATGAAACCCAATGTTCTAAACCGGTGTTACCTCAATTAAAAAAAAAAAGACCTGTGCCCAAAGTTCTGCTGCTGCTGCTGCTGCTAAAGTTGCTTCATTCGTGTCTGACTCTATGCGACCCCATAGACAGCAGCTCATCAGGCTCCCCCCGTCCCTGGGATTCTCCAGGCAAGAACACTGGAGTGGGTTGCCATTTCCTTTTCCAATGTATGAAAGTGAAAAGTGAAAGGGAAGTCACTCAGTCGTGTCCGATTCCTAGCGACCCCATGGACTGCAGCCCACCAGGCTCCTCCATCCATGGGATTTTCCAGGCAAGAGTACCGGAGTTGGGTGCCATTGCCTTCTCCAGCCCAAAGTTCTGGATAGTCATTTCTCCATGTCTCCACTACGTTGCCTCTTGTTCTTTTTTCCTCTTTCTTTTGATGTTTAATTACCAGCATCTTTAATTGGAAGCTGCCTCTCCTCCTCTTTAGAAACTAGTGATGCATGACCAGCAGATTTATTTTTGTGAAAGTAGCATGTGGCTTTCCCTTTGCTGTATCTACGCCGCTTTCTCTTTGGCATATGCACCACGCACTGGTGATACCCATTACTGCTCTATTTTGCTCATTTCTTACTTTTGCTAAATGGGTGTGACGGCACGTTTAACTGAGTCTTTCTCCTTTCTCAGCCTAGGGCAGGGAGTCACCTCTATTGAATGCCTGCTCTGATGCATTCATGGAACCTTCAGGGAAAAGTGAGAGCCCAGCCCCCAATCCCAAGGCAACCACTGTTGTTTCTTGTATGGACTGTGAACACGGACACACGTGTGTGCGTCATAACCATCTTTAAAATACAAGTTGGGGCCAAATTATTCTGAACCTTGCTCTTTCATCTCACAGCATGTCTTTAAGATCACTCAGTATCGGTACATGCAGAGCCTCTTTCCTTGGCTGAGTAATAGGATGCTCTGTGGAACTTTCCCTGTTGTTCTATAATTGCAACCAAGGCCCAGAGCTGTCGATGACCAATGCCAGGGGTCCAGGTGCTTGAAGGGGAGGTCCCATGGGCTTCCTGGCACCTCCTCAGAGGAACTACCCCTTACCCCACTCCCCCAACCCTGGCCTGTGTGGGGCAAGCCCTGGGGCTGGAAGGAGGCAAGGGGCCAGCTTGGGGCTGCACACTGTACTTGGGGAAAAGTCATACTTTCTACCCCACCTGGTGTGTCCCACCCACCGCCCACCTCAGGCCAAGTGGGTGGACAGGGAGAGCCATTCCCAGGCAGCATCAAGAGGGCTCGCTGAGGGGAGAGGGCCTGCTGGTTGTCCAGCCTGGTGCTTGTTGAGCCACAGCACAGACAGCTCCCGGGAGAGAGCCAGACCACTTGACAAGCCCTCTGGCAGCTTGTGGAAAGGCAGTGGGTGTCAGGGCCCCTCAGGGTGGAGGGGCCGTGTCTGGGCAGGAAGGGAGGACAGCCTCACCTTCCCAGTTCCCCGGGCCTCAGTGCTCCAAGAGGATCCACCTGAGCTTTCTCTGAACCTCGCCATGAAGCTCAGACCAGGAGATGTGGGGTGGGGTCCCGCCATGCCCAGGGAGGGGCTGGGGGTGTGCACCCCCCAGTCTGGGCCAGCAGGAGACTAGGCACCCCTCCCTGGCACGGCCCAAGCACCAGGAGCCTGGGGTGAGGCTGAACCCCACTGCCCTGAAAGCCACACTCACCAGCACTCAGAGACCACCATGATCTCCACAGACCCCTCCCCAGTGGAGCAGAGACCAGGGACCCCGGCCACTAACTAGTCATCGGGAAATGAGAGGACTCTGCCAGCTGCTCCTCCTCCAGCCCCCAAACCAGAACACGGAGGGGAGGAGGGATGCCAGGAGAGGCCTCATGGCCCCACTCCTGGGGGTGGAGGGAGGGGCCCAAGTCATTAAAGAGGTTGGAGTTTCACAGGGAACAGTGCACAGGCAAAAACAGAGTTGCAAAGCCTGTCCAAGCTGGCACAAAGGGATGGTAAAGAGAGCTCCCCAACTCAACAGACATGCCTTTGAGCAAACTCCAGGAGATGGTGGAGGCCAGGCAAGCCTGGCGTGCTGCAGTCCATGGGGTCACAAAGAGCTAGATGTGATTTAGCGACTGACAACAAAAGGGAGATTATGCACGGGCTGGGTGAGAGCAGAGACTTGGTCGGGGAAGAAGACAAATGTTAAGTCGACACTCCATGACCTGAGTTCTCGATCAACTCCTTCCATCTTTGTGTGTCCCATGTAAGAGTGTGTGGAACTTGTCTAAAATGTTCCCCAGATTCATTCATCTTTTCAAACAGTGCTGCCACCAAGTCCCTTTATCCTCTTTGAGCTGTCTGGTTTGAGTTACAGCGCCGTGCTAAGAGTCAGATCCGACTTTGTGGGACCCCTATGGACAGCAGCCCACCAGGCTCCTCTGTCCATGGGATTCTCCAGGCAGGAATACTGGAGTGGGTTGCCACGCACGTCTTCAGGGGATCTTCCTGACCCAGGGATGGAATGCAAGTCTTTTATGTCTCCTCCATTGGCAGGTGGATTCTTTACCACTAGCACCTCCTGGGAAGCTGGTTTGAGTTAGTCTGTGGGTAAATTCACGTCTCTGAGATGTGAACATTACAGAGCGCGTCTCTGAACGCAGCCTCTGCCTCTTGGACCATTGTCCTGACTTAGAATCAAGCCCTTTGGCAGCCAGAAGCTGCGTGTCCCAGACCCAGGGAGCTCCCCTTGCTGATGATCCGAATGTGGCCGGCTCAGCCTGGGGGCATGTGTGTGTGTGTGGGGGGTTTCCTTTCATTGTGTCCATTTCTGCAAGGAGGACTGAGTCCTCCACACAGAGCACTTCTTCCCACTGCTGGCTCTTTAGCCATGTCCTCTACCTCTGCATCTCTGGGGCAAAAATGCTCCTGCTGGTGCCCTTTGAGGTTGTCTGTGCCACGCTGCTGAGCAGAGGGCAGGTGACCAGGCAGGACAGTGTGTTTGCTTGTGACATGGACCTGGGTGTAACTTACAGGAGGAGGGCCTCTGAATTCACTGAGCTGTCCTGGGTGACACCATCTGAGAAGCCACAGCCAAACCTGTATCACCTTGAACGCCTAGAAGAAAACCCGATGACCATTTAAGAGAAGCAAGGAGAAGTCAGTTGCTTTCCAGAGCTTGGAACACAGTGGCCTACTGGCCGCCGGGCCGGGGCTGCTCAGGGCAGGCCCCAACACCAGGTGCTCTCCCCTCGCTGGTCAGAAACCCTGGAGTCTTACTGCTGCTGCCAACAAACAGCAGGGATGCCTTGGTGCTGACGCCCTCTGAGCCTCTCGGGGCAGGATCATCCCCCGCCGTGGAGCTGAGTTTGAAGCCCACAGATACCCAGCAGCAGAGACAGACAATTCACAGTAACATTTAGAAAACCCAGTTTCCAGCCACATGCAACAAAATGATGATTTAATAGATGCAAATGTCGGGCTCGAGTATTTTTAGTCTTCCCGTTGGTGCGTGAGTCATTTGGAGTGACAGATTGTGTTCAGAGGGAGAGCAAGGCTCTTACAGAACCCCGCTCCTTCCCTAGTTTATTTCCTAACTTTGACTCTGGTGAACCTCTTCGATGATCCTGTGGGAAGCAGCCTGCAGCTTTCTGACCGCCCATTGCACACCCATCCTGGATCAATCATCCAGAGCTGCAGCTGGGCCCCCCGTGAGCTCATGGGTCAAATACCTTAGAGGAAAGAGCAGCTCCTGTGAGCTGGCCCTGCCATGCTGGCACGGTGCACGTTTTGGGTGGCTGTTCCAGCCTGTTGGTTTCTGTCGCCACCATCCGCAGCTAGTTCTGGAGGAAGGCTTCTTACTTCAGGGGCCTCAGGCCCTGGGGAGTCTTTCGCTGGAAGGTGGCACCGGCCTCCTTTGGAGCAGGTGGCGGGGGGCGGGGTGGCAGCTGTGACGATGCTCGGACACCCCCACTTTTGTCCCTCGTTCCCAGGAACGAGGCTCCCAGGAGCCGCAGTGGGTGGAATCGGGGCCTGTGACTCAAGTGGGGCTTCTCAACTTGGACCACAGAATTTGATTCCTGAGGGGTGACTTTTCACTCCCCATGTGTGGAGCTCAGCCCCAGAGCTGCTGTTCTCATGGGTGAAGGGCGACACCAGGGCAGTGCTGTTTCTTCTGTTTTCTTTTTCAAATTGTGCCTTCAAATTTCTTTGTTAAAAGAAATATGTATTTGGCTGTGCTGGGTCTCAGTTGTGGCATGTGGGATCTCGTTCCCTGACCAGGGATCGAACCTGGGGCCGCCTGCATTGGGAGCGTGGGATTTTAGCCAATGGATCACCGGGGAAGTACCCCCAGCACCATTTCTGAAGGGACAAGGGTAGAAGGGAGGGGAAACCACAAAGAATTCTCCCTGCAGCCCATGTTATTGGTTCATCTCCAGGGTCTACACCCTCACTAGCCCCAGAGAAGAAATAAAAGGCTGAATGGATGCCTGAGAATGTCAGCTGGGAAGTTCTGAAGACAAATGACGGGAGGCCAGTGAAGGGCTGTGCTGGGTGAGTGGGCTCGAGCGTGTCCTCTCCCCTGTGAGCTGGGTGCTTCAGGCAAGATGCCTCCCCTCTCTGAGGCTGTGTTTCCTCACCTGTAAAGCAAGGGTTTGGAACAAGTACTTCCTACTGTTCCATTTCTAAACTCCTCTGAGTAGGTGGTTGCTATGCTGACCCGTGGCATTTGGCCATTTCTCTCGCTTCGTGTGTGATTCCAGTGCTTTCTTTACTGGCTTAAGCTAGAGAGCAGTTGTCCTTGAACAAGAACTCTGGGGCCATCAAATAGAGGTTGCTTGGTGACGGTCTGTGCAGCGAGACTTTCTGCTCAGCGTGAGGGGAAAGGCAGACTGTTCCAGGACATTCTCTGATGCCCACGGTAGTTCGTAGGTGGGTGGATCGGGGAGGGGCGCACGCACAAGCCTGGAGCGTTTGCTTTCTGATGTGAGCCGTAGGTGTGTGATGGAAGGGTGGAAAGCAGAACCTGGCTTTAGAGATTTAAAGGCGAAATTGACTTTTCCCCTGACCCCGCTCGGTCCAGCATTGCCCAACACTCTCCAAACACTGCGGGACAGCTGTTTGTGTGATGAAGAGAAGCTCTCTGTTGACTTGATTTCCAAACCCTGCCTTTTGGAATTGACACAAGGAGAGGGCGGATTGCTCCGCAGGCTTGACCATCCGGTCAGGCTGCTCCAAGCCCTGATTCCAGCTCTCTGGCTCCATGTCCTCAAACAGAAGCTATTGAAACAGGTATCGACAACACAGATAAAAAAGGAGAGGAACATGGGCTTTGAACCCCAGGGCCAAAAGGCTCATTGCAAACTGGTCAGCCTCTCTGTGGTTTCCAGCCCCCAGGGGTGAAAGACCACAGCTCTCCTCCTCCTCTGACACAGCTGCGTGCATGGTCTCTCCCCAGCGGGGCACAGGGCTACTTCAGGGACGTGTCATCCGTGCTCCAAGTTTCCCAGAGCCCCAGATTTGCTGTGACTGCAGATGGAGCAGAGATGCCCAAATCAATGCAAAGACATCATGGTATTAAAGCACCAACTCTGAAACCAGACCACCTGGTCTGTGCCTTATTGGCTCCATGATCTTGGATGAGGGTTTTTTTTTTTTTTTTTTAATCTTCTGTGTACCTTGATTTCCCCACCTGCAAAATGGTAATAATAACTTACCTAGTGAGGGTGTTTGGAGGATCAAATGTGTTCATGATTCTAAAGCAGCTTAGAATACCCCCCGGCACATCAGGTGTTTCAACTGAATCAGAGGTTCTGAAACTTTTGCATAAATGAGAATTTCCAGGAGAACTTATGAGTGGAGATTACAGGGCTCCATTTTCTGAGGGCTTCGGGTGAGAGCCCAGGGTTTTTATTTTCAGGCCCCAGCCCCGGGTGAATAGGAGGCAGGTGGGCAGGGGTGCCTGGTCCCTGCTGCGCCCGCCTCTCCTGCCTGGGCAGTAGGAGCCCCTTCCCTTGGTACTGGCTCTAGCTGCCCCAAGGGCTGCTCAAGGCTCTGCAGGTGGCATATCTGGTGGGTGCTACAAGGGTCTCCCTCTGCACCAGCTGATCTTTTGAGTTCAGTTCAAGTGATTGCCCTTCCAGGAAAGATTCTTTTTTTTTTTTTTTTAATGTGTACAGCACTGTAGTTTGACGCCTATACCTTACTCAGTGTCAGTCTCAGAAGGCGAGTTAGCACCCACTGCCATGCCATTGCCTCCCGTCACCCCTGTCACCCACCCCCTAGTCCTCTGTCCTCTGGTAACCACTGATCTTTCTTCTTACCTATAAGGGTTTTTGTATTATGTTCATGTTTTTTGTGCTTGTTTTAGATTCCACATATGAGTGAAATCCCAGGGTATTTTATTTAGCATAATACTCTCAAGCTCCCCTCCCCCCACATGATTCCAGATGGCAAGACCCCACTTTTCAGGGCTGAGTAATATTCCGTTGTGTGTATATACCAGGTTTCCTTCATTCATCCACCCATCAGTGAGCATTTAGGTTTGTTCCACATCTCGGCTATTGTAAATAAAGCTGCAGTGAGCACAGTGGCATAAGCGTCCTTTGAATTAGTGTTTTCAAATTCTTTGGATAAATACCCAGAAGTGGATAGATGGATGAGATGGTTGGTGGTTCTATTCTTAGCCTTTGGAGGAATCTCCATACTGTTTCCAAAGTGGCCACACCAGTTTGTAATTCCAGCAGAGGACAAGGGTCCCCATTTCTCCATATCTTCTCCAACACTTGCTGCTTTTTATCTTTTTTGATAAAAGCCATTCTAAGGAGTCTAAGGCGATGCCCCATTGTGGTTCTGATTTGCATTTTCCTAATGGCTGCTGGTGCTGAATATGTTTTCATGTGTCTACTGGCCATGCACATATCTTCTTTGGGAAAATGTGTACTCAAATCCTCTGTCCATTTTAAAAATTGGATTGTCTGGTATTCTGGTGAGTTGGGTGATTTCTTTATATACTTTGGATATTCACCCCTGGTCAGATACACAACTTGAAAATGTCTTCTCCCATTCAGGAAGTCACCTCTTTTTGGGGGGATAGTTTCCTTTGCTGTGTGGATGTGTTTTATTTCTTTTAGTTTTATTTGTTTGTTTTTGCTTGTGTTCCCCTTGCCTGAGGAGACATATCCAGAGAACTATTGCTAAGATTGATGTCAAAGAGCACGCCTGTTTTATTCTAGGGCTTTCGTGGTTTCAGGTCTTCCATTCAAGTCTTTATTCCACTTTGAGGTGATTTGTGTGGCATAAGAGGTCTAAGTTCATTCTTTTGCGTGGGGCTGTCCACTTTCCCAGCACCATTTACTGGGGTCCGTGGTGCCTGTTCTTTCTCCAGTGTACATTCTCGCCTCCTTCGCTGTAGATCAATTGCCCACAGAAGTGTGGGTTCTGCTGTTCATGTGTGCCAGGACCATACTGCTTTGGTTACTGTAGCTTCTTGTTTGAAATCAGGGACTGTGATATTTCCAGCTTGGTTCTTCTTTCTCAAGATTGTTTTGGCTGTTCAGGACGTTTGTCTTGTTTCTCTATACATTTTATAATTATTTATTCTAGTTCTATGAAATATGTCACTGGAATTTTGATACAGCTTGCACCGAATCTGTAGGTCCTTACTTGAATTTTTGACAGACACTGACCTCTGGGCAGAGTCACAAGCTCTTATCTGCCATTTCAAATTCATTTTTTATAAAGGTGAAGCAATCCCATTTGGGACAAAAACCTTGTCAGATGGCAAAAACCTGACCTGACCTGACTTGGGGCTATTTATAGTGCTTGTTTATTCCATCCGGTTGTGCACTCACATGCTTGGCTGCAGGAATGCTGATGGGTGACAGTGTGTGACCCTACCCTCTACTGCTGATGGGTGACCGTGTGTGACCCTACCCTCTACTGGTGGCGTCACATGAGGGTTGTTGTTGTTGTTGTTTTGTTGCTAACTAGCGTCTGACTCTTTGCAATCCCGAGGACTGCAGCCCACCAGGCTCCTCCGTCCATGGGATTCTCCAGGCAAGAACACTGGAATGGGTAGCCATTTCCTTCTCTAGGGGATCTTCCTGACCCAGGGACCAAACCTGACTCTCCTGTATCTCCTGCACTGGCAGGCAGATTCTTTACCACTGGGTCAGCTGGGAAGCCCGATACATAGGTATGATATTTATGTATACAGAATTCTCGTTTGCAGCTTCTCTCTCCCTCACCTCCGCTGGGTCACTTCCTTTTCTAAATGCAGAGGCCCCTCCTACGCCACACACCAGCCCCTGAAGGACACGGCCGGGCCGCCTTCAGGAATCTTCTGCCCCTGTGTCTTTGCTTAGACGGCCACACACGGCTCAGGCCCCTGAAGGTCTCCAGGGAAACCGCCATCTCTTGAACTAAAGTGTTGGTGATCTACGAGGCTTGAAAACCCTGAGAAGGATGAAAAGCAGAGTGAAAAAGGCATGGTGTTCATTGGCTATTTTTTTATAGGCCGCAGAGGAGTCGGCAGGCGCCAAAGCACTGGGCCGAGGCGGCACGACTCTGTGCAAGCCCCTTTCTGCAGGCCCCTTTCTGCAGTTTCTGTGTCTTTTGCTGACCGTCTGCTTGTCTCCTGTCTTGTTCTTTCACCAGAAGCCCCAGATGACTTTCTCACAGTCGGCTGGGTCTGGGGTCCCTCTCCAGGGAAGGAAGAAGATGCTTCCTTGAAATGAAAGATTGCTTCTGTGAAATGGAAGATGCTTGTTCGCCCGACCAGTTTGATTATTACTCAGGAGTGGACCAAGGCTGGGAACAGTGAGGGTCATCCCAGCTGAAGCCCACAGATGACCTCCAAGCACTCGGGAACCTGCAGCATCACCCTGCTTCCCCAGGCACCTAACCAGCTCCCTCTGACCCAGCCTTATTGAGCACCCAAGGGACAGAGAGTATTGATGTAACCTATGCTTTCAGGGCTTACGGTGATGAGGAGGAAGACAATAATTATACAACGAACCACAGCAAGAGGCAGAAAGGGGCAGAGTGCTGTAGGTTCAGAAGTGAGATGAAACTTCATTGGGTTAGAGGGAATCAGGAAAGGCTCCCTGGAGGAAGGGACATCTGAGATGGACTCTGAATTTTAGGTAGATTTGGACATGAGGGAGGTCATTCCCAGGAGAGAGAACTGCGTGAGCAAAGGCAAGAAGGAAGGATTGGATGGGCTGTGTATGGGGGGCTCGTGAGTTTGAGGGAAGAGAAGGGCAGGGGAGGGAAACTGATTGGCCCCGAGTGCTTGGCTAAGGGGCTTAGACACATGAGCTGACACTGGCAGCCTTGATGGATTTCCGCGGTGGAGGGCAATGATGAGAGCTGGGATCTCAGAGCTGCGCGCACACTGCCCTGAAGGAGGGGAGAAGGGCAGGGCGGGGGGTGCGCTCGGGAGGTCGACTTGGGCAGAAACTCCGGAGGCGGTAAGGCGCGGGGTGGCCGGAGGGGAGCTCGCACGCGAGCCCCAGCCCCGCCCCCTCTGCGGAGCCCCGGCTGGTCGGGCGTCTGCTCCCCAGTCCCACCCAGACCTCCCCTTCTGAGGTCCCTGGTGAGTCCCCCTTTGCCAGCTCGTAGTCACCTCGATCCTCATATTGGAGACCTGCCGGCAGTGCCTGACACGTGCCTCCCCGCCCTCCTCAAGTCGTCTTCCCGCCGCCAAGACCACACCGGCCCTGCTTTGTTCCCGCCTCCCTGCCGCTCCTCCTCTGGTGACTGTCTCAGCCTCCAGTCCGGGAATCCCACCTCCTCAGTCTCAGCTTGAAATTCCATCTACAGGCTGATGGCGCTGAAGTTGGTATCTCCAGCTTAGACGTCTCCCCGAGCTTCTGCGTTCCAACTTTGTGCTTGCCTTGCTCAGTTGGGATGTCCAATAGCTGACTCAACGTTAGCATATTCCAAAAGGGCCTTGCCCCTTCTTAGGGCCTTTGTGTTTGGTGCGCCTCTGTTTGCACCTGGTCTTCCCCGAGTAGCCACAAGACTCACCCTTACCTCCCTGAGATCTTAATCCTGAGCCACTCTGACTACTTTATTTTCTGGCCTCTCTGCGTGGCATGAAGCATCTTAGTTCTCTGACCAGGGATGGAAACTGCGCCCCCGGTGGTAGAAGTGCAAAGTCCTAGCCCCTGGACCACCAGGGAAGTGCGTTCTGTCCAGATTTACGTCCCTCCACACCATCTCCTCCTCCCGTTTGCTTTCCTTGGTTTCACCAACATTTAATGCAGTGCACTGTTTACTTATTTATGCATTGATTGTCTGCCTCCACTGGAATGTATATTTGTTGGAGGGAAGGATATTTGTTCTGAATGGTTATATTTCCAGTTGCTGCAGGCGTGCGGCACATGGTGACGTGTTTATGGATGGACAAGTGAGTGGAAAGGGACCTGGGGAGCAAGGCCATGCGAGAGGCCACAGTTAAAGCCCCAGGGTGGATGCTGGGAAGACACCAGAGCAGAACGCTAAAGACACTTAGAAATAGAAGTCTGGAAGCAGTGGGTGCTTAGCCTGGGGCTGTGTGAGTCTGAGTGACCGGGGATCTCACAAGGAGGTCTGGGGGTGCTGGAGGGAAGGGTTGAGGGTGCCAGGAGAGATCGTGGGTAGAGGCAGATCTGGTCACTGCTCGCATGGTGGTGATGACTTTAAGCCACAGGGGAGGTGGGGAGGAGAGAGCGAGAGAGAGCGAGACAGAGGATACCAGGGATGAATTATTGGGAAACACCTGCATGAGGAGAGTAGCCTGAGAAGGAGAGACAAGGAGAGGAATAAGTCATGGAAACCAGGATCGAGCTTCAAGGAAGCAGAAATGGTTGACAACACTGCAAGCTGAAGACGGGGAAGGCGGTGCTGGGGGTGACCCCCGGGGGCCCCGTCCTGCTGCCCAGGTGCCCTGCACGGCCCTGAGCACCACACAGGCGCTGATGGGCAAGTCGTGGACACAGGCGCTGATGGGCAAGTCGTGGACACAGGTGCTGACAGGCAAGTCGTGGACACAGTGACCAGCCTGGCGATGTGATCAGAGCTGGGCTGGAGGCGGGCTGGCCAGCATGTCGGGCAGCTGGGAAAGGGAGAGAGAGAAGTGGACATGTGCCTTGCTATGGCGACCATCCAGGCCAGTGGAGTGGTCTGGGAGAAAATTTTAAGGGCTGATGGCTTCCATGTTCAAAAGAAAAAGAGCAAAAAGAAAGATCTGGCTCCAGGTCACCCGGGTCCGTAAGTGTCCAGGACCTCCCGGACAGATGGCCATCGCTGGTGACACAGGAAGAGTAACGGCGCATTTCTCAAGGTCACGGTGCTCCGGCCTCTACAGCTAATATTTGCCTCTTATTGACCCAATACCCAGCCTGTTACTTTTTAACTGGAGCCTGGGGTTCAAAGGCCTGACTTTTGTTTGACTATGCCTTCGGATGGGGAGGGCATGTCCCCTGATAACCTCACCTGATGAACAAGCAAGCATCTTCTGAGTAAATACAGGCTGCACAGAAGCAAGACGGAGGCAGGCCAGAGCGGGGAGAGGCTGGGGGTCGGAGGGGAGAGGACCCCGCTGCCAGACACGCTCTTCTAATTTGTAAGAGAGCTGAACAACTAGAATTAGAAAGACAAGTCCCAAACTCTCCACCACAAACAGTATTAAAGGATTTTAGCGATTAGCTTATGTTTATCCAACAGAAACACTTTTTAAAAAATGTACGTCCTGGCGCTCCATCAGATGGTTCCCGAGGGTAAAGAACCCAGCGCCTCCCCCCCAACCCCCCGCCGGTCTCCAGGTCTCTATGGCCCGTCATCTCTGTTGGACTAAGGGATGTTTGTGTTGCCCCTGGGTCTGGAAAATGTAGGGCCCTTGCTTTCGAAGGTGGAGAGAGCTCTGTCCTGGGGCAGAGAGGCAGTGTGGTCCCGGGTCTGTCCCTGGAGCAGGCGGTCTTTGCAGGTAGGGGTTCCTTGTGTGGGGCTTCCCAGGTGGTCAGGGGTGAAGAGTCTGCCTGCCAGTGCAGAAGATGCGGGAGACACAGGTTAGAGCCATCCCCGGGTCAGGAAGACCCCCTGGAGAAGGCAATGGCAACCCACCCCAGTCTTCTTGCCTGGAGAACCCCATGGGCAGAGGAGCCTGGCGGACTACAGTCTGTGGGGTCGCAGAGTCGGACACGAATGAGTGACTAAACCACAACATCTCTGTGTCTGCTGGACATCGTGGCTTGAAGCAGAGCCTTTGCCCTCAAAAGCCCTCATCCACTCAGTTTGCTGCGGGCTTCCCTGAGAGCGCAGTTGGTAAAGAATCCGCCTGCAGTGCAGGAGACCCCAGTTCAATCCCTGGGTTGGGAAGATGCCCTGGAGAAGGGAAAGGCTACCCACTCCAGTATTCTGGCCTGGAGAATTCCATGGGTCCAAGGGGGCGCAGAGAGTTGGATACGACTGAGCGACTTTTACTCAGGTGCCATCAGGTCAGTCTTTACTCCTGTTGGTTTAAGTCTAAGCCTCACCCTTGGAGTCTGTAAAAACATCTAGAACGGGTCACGCATTTGGTGTGATCAGTCACATGCGTCTTAGTGTGAATGAGTGTCTGGGCTCTTCCCTGGGGGAGGAGGTTTGGTGCAGGGGGTGGAGGGTGGGCCAGAGTGGCTGACGGGAGGCTTTGAGCCAAACCACCTGGGTTCAGATCTCTCCTCTGTAAGACTCTGGGCCTCCTGGTCTGAGTCCTCATGTCTAAGTTGGCGGGGACAGTATCTACCTTATTAGACTGAGATTTACGGTAAGCAATAGTACTACTACCCCAAGACAGGAATCGTAGACTATGGAAGCTTGGCAAACAGCAGGAAGGGCACCCTCCGAAGGGGAGATTCATTCTGCAAAGAGGTGCTGAAGGCTGCTTGAACTCCGCTTCCCAGCCTCCTTTGCGGTTAGCTGTGGCCGTGTGGCTAGGGGGTCTGTCCCTCTGGTCCTCGTCCTCTTGCATGACCTTACACGGGCCGTCCCTCCCCCTGCATGGGGGCTGCAGAGGGTCCTGAGACAGAGGATGGTGGAGGGGGTCTGGGAGCAGCCCCTCACTTCCCAGCCTAGAGTTTACTGTGCAGACAGTAGGGCGTGCACTGGGGCTTAGTCACTCAGCCACGTCTGACTCTGCAGCCCCCTCGCCTGCAGCCCGCCAGGCTGCTTTGTCCCCAGGATTCCCCAGGTAAGGACACTGGAGTGTCCTCCTCCGGGGGATCCTCCCAGATCAGGGCTGGAACCTGTGTTTCCTGCTTTGGCAGGTGGATTCTTCACCATTGAGCCGCCCGGGAAGCCCACAGTTGTGTAGCAGCCCTGATTCCCACAAACAGCTTCTGTGCCCAGTGCTGCGGGGCCCTTACCCTGCTCGAGGGCTCCTCCTGCGTTTTGAGGAGGGTGTGGGGACACCCAGAGTGGCAGTGGGCTCTGGCCCCTGCCAGCAAGAGACAGTTCCCTGAGTATGTTGACCACGACCTCTTCCTGGCTGGGATGAGACTGTGTGAGGGAGACTGGAGCTTTTTACACCATCCTGGTGACCCGGCTCGGAGGCGGGAGGCTGCCTGGGGTGCCCCTGGCACCCGTCTATGCTCTGGTCCTCTGCCCCCCCACGGACCACCCTGCACTCTGCTCCACCGTGAGGGGTTTAAGAGAATGAGACCAGGTCAATGTGTTTGCAAGTTTCCCTTAACAACCCAGGTTCCCCGCCTGAAGCAGGATGCTGAGGGTCTGACCTTGTCCCTGGGCCTGACCTCGCCAGAGGTGTTCTCGAGGCTGAGGGCGGCTGCCTGCTTCTAGGTGGGCTGTTGGTGGCCCTCCTCTCTCCCCAGGGCCTGGTGGCGAGCGGCCCCTCTGCGGCAGACGAGCTGCTGGAGGGAAGAAACAGGGTCAGAGAGGTCACACCAGCCCCCAGGGACCCACGGGGGCAGTGCGAGAAGCTGATCGGCCCCTCCCTGGGGTCTTTGGTTCCCACGACCATCATCCTGGGTCTCTGCAGGGCCGCCCCTAGAGCAACAAGTGAGGTCAACCGCACTGGGCACCCGGGGAGGAAGCGAGGGCAAGAACTGGGGCCTCTCGCGGCCAAGGTCCTTCTGGATTGAACACTGGCAGTCGTGTGATTAAAGCGTGGGGAGCTCCAGGCATGAAGCAGTGCAGAATGGTCTGCCTTTAGCTGGTCTTGCTCTTCAGTGTGAACAAGGCCAGGCAGGGTTGAAAACTGGTAACTTCACTCTGGGAAGTGTATGTAAAAGTCCCACGGTGCGGGACTGCTTAGAAGTTGCCAGAACGTATGATTTCCCTTTAATCACAGCGAGACCTGCCTGTCGGCTGTCACTCCAGCATCTTCAGTGTGCAGCTGGGGGTTTCCTTCCCACATGACCCTACACCCCTTCCAAACGGGCCTATCTGTAGACAAACTTTTCCCGCAGAGAAAAGAAGGCTTTCCCCAAGCGCTGGGGGAGGTGAGCGCAAGGGCTCGGGGAGGAAACGTGTGCCCTCCCCTCCTACCATCAGGTCCCCTCTCTCCGAGGCTGTGTCTGTTCCTACAGCCAGTGAGGCCCCGAGGCTGCAGGCGACGGTGCCCCGTGGATGTGTGGAGAGGCACCGAAGGGGTAAGTGGGCCGGATATCCGGCTAAGGAGGGGATTCAGATAGAACAGGTAGCTCGGGCTTCAAGATAAGGTGCAGCAGGTGGACCCAGAGGGGCCAGGATCTGCTGCTGTTGAGCGCAGGGGCCGGGGCTGGGCTGGGCCTCGAGGGCAGCCTCTGACCTGCTCTCTGAAGCCCCGGGTGTCGAGGGGGCCTCGCTGAGGGGAGATGCCACTTTGCTCGGAGGCAGGGGGCAGCCTCTCCACTGCTTTCCGGTTAAGCTGACTCTGTGACTTGCTGCCAGGATGGACTTCGACTTGGTTGGGAAGGGGAAGGAGGCGCCGCCCTGGGTTTCAGGAAGGGGACAGGCTGATCAGGCCACTTGCCCTGTTCCCCAGGCAGGTCTGCGGTCAGTCCTACAAAGGGAGCCTTGGTTCTGTACCTCCTCAGCCCCCACCAGCAGGTGTCCCCCAGGTGGGGCCGGGATCCCCTAGTCCCCTGATGAAGGAGTCCGTCTGGGTCAATAAAAGCCACCATCATTTTGTTCTCCTGTCCAGTCCAAGTCCTACAAACACTCGCTTAGAGACCCCGCAGTCCGGGTTCTCTGGGAGCGCAGTGTTGAGATGTGCCGTTTTCCAGATGGGGACGCACGAAGGGGATGGGAAGTGGAATCTGCCCTCGTATGTCTAGGGGCCCCTCTGGATGTGGTACCCAGGACCAGCCACAGTGATGAGAATTCCTGGATGCCCACGCTTACCACCAGCTTTTACCAGGAGGCTTTGGAGTTTCCCGACTGCCTAGGTCACCTTTGGAGTTCAGAGCAGGGTAAGCATTTACTGACCCAGCAACCATGTAACTGATGTATGATTTATTCCTCTATTTCATATAAACTCATCATGTGTGTTTCTGAGGATGGCCACACACGAGTTCAGGGCGGCACTATCCGCCTGTGTGTTCCCGTGAGGCTGGAGGAGGCTGCAGGGACGCAGAAGTCTACTGCTAACAGAGACAGGGAGGAAGAGGCCGGGACGAAATTACACCCTGCTCGGACGCTACCTCCCGGCAGTCTCTGAGGGCACAAGTTAAGGCCAGCAAGAGGTGAGAAAGAGGAACGAAATGTGAGGAATCCTCCGGTTTTATCAGGGAATTGACATGATAGCTGGATTTTCTGAGAACCATCTTAGGCTTCATTACTGAGTCTCATTAATGAACATAAATTGAGGGTGAGTTGGACGAAAACTAGAGATGAAATATGCCTTTCCAGTCATGGACTTTATACTACCACTTGGGTAATCCATCAAGTCATTAATTCTTAAATAAAAGACAGAGGTACATCTGTCTTAAATAAGAATAGAGGTACATCCCATTAAGCTCAACCCATGTGTTCAGCGAAGTCTTTAATGATGTTTTAAAAGATGGGGAACTTCTAGGGAGATGCTTCTAATGAGCATACTATCTACAAAGTTGCTTTTGAATATCCCTCCCCAAACAATTAAGACGATGCATTCACGAAAAAGCTTTAAAACAGACAACCTGTAATACTTGATGTAGAGAAAGTTCCAGCTTCCACAATCCTTTATTAAATATTTGACAAGTCGCATCACGTCTTTACAATGACTTCATTTTGTCACATTACTCTTGTTAAGTCAGGAAAACAATCCACAATTTCTCTTTAGGTCTCTCAAGAAAAACGAAAAGCAAAAGGAATTTGTTCTTCAACAAAACATTTTCTACGTGTATCAAATTCAACTATTTTAAAGCTATTCTGATTGTGAAAATGAGCATTTAGCCAGACAATATCTTTTAAAAAATTTCCAAGTTGTTTGGTTTTTAGTCACCGTATCAAATAGTACTTGGCTTTGTATCAGGAGGTGAGGTTATAATAAAAAGTTACGAAACATTGAGAATTCATTTGGAATGCTTGAAACTGTTCACCTTAAAAGTCACTGTTTTTTTCATGTTTCGTTTGATAATAGATGCTGAATTAAGAGATGACAGCATATTCTATCATCATCTCCCTTGGGTTCTCTGAGGGTCAGAATTCTCAGGACACAGCTTGGAGAAAACGGCAGCAGGGACTAACCTCACTCCCTTTCGAAATGAGATTCCTCAAGGTAGGTGTAAACGCTACACAAATATATGCAGGTGTATTTGGACAGCAGATGTTGGTGTATATATTACATACACAGTAGTGAGGGGGCAACAGTTATGCAAAGTTAACATGAAGGAAACCGTGACAATCCAGGTGAAGTCAGTCTGAGGGAGACGGGCAGCGCGGTTTCTGTAGGAACGCGGATTCTGTCTGTGGACACAGGGTCACGGTCATGAGGCTTACAATGCGCTGGTACACGCTGCCAAGGTCGCACCCAGAGGCCTGTCACCAACGCCCTGAGACTCTACCGTCACTCGCACAAACACAAAACCGACTGACGAAAAGACATGCGTCCTAAACATGCGTTGCTCTGCAGCTAACACCTTTAACGAAGGGGAGGGGCCTAAACAAGAGGTTTTTCTTGGACGATTCTGTACCTACAGAAAGCTCTCCTTTCCTATAAAACATACGAGCCCACATCCTAACACTACACCTTTGTCTCTGACGCACTGAAAACACTCTGGGGACCGGGGCGGGGGGTGTGTGAATGCAGATGTATATACACACTGTTCGTTAAGGCTTTGATAAATTAAAAAAAAAAAAAAAAAAGTGGTCCAAAGTATATCACATTTTTCTTCCCAGTTTTAAAATCTAAAGTACAAAGTGGAGTTTATTAAGGATTATTTTAAAAAGCACATCTTGGACCTAAAATTGGCAGTTTTGACTTACCAGGGTGTACCCCAAAGTCTGAATGAGACAGAGGTAGTGCAGGACCTCCTGGGGGTCGGAGGGGGGTCCCCTGCACGGCTTCGCCCCCTGCCGGCAGGGCAGGGGACAACACGGGGCCTGCCAGGGCGGCGGAGTCAGGGTAAGGAGGCAAGAGGGGCCCAGTGCATGGCTGGGCGAGGGCTTGAGGACTGGTTAACCCAGGTGCTCTCTCTATGGATCCTGACATTTCAGAGGTGAGATACAAGACTTAGAAAAACAGCGGAGTCACGTGAGAAACAATTAGTAACTGTGAGGACAGTTAGTAGTTTGCGGCACGTGAGCTCAGTTTCCAAGGGAGCCAGTTTGGACCTGGCAAGGTCACACGGCAACGGGCCATGCTGTCCATTGAACGGTGTGAGATGCAGAGAGTGGTTCAAATATTTTGCGAACCATCCTTCTCAGAATCTGTCCCTGCATCCTTATGTGAGAGGAACAAACCATGTCAGGTTGCTTGAAGCATTTGTCATATGGCCTTAGGGAGTATCTGGTGGGAGCTACCAAAGCGCCTTGGTAAGTAAAGGGATGTGTTTCAGGAGAAAGGCAAAGAGTGCTGAGAACTGCGCCTCGTCACTCCATCACAGAGGCGGCAGGCAGACGCGCAGACCCTGCCTGGAGCCAGTCCCTACTGGGCAGGACTCCCCAAATTCACTGTTAGGCCGACAAGAGGCGGGGCTAGAAACATGCAGGACTTTTACAGGTGACTGGGTTAGCTGATGTTTAAAAACCTTTCAACCACATGCAGTATGCAAATTCTGGAACTGACTCCTTAATCTCATGGCAAAATGGCCCATAATGGCTCTTTTCCAGGGGACTAGAGAAGCTGGATCCCGGTCATTTCTAGGAAGGCATCACTGTTAGAGCCATCTGGGGCGGCGACACCATCCTCCGCCCCCAGGCCTGCTGAGCGGGGTGGACAGAGGCCTCTGCTCTGCCCGCTGTGCCTCTCCCTTGCCGCCTCCTGAGGCTACAGCGTGAAGGTGGCGGACAGCGGTTGTCAGGATCGAGAGAAAGCAAGGTACGTGGCCCTCTTAGACAAAGAGCGAAACACTGAGAGTTGCTGAGAACTGGGGAAGCTTATTTGGATTCAAGGAAGCCAAAACCCCCAAACAAACTCTAAACCCAGCACTTTCGAGCTGTCACTGAAATCAGATAATAAGGGAGAGATAAACCGAACTGTCATTCACAATTACTGCCTTCCAAGTATTCACGGGGGTCTATTTCGGTAATTCTTATCTGTTCTTGGCACAGAAATGATCTTAGAATGGGTTTTCTTTCGTATTTTCAGTACTTTGCCTAATTTGCATTCTGATTTAAGAATTTATGAAATGACAGAAGAATCCCAGTTCTTCGACAAGGACTGTTGGATTTCTTCTCTATAATTACACACTTACAAAACTCATCCCAGCACACTGCTCTCCCAGGCTTTGACATGAATCATGAAAAGGAAGCCGAGGGGCTAAGAGAAGAAGACACTTGTTACATCAACTGAAGGGAGAAAATCCCACCAAGAGGTAAAAATAATGAGCAATATGGTTTTTATTTTTCCTAATTACTCAACATCTAGGTTTTCTGATCACTATTGGATTTTTACAAATCAACGTGAGAAGGGAACCCTCAGCTCTGTAGAACTCCACCTTCTTTTAGATGCCAAGGGCTCTGCAGCCCCAACTCAACCTCAAACATTCGTGGCTTCCCACAAGCCACCTGGAAGATCCTAAGTGGAGGCCCTGAAACCACAATTCTTTTGGTCTCATCTACGACTGGCAGGCAGCATGTCCAGTTTCCCTGGACGGCCGCCACGGGGTTTAGGACAACACAGGTTAAGGAGGACAGAAGGGTTTGCTAGACACCCTTGCCCTGCCTCAGGCGTTCTCGCAGAACAATTCTGCAACGAGGACTCAAGAGTGGCCAAGAACCTGAATCCCGCAGAACTCTCCACCCCCAGCAGGGTCAGCTGGAGAGCCAGATGTTAGGGCGTCAAATCAAGTCTGTCCACCCTTTTAATCTAGCACGTGACAGACACAGCCTGGGCAGAACATGGTATGAAGCATGCAACAGGTCATCGGGAACAAAACCCGGTTAGATTAAGTGTCTAGTAATCTTTGCAGTGGAGTAGAAATCACAAAACGCTTGGTGAGGGCAGGTCTCTAGGTTCAGCTTTACAGCCAGGGTGTAGACACCAGCAGCCAGATTCACAACCGATAGATATTGCACCGGAAAGGCGTGTGCAGAGAGAAGAAATCACATTCAATGCTATGATTAAAAAACAAAACCAAAACAAAACCAGGTATGACCTCTATGTGGTACATAAAGTGCCTTCAGAATTGGTGTGCTTAGAACAGAAGTTGCGTATTCAGCTGCCATTAGCAAATGCGCACAAGCAGGAGACTGCACAGGTCTGCTTTCCACAGCTTCCAACCGCTCGGTGCCAAGTTTCATTCGAGTGTCTCTACTACAACAGCAAGGAAGAAAATATGATAGGACTGTACAGCATCGGGAAGGGTTAAGTAGCTTCTCTCATGAGAAGTGAAAGTCCAACCCTGCCTGAAACGTGCTCCAGCACACGTAGTTACTTCTAAGGAATAATGGTGTGATTCCTTCAAGTCAACACAGATTTTGTCATGCTATGTTACAATTCTCTCAGTCTGCAGCTATTATGCTAAATTTGAACAAAAAAAATGTAATATCCAGTTTTCATTCTGAGCATGGAAGAAACTGTCACGATGCCTAATGTTAGAGTATTTGTCTGCAGAAGGATTTTGGACAGAAGTCAGTCTTCCATAGCTAATTGGGTAGGGGGTGGGGCTTTCCAAGTACTTTAAAAATAAAAACATCACCGACATTATACCTGGTATGAAATTCAAATACAAAAAAAAAAATATGCTCACTTTTCCAAGTACATGAGACATCTTTAATTGTAGTGAAATAAGATCTGCAAATCGGTCTAAATCATTTTAAAAAGTAAACATGAGTTGTAATACTATACCTGTAGAGTGATTAATTCCATTCGCTGTCATTATAAAGTATGGAAAATATTTATTAAGGGCTTGGCCTACAGAGGCACAACATAAATAGAATAAGTCCTCCTGAAATGTAATCAGTATACACATCAACCAGTTGGAAATTGGTGGTGGAAATGCAGGAACGCGACCCGGGACGGGGCCTCCCTGTCGGCCGTGGGCAAGTCGGGGGCAGGGGCTCCACTCCGGGACCCCTCGCCGTGCTGCTCTGCCAGCGTCTCTGCAGAGTCTGTCAGGCAAATGGAAAAGTGCAAGCAGGACTTGCTCGAAGAACAGCCGCCCCGAGGCAGGACGCGCTTAATCCACCCCCTCGAAGCCTTGGGCATTTTCCACAGCCATGAGGAGCTTCTCTCGTAAATCTTCGAAGGTTTCATACGGAGGTAAGTCAAGGCGATTAAAGCTGCAAAAGTAACAACAAAGCAGAGGTAAACGCCGGCATTTCTGCCCATGAGCCACACCCGGGCCTCCCCGATTTGGCTTAAGAGCGCATTTGGTGTTTGAGCGGAGGACTGACTGTAAAAGCCTCGGCACAAGAGTCATAATCCAGTGATGACCCGCCACACCACACACATGCTGGGGGTGAGAAAGGCTTTCGAACTGTCTGTGAAACCTTTCTACTACGGTTGGACGTGGACCCCAGAAACCCCCGCTGGGAAGGGACAAAGAGCAGGCAGGGTGACTGGCGCACACGCCGAGGCTTCCAAACTGTGGAAACCCAAGGACTTTTGGCAGCAGGACAAACGGAGGCTGTCTGATGCTCTCCCCCATCTGACGCTATTTTAGGAAGTCAGTGCTTCTGCATGCAGCGCCTCTGTTTTCAGCATAGCCCCTTAAGCAGGTCATGTTTCCCCGTTTTGCAGATGTGGGCCCTGCAGCCGGGCGGCAGGTGGCCGTGTCCCAGCCTCAGCCCTGACAGCACCACAGACCTGAGACCGGAACCCAGGCCCCCGCAGCTCTGGGGCCCCAACGTGGAGCAGCCCTCTACCCAGAGTCAGGCAAGTCACTGGTGTGCGGTGTGAAGAGCTGCCTTTACACAAAGCCCCTCCACAGCTGGAGGCCTCAGCTGGGGTGGTACAAGTCACCCTGTGACAGTGAGACCTCCAGACACACGTGGCCTCTGTGAGCAACGATCACACGTGTTCACAGGACTGAGTTCAGATCCTGTCTCCGCCACCTGCAGCTGTGCAACCTCAGGTGAGACACTTCTCTGTTGGGTCTTCTGTGAAATGGGGGGACTGCTGCAGGGTCAGGCGCTGGGAGGGTCCGATCACACATAGAAAGGGGTCTGGCACACAGCGAGAGCCCACGGGCAGCCCCCACTTCACCACTCACTCACTGGTCCCCACCCCCCACGCCCCCCACGCCCCCACGCCCGAGGCACAAGGACCTGGAGCCCCAGACACCGACCAGGGAGGCCGGCTGCTGGCAGTCCTGTCGTGACGATAACCACACATGCTTGTGGCTTGTCTGCACACGTGTACGTGCATGCACACACACACGTGCACGCCTTAGCTTGTCATGCTTTTGTAAGCTGACATTCGTGGAGCATTTGCCCCGCGCCAGCACCATCAGCGGTGAGCAAGTGCAAGGCGCTCAGCTGTGTCTCTTTGCCACCACGGACTGAGTGGTCCGTGGGGTTCTCCCGGCCGGAACACTGGAGTGGGCTGCCTGTCCCTTCTCCAGCGGGTCTACCCCCCCGCCCCTAAGAACTGAACCCAGGTCTCCTGCATTGCAGGCGGATGCGGATTCTTCACCAGCTGAGCCACCAGGGAAGCCCAAGAACACTGGAGTGGGCGGCCTGTCCCTTCTCCAGCAGATCTCCATCCCCCTGCCCCCGGAACTGAACCTGGGTCTCCTCCTGTGCTGCAGGTGGAGTCGTCACCAGCTGAGCCACCAGGGTGCTATTCCTCCATCACCTCAGCGAATCCCAGCACCCACCTGTAAGGTAGGTGATGCCGCATCCCTACTTGTAGAGGAATCCAAGGCACAGAGACGTTAGGGAACTTGCCCCAAATCACCCAGTAAGTGGCAGAGCCCGGATTCAGCCCCAAGCTTGCTCCAAGGCCCAGACACGGTCGGGCCGCCTCAGCGTCTAGAACTGTGCACGCTCAGCACTGGCATACATTTCTGAGGATAAGCAGAGCATCTTCCTGTGTTTTAAAGCCAATGATTGTCAGTAGCAGTAAGACCCAGGTGCATGAGCAGGGTGGGCCCTTTAACAACCGCTGAGTGTCTGATAAAGACACACTGAGCTCTGAGATTTTTTTAACATCAAAATACACAACAGAGCAAAACACTGTGCTTCTCAAACCAGAGGTCTCAAAAACTCAGGAATCCTGAAAGATTAAGACAAAGTTTTCAATGTTTGGTTTTCACTGTGGTAACGACTTCAAATGTCGTTTCACCAGTGACAAAGACAGAAGCCCACTCTTCAGCTACACTTAAAAGAGCCTTTTCCCAGGAGGCAGCTGTTGTCTTGATTTTAAGCCGGTATTTCACAGTCCAGGGCCTGCAATCCTGAAGGGCTTCAAGAATCTGTGGCCATTTTAAAGAAGGTCCATAGATTATTCAAGCTTGAGAAATACTGGGATGATGGGGGGCAGAGAGAGAAGCAAGTCGGGGGAGTGTGAAGAGCTGAGGTTTGGGATGTTGTCAGCTCTCGGGGTGTCAGTTCCTCCACTGCTAAGAGGGGACTCACAGGACCGCCTCTTAGAACTGCTGTGACGGTGACACAGGTTCACACACACAGCGCTTGTTAGGGCGACGCCTGGAACACAGTAAGTGCTCAGTGTAACCATTACTTCTGACGTCAGGAGACACGGGTCTGGCTCTGGCCTGCCACCAACCAGCTGCATGACCTTCTTACCCTCAGGGGGTGAGCCTTGTTGTGTGGAAGATGTGTGGGCTGAAGGAGATTATTTTTAGGTGGGTCTGTGCTGCTTAGTAAAGAGGAATTTTAAATACATGAGCAGTGACCTTTGATAGAACAAAGGAATGAAGCTGCTTCATGCTAGATACTCCACAATTACATGTGAAAGAACCAGCTCTGCCAAGCCCTCCTCTCCTAGGAAATCGGGTTTTAATCTTGAAGCTTCATTGTATATTTTATATTTTCATCAAACATGGAAGAGCTTAAACACACATATGGCTAGATTTTATTTAGCCACACCTATGGTCGTCGCGGGAAAGTCTGTTCACAGCGAACCAAGAATGAAGCATGGTTGTTGTGTTTCTATGTTTCAGCAGAAGCCGGGGCTGGATGGGAGGAGAGCCACAGCAGAGAAAAAAGAGGCAATCCCGTGCTGCCAGCCGTGGGCCGTCAGTGGGTCTGGCGCCCTCCTCGGGGCCTGGGGAGAGTGGCCCTGGGAGAAGGCCCCGGACGCTCTCCTCCTGGGACACTCGACGAGCAGCGGGGCTGCCTTCCTCCCAGGGTCGGCCTTTGTCCTTCCAGAAGATGAGCAGTGATTCTGAACCCTGCCTGTCCTTGCCAACCACCGGGCGGCTCTGCAATCCCACGGCCCTGGTCATACCAGATGAACTGGGTGCAAACCTCCATGAGTGGGACCCCAGGGCCAGTGTTTGTATTAAATGCTTTCTAGGGGGTTCCAATGTCCAGCCAAGGTCAAGACACACCGAGTCAGGGCCTTGTCTGGGCGGCCCTGTGTTTTAGTGGCGGCTCAGCACGCGGACTCAGAGATAGAGAAGCGTTCAACGGCAAGGTATCTGTCTGTGGGTCAACGTACGATGGAGGATGAGTGCTCAGTTACTTTGTTGTCTTCGAAGAGTCTGGAAAGAAAGGGAACCATATTCCCACGGCAGCAGCTTAACTGTAGCTGTCAGAGTGGAGATTCTAACTCAGGCAGACCTGACTTCAAGTTCTGAGACTCGGGAGCCTGTGAACTCAGACCACGCGCAAGCTTCCAGGAGCCCACAGGGACACTGCCGTCAAGGTGCAGGGCCTGCCCCACGTTAGACGGCCGCGCCCAGTGACGCAGCTGTGACTCCTCTGAGTCTAGGAGCCCGGTCCCCATCCCGACCATCCTGGGGCTCAGCTCAGCACCAGCAGCCTTTCAGAGGAAGACTACTGAGCCCAGAAAACCACACTGCATTCTGAAACTGGAATAAAAGCTCCAAAAGGCCAAAACATTCTCCCCCGAGAATAAAGGCAGACGGTCAGGGACACCGACTGCTCAGGCGATCGGCCAGTTTTAGCAAGACTCAGCCTACTACTCTCCTGGCGCCGACGGGCAGGGACCACATCCATTCTGCTTGGAGTTCTCGGAATGGTATGAACGGCGAGGAAAACGTGCTTTCCAACAAGGCAACGGAATTTAAGAGAAGCAAAAACCCTTGCACAGCCCATTTCCCACAAATGTGCCTGAATGAGACCTTCCTCCACGCTGTGCCAGGCAGCGCAGGACGGCCCAGTGACTCTGGAAGCCCAAGTTTCTCGTGGGGAAGGAGGCTGGGGGGCTGATCATCCACAGGACCCCTCCACCTGCTTCCTATGCATAAGAAACCAAAGCCTCGGCGAGGGAAACGAACCCCAGGGGACCTGGGAGCCAGACTGAGAGCTCCTGAGGTCCTTTCTGTGGGTCTCAAGAAAGTCCTTGGGGGTCCTGGAGACCCTCCTCTTCTCCTCCTGTCCCCTGGAGGCCTTCTTAGTGCCACTGTGCTAAGCCTCCCTGGGCAGGGGTCCTTGGGCGGACCTGCAACTCCCCCTTCTGTCACAATCACATTACTAAAGCCCGGAGACTCATGGGTTCTGGATAGCCATAGAAAGTCTTTTGAAGACCCTGTTGCTCCAAGAAATCTCACTCATTGTTCTAAACCAATTTAAGGCTGGAATAAGGACTCAGCCTGCTCAGAGGCTGGGTGTTGTCACAGCCACATACGGAGATGATACAGTGAAACCTCTGCTTCCCAGAATATTTAAGGGAAGAGGGGGACTGGAGGAGGAACACCCCAGGGGAAGCAGGAAGGAGGGATTTAACCCTTCATTATCAAACATACCGCCCGTTCAACTTCATCAGCACCAGGATGATTAACACCTTCACCTGCGTCACTGACATCTCCCGCTCTAAATGCTCAGTGGGCATGGAGCACAGCGTGTGACCCTCCCGCCCAGTATTATCCATGGCTAAGCTTTGAAAAAACAAGTCTGTCTGTCCACAGCTGGGTGGTTTTCCGTCACTCACCACGTGTGAGCTCTGGGCAGTTTTTCAGGACTTCCCCATTGCTCTATTGTAAACAGCTGCGGACCATTGGAACCTAGACAAAAGAGAGAAAACGCAACGCTGAGTGCTCAAGGCGGCGGAGCGAGACAAGGGGGGCTGAAGGAAAGAAGGGGAGGGGCGGGCAGGGCGTGCCTGGGACCCCCTCTGCAGCTGTGACGTCACAGTGTGTAAAACAGGGGCAGCCACGGTTCTGCACCACCTCAGACCTCAGACTCACGTCACTATCAGGGTGGAACCGTGCCGAGCTGAACAGAGCAGACACAACACATGGACGGGCGGGAGCTACAGCCTTTCAGCCCAGCCCTGCGAGCTTAAATTTAAAACTACTTCTGGGGGGGGCGCGGGTGGGGACATGGAATATCAAGACCTTTAATATGCAGAGCAGAAAGTGATTTTTTAATCTACAGGAAGCACTGAAGAATTCTGCCTTGTGGAGGAGTGCGGTAAGTTTAACATTCAGCTTACAACGACATGGATGATTCTGCAAAATCTAGTTGTTTTGGAAGATATACCAAAAAAAAACAGAAAAGAAAAAGAGAAGACCAAACTTATGGTTCTCTGTACAAAAACAAAAAGTAAAAACAGTCCCCTGCTTTTATACAGAGGTAACTACACAGAGGATGAGATGGCTGGAGGGCATCACTGGCCAGCAGACGTGAGTCTGGGTGGACTCCAGGGGTTGGTGATGGACAGGGAGGCCTGGCGTGCTGCGGTCCATGGGGTGGCAAAGAGTCGGACGCGACTGCACGACTGCACGACCGCAGCAACACAAACAGCTGAGGATACAGCATGCTGCTGCACCCTTCATGTGGGGTGTCTACTGGGTCCAGGCAAAACCCACTCGCCTAGAGGCCTGGGGGCAGTCTTCTGGAGCCACAGCCGATACCTGGTAAACACTCATGGGGTGAGGGGAGGGCAAGATCCTCTGGTATCCTGCTCACCATAAAGCTCGGCAAATCCATTCATAGGTACTCGGGAGGTCCCTGTGACAAACTGCAGTAACCGGATGCGCTTCTCGGCGTCCATCAGCAGCACAGCCTGCGGACGGGACGGGGGCAGAGGTCAACATGCGCCACCGGACGTGCAACTCGGACCGGCAAACCTTCATCCTGCGTGCACTGCGGCAGAAGTCCTAGACGGTCTTGCACCCGGACGGGGTAAGGCCGGGAAGCGTTTTTTTTTAATGGCCACAACACTGGCTTCTAACACCAGAGACCGAGGGGTCACAATGTCCCTTTCTTCATGTGCCCCTTGGTCAAAAATAAGTGGTTAAAAAAAAAAACGAACTCGATGGCACTGAGCTCATGTTTCTGTGAGGCTTGCCGGTCCTCTCAAGCCGTTCAGAAACACACACGATCCTCTCGAGCCAATGGGAAACACACACAATCCTCTTGAGCCAATCAGAAATACACACGATCCTCTCGAGCCAATGGGAAACACATAAAATCCTCTTGAGCCAATCAGAAACACACACAGTTTGACAAGTGTCAGCTCCTGGGGAACCCAGGTTATGAGGCAGGATTTCTGACTGTAGAGAAATTCTCTAAAGATAGCATTTTAGAAAAAGAAAAACGGAAGCCAGGCTAGGCCTCTGAAATAACCGGTGTATCTTACTTATTTGAATTATTCTAAGAATCTAGTTGGCTTCGCTGGCAAAGTCACTTGAACTGATATTAAAAAAAAAATCCAAAATCAAAGCTGCGTGAGACCTGGACTAAGATTTTAGGATTTGATGATTCTGCTTTCTTCCTTTTCTCTCTACTTATCTGTTGGACTTGAAATCTTATTAGTAACAGATATTTAGAAATTAAGACAATTCAAATAGATTTCTTATTTCTATAAGTAAATAACCAGTGCTGTACCCCCACCCCCGGAATTGTTCTTTCAAAGTCAGTTTACACTCTCTTCTTCAGACCTGCTCACTATTTCACTTCTCTCCTAACATGAACAGGATTTCAGGGAGTAAATCACTGGCCTTTAGAGAGTAAACCAGACTTCATTTGCATCTCTGATTGAAAGATGTAAAGATCAAAATGGTTGTTGGAATTCACGAAAACAGTTGAGAAAATGGCTTTTTAAACCAAAATGGCATCTTGGAAAAGCCAGCCCCCAAGCATGTATTTGTCCCGAGAAGCCTTTCGTTCTTATCCACACTCTGGAGGACTGGTTCCAATTCTCGAATCCAGCTGCCTGCTCTTTAGGGTCATCCTACTCACCGGTTTCCTGAGACAAAAGCACTTGAGTAGGTGACCGAGGAAGACAGGTGGCTTACTCAGGACCAGTCAGGACAGGCATCCAGCACGGCCACAGAGAGCAGCGGGAAGGGCTCCATCTGGCTCAGCAGGCCTCTTCCCTCCCCAGCAGGCCACGGAGCCCCAAACCCAGCGGCGGACCTCAGAAGGCAGCACAGGCCCTGGGGCGGACGTACCTTCCAGAACCACTGGATCACGGGGTGGTTCGGGCAGTAGCCGTTCTTGTAAATAGAATGTTGTCGCCAATCGTTCACATCCACGTCGCCAAGGCCGCACATCAGCAACTGGAGGAGACAGACCAGAGGTGAACAGGGTGTATCGTGACTGCTGAAGAAATACACACGGAGAAAAGGCCTTCTCTCAATGCCAGCATTGCGTCACATGCAAAGCCAGATGATCCAGTGAACTGTAAGAACAACTGAAGGGGAACACATGTGCCACACCCTACCTGCCGCCTTGGGTCAGAGACAGAGAGGTGACGAGGGGCCCCAAGTCCAGTGCCTGTACAGACTACCACGTCTCATACTGGAAATAAAAAGTCCAAGCTGATCGCCCTCCTGGCCCCTCTGATCTCAGCTCAGTGCTCACGGATTTGCTTATGCTCTGTGTACATCTGCTCGTGACGCTGGCTGTCTGCTCTTCTGAGAGGTTATCTGTCTCAGTATGTGAAAATACCTCTCCACCCACAACAGAGTTTGTGCTTTATGACAGCAAGAATGTGTCTTCCCCAGACGGATCTGCCAGCTCAGGTCATCACCTCGCCTCCCGGCGAGCAGACCTATCCTGAGGCTATGATTGCTTCTCTGCCCCACCGGGCCTGGGTCCACTTTCCTTACTACTTAACCCTCTGCTTCCCAGGTGGCTCAGCGGTAAAGAATCCGCCTGCCAACCTGGAGACATGGGTTCAGTACCTGGGTCGGGAAGATGCCCGAGAGAAGGAAATGACTACCCACTCCAGTATTCTTGCCTGGATTCCATGGACAGAGGAGCCTCGTAGTCTACAGTCTATGGGGTTGCAAAGAGTCAGACATGACTTAGCAACTAAACCACCATCACCAACCCTCTGTAGGGCAGTTTCCTGTGGACAGATGAGTGATATTCCCACAGAGGCACCAGCAGAAAAAGGAAAAACAACTAAACCAGAGGCCTGAAAGGTGGGTTCGTAGGCCTGACTGTGCTCAGAACCTGCTGGATAAACCTGTGAGGTCATTAGCCTCTCCTGGCCTCAGTTTTTCCACCTTTCAAACGAAGGGCTTCCTCGACGTGCTTTCTATGACATCATCATCTACCTGGACGTTTCCATTTGAAGGTAGGAGAATGGAAAGCCAGTCTCCAGGAGCCGCTTCATTGGACAAGAGGCCTCTGAGTCCCGTCAGCAACCTCTGCACAGACACAGCTGGCCTCGTCTTGCTTCCCTAGACACAAAGGTGAAGAGGTCCCTCTGTTCTGCAGACGCCTCGCTCTCTACATCAACCCCAAGAGGCTGGCACCACCTGGTATGAAGCCCCCTCCTGCTACCGCCTTGCTGCTTTCGAGTGTGCTTCCTCCTCAGCACAACTCCTTCCAGTTCACGGCGACCTCTGCTTTAGGGGCCCTCAGATGCTCAGGCTCACCTCCGGGCCGAGCCCCCCTCAGCTCTCACGGTGGGTGTGCAGAAAACCCGAGTCCTTAGCTGGCCCCTGCCCGGGGAGCAGGGTGGTGCCCCCCTCCCCTGGCTGCTGCCACCCCAGCTCTACCGGAAGCAGCAGTTTCCCTGCCATGCCAGGCCTGGCGTGAACCAGCTCAGCGCAGCAGGCCTGTCTGCCGCATCCCGGACCTGCCCTCTCCCGGGAAGGAACGCACAGGTGACGACTGCTGTTCCCTGCTTCCCAGTCGGCAAACAGGCTCGCGAGAGACCTGAGGTAGAACTGACCTAAGCTTACTCACTAGGACACTGTGGATGAGAGAATATTACAATGTCAGCAGTGAAGCAACTTAAATAAAATCTCCTTTACGTAAAATGTTTACAAACCTCCAGTTCATTTTCGTCGAAGATTTTAATCAAGTCAATAGGGAGCAGTTCCGTGAATCCCTGAAAGAAAAAAAGAAAAATCACTCTCAATACTTTTTTCTCTGAGACAAATTTTACAGGGCCAACCAGCTTTGTGTGGTTAGCTAGGAAAAAACATATCGCTCCCTGATGATTTATAACTATCAGTGACAGTATCCAGTGATTTTAGTTCTGATAAAAACAGCATAATCACAATATAATAGATTTAAAGAGTGGCAGACTCCAGAGGACTCAGGTACTTGAGTAATTCCTGAAACACTATGAAAATATGAGTGGCTGTAAGCAGGTGGCGGATTCCAAAAGCCATTTATGACACACTGCCGGGAGTCAGGGTGCCCTCAGACACACAGGCCATAGGCGTGCAAGCGAACCGTTTACAAATAAGGTACCAAAGGCAGAGATGAAACCCCAGAGGTGGCCGTGTGATCAGCAGAGAGGAGACAGGGAGTACAGAGAACCAGCCCAGTTCCCAGCTTAGTTGGTTAGTTATCACTAACTGATGGCTCAGACCGTAAAGAATCCACCTGCAATGCAGATGTTGGTTTGATCCCTGGGTCAGTAAGATCCCTTGGAGGAGCAAATGGCAACCCACTCCAGTATTCTTGCCTGGAGAATCCCATGGACAGAGGAGCCTGGTGGGTTACAGTCCATGGGGTTGCAGAGTCAGACACAACTCAGTGACTAGCACTTTCACTAACTACTGCACTGATCCAGGATGGATGCTCCGTGTTGCTGGTCTGTTTCTGCAAATGAGATCAGCTGGAGTGAGGCCAGCTGGGTTTCTTGTGTAAATAAGGTATGAAACCTGAGGTTCTCAAGTGCGTTCAATTCACATGTTGCACCCAAGGTCCCAGAATTTTTCCGAGTGTCCTGCCTGCTGCTGCTGCTAGGTCACGTCAGTCGTGTCCGACTCTGTGTGACCCCATAGACGGCAGCCCACCTGCCTGGCTGGTGCTTTATTCACCATGAGCAGGTAAGTGGGTGAGGGATGAGCTTGAGAGCATCAGCCAATGAGAACCCGGCATCAGTTTAGTGAGAATGGCAGCCTGGAGTGGACACCCAGGGTTCGTTCTCTTTAAGTAACTGGAGCAACTATTAGGACTTAAAAAGAAACTGTACTTTGGGTCACAGTAAGCCATTTAAAGAAATGACGGACCCCTATTCTCTGTGACGGGCCTCTCTCCTCAGGGGCATCACTGACATTAACTACCCGGGTCTGAGAAGTAAGCGCTTCACACTGTGATGGGTGAGGAACCGTTCAGCCAGCCACGAAGAAAGAGCAGGGGATTTAAAAAAAAAAATGTCCAACCGATGAAGGAGAGGGCACTGCTCCCGGGGAGGGATGGTATGAATGGAAGCTGCCCAGGTCCTCCCATTTCTCAGAACCTGCGGTCACCGCGGCAAAAGGCTGAGATGCTCCCAGCCTTCCCCGGGCACCACTGAAGCCTGCAGGACGATGGTTCTAGCCTTTGTGGGGGGAGCCTGCCCTCTGGATCAAGTCTGTAAAGGTTTCTCTTTAAAAAACAGCTACAGCGAATTAAAAACTAAGAGCAGCAAAGCTAGAAAAGCGAAAGTCAAGTTGCTCAGTCGTGTCCGACTCCTCGCAACCCCATGGACTGTGGCCCACCAGGCGCCTCCGACCATGGGATTTTCCAGGCAAGAGTACTGGAGTGGGTGCCATTTCCAAAGCAAGAGTACTGGAGTGGGTGCCATTTCCAAAGCAAACAAACGGAAGGGCAGCAGGGCCGAGGCTCCCACTCCTGTCCTGGGGCTGGAGGCGGTGGGAGTGGGGTCCCCACACCTGCGCCCATGTGGGGGCGTGTGCCGCCCCCTCGTGCCCACCCCCAGGAGGAGGGTGGTCCTTTCCCAACCTCAGGGCGCAGGCCCGGCTCCCAGTGAGCCCGACTCACCTCCAGGAAGGCGTTCATCTGCTTCTGGACCCTGTTCACAAACCTCCACTGGATGACGAGGCTGCGGGAGGAAGAGGACAGCGGTTAGCCACCCCCTCAGCCCGCTTTCACTCCTGCCTTCGCAACTGCAGCAGCTCCTCGGAGGCAGGGGAGGGGCAGGGCCCGAAGCGGGCCAAGGGGAGGGTGGGGCCGCTGCTGCTGAGTCCTGGATGCTTTCCAGAACAGGGGCACATGTCGAGCCTCGAATCTCATTGAGGATTTAAAAAAGCAAGGCTGGTTCTCCCCCCTCCCCTCCACCAAGCCTCAGTTTACCAAAGCTGCTTTATAAATGTGACTGTCCAGAGAAAAGTGAAAATGAGCTTTGAATACAAACATACCTGGGCATAACGGACACATACACACAAACCCACATATGTACATACCCACACTTATGTCCAACCATGTACATATTTTCAAGGGGAATACCCAGCACAACATATGTGATCACATGATATTTAGTTCTAGTATCCAAAATGTGCTGGTTTTCAACAAAGACATACAATTTATCAGCACTAATGCTTTAATACCAACATTTGGAGGACTAGTGGTTAAAAAAAACCTCTCTGAGTCACAGAAATCCACTGAAACCATGCTCCCTGGGACAACGTTTAGTGCACAGCATCATTTACTGCCAGGCGAATCCGCTTTGGAGTCCACCTAAGGCGTTCTGTTGTGAAATAGCACAGGGACCTTGTCACCAAGGGCTCTCACTTATGGGGCTGGGGGGGCCGCCATGGCAACGGCACCCGGGGACCAGCCTGCCATCCGCTCACTGCTTAGCATTTTGGGGGCTCCCTGGCTGTGCTGCGATCACCAGCCCAACAGCCTCCTCCTGCACTGGGGGTGCAGGGGGCACAGAGAAGCTGGTGGTGAAGCCAGTGGAGACGCTGCCTGAGGCACTGCCCCCAACCCCGACCTGAAGCCCGAAAGAATTAACTGCAAAGAAAGACGCGCGATATGTATCACAAGGTCCAAACCCTCTGACTTCTGACCCTAGTCCCCCCTGGGGTGGAGGGCTGTTAAAGGTCGATTCCAGGTCTGTGCTTCTGAATGAAGACAACGGTGTCTGCTAGAACACCATCTACGTGCTGAGACTGTCCAAGTGCAGCCCAAGTGCCAATTAACATGAACAGGCAAGCACTGTAGTATCTCACTTCTAGTCTTTGACTAAGAGTAGTAAGTTTTCAAACTTGTGAGTGGAGAAGTCCATCCTTTGTCAGGGTCTCTAGGGACTCGACACTCTCCCATTCTCCCTAATTAGAAAAGACAGTAGGCTTTTCTCTGCAGATGCTAAGATCCTCGGCCAGTTCTCTCAAGTCCTGTGATTTATTATGAGAGGAGGCAACCTGGCTTGTTGAGATGATGTTCTGAATGCAAACAAGGAGTGCAGGCCTGTACTACATCTGTAGTGGGCAGAAGGTCCTTCTCAGTTGGACAACTTACATCTGCCCACTACAGATGTTCTAGATTTCCAAACGACTCAACATTTTGTTCCACCAATGGAGGCTGAGGTTGAGTAAAGAAAATTACACACGTCAGGCAAGATGTTTCAGCACCTGCTTATTCCTCCCTATCCATTTTAACTGTTTCCCTACACTTTCATTATGGAAGAGAAGTCAGGAGAGAGTATCTTCTCTTTGGTTGTTTCTAATTTTACCCCAACTGGCTTTTGACACCGTGTTCCATCGTGGTGATTCTCAGTTTTAGACAGGACGCCCACGGGCTCCCAGAGTATCTGCTATGTTACTCAACAAGGACCCTTCTCTCCTCCCACTGCTCCTCTGTCTGGAAGCTACAAGAAGTCATGACACAAGCCACACTTTCCATCCTGTAATTCAGCATCCCCTGAGCCCCAGCCAGAAAGGAAGCCAGGCTGTTAAGAGGATGGCCACGGCATGCACGGTGTTCTGGTGAGGGCTGCCCACCGAACACGCTGCTTCGATTTAACAAAAGAAAGGGCTGTGTGTGTACGTACTCGATGTACTCTCTTTTGTTTTCATTCGTTACCATTATTTCTGACCCGTTGGGCTTCAGATCCACTTGATATGTCTGCAATTACAAAGATAAAACAACGATCACCATCATGAAGCTGTCTTGCATATTATCACTGAGTAATAACATCTCACTATAAGAGGAACGTAAGTAAAATTTATTCACAACTCTTTCCCAGAAAATGGGCTTTGTGTCCAAGGGAGTATCTAATGAGGCCTTTAAATTGTTAAGATGTTACATGCTTAAAGATGTTATCATCGAAGGCAAATGATTTTATGGTTATTTATGAGTTTTAATTACCCTTCATACATTAGCAACAGTGGAGAACAACACTTTTTTTCATCTGCTATTGACTTATCAAGAAATTTAATTACGTTTCATAGAAAAGACAGAGTGCATCCATCAAGACTGCAGAGATCCCAATTTGTTGCTGAAAATTGGATTTTATAGCCATAAAAAAATACATGGAATTTCTTTCAAAGGGGCAAAACACAGGGACTTACAAGAGAGAAGCTGAGGACGTCCAGCTGAGGGACTGATCCACCTGCCCCCAGAGAAACCCCGCCTTTCTGTGCATCAGACACCCCCTCGGCTTCCCCGGTGGCTCAACGATAAAAGAATCTGCCCGCACTGCAGGAGACGCAGGTTCGAGCCCTGGGTCGGGAAGATCCCGGAGGAGGGCCTGGCAACCCACTCCAGCGTTCTTGTCTGGAGAATCCCATGGATGGAGGAGCCTAGTGGGCTACAGTGCACGGGGTCACAAAGGGTCAGACACGACTGAAGGGACTTAGCAGGCACACCACACCACCTCCCGGCTCCCTGTCCCAGAACGTCCCCGCCTCCATCAGAGCTGCCCAGGAGAGTAAAGACCAAAGACGCCAAACCCAAGGCAGAGTCTCCTCCTCTGCTAGCCCTGGCTTAACATCTGAGTGGACAAAGCAGTAAGTAGCAGAAGGGGAGGAAGAGTCTACAGACGTAACAGGAAAATGTTTACTCTCGTGGAAATTCCGGGGAAATAAAGAGGAAAAAAATACCACCCACAGCTCCCCTATTCACAGATAACCACTTTTATATCCTGCTGGGAGTCCTTGCGGTCAAAAGACCCAAGGAAAAATCCCACATGCATCAGGCTATGTCCAGGAGGAAGCCAAGCCTGAGGGAGCGCGTTCTCCAGAGTAAACGTCCAGGTCACATCCCTCACACGGGATACAGAGTCACACCTGTAACAGACCCCTGCTCTGACACAGGTCCACTTTCAGAGACCCCGCCCCAGCTCCAATACTCTGGCCACCAGATGAAAAGCTGACTCACTGGAAAAGACCCTGATGCTGGGAAAGACTGAAGCCAGCAGAAGGGGGCGGTAGAAGATGAGATGGTTGGCTGGCACCACCGACTCCATGGACAGGAGTTTGAGTAAACTTGGGAGATAGTCAAGGACAGGGAAGCCTGCTGTAGACACCACTGAGCCACTGAACAGTACAATAGAGTGCCCCAGCCCTGCCACACACACCCACAAGCAGACCGGACGTCTCTGGCATGCCTATCAGATCCTCTTCCTCTCTAAGCATTCCTCTGATGGTGCGCTTGGCTGTTGTTCTTTTTCACGTGGAGGCAGCTTATTCAATCTAAGCCTACAGATCCTTGGTCTTGGACCTTCCCGTGTTCTTCTTCCTCTTTTTCTTCATCATCTGGGAAGGGACCTAGCTTCTCTCCCACATGACTGAACCCCGCTTTCTACAACGTCAATACGATGCTTTCCTGTCCCCAGGATGGACTTAACTGCTACTGTATTTTTATATTTCTTCAAATCCTTCCTTCTCACCGGGCTCCCTTCCACTGCTGTCTTCCAGCTTGTCCAGTCGCCCCCCTGTTTCCTGCCAGCGGGGTTCTGCTCTTGTCCCGTGTACGTCCCAGCATTTCTTGAGGATATTGAACAGTTCCGCTTAGGAAGTGGGATGGCAACAGGCATCAAGACTTTAAGGTGCAAGTCCCTTCTTATAGTTACTTCTCTTTTAGGATTTATACCAACGGTAAGATATTGGTACAAAACTGTGTATTTCAGGATTACAGGCCTTATACTGTTTATATGGTGAGATACTGACATAGCCTAGATGCTGACCACTAGGGCGTGGCTAAAATGGTTGGTCTACGGGGCTTCCTTGGTGGCTCAGCGGTAAAGAATTGGCCTGCCAGCGCAGGAGACACCCCACACGCGGTGGAGCAACCAAGTCTGTAACTGTCGAGCCTGTGCTTTGGAGCTCATGCGCCCAACCAGAGAGGCCACCGGTGAGCAGCCGGGGCACCAGGACAAAGAGGCGCTCTCCACTCACCACGACCAGAGAAGAGCTCCCGCAGAGCAACACAGGCCCTGTGCAGCCACAAATAAATAAAAGTTATTAAAAAAAGATGTTTCGTCTATGGAATGAAATCCAGCGTAGCTATTAAAAAATGGTATTTACTGACATGGAAAGCCACCTAGGATTTATTAAGTTAAAACTGTGCACACTCTACAATTCCACTCCTGTAATTAATAAATAAAAATACCTTGTGTGTTTACAGAGAATAATTCTGGAAGATACAAACCAAAATTTAATGGTGATTTTTCTCTAGGTGGTAGGAGTGAAGGATGATTTTAATATGTGTTTATTGTACTGACTTTATTACAAGGATCAATATTTTATTATTATATTTTATAATCAGATATATGAAATTATTTTTGAAAGTAAAAAAAAAAAAGCAGACTGTACTATCTGTGCTAGGGAAGGAGTTGCTTGCCAGGGCAACTCTAGGTCACATAGCTGATGAGCACTACAGTTTCTCCGGGAGGCAGTGCTGGGGGCTCGGGGGCTACAGGCCCTTCCCTGGAGAAGGTAAGTCCTCCCAGAGCCTCAGCTGCCCTCCTCCCTGGCCTCACACACCCCTGTGCGCAGGAACAGCTGTTATTCAAACTCCATTAGAAACTCACGTCCCTTGAGTCAGCGATGCCATCCAACCATCCTCTACTGCCCCTTCTACTGCTGCCCTCAATCTTTCCTGGCACCAGGGTCTTTAAAAATTCCACTTCTTAAAAACAGTCATCATCTTGTGTCTGAACTCCTTCCTTAAGGACCCAACACTAACAAACTAACACAGCGCCTGGCACACAGGAGGGGTCAACAGTGCTTATGGAAGAAAACTTTTTCTTGAAGTCTCTTGGTCCAAGTACGAACTCCTCTCTCGTCTTTGTAAAGCAAGACCACGAAGACCAGCAGAACCTCTGGGATGCGGCTCTCACAGAACTGGACCCCACTTCTCTGCTAAGTAACATCTTGGGACTCACACAGGTCTCCCCGATCTTCTGGCAGACGCTTTAGGACAAGGGTCTGAGAAGTCCACAGAGACACTGGGTCAAATCGGGCGTGCTGGACCTGGTCAGAAGAAGATCTGGCTGCTTCTCCTCCTGCTCCTGGGCGCTGTTGTCTCCGTCCTCCCCAGGCTCCCCCAGCGATCAGCGCCTCTTCCCACCTTCATGCTCCCCGCAGCTGCCCCTGCCCCTCTTCCTGACCCCGTCTTGGAGGAGCTGCCTCCTCCCTGGGTTCTTGGTCTGGCCTCTCCTCTCTCCCCTCCTGTTCCCAGTGTCTGTCTTTCCCGTTTGCTCTCCCCCACCCAGTGCTTCTCAGCCTTTTTCCCCCGTCAGCACCCCCCGAGGAGCCTTTTTAGATGCCACCCCCCTCACCTGCCCCTTTCCTCTTGTGCAGTCTTACCGAAGACGCCTATGGGCCACCAGCGGCATGTTCTGTGGCCCCACGGAGGACACACGCCACTGTGATGGCTGAGACCTCTTGTCCTCTAAGAACGGGCTTTTGCCCCCAAAGGAGCACTGTCACCCCAACTGGAAAAGTGTGCCTTCACTCAGCTCAGGCCAGGCCCCAAAGAGCTCTCCTGGGCGGCTGCCGCCCAGTCTCTGCCCTGCCCCACTGCACAGCTTCTCACAAGTCCCCGCGGCGGGCGCCTCTCACCCGTCAGGCGCTGCCTTGCTGGCCCTGCAGCCCAGCGTTTCTGTGTGTCACAGCTCTGAAAGCATGTTTCCTCCCGGCGGGGCACGTGTGTGTGTGTGGGGTGTACATGAGTGCACAGTTTATATCTCTGGTTGGTGTATGACGATTGTTAAATATCGAAATTTGTTCACTTGAAACATTTGTAATAGGCCCCCCACCCAGCAGCTCCAGATTCTCACCAACCAGAAAGAAAACAAACCAGAAAAACACGGCAGCAGCCGCAGCTCCATTACAGGAAGTGACAGCCATCACCACCCTTCACGAGCTGATCTTTCTAATTACAGAAGGAGAAAAAGCCGAGAGCGCCGAGGAAGGCTGACCGCACGCACAGCTCGCTGCCGTGGGAACTTCACTCCACTGAAGGGATGACTTTACTTTTTGGCACAAGGAGGTGTGGGCTCCCTTTTGGGTTAGAAAAACTGCAATGCACTGCAGGGCCAAGGAAACCATAAACAAGATGAAAAGACAACCTTCAACATGGAAGAAAGTAACTGCAAATGAAGCAACCGACACAGGATTAATCTCCAAAATACAGAAGCAGCTCGTGCAGCTCAGTACCAGAAAAACAAAACAGCAGCTTTGCAAAGGGCTGGAGAGGGCGACGCCTGCACAAGCCTCTTGCTGGTGTCCACGTTTTGGGCTCAACAGCTTTGTTCTGAGCACCAGCCTTGCAGTGGGCACTGTGAGCTGGTGAGTGCGCCGCGGTGAGTGACGGGCAGCCCAGGACAGCCACCACCAGGCTGAGCCGACGGGCGAGGCAGAGGCTGAACATGCAACTGTACCAGGTGAGACAGATGCTGAACACGCGACCGTACAAATGAGTGGAGAGGCACTTATGGTACCGGCCACAGGGAGACATGAGAGACCCTCTGAAGGACTGGGGTCTGGGGTCAGAGCTGGCTGTCCGAACCGAGGCTGGGAGCGTGTTCCCCACTGAAGGAATGGAATGTGCAAAGGTCCTGAGGCAAGAAGGAACTCCGTGTGTGCAACAGGTCTCATGGCAGCAGACCCAGAAAGAATGAGAGGCAGCAATGACTCAAAGTGCAGTGACACACGTACGCCGGGCCCGGCCACGCGGGACGCCACGGGCCACATACAGGACGCGGGGCTTTATCTCGACAGTGACAGAATGGGAATTCTCTGTGTGCTTTCAGTAGAGGAATGACATGATCACCTCGCATTCTGCTAAGACCGCTCTGCCACTGTAGGAGGTCAAGGTGGATATAAAAGACCAGTTAGACGTCTGTAAGAGGGGCTTCCCTGGGGGCTCCATGGTGAAGAATCCGCCTGCCAACGCAGGAGACACGAGTTCAATCCCTGATCCAGGAAGATCAAAGATCCCATGATGCTGCGGAGCACTAAGCCCGTGCGTGCTCTCGCGCCCGGGGACTGCAGCTGCTGAGCCCACGGGCCCTAGAACCCGTGCTCCACAACAAGAGGAGGCACCGCGACGAGGAGCCTGCGCCCCACAACTACAGGGCAGCCCTGCTCGCCGCGGCACCCGAGCAGCGACAGAGACTCAGCTCAGCCGAGAAATGAATAAAGTCACACACACACACATATATATAACACATATCACTATATATTATATGCGACCTCATGGACTATACAGTCCATGGAATTCTCCAGGCCAGAATACTGGAGTGGGTCGCCTTTTCCTTCTCCAGGGGATCTTCCCAACCCAGAGATCAAACCCAGGTCTCCCGAATTGCAGGCGGATTCTTTACCAGCTGAGCCAGAAGGGAAGCCATATAATATGTATATGGTAGCTTACCCTCAGGTATTCGTGAGGGGCAGACAGGGAAAACAGAGAGAACTGACAAACAGCAAAGAGTAAAAATGAACAGGGCCTGGTGATGGCCTGAATGTGGGAGATGAGAGCTAGGTGCAGCTGCTTAATTTACTCTGTATTTTTTCCAGAATACAAGATAGATATGCTAGTTCCTCATTAATCAGGTTTAGCTCTCTAAAATGGAAAGGCAGTGATTTCACACATAGGGCACCTAATCATTATCTTACTCATCCTGCCAGTCTGTTTTGATTATTGCATTACTCTACCTGATTCAATCCAAAGTCAGAAAAATTCACATTAAATGAGGAGGCTTGAGAATTGTTTTTAATGAATAATTGACATGAATTATGACGATCATCAAAATCTTTATCAGAAGTCTACTTAAAAATGCAAACATTTTCTGTTTGGTTTGTACTTGTTAGGTAGAAACAGTTACATTTAACTGTAACTGAGGAAGGTCTCTGAGGGCGTCTGCATCTAATCATGGCATCAGTAATGCCTTGTGAACTGTTATTTAAGTTAGTCATATGGAGTCCTATGGGCTTCCCTGATGGCTCAGCAGTGAAGAATCACCTGTAAAGCAAGAGACGGAGAACGGAGGAGACATGGGTTCGATCCCTGGGTTGGGAAGATGACCTGGAGAAGGAAATGGCAACCCGCTCCAGTATTCTTGCCTGGAGAATTCCATGGACAGAAGAGCTTGGCGGGCTATAGTCCAAAGGGTTGCAGAGTCAGACAAGACACAGCGACTGGACTGAGCATGGCTGGAGCTCTGTGAGTGGATATACACGAGACCCTTCTTTTTGCATTTGACAGTCCAAGACTGATTTTAAGTCTTCTTGGCTCTTTATGTCTCCCTCCATGTGTTAAAAATGCAAAGAAGACATAGTTCCAGGATGATTAGCCATGTGTTGCTGCTGCTGCTGCTGCTGCTAAGTTGCTTCAGTCCGACTCTGTGCGACCCCATGGACGGCAGCCCACCAGGCTCCCCCATGCCTGGCATTCTCCAGGCAAGAACACTGGAGTGGGCTGCCATTTCCTTTTCCAGTGTATGAAAGTGAAAAGTGAAAGTGAAGTTGCTCAGTTGTGTCCAACCCTTAGCGACCCCATGGACTGCAGCCCACCAGGTTCCTCCGTCCATGGGATTTTCCAGGCAAGAGTACTGGAGTGGGGTGCCATTGCCTTCTCTGAGCTATGTGTTACCCTTTGAAAACTGGCAGTCAAGACCCTTAAAAAAAAGGTCTAGCTTAATAAAAAGTCACCACAATTCCAATTACATTTTGTTTTCTCACACTTGGAGCTTTCATTACTTGTAACATTAAAAAAAAAGGAGATCAGTACGGTTCAGTCCTTTGCTCACTAAGCACGCAGTAGGCATCACCACACGCTGGGCCCTGGAGAAACCCAGGAGTCTCGAGGGCTCAGGGGAGGCAGCCAGTCAGTGGTGGCTGGAGGTCAGTGTGGGCAGGGCCACAGGGGCGCAGGGGTGTTGCAAGGAGACAGTGCCACGTAGACTGCGGAGGGCACGGGGCGTCTTGGGGGCAGCATGGCAGGCGCCCACGGCTGTGAAGGTGGGAAGAAGGAGGTGTCACGAGGGAAGGTAAAGGTGTGCCGTGCAGGGAAGGCCGTGGTTTACCCTGAAGGGCACAGGACGGCCAGTGGAGGAGGTGCTGGGCAGAACGGTTCTGGATCCAGGTGTGCTTCCCACAGTTACAACATCCGGAGCACACGTGCGGGGGCATCAGGGAGAGGACTGGAGAGGGTGCGATGTGGGGACCAGGGGCCTGAGCGAGGGGAGGTGTGGACGAGGGAAGCGACAAGGACGCGGTGACCAGCTGCACTCAGGGTCGGGACATGGGAGGAAAGAGGGAAGAGGCCGAGGTGGAGGGGGTGGGGCCACTGATCAGACCAAGGCGTGGGGCTGGGAGGAGGAAGTGGCTTTAGTTCAGTCTGGGGACCTGTGGGTCTTTCTGGAGGGAGGAGGGGTTCAGGAGACCTGGGGGAATCTGGACAGGAGAGGAATGGTGTGGACCGGAGATAACAGACTGGGGGGTCAGCAGTGCGGAGATGGGTGGAACCCAAACCACATGGTGGGTGAGAGCTGGGGTCAGGAGGACAAAAGAAGTAGGCAGAGGAGCATCCACGTCATAGGGCTGACAGAAGCAGCGGGACTGGGAAGAGCTGGAAGGGTGAAGGGTGGAGGGGTGACGGGGGAGGGGGAGGGGCTTTAGGGAGGGGTGATGGGGGAGGGGCTCAAGGGAAGGGGGAGCAGAAGAAGGAAGCAGATTAAGGGCAGGAACCCATTTACATTTAGTCCTTGGGGGGGGCTACTGCTAATTTGGATGGGACACCTTGCGGGGGGCGGGTGTGCAGAAAAGGTCTCCCTCCCCCTTCCCCACAACAAGACTCCCACAAGGACAGGTAGCGTCCACTGTCTGTGAAGATTTTTGGTCACAAAGCACAATATGCAGCCAAAAAAGGATGGGAGGGCAAACAAGATTTTTAAAGGAATTCACTGATCGTTTACATTTATCACAAGGTCTTTCTCATCCCTGGCATTTGAAATTTTATGAGCCTCAACTCTGCCAACCAAGAAGGAAAGAAAACACAGACTCCCCGAGTCCCGCCCACTCCCAGGCTCACACTAGGGACTGCTCTTGGCTCAAGCATATGTAACATTAATCCTGGTATCTATGTGATCACCTTATCGCTGAATAGTTCTTGCCCCCACCCCTCTTTGTCAGAAACTCCTTTATATCCAGCGGCATCAGCTTCTTTTTTCTAAGACTATGAACCCAAGAGGGCAGGGACCTGATTTCCCCACCTCACTTATAAAACTGAGCCCAGCATCATGAATAGAGATGTGAGCACACTTTTGGGGCAGTGGAGGACACTTTCAGTAATCTCTGATGCAATAAAGAACAAACCAACATCATCTTCCATAGTCAATGCTTAAAATGGGCTCCATGACCTCATGAACGTCAAGGCTATGAGGTCTGGTCTGGGAGATGGACCTCTCTCTGGGCTTTTGTGAAATGACAGGAGCTGGGGCTGGATAACATCTTGAGAAGACCCTCCCTGCCCCGCAAGCAGTGTTATCATAGGGGACCAATGAGTCAAAGGTGACACATGCCCTAGACAACGTCAGGGTGATGACGAGAATTCCAAGCAGGCAATTCCCATCTTTGAAATTAATCTTTACAGTTAACACAGCCTGAGTATGGTTTTTTCAGTAGTCCTGTACGGATATGACAGTTGGACCATAAAGAAGGCAGAGAGCCAAAGAATGGGTGCTTTTGAACTGCGGTGTTGGAGAAGACTCTTGAGAGTTCCTTGGACTGCAAGGAAATCAGTCCTGAATGTTCATTGGAAGGACTGATCCTGAAGCTGAAACTCCAATGTTTTGGCCACCTGATGTGAAGAACTGACTCATTTGAAAAGATCCTGATGCTGGGAAAGAGTGAAGGCAGGAGGAGAAGGGGATGACAGAGGATGAGATAGTTGGATGGCATCACCGACTTGATGGACACGAGTTTGAGCAAGCTCCGGGAGTTGGTGATGGACAGGAAGGCCTGGTGTGCTGCAGTCCATGGGGTCGCAAAGAGTCAGACATGAACTTAACTGAACCACAAGGACGGTACAGGTGCCAAGCAAGGAGGTTAGAAAACCCTCAGCCTGCTGAGCCCCCAAAGACAAATCTCATCATGACAAGGGAACTGGCAAAGCAGAGGGAACAGAGTCAAGGTCCCCAGACATCACCTATTCCCGGTCACATATTTACATCACTAAGCAAACACTGACACTGTATCTAAATTTTAAAACCAGGGAACCAACATTCACATTTAGATCTACTTTAGCTGAGAAGCAGGTACTACTTCATGCCCCAGAGGCCTTAGAATTTCTCTGATTTTGCAGGAAGAGTAATTCTGTGGCTTCCCTGGTGGTTCTGACAGTAAAGCATCTGCCTGCAATGCAGGAGACCTGGGTTCGATCCCTGGGTTGGGAAGATCCTGTGGAGGAGGCTGTGGCAACCCACTCCAGTATTCTTGCCTGGAGAATCTCATGGACAGAGGAGCCTGGTAGGCTACAGTCCATGGTGTTGCAAAGAGCTGGACACGACTGAGCAACTTCTCTTTTGCAGGAAGAGAGGCAACTGTAATTGGGATTAGCTTCCTGGCATGACACTAAGGCGCTGATGATACAATGAGATGATAATGAACACCTGAAGCTCCTGGTGGTCGTTTTTAATTGTTCAGCAAAGTTGTGGTACAGCCTGTGCAGAAGCAAAGACTCTGAAAGTCAAGGGTGAGTGCGGGTGGCCGCCTACAACACATACCTGCCCAAAGTTCTCTTCATCAATGCAGAACATAAGGTCCAGTTCAGTTGGGTCATTTTCTAAGATCCATTTCAAAGAGTTGTAATATTCGCTATCCTATAAAATTGACACAAAAATTAAAACAAAGTATTTTTTTCAAAACAAACACTCATTTGACTTCTTTAAATGATTACGTCCTTCCAGTGTAATTCCATTCAGGATCTCAAGAAATGCATTAGTTACTGCTATCTTGTTTCCAGCTCTGCCCCACCCTACTCTCCCCGGCTGAGGGCTGTAGTTGGATCCTATTCTCTAGAAGGGGAAGTGGCCTGCTCCGCAAGGCAGCCAGGAAATCACAACACTGAGCCTGCAGAGCTCAGTACACTGTCTGAGTAGGAGTCTCTTAAGAGTGAAAATATCAGAGGGAAGTAGGAAGGACGGAGGAAGCCCTACTTAAACGCCCGTGGTCTCAAGCTGTGCCGCTTCCTGTGCTATCACTCTCTGCGAGTCACTGTGAGCAAAACTCAGAACACGGGCCCCAGAGCCTGGGCTCCAAGAAAGAGAGAGAGACTGTGGGTGCCTACTATCCCTATGGGGGATAAAATTAATTTAGACTTGAAGAGAAACTTCTTCAAGTTTCTAGAAACTTCAAGAAACTTCTTCAACTCCTAGCTTCCTCATTGCACAGTAACAAAAGCATAAACTTAAGTTAAAGGTGAGAGCTGAAGAGAAGCTTGAGATGGGTAAAGTGGATATGCAGAGCTACGGGCCCACAGAAAAACCAGCCGAGTGGCCTTGTGTGCACGCTGTCCTGCCCTCCTTCCACACCCAGAGGCTGTGCTGTGAGCAGGGCTCACGGACCCAACTCCACAACACGAGCAGGCTGTGTAGTGGCAAGGCTGAGGGAAGAAGATGCTTCCTGATGGCTCCAGGCAAACACTCTCCCAGCTCCAGCCCTGTGGAGGTGAACGGTGGGGTCATAGGTAAATTCAAAGAAAAACAGAAGCAAAGGATACTGGGAAAAGAGCATCGGATTTTGCTTTTACAGAAAATCCTTTCAGCTTTGAAAGGGTCAGTCTAGATTAAAAATGAATAAGTTAAATGCAACGTGAAAACACAAATCAAAAGTCAGCAATTACTGTCTAACTTTTCATTCTTCTCCTACAATGTAGTGGTCATTTACCCTTCTTCCACATCTAGGATGACTTCAAATATTCTTTCCTTATCTACTGTTTGGCCTGGTCCCCTGCCATTTTTTTAGGTTGGAAAACAAAGGGATGACAGACGAGCCTGTAACCTGTTCGGTATTAGCAATTTCAGTGGAAAACACAGGCAATGCTGAGGTTTCTACATGACCCTTGGGTTTAGTTTAATTTGGTCTACCTCGTCCTGGGTAAGCAGAGGTAACTGAGTTGTGGGTGTGTCCACCGGAAATACCATGACTCTAGAAAATGTGAACAATGATTTGCTTATTTAAAAAGTTACGGAGATCAATTAACCTCTTGAACAACTAAATGTTCCCTGGTGCTCATACTGAACGAGCGTGGCCGTGAAAATCGCTGTGACTAGCACGCGGCCTCAACTCCCTTTCTATAAAGCACGAGCGGCTCACGACGTCCAGTGGAGTAACCCGTGTTTGCTCACCACAGATTCCATGTCATTCAGAGTTATCTGCTTTCCCAGCATCATTTTATAAAACGGTCGAATGAAGAAACCTAAAACGTGGGGAAAACTGGGTTAGTTTCAAATCTTTGATGATGCTGTGCATCAAGGGCACGAACTAAAAACTAGCCTGCTTTCATGTGAACGAGAGACCAGGGCAGAACAATCGAGGGCTCTCTGCAGCCAGACACGAGCCTGGTGTGCACGGGGGTGGGGAGCGGACGGGGAAGCGGGGCAGTTACACTAACAGGGACGGCCCAGCAGAGAGCCGAGGCCAGAAAGGCTGCTGCGAGACGACCGATGAGCTTCAAGCACAGGCAGGAAACTGCAGTGCATATGGGGCGTGTGCACGGGGCGAGAAAGGCATTCCTGGCGGGGGCACAAGGCAGGGGCTCACCGGGACAGTATGCCCCGGCTGGCAGGCCAGGGAGGGACTGGGTAGTGGACACACTGCTCCCACGAGGCGCTGCAGAGTCTGGGCTGCTGCCCAGGGGCCGGGGGTCACCAACATGCCAGAGGGGAATCCCATCTGCGTGTCAGTGTCATCGCTGGCGCCGCAGTGGGGAGAGGAGGACGGGGTGAGAAGGGAGCGTGGGAGACCATGGAGGAGGCTGTGCGGCCTTCCGGGGGAGGAGGGGGCCTGGGCAGGGCGACAGCAGTGAGGAACACCCCCTGTAGTTCCGCAGGGGGGCCCCCACCCGTGCCAGGCTGGCCTGCACCACACGCCTCTCAACAGGACACGGGAACCTCGGTCCCCCTCCTCCACCTTCAACCCCCATCCTCAGCCCACCCCGGGTCTCCCCAGCCACCCACCCCCGGCAGCAGCTCCTGCCCCCTCGGGCTCAGTGTAGCCCTAAGACGAGGCTCAAACCCTGCAGGTGTCTGGGGAGGGAAGAAGGTGAGGCCCCAGACGGGGCTAGGGGGCCGACACTGACATGCTGCGTCTCTGCTCTGCCTCCAAGGGCAGTCACGGTCTTAAGGAGCACCTTCGTTATGGGCAAAGCATTAAGAAAAGAATCCATTGATTTACAGAGAACCAGTGAGGCTATTCTGCTTAAAATCTGTAAGATTTTAAAATCATGATGTGAGTAAGACACCTCATGATAGACCACAGAGAACACCGTCTTATTACCTTCAATACTTTTTAAAATAACTTACCATCTAGAAGCTTCCCGTGAAATACTGCCAGCCCAGCAACTCTTCCAATGAAAGTGAAATAGGACAAATGATCTTCATTACAGAGGCCTGAATTGGGATTGATCTGAAGTGTGTAGTTGTCCCTTTGGGGGAGGAAGAGAGAAAAAAGAAATGTAATCAAATCAGTCTTAAAGGAAATCAAACCTGAATAGTCACTGGAAGGACTGACGCTCCAATACTTCCGCCACCTGATGCAAAGAGCCAACTGAGTGGAAAAGACTCTGATGACGGGAAAGATTGAAGCCAAAAGGAGAAGGGGGTGACAGAGGATTAGACAGTTAAGACAGCATCACCAACTCACTGGACGTGAATCTGAGCAAACTCCGGGAGATGGTGAAGGACAGGGAAGCCTGTCCATGAGGTTGCAGGGAGTTGGACACGATTCAGCGACAGAACAACAGCAAAAGAAATGCAAGCATCTGAATTTTCTGTCTCTGCTTGTCAACAGGCTTTCATAGTGTGCCTGTAACATCCTGTACCTGACAGATGAGGCGAAAAAGCTAGAGAACAGGGTTTATTTAGAGGTTAGCCTCTTTCCATGACCAAGGACGGAGACCTACTGGAGCTGGTGCACATGCCCTGTTAAGGTAAACCTAAGGAACAGTGCATATCTGACTGTGCTGACTGACAAAAATGTCAGTTTCTTACGGTTCGGCCAAGTACCTTTGGAAGATGAGAAACAGCACAGACCACAGGGGCTAGACAGGGACTCCTAGCCACATGAGTGCTTATGTAAGGAAGAGAGTCTGCGGCCAGACTCCTCTGGAGGCCACTTTGGGATGTGGGTGAGGTGTGGGTGTGGCCTCTGATCCTCTCCTTTTTCATGGCTTTTATCAGTTTTACAAAATGGGAAATTCTTGGCCAGAGCACTGAGAAGAATACCGAGGCTGCTCTTTCCAAACAGCCCTCAGGAGACTGGCTCTTTCCAAACAGCCCTCAGGAGACTGGCCCTCAGGGGGAAGACGTGGGAGAAGTCTTGGCCCCAAAGAGCACAGGCTGCTTCTCAAGGTCGACGACTCTCCTACTGAGGGACTGGGCCCAGCCTGAGGCTTTGGAGAAGCCACAGCCTGGAGGACGAGATGGGCGGCCTTGTACGCAGCCACGGCTTGATTCCACGGCTTGATCGGCAGCGGTGAAACCCTAATGCAAGGGGAAGGCAGGGCCTTGCCTCGCAGGCCCAGGACAGTCCTCTGGGTCCTAAAGGACAGATCCTCAATTTCCCTTTAAGTAGTATAATGTCAGAAAACTATTCCTGTTCATGAGACAATGACCTGAATTGTGACAGTGATAAATTCTCCGAATTAGCATAACAAATAAACAGTGCTGTTGTTTATGATGATAAGTACCCAACACATTATCAATTTCAATTACATGAACCCAACAGACAAGAGAAGAATTATTTTTGGGTGTTCTCATTGTATGGTATATCACCCTGTGGAGCCAGAGTGCGTTCTAGGCGTGGGGGTGGGGTGGGGGGTGGGGGGTAAGGGGGGTGGGGGTGGGGGAGGAGGGTGGGCGGGGCTGAGGTCAGCGGTGTTCATTCACCTCAAGTGTTCATTCACCTCAAACGAGCGAGCTGCTTACTCTCTCATCATGTGCTTTGATGCTCAGTTATGTCTGACTCTTCACAACCCTATGAACGGTAGCCCACCAGGCTCCTTTGTTCATGAGGATTCTCCAGGCAAGAATACTGGAGTGGGTTGCCATGCCCTCCAGCAGGGGCTCTTCCCAACCAAGGGACTGAACCCAGGTCTCCTGCATTGCAGGCAGATTCTTTACTGTCTGAGCCACCAGGGAAGCCCCAAAATACTGGAGTGGGTAGCCCATTCCATCTCCAGGGGAATTTTCCTGACCCAGGAATCAAACCGGGTTCTCCCGCATTGCAGGCAGACCCTTTACCAGCTGAGCTACCAGGGAAGCCCACTCTCCCATCATCTCATCTCTCTCATTTATTCATGAGGAGTAAACCTGTCTCAGTGGGGGACACATTCTGAATGCACTCCAGACACTTACGTTGCTGAGTACTCAAAGAGGCCGTAGTAAGGGTTGAACATCTCCTTGGACAGTAGGAAGAACCACTCTCTGGCCACGCCCCCGTAGTCCAGACCTTTCTCCGATTCAAACTCAATCCACAGCCTAGCTTTCAGGACATCTGGTCTTTTCACAGACATGATTCTCCGATAGGACTCTTCAAATATGTTATTTCTGTGCAGTTTCATTTCAAACCTATTTGGAATATCCGCCTAAATTAAAGAAAAAAAAAAAAAAACAAAACAAAAACGGATACACAGTCAGAGAGTAAATATACACCTGACTTCCTAACAGAAAAACAACAAAGAGCAGAAATGATGGCCGCCTTTGAATAAACAGTCAGTGACAAATGGCTCCAACTGGGACTCTGCCCTTTCTAGATTTTTCTTCACAGACAGAAAGCCTCGCTATGTCAGGAGGAGACACACAGCACCCACGGGCAGCTGTCACCCACTGAGTCAGCAACACGTGCTGCGGAAGAAACTACGCTGAGTAGAGACAAATCATCCTGTCCTGCTTTTATGAGCAACTGAGGGGCCCTTATCCACCCGCTGACAACTGGAACACCGTCAGCGCTCTATATTGTTTCAGTCAAAGAAAGGGACTTCAGTCCAGATGATTAAAACCCATAGACAATCCCCACCTAGCCAGGCTGGGATGACTCTGAGCCCTGGTAGGGGCTCCGGCTGCAGGCGTGGGTCCATGATGCTTAGAAGCTAATTCTATTGCCAGGGTGGGGGTGGGCAGACTCTGATGATCAGGCCAAAGGCCACAGCTATTTAACGATAAATGTGAAAATTAAAAGGCACTCGACTGAAGTTGTGAATAACTGCTTCCTGGCTAAGCAGGCCCAGGGTCGGCTCTGTTATGACGATGGATTTGCAGAGTCAGTTTCCAGGCAGAAGGTACCGTAGAGTATAAGTGCTACAGAGTGAGACAGGGTGGGACCCTCAGAGTCATCACTTATCCTCAGAAGAAACGCAGGCGACTCACAAAGAAACACGGGAATTCCATGGGTTCAAATCTGAGTCATTCTGAAATGGAGGCACCCAGAAGCTCCTTGATTCAAGGTGATGAAAAAGAGAACAAAACCCTTAGGGGGAGCTCCCCGAGGCGGAGGCTGGGTTCCAGGCATCTTGGCATCCCCAGTGTCTAACCCACAGCAGAGTGGGGAGACGGCATAACTGAGGGAGTGGAGTGGGCTGGGGCAGGCGGGGGGGAAGCACAGGCAGACGGGGAGATCTGAGCTGTGGGAGACACACCCCTTTTCCCAGTGAGCCGAAGCCAATCAGCAGTGATCTGTGTGAAAACACCCCAGAAAGAGTGAAGGCACAAACTGAGGAGAAGACTGGGGAAATCCTCACCAGACAGGTGAAACCAAAGTGAAACAGAAGACGCAGTGTTAAAGGATCTGGGGAGATATGTCAGTAGAAAATATAATATTGTAATTTAAAACACTGCCTGCAAAAAGCCTTACAAGATTTCTTGGTTTTGCCAGAATCTTAATGGGTTTCCCAGTGAGAATTTTTACTCTGAAAATGACATTTGATCTTAATATGCCAGAATATTATAAATTATATTTATGTTGTACATATTGGAATTTAAAGGGACAGACTTGAACATTTTTATAATTATAAATTGAACATTTATAATTTATAAATTATAAATTTATAATTTATATTTAATAAACCAGGGTTTTATTAAATAGGGTAACCGTAAGCAACTGCATAGGCTTCTCCAAATTTTTCACTTGGTCCTGAATTATTATATATCTCATAAAATCATTTCTATCTTTTTATGTATTACATAAGAAATCACCTTCAGGTGATTTAATATGTTTTGAGTTGGCCAAAATGTTTTTCTGAAAGATGATATGGAAACACCCAAAGGAAGTTTTTGGCCAACCCAATAATACTAAGTTAATATTCACTTACCATTTCTGTTAAAAGGAAATTCAGATCAGAGATCCAGGTGGATTAAAGTGCAGTGAAAAAAGGAAAGTAGCATTTTTGGTACAGACACAAAAGAAAGAAACAAGTTCTCACTAAAGTAATTTTGGTAACTTACAAATGACTAAGGCAACATTTTTGGAAGACATGTACTCACAGGTTTCTTTAATTTCTTTCTAAAATAGTCATATTTCTGCTTAAATTCTCTGGAGTAAGGAACAGCCTGGAAGACAAATGTATAAATATAGACAATATGAACAATACAGTTGAAATTTTATGTACACAAAGCCAACATTCAGAAAATTTCATGAATCATGAACCTTAAAGTTGTCACTCTTCATATAATCACTGAAATTTACATCATGTCTACACACCATATGGGAAGTTCTAGAAATGATTAAGATCATTCAGCACTGAATGAGGCTTTCATCCCTGAAAATACGGATGTTCAAGAAATCACTTAGAGATATTATCAGTTCAGTTCAGTCTCTTAGTCGTGTCCGACTCTTTGCAACCCCATGAATTGCAGCACGCAAGGCCTCCCTGTCCATCATCAACTCCCAGAATTCACTCAGACTCATGTCCATTGAGTCGGAGATGCCATCCAGCCATCTCATCCTCTGTCGTCCCCTTCTCACTTGCTCCCAATCCCTCCCAGCATCAGAGTCTTTTCCAATGAGTCAACTCTTCGCATGAGGTGGCCAAAGTACTGGAGTTTCAGCTTTAGCATCAGTCCTTCCAAAGAATACCTAGGACTGATCTCCTTTAGAATGGACTGGTTGGATCTCCTTGCAGTCCAAGGGACTCTCAAGAGTCTACTCCAACACCACAGTTCAAAAGCATCAATTCTTTGGCGCTCAGCTTTCTTCACAGTCCAACTCTCACATCCATACATGACCACTGGAAAAATCAAAGCCTTGACTAGAAGGACCTTTGTTGGCAAAGTGATGTCTCTGCTTTCCTTCCAAGGAGTAAGTGTCTTTTAATTTCATGGCTGCAGTCACCATCTGCAGTGATTTTGGAGCCCAGAAAAATAAAGTTTGACACTGTTTCCACTGTTTCCTCATCTATTTCCCATGAAGTGATGGGACCAGATGCCATGATCTTCGTTTTCTGAACACTGAGCTTTAAGCCAACTTTTTCACTCTCCTCTTTCACTTCCATCAAGAGGCTTTTGAGTTCCTCTTCACTTTCTGCCATAAGGGTGGTGGCATCTGCATATCTGAGGTTATTGAGATTTCTCCCGGCAATCTTGATTCCAGCTTGTGCTTCTTCCAGCCCAGCGTTTCTCATGATGTACTCTGCATATAAGTTAAATAAGCAGGGTGACAATATACACAGCCTTGACGTACTCCTTTTCCTATTTGGAACCAGTCTGTTGTTCCATGTCCAGTTCTAACTGTTGCTTCCTGACCTGCATATAGGTTTCTCAAGAGGCAGATCAGGTGGTCTGGTATTTCCATCTCTTTCAGAAGTTTCCACAGTTTATTGTGATCCACACAGTCAAAGGCTTTGGCATAGTTAATAAAGCAGAAATAGATGTTTTTCTGGAACTCTCGTTTTTTCCATGATGTAGTGGATGTTGGCAATTTTATCTCTGGTTCCTCTGCCTTTTCAAAAACCAGCTTGAACATCTGGAAGTTCATGGTTCACATATTGCTGAAGCCTGGCTTGGAGAATTTTGAGCATTACTTTACTAGCGTGTGAGATGAGTGCAACTGTGCGGTAGTTAGAGCATTCTTTGGCATTGCCTTTCTTTGGGACTGGAATGAAAACTGACCTTTTCCAGTCCTGTGGCCACTGCTGAGTTTTCCAAATTTGCTGGCATATTGAGTGCAGCACTTTCACAGCATCATCTTTCAGGATTTGAAATAGCTTAACTGGAATTCCATCACTTCCACTAGCTTTGTTCATAGTGATTCTTTCTAAGGCGCACTTGACTTCACATTCCAGGATGTCTGGCTAGGTGAGTGATCACACCATCGTGATTATCCTAACTTAACTAACCCATGCCCAAGGTCAGAGGCGGTGGCTGGGAGGAGCAACCCCACATCCGAGAGATATTATACATAAACTAAATAGATTTTCCATGTGACTTTTGTCTGGATGTGCATCAAGGTGCATTGTAATCTTTTTATGAATTGTAGTTTAGATACGTTATTGGCTACCATATATTTTAACACACAACTCCAAATGAGCTGCACTGTCATTCAGAAAAGACTAACTGTGCTTTAACATAATTTGGGAGAAAAAGTTAACAGCAGAAAGGCAAGTGAACTGATTCTCTTGTCAAGGAATAAAAAACTGAGTAGACAGCATGCTGGAAACGTCCTCATTTTAGGAGCTGATTATTTAGTGGTTGTGGGCAAGGATCTCTTTAAATCTGGAAGGCTGTGTCTATGGAACAGAGGGATGATACACAGAAGTGAGCTAGGTAACTGAGCTAACGTTATTCATTCTGGGATTTCTTCAGGTAAAGCAGTAACATTTCTATATCGTCATTCAAATATTCCCTACTTGTTATATTGTCAGGTAGCTTGTAGTATCTGAGAGCCCTGACTTCAAGCTGTTGAAAAGGCTTACAATTCTTTTTCTGAAGCAGAAAGGATTGGCTTTTGCATACACACAGACAAAACTGGACAGCCTTACACTCAGAACAACTCATTGCTTTCTGGAGCAGAGTGTGAGTCTGGGCAAGAATACTTCTGCTGGTATCATTTTGGGCTGCATTAATGAAATATACTCATCTTTTGCAAAGGGTTTCCAGACTCCAAATCTTATGCCGTGGCCACACTTATTCCTCACCAGAAAGAGTGAAAATGAAGAGCAAGAGTGTCTTCCCTTCGTACTGCCTAAAGACATGACCACACAGACAATAACTAGGCCAAAACAAAAATAAGTAACTGCCGTCACAGAAAACCATGATCATGTCAGTATTCTGCCTTGTAATTCAAGAGCAAAAGACATTACATTTATGTGTCTTAAGAGCATTTTGAAGACAACTGGCTGCCGAGGGGGAGAGGCAGAGAGAAGGACTAGAGGTTGGGGTTGGGAGATGCAAACTGTTACGCCTAGAAAAGATAAACAAGCACGGGAACTACATTCAATATCCTGGTATTAATCATACGTAGTTTATATATGAACTATATATACATGTTTATACATACACTCAGTGTGTGTATAACTGAGGCACTGTCGTACGGTGGACACTGGCACAATACTGCAGATCGACCATACTTCAATTAAAAAAAAGACAACCTATACCACCTATGGTTTGTTCTTCATTTTTAGTTTTTAAGCCAGTCTTTGTTTGCTTCTCCACTGAACATCAGACTTAACTATATATCATATTTATTTTGGACGGTGTTTAGTCTGATGAAATAATGTATGAATTTTGATTCCAGAAAAGGTAGAGATTTTATCACCATCTGGACAACCACCAACATAAGGAAATGGATACAATGGTCTGACATGAGCCAATAAAGACATTATCATGCTTTTCGCTCTGTAGCTTTTTTAGAAGCTACTGTGAGCAACGGGCAATAAAAGCTAAATGAACACCTAAGTAAATGCAAGGCAGGCAAATGATAGAATTCCTCTTAGGTGAGATGGTTGGGGAAGGCGGCTCTGGGAAAGAGAAACCTGAGCAGGAACGAGGGTGACAGGAGGGAACAAACCATGACAGTGAAGTGTCAAAAGGGAAAGTATTTGAGGTTCTCAGGTATGATCAGCTGTGACAGAAGAAAATTAAGCCGGAAAAAAAAGAAAAAGATTTCCTTTAATGGTTTCTGGCCAGCTTCAGAAGCCCAGATTTGTAGCACAGACTCCCTGCCAGCTAGCTCTGTCACATGACCTCTCTACTCTCGAATGCTTGTTCAGTGAAGCCGAAGGACTCGACTAGTCAAATTTTAAGGCTCTGCCATTTCCCCAAATATGTCATTCCTAGTAATTATTTTTTGTTTCCTCATCTGAAAACACTGAAAAAAGGCTTGAACATTCATCACTGTGTATGCAAGTCCGACTGTATCTTAAATGACAAGTTTCCCAAGGAATGTATTTCAAAGTGCTGCCCCCGGCCCATGGTACCTCCGCCCCTGTCTGGCTTATAATCTGTTAGCTGCTGACTAGGTGTGGGTGGAAATCAGTGCTGAGATATTTCTGGCCTTTCTTCTTCTGAGGAGATGATGCATGAAAGCTAAGAAATCTTCCTCCTCCTCTAATACTCGTATTTTCTCTCTAGGGGTCGTTCTTATAATGGTTTTTTATATCCTTCTCCTAAAAGATTCCAACAACGTACCAGGATAAAGATATCCATTAACTGCAGCCTCTGAAGAGAATTACATTTCTTGTATCGGACAGGCCAAATTATTTATTCTCTTGTGAAAATCTGGCATCTTACTTTCTTATCCACAATATAACTTTTACATAAGCCTATTTAAAAAATGAAGGTATCTGTTGATTAAAGCTACCCTCTATTAAATAAGCTTTCTTTTTTGAATAAAATGAAAATCTGATGCTGTGTAAGTGGGTTCTCAGTATTTTTATGCATCATTGTCCACTACTGACTCTGGAGCTCCTGGCAGAGAAGGGCCTGGGCCTGACACTGAGACGTGGGTAGGGCCAAGAGAGCTGAGGCTCCAGCCTGGGTTCTGACACGGACTTTAACTTTCAGCCACACAAGTAGCTTCTGAAAAACTGGGAATCACAACTACTTCCCTACCATCCTGAGGGGATTGCTGTGAGTTTCAAAGCAGTTGGTTATATAAACTTCTTGAACAGGTACAAAGCGTTACACAAGCATGAGACAGTGTTCTTAAGAGAAGCAAGTAAGAATAGCACTTCATGATTCCAGGGCCTTTAATGGTGATGCCTGGCATACCAAGAGCATACTGAATCACAGTAATGTCACAGAAGGGTCCCCTCTCCCCTAGTATGTAGACATTTTTAAAACCTGGGAAAAAGAGAGAAACTCTAGGTACCAGATAGGCAGAAAGACTCAAAATTAGAGAACTGGGGTTTGGACCCAGCCTTGGCGCTTGGGCTTGAGTTTTTAATCCTCACATGGGCACACGGAACATGGCCTACAGTCTGTATGACCCAGGGGATCAGAACACAGCTCCCTGCACAAGACCCTCATCTGAGAAGCATACAAGAAAATTCTACCCACAGGCCTGGGGAAGTTGCAAGGAAGCTTACCTTCCATCCAGGATCATAACTGGGAGAAAATAATAAACAAATCCAGACCTCTAATAAACTCAGACTCCAAGCCTATACACCAGAGTGAGTATGAGGCCCACAGTTATAGTAACTAAGGGTGCATCAATATAAATTAACAGTTAACAGTAAGTACAGTTCAGGACATATGAAAGACCCATAAGATAAAAAAAATGAGTACATACGCACTTAAAAACAAAAATTATACACTGAACTAGACAATCACCTACCACTGAGGAGAGTTTACAGACATGATGAGTGGGAGATTTAATACTACTAAGACCAGAGATAACAATAAATATAAAAGAGGCTATGAAATAAGTATTCAAGAATGATTTAAAAGCTGCAAGTATGGGTAGAAAAATAAAAGCAAAGAACAGGACAGAATAACAGTAACTGAAAAGGCCAAGCAAATTTTAAAAGATCAAAGAGAACTTTGAGCAATTAAAGTCAGTCCCTGAAATAACAGACATAATGAACTGATAGAGAGTAGATGAGAAAAAGCTTAAAAGGTAATTAACTGGGAGAGCTGAGCCTGCAGTGTGGCAAAAAGACAGACAGAAGACAGACAAGCTCAGAAATAAGACAGAATATGAAACTGAATCAAATACCTGGTATGAGTTACTGACACAGATAATAAAAATGGAACAGGTACAATGTACAAAGGAATAACCACGGGGAAGACGCAATCCCCACGAGGAAGAGTCATGATAAATCCAAAGTAGAACAAATAAAAAGAAACCTACACTTACATTCATGATAGTAAAATTGCAGAAAGTTAAAGACAGAGAAAAATTAAAAATCACTGAAGAAAAGAGATCTACTCATCAAAAAATGACAATCAGATTGACAACAGACTTCTCATCATCAGTTATGGAGGCTGGAAGAGGAAAAAAACAACAACTTCAAAGCACGGAAGGAAAGTGATTGTTGAGCAAGAATTCTACAGCCAGCTAAACTATCATCTGACAGACAGGTAGGTACGCCCCTTCTCTCTCACACTGTCACTGAAACTGCTGACAGAGCAGAGGTTCTCAAACTTCGGTGGGCATCAGAATCCTTGGGTGGGGGGTGGGGTTAAAATACAGACTGCAGGGCCCACACCAAAGTTGCTGATTTTCAGTAGGTCTGGGTTAGGACCTCAAAATGTGCATTTCTAATAAGTTTCTGAATGGTTCTGACTCTGTTGATCTATAGGCTACAGTTTTAGAATCATGAACTAGAGGTTAAACTTCATTAAGGAGAAAACTTAACCTGGAAAAAACTCAATGCAAGAACCAAGGGTAGACGAAGAAATTTGATTACCTATAAGTAAATTAAACAAACACTGACAGTTAAAAAAAAAGAAAAAGAAAATGTTAACCATTATTTGCCAAGTTTTTGGCACGTCCCTGGTAGCTCAGCTGGTGAAGAATCCACCTGCAATGCAGGAGACCTTGGTTTGATCCCTGAGTTGGGAAGATCCCCTGGAGAAGGGAACAGCTACCCACTGCAGTATTCAGGCCTGGAGAATTCCATGGACAGTCCATGGGGTCGCAAAGAGTCGGACACGACTGAGTGACTTTCACTTTCATTTGGCAAGTTTAAAGATAAAGTAGTTTTAAAATTCCTTTGAACAATGGAAAGTGGGACTGAGAAGAGCAGAATTTAAAAATTTTTTTATTTTATATTAAGGCACAGCGGATTAACAATGCTTTGACAGTTTCAGGTGAACAGCACAGGGACTCGGCCACACACATACGAGTATCCGCTGCCCCCCAGCCGCCCCTCCCTTTCAGTCTGCCACAAAACACTGAGCAGAGTTCCCTGTGTTATACAGTAGGTCCGAGTTGGTTATCCATTTTAAATACAGCAGTGTGTATGTGTCCATTCCAAACTCCCTAACTATATCTTAGTTTGTTCACTAAGTCTGTGAGTCTGCTTTTGTTTTGTAAGTAAGTTCATTTGCATCATTTCTTTTTAGGAGAACAGCATGAAAGTTCCCCAGAGTTGTATATTATCCAAGAAGAGAGAGAGTGGGTGATTAATTTTGCCATTAAGTCAAGTATGTTGGTTCAAAGTTTTAATGTGAGCATCAAAAGAACAGAAATAGAGAATACAACTTCCAAGTATAGAAAATGAGAGAAAATAAAGACTATCAGTCCAGCAGAAAGTAAGAAAAGACAGAAAGTTAAGAGACAGAAAATATATATTAAGTGAATACTAGAGAAGCAGAGTGAACACAGTGACTGACAAAGCCACAATTGTCATGAGAGATTCTGACCCAACTGACTCGATTACACTTTAAAAGCCAGGAAAAAAGTCATGATGGAAATGGATACTTTGAACACCACAGACTTGATCTAACAGGCGTATAAAGAACTCTATACCCAGTAAAGACAGAATGTACCTTCTTTTCAAATACAAAAAGAGCAGTAACAAAAAATGGTCAAGCCTCCAAAGAAGTTTCAGATATCTAATAATATTCCACAGACAATATTCTCTGACCATAATTAGTAAGAAAGAGATAAAAACCCTCCCAAACTCTTAGAAACTAAAAAGTTTATTCTAAATAATTTATAAGCTAAGGACAGAAAGAAATCATTGTGGAAATTCCCAAAAATTTAGAACTGAATTAAAACAAAAAATCACTTATCTACACTAAGGTGATGATTACCTAAAAAAACATGCTCTCACTGAGAGAGATATCACTATCTATAATTAAAGAGTACACAAATCTCTTTTATTAGAAAACAAAGAAACAAAGATCTTCCCTCACGGCAAATCCATCTGGATTTATGATGCTAAATAATTTCCAATAGTAATGAATAAGAACTAACAAAGTCGCATGAAGACAGATGATTAGTGATTGAGAGATACTTGAAAAGGCTTCAGAATTATTCAAAAGTCCTCTGCTGCTTGAAAAACAGCATCGTTTCTTGAATTTTCCTTGTTTCTCATGATGGAGAAGGGAAAATACTACTCTGACTTATTGTGACTGTGAATATATCAAAAGGAACCCATGGCAGTAAGACAGGCGTTTGTTAAACTACATGAAGAGTAGCTGATGTCTGTTTTGACACAGGTATCATTAGGCATTTTGCATTAACCAGCAGCAAAGCAGCTGAATAAATCCAACAAGTAGCTAAAGGAAAGTCAGGTATCAAGGTGCATTTGCCCTATATTATCATCTAAGTTTTCAAACAGACATAGAATTCAAAACGTGATTTGAAATGAATCAGATTAAAGTCACAAAATTAGTATTAAAAAGATTTTTTTGATGTGGACCATTTAAAAAGTTTTTATTGAATTTGTTATATGTTTTGGTTGTTTGGTCTCGAAGCCATGTGGGATCTCAGCTCCCCAACCACGGGGTGACCCTGCATCCTCCGTACGGAAGGTGAACCCTTAAACAACAGGCCACCAGTGACATCCTCAAAACTGGTATTTGAAATACACCTATTGGTCTATTGGCTCAGCACTCAATGTAACAAACTTTCCTTCCTTTAGCTCCTCTAGTTTTTAAAAGCTCCCCCAGTTTGTAATCTTCTGCTGACTCCAGCATGGTTCCTGCAATTTCAAGAGTCTCTCCTTGTGCTTATGTAACCACTGACAGAAGACTGGTGCGCTCTCTGTGATCACTGTGGCCTAGTCCAGACTCCGCCCAGGGGTCTGAGCAGGTGCTTTCTAACTGCTGAATGACAGGCAGACTATCTGCCTGACGAACATACGTGAGGGGACTATTAGTGGATCAGCAGAGGTAAGGATTCTTAACTCTACCAGCTCTGGAGCCCAGCTACAATCTCACCCAAACCTCTGCAGATTTTTAGAGAAGGAAGAGATTAAGAATCCAATTTAAATTTGTCAGCATGCATATACTACCTGTGGCCTCAAGAAATGTCAAAACTCTACAAATCCAGGACCAGGTTTTGCCTCATATAAAAAGGAAGGGAGGACATTTTGGTTGTTGTATTTTAATCCACCCTCTTATAAAACACAAAAGAGAATGCTTAGTTTTGTTACCGCTAGTAACTCATGTTCTCTTCCTTTACACTGAAAGCTCTATGAACAGGCAAATGCAACAATCAATGTGTCACCCAGAAATTCCAGGAAGAAGGAGATGGGAGTGATGTTAAATTTCCCAAGGACACCAGTCAGGCCCTTGGTACCAAGCGAGGCAGGAATATACAAGAAATATGTGCTTAGATGCAACCAAAATATTACTTAAGAGTCAGAACTTTAGAATACTGACCGGACCAGTAATAGCTGGGTTCTGCAGTCTTGGGTCTTCCCACTGAGTAATTTTGCTATCTGAAAATATAGAAAAATAAAAAGGCTTATTAGTTCAAATGTATTTCATGTTAAAAAATGTTTTAGAAAGAATTATTTCTGGATTTTCCAAAAGCTGCCTAGTTCCCCATCCTGACCCCCAAAGATCAATAGCTTAGTATTTCAGGGTTAGAACAGAACAATAGGCACCTGATACTGTCTAGTTAAAAACAATCAATCAAAAATGCCCAACTAAAGTACAACCATTTATTCACACTTTCTGGCAAACAATCTGCTGGAATTTCAATTATAAACCCCGGTTTCTTCAAGGATTTATAACTTGATCTTGATTTTCATTTAATTTTTTAAAAGGCATAAAAATTCTTAGTCCTCCCAAAGTTAACATGGAGACATGATTGTTTTCTCTATTCCCTTTATTTATGGTGCTGCAAACTGCTTTTGATGAAAAATCCTACGCTGAACAAATGAATAATCCATTACATGTTTCACTCAGATGCACAAAAAAATCAAACAGCAAAGGCAAGCTGAAAAAATGAGAATTAAATATAGCAGAGGAGGATGCCAGAGAAAAGATTCCCTTCTGGCCAAGCTGGAGAGAAGTGGTTCTTTCTTCCAAATGAGTCAGTGTCAACAAGACTGGTCAATGGCACCTATACCACTGTTTCAATGGTAAACGTGGAAACAAATAGCTACCCAATCACTCGGGATTTGTGACAGTGCATTTGGCTCAGTTGGTAAAGAAGCTGTCTGCAATGCAGGAGGCCCAGGTTCAATCCCTGGGTGGGGAAGATTCCTTGGAGAAGGAGATGGCAACTCACTCCACTATTCTCACCTGGAGAATCTCACGAACAGAGGAGCCTCTTGGCGCACTATGGCCCATGGGGTCACAAAGAGTCGGACACAACTGAAGCGATTTAGCAAATATTAACTAAAATGACTTTATGGATTGCTGTGTGTGTTGTGGGGGCAGCCAGGGATGGACTCACATGAAAGATGTGGGGAGGGGAGCCTGGGGAGTTTTAGGAAATCTAAGTTGGCTTTAAAAAAAGGAAATTACTGGTTTGAGAAGAATATTCTATTTCTGGTACACTTAGTAAGTGGACTGATAAGAATAACTAAAATATTTGGTTTTAATGACTATCCCAGGAATTTTTTGAAGTCTAGTATGGTAACCAGAGCAGTGGTGAAGTATTAAAATAAAACTACCAAAACACATGACAATTGCAGATTCTAATGATATAGTAGGAAAGTTACATGAAATATTTAAATGTTTTAGAGAATGCTGATGGAAGTAAAAGGCATTTTTGGGTTCCCTACTTTGAAAACAGAAGTTTTCGGAAAGTAAGAGGTGCTACTGTGATGCAGAACAAGAAAACTTCCCTAAAATGGAGAAGGAAATAACCACTCAAGTTCAAGAAATCCAGAAAGTCTCTAATAGGATAAACCCAAGGCAAAACACCCCAAGACACATAATAATCAAATTAACAAAGATTAAATATAAAGAACAAATATTAAAAGCAGCAAGGGAAAAACATCAAATAACTCACAAGGGAATTCCCATAAGGATAACAGCTGATCTTTCCATAGAAACTCTCCAAGCCAGGAGCGAATGGCAAGACCTACTTAAAGTGATGAAAGAAAATAACTTACAGCCTAGATTATTGTATCCAGCAAGGATCTCATTCAAATATGAAGGAGAAATCCAAAGCTTCACAGATAAGCAAAAGTTGAGAGAATTTTGCACCACTAAACCATTTCTCCAACAAAAATTAAAGGACATTCTCTAGATAGGAATCACTAAAAGGGTGTATAAATTCAAACCCCAAACAATAAAGTAAATCTTACTTTTCAATAATTACTTTAAACGTTAATGGGCTGAATGCCCTAATCAACAAAGACTGGCCGAATCCATACAAAAACAAGACCCCTACATACCTTGTCTACAAGAGATAACCAAAAGATTAAAACGGGTCGAATGGATACAAAAACTAGACCCCTATATATGTTGTCTACAAGAGAGCCACCTTAAAATAGGGGATATATACTGACTGAAAATGAAGGGCTGGAAAAAGATTTTATATGCAAATACGGACCAAAAGAAAACAGGAGTAGCAATACTCATATCAGATAAAATTGACTTTAAAATAAAGGTCCTGAAAAGGAGACAATGAAGGTTACACATAACGACTTAAAGGAACAATCCAAAAAGAAGTTATAACAATTATAAATATATATGCACCCAACACTGGGGCATTGATATATCTGAGACAAACACTAATTAGTATGATAGAGGAAATATACAACAACACAATAATAGTGGGAGACTTTAATACCCCACTCATACAATCTGGCTATAATAGACAAAGTAAAGAGGAAAACATATTCACTTATGAGCCTCAAAAAATTCAATTCACTCAGTTTAAAAAAACTGAGTTTTTTTTAAAAACTGAGTTTAAAAAAATTAAAAAAAAAATAGACTTATTTGTTCAGTCTGTAAATGTTTATTGACTATTTTATGGGTCTGGTACCACTTTGGGGATTAGGGAGGAAGAAGTGACAAATGTGATCCTGTTCTAAATAATATATTGTTGTAAAGATAGACCTACCAATACAAAATACCAAGATGTGCCTAAGATGAGGACACCCAAACTGGACTTTTAGTTTCCTGAACTTTCATTTCCAGATCAAACCTCCTAATATAAGATGAATTAAATGATTTTTTAAAATGTTCTTTGTGATTAAAAACAGAAAGCCATTAGTTAAGAAATTACATATACTCCTCCCCACCATCACTCCCCTTCTTCCTTCCCATTTCCCTCCCACCCTCACTGATCCTCTCCTTTGTCCATTTTCCCCTGCAAAAAATAAATAAATAAATAAATAAAGATGAAGATGAGGAGACAGAGAGGTTATAAAAAAAAAAAAAGGAAAAATACAGCTGAGTAAAAACTGCCTGGGACCATATATAGACTGGGCACCATTATCAAAGCAGAAAATAAATGAACTGCTACCTACATATGACAACTCCTGATCTGTCCAGATGAGAACGCTGAGCTGTCATCCTTGACACCTGCATCTGGACTTCCCATGGGAAACACCTCAAACCCAACTCTGCCAGAGTCGAAGCCATAATCTTCCAACACCAAAGCAGTTCATAGAACCTTGTCTTCCTCGCTAACAGCATCACGATCCATTCCTGGTGCAAATCCGAACCTGCCACCCTCCGTCCTCCCCTCAACCTTGCTCCACGGTGTTCCCACCTCTCGCTGAAAAGGCTTCTCTGTGGAGCGTCTGCCTCCCCCTGCACTTCTCTGGAGGTCTCCCTGGCCTCAGGCTCACTCACCTCTGTTCAGAACTTCCTTTACAGCTCTGCCAAGAGACTCTTTCTAGAGAACAAATTTGACCACATCAGTCCCTTCTGGAGAATCCCTCCAGTGGTCTGGTCCGGCTGCGGAAGGGACCGGAGTCCCCACACCTGGCAGGCTCCTGCTGAACTTGACCCTGTGTCAGGCTGGCTCGTTGCATGCTGGCGGCTTGCAAGCCCACTGTGCTTCTCTAATCACGGTGCCACCTGCTTTCTCCTTCCAGAAACCTCTCTTTGTTGGGCATGCCCGACTAAACCGCACTCATTATTTTGGATCCACTGGAAAAGCCACGCGTTCCACAAGGTCCTTCTCTTGCAGCCTCCCTCCCCGCCAGGAGCCCAGCACTTGGACAGAACAGGCCCACTCCCCTCAGGCAGCACTTGACTACCTCCTGGCACTCCAGACCGACTGGAGCTGAGCCCAAGGCGGACAGGGCCTGTGTGCTGCTCATCTCTGCAGCTCCCTCTCCACCGCTGAACACGTTTCCCAGCACGCAGCAGGAGCCTGGGGTTTTTTAAATGACCAAATGAAGTGGATGGTGGAAACAAACTCCTTTTTAAAACAGTCTAAGCTTTCAGAACCGCACATGATTCTGTATGGTTATCATAATCGTCAATTTTGCACTTAGGAATTATCAACATAAGAATGTCGGTGGCCAGTTACCCGTTTGGTCCTGAAACGTTTGAACCTAAACTTGCTTTTTGTCTTTGAGCCATAATATTTCAAATCAAGGGGCAAGAATGAAGTAGAAGAATGAGACTTAGTCCATTTAGATCCTATTAACGGGTTTGGTACGGCTTCCCTGGTGGTCTAGATGGTAAAGAATCTGCCTGCAATGCAGGAGACCTGGGTTCAACCCTTGGGTCAGGAAGATACCCACCCGGGAGAAGGGAATGCAATCTGTTGCAGTATTCTTGCCTGGAGAATCTCATGGACAGAGGAGCCTGGCAGGCTACAGCCTACGGGGTCACAAGAGTCGGACACGACTTACTGACTAAACGGCTACTACCACCACCACCAGTGGGTGTGGTACGACTGAAACGAGGCCGAGAGCACCCCTGGAATTCTACTTTCTAGCTCTGTGTTGATATACAAGCTGCCGGTGGCCACCTGCTCAGCACCTGGGCACCTCAGGTCTTTAAGAAGAACTGGACAATTCCTGAGAGACGTAGGGCTCAGTTCAAGACCTTCCCTTAACCTTTTACACCAGGCTCGAAACATACAAACTGATAAAGTGAAAGCGTTAGTTCCTCAGTCGTGTCTGACTCTTTGTGACCCCACGGCTATACCCCTGGTGGAGCCCGCCAGAGCCCCTCTGTCCATGGAGTTCTCCTGGCAAGAATACTGGAGTGGGTAGCCATTCCCTTCTCCAGAGGATCTTCCTGACCCAGGGATTGGATTCTTCACTATCTGAGCCGCCTGGGAAGCCCAATCTGATAAATGTCAGCCAAATCAATCAAGGACTCTGAAGACATTGGTATTGAGCATTCATGCTCTTCTGAAATTAAATCTTTAAGATTTTTAATCTTAAATATGTCTCACTTCTCAAGAATTTATGAAGCCAAAAATAAAAAACCTAATGAATTAGCAGACAAGTGCACTGCCGTCCCCCGCAGTCAGTGCACAGTCACGAGTCCCCGCCAAGTGGAAGACGGATGACTCTGAGCCTCACAAGGGGCCTGCTCTCACAGCCTGCGGCGCAGCGGGGATGGCCTGGTCTCTGTCCTGCGGGCAGCAGCAGAACAAAGTGAGATGCTAAATTTTGCTGTAACTAAAATTTGGGAAAAGTGTTTAGAAGAAGAAACTGATTTGGAAGGTAAGGTAATTCCAGGTAATTCAACCCATTTTGGAGTGGTTCTTTGTACCTGATCAAGTGTCTTAAAAGGAAAATAGGTATGCTGCATTTTTCAGATTAGACTTTTTTTTTTTTCCAGAAAAGCAATGAATGGAGCTCTGTTTAATTGATATGCACCTCTTTATTACTTCCCATTGAATAAACCTTGACAAATTAGGGAGAAATGGCAGAAATGTTACATTACCAGCTAACGTGTTTGCGTGCCAAGTCGTTTCAGTTGTGTCCGACCCTTTGTGACCCCATGGACTCTAGCCCGCCAGGCTCCTTTGTCCATGGAATTCTCCAGGCAAGAATACTGGAGTAGGTTGCCATTTCCATTTCCCCTGGAGAAGACTCCAGGGGATCTTCTCAATCCATGGATTGAGCCCCGCCTCTTGTATCTTCAGCACTGGCAGGTAGGTTCTTTACCACTAGTGCCGCAAACATCACACTGGCACAGCTCAGGCCAGCCAGGCTCCGTCTGTGGTCTATATCCTCTCACCTGAGTCCCGGGAGTTAAGAGGAGGCAGCTCCCAAGTGCTGTGTGATCTGGAGAGGAACCGGGAATGTCAGAGTGGAGCTTGGAGGGACTGATTAAGAATTAGGAACTGCCCAGGCATTTAGCAAGGGACTACCCTCTCCAAACCAGGGGCTTCCCTGGTGGCTCAGTCAGTAAAGCATCTGCCTGCAATGCAGGAGACCCAGGTTCGATTCCTGGGTCGGGAAGATCCCCTGGAGAAGGACATGGCAACCCATTCCAGTATTCTTGCCTGGAAAATCCCATGGATGGAGGAGTCTGGTGGGCTACAGTCCATGGGGTCGCAAAGAGTCGGACACAACTGAGTGATCTCACCTCACGCTCTCCAGACAGGAGCAGGGGGCGGGCCTTAGGGTGGAGGCACTGTTTTGCTGCTGCCTCTCAAGCCAAGCTCTCTCTACTTTTGAACCACGGCCATCAAGTTCCCAACAGCACTGTCACCACCGGCCGGCCGAGTCCCCACTTGTCAAGCATTTATTTCATCACGCCTCCAGAAAACCAGGCCATGAGTTTTCATATTTCTAATGTATCCCAGGATAGCACTTTGCAATTGTGCTGTTCCTGTTCCTGGGGCCTCGCAGGACATCAGGACAAGCTCTCTTCAGGTTGACCTGGCATCAGATCGCCAGCTGAAACATGGCCGCAATGCTGTGTGAGGTCCTTTCTGAGCAAAAGACCAAGGCTGTGTGATGGGTTAAGCCTTTGTTTTAATAAAATGGTCATTATTACTAGTACCTCTCTTTGAAAAGTGAAATGGTAATGAGTGAAAAAACAGCTAACAAGGCTGTCTTTTGTTTTTAGTGGGAAAAAGGCGTGTGACTATTTTAAACAAATGATGATAAGAAACAGCAGAATTATAAATAGAATATTAAGGGGAAAGAGGGAGGACACACAAACATCCTAAAGCACTTGCGCCAGCAATTTCACGCTCGCCAAAGCTCTGGGAGCCGGCAAAAGCCAGCATTGCTACTGGCCAAAGACGAAGACGAGGCCTACGTGCCTTCAACCACCTGATGTTAACCACGGGTAACACACAGACCTAAACATACCCAGGACTTTTACTATTCTGATTGAATTCTGAATTGTTGGGCTTCTTGTTTAATTGGATTGATAAAAACCCATCAAACTCTTGTGCCTCAAAGCAAAGTTCTCTCTACGGTGTACGGGTGGCTTAGGAACCTGGGGAGAGGACCTGGGATTTGAGGCAGCAACAGGCTCCACCCGCAGGGGGACCCAGGCCAGATCTCCCTGTGAGCTCGGCAAGGGGCTTAGCTGACCAGTGCAGTGAGGTCAGAAAATGTGAGAAACTTGATGAAAGTGAAAGAGGAGAGTGAAAAAGCTGATTTAAAACTCAACAGTCAGAAAACTGAGATCATGGCATCCAGTCCAATCACTTCATGGCATATAGATGGGGAAACAAGGACAGACTTTCATTTTCTTGGGCTCCAAAATCACTGCAGATTCACTGAAATTTCAAGCCTGCCATTAAAAGATGCTTGCTCCTTGGAAGAAAAGCTATGACCAACCTAGACAGCATATTAAAAAGCAGAGACAGTACTTTGCCGACAAAGGGCCATCTAGTCAAGGCTGTGGTTTTTGCAGTAGTCATGTATGGATGTAAGAGTTGGACTATAAAGAAAGCTGAGCATCGAAGAATTGAAGTTTTTGAACTGTGGTGTTGGAGAAGACGCTTGAGAGTCCCTTGGACTGCAAGGAGATCCAACCAGTCCATCCTAAAGGAAACCAACCCTGAATACTCATCAGAAGGACTGATGCTAAAGCTGAAACGCCAATACTTTGGCCACCTGATTCAAACAGCTGACTCATTGGAAAAGACCTTGATGCTGGGAAATACTGAAGGGGGAGGGAGAGGGGACAACAGAAGATGAGATGGTTGGATGGCATCACCTACTCGATGGACATGAGTTTGACCAAGCTCCAGGAGTTGGTGATGGACAGGGAAGCCTGGCATGCTACAGTCCCTGGGGTCACAAACAGTCACACGACTGGGCGACTGAAGAAAATGTGAGGCTAGGCAACCTGGTGTAGACTTAATGCTCACATTTATGAACCAAATGAAAACAAAGATCAAAATACTATCAGATCACACAAGTACATGAACTTTAAATCTACTTGAAGACTTCTTTTTAACATACATTTTTCAGAAGGTTTAAGGGATATACTAATATGATCCCATGGAGAAACACTCCAACAGGGGGAGAAAAAAAAACCCCACAAAACTAATGCCTAAAAGCAAACTTTATTAGTTTAACTTTTAGTTGGCACAAGACACCACACGTTTATTCACAGGAGCTGGAGCAAATGTCCGCAGCAAATGTACTACAATTTCAAAAAAAGAACTGCGTATGTATTAGTGTGCTGGGTGCAGGGAAACATGCTGTGAATAGAAAATAAGTCAGAGCGGGCATCTTGCCACGAGACCCCTGAAGGCAGAGTTTTAAAAAAACGTGACGGCTGCTTCAAGCACTCCTCATTCCATAGATTTCTGACCTGGTCATCACTTCTCATCTTATTTTCTATTACCAGAGTATATTTATTAAAAGCGCAAAAGTCAAGGGGTCATCAATCAGAAAAAAAAATTTTTGCAACTAAAAAAAAAAGTTAATAGGTCACAAGGTCAAACTGGGATGGCTGCTTCAAGCGAAGGCGGGGCATGGACAGTACCGTACGAGGGCACTGAGTCTCTGGCATCGTCCTCGCCACATAACACCTGGCTGCCTAGACGAAGAGCAAGATGATACAGCTTTCACAGCCACATCTGAGTTACCCTCGTCCCCACCTACGTGCCCGTAACAGCGCCTACTTACTGTGGTCAATGTAAAACGTCCGGCCATCCAAGTGGATCCTTTCTTCCCAGCCAGGCTGGTATCAGGGAAGAGAGACAGAGAAGACAAACAATAGCCAGCAGTTCCAAAATCAAAGGCAAACGCTAGAGACCCCACGGCACCTTCTCCCCGGGGGTACATTTTCCCATAAAGAATAAATGAAACGGAAACATTTCAAACAAACTGGTGACAACACCCAGCAATACACTTCAGCACATGTTCTACAGTCTCAGCTGCACTCGCTGGATGATGAACAGGGAACAGGGGTTCTTATTTCAAAAGCTTCAAAGGGAAGCTCCGGCACACTGTGAGCCAGTTGAGCCTGGGGTTGAATAGTTCATTTAATTAAATGTATATTTACTGAGGACTAAAGGGGGGAGGAATGTTGTGAGACGGAGGCTATGTCCATGTCATCAGGTGGCTGAAGAATCTAACATGGTAATTCTCTGTTGTGAACTCTCACTACTCAGGACTCAGGAACGAACACATCTGGATAATTTTTCCGAGGTCAGTCTGGTGTGCTTTCATTATCTGGACTGTGCCCACGTGCTACTGAAGTCTAGAATCTGGCAGATAGCCTGCCACCTTTCACCTTCTAAACCCTCTCTCCAGTCTCTCCTCTGGGCTCTTTCCATCTAAACCCCAGAACCCAACATCTGAGGAGTGTGGGACATTTGTATAACCCAATGAATAAAGACTTCACCCTGATCTTTCGAGCTTCAAATTTGGCTGTATATATAATACCATACAGCAGGCAATAGAAAGGTTCTTGGGAAACGAGCACCAAAAAAACCCCCAGCACCTTTCCACTTTTAAGTAGTCCTGGAGTGAGCACCACTCCTGACCTTTCAGCCTCCATAAGGGTTTTTAAAAAATGGGGGTGGGTCAAGAAGAAAAGCATGGAGAAGGTTTCATTGAAAATTTAACTTGGAATGAATAGCTCGTTTCTCACTCAGGCCCCAAAAGAGAACTGATAAAAAATTAGATTTATAAACAGTCATCGACAAGGGAGAAAAACTTAAAATATCTGCAGGATAAATGACTTAGAGAAACCTTCTGCGATTACTTACGCCTTTTTCTCCCACAGTTTTTAATATTTTTATTCCTATGACTAAATCAGCAGTATGGATGGAAATCAATGGTTGCTAAGTTACAAAATAAATGTGTGTTGCTTAACTTGTCACCTGCAGAGAAAGCCTCGAATATCCCAGTGGCAAGGTGTACCTTCCACTAGCAAGAGGGCAGCCATCCCGACACCTCTCTCAGAAGAGCTACGTGTGGCGTGAACTGTGTAAACAGACTCTATTAAGACCTTACAGACCAAAGGGACTCAAAACACTGGAGAAGGAGAAGATCACAGGGCTTCCCTATCAGTACCGAGCCCGTGACTCAGTAAACACTTTCAGACTGGTCTGCGGGTCTCCGGTGTACTCACAGGAAGAGGGCCAAGGTCACTGGGATTTAAGGAGGCCTTTGACCGCATGTGTACTGGAAATTTCAGGCGTGGATCTTCCTGAAAGAGAAATGCAAAAGGCAGAAGATGTTAGGAGAGACTGACTGTGAGTAGTACTGGTGCTCCCCTTTGGGAGGTGTGTGCTCCACAGCAACCAGGTCGCCTGTATGCAGGGATGCACTTCTGCTGCGTGGGGGAGGGGTAGGAAGCCTGACACCCCAGCTCTCCTAAACGATTCCACTCTTCCTCCTTGTCCTCGACAAGAGGAGGAGAGTAAGAACGTTTTAAGGAAAAGGTTTTCCCAAGACCCGGAGCAGATGAAGAGGGAGAGGGTTCCAGCAGTGATGTTACCATGGGAACCAGAGTGGAGGATGCTGGTGAAGACGAGGCCCTAGTCCACAGGGAGGGGGTCCCTATGGACCCTGAGCCCTGGCATGAGGGCAGCTAGCCTGTTAGCAACAGCCTCTCCATCAGCACTTGAGTCTGCTGTTGCTCCCTTCCACCCTCTCTTCAGCTAAAGCTGAAAGTCTGAAATCCTGTCTGACGGCCCAGGCATGTCCTGCCCCAGAGTTAGTTGGCAACATCTGATCAAGTCACATCCCTGTGTGAGAACTTCACTGGGATTCTCGACCAAGTTCTACAAATTAGATCTTATAAGTTCACAAAATACTTTTCTTAAGGGATATGCTTTATCAGATACCACATAGAACCACTGAAAGAAAAATACATGCCCTGACATCTTGGGTCATGCTTTGTGACTTACCAAGAGCAGTCAGATGTAGGATCCTGCAGCTACCTTGCTAGGAGGTTGGGCACATAATCTCTGCTCCCTTAGACAAGGAAACCGAGTCGCACAGAGAATAAGAACTTGCCCAGAGGTTCTGGTTCTGAGTCTAGCAGCTGCCCCTTCACTTATACAGATCCAATTAAAAATACAGGGCAACCTAGGGAAGCCCTATTTTAAACTCCAAAGATTAGAAAAGAAACAAAATGATAATCTTTTAAACTCAAACGACTAGAAAACAAAACGATAACATTATTAACCAAATAAGCCTAATAGAAAAACAAAAAGTCATCCTAAAATCTTAAAAAAAAAACAACAAAACAGCCCTGTATTTCAATAACATTGAAGGCTTTGTTGCTCTTAAAATTACTAAAAGGTTTTCTGCCTCAGCATTTTCCCAAGTCAGCAAGAAAATGAAATAGTTGGTATAAAACTGGGAAAATAATAAATCTCACATTTTGCTGGAGATATGAAGTTACATATGATTATATACCAAGACTGTATTAAACATCTCCCGGGTTATGGAGTGTGACTGCTAACGGGCATGCGGTTTCCCCTGGCAGGATGGAAATGTCCTACAGCTGATTATGGTGGGGCTGCACATGTGTGTGATGCTCTGAACATCACTCTGAGGTATATTTTAAAAGGGTGAATTGTATGGGATGTGCACGATACCGCGACAAAGCTTTAAAAATGTTTCTCCCAAATGAACAGTATAAACCCGTAGTATCACCAGGTAATAACAAAGTGACAGATTTAGGGGGCTGGCAAGAAAAACGACAAAAAAATCACACATGCACAAATCAACCTGTGCTTTCTGTCAGCCACAAACAAACTGTTAATAGAAGCAATAGATCATATTAGCAGTTTTTGATGGAAACTGATCTTGAATCTTTTAAAGGGATAATTAGAGGCCTAAAAAAACTCCAGTATTCTGTAGCATACTGGAACACCTATCGTGTAAGTAGATATACAAGTAGCTTTGGGATTTAGAAGGTCCAAAAAGCTGATCATCTGGTAAAGATCTGTGACTGTTTTGTCATGGAAAGAGGAAAACCTTAGAATGGTGAATTCCACCAAACACATCCAAGGCGCTGGCCCAAGTAACGTCCCCACCATGGGGAACCCCAGGCCCCCCACAGCCCTGGATGATGCTGGATTCAGAGAAAGTCTGAGGCTGGGATCACAAGGCTGGGGCTTCTGGATTCTCCATACTTAGAATTACACATGCACTGTGACAGACAACCAGCTCTTCTGGTAAAGAGCTGCTGACTGAAAGAAGATAAACAACCAACCAACTGCAATTAAACAGGAGTGACTGACCGGGGATGGGGAAGCAGCAGGAAGAATAAAATAAACTCCGTTTCCCAGGTCTGCTAAAACGGCCCGGCACGGAACCTGGAACTCAGAGAATGTGCGGGCTGGAGGCACCTGGGGCTGGGGAGGGGGTCGGTCACGTGATTTCATTATACTAACAAAAATCAAAACAGGGGCAGCAGCTGCCACCCATCAGGCTCCGCGGGCTCAGCCTGGGGGGCCCCACAGAGCCGCCCTCCCACAGCCTCCCTGACCGACAGAGGGTGCAGCTGGCAGGGCAGGAAAAAAGCCAGGCCTGTGTGAGCCTGGACAACGGGAGGGACAAGAGAGCCAGCCGGAATCCTAGCAAGGTCCCGGACGAGGCGAACACGAAAGAGCAAAACCCACAACACGGGATGGGCTGTTCTCCCTTGCCTCAGCACAGGAGGAGCCCGCCTTCAGTTACATCAGGATTTCACAACTGCTTCCCTCAATACAGTTGAAAGGGCTTTTAAACAGAAGGTAAAGATCAACAATTAAAAAAAAAAAAAAAAAAAAAAGTTTCAGGAGTTCCCTAGCAGTCCAGTGGTTAAGGCTTCGCCTTCCAAGGCAGGGAGCATGAGTTCAATCCCTGGTTGGAGAACTAAGATCCCACATGTCTCCGCTACCCGCAATTTCTTAGTGGACTTATTAAAAACAGATAAACTAAGGGCATGCTGGCCGGTTGAAAAGACAGTGGTGCTTTTTCCAGCCTGGAAGGGAGCAACCACCAGGCCTGGACTACAGTGACTTTTATTAGTTTGGACCTGGGTAGAAAAGAAAACAAGCCTAAAATTTAATTAAGGTATAATCTTTCTCATTATGGAAATAAGCCGATGCTTTGTCCTGTAAAAGACATAAATATTTTCTTACACACATGCTTTGAGCTGCTTCTTCAGCAGAAAGAACAGACACACTCAAGCCTCGTGTAATCTCTTCTCACCTCCCTAGGGGTCTCCCCGAGATCCACAGCCACCCTACCCCCGTGGGGACCAAGAGATGCGCATTTGATGTGTCTGACTTGATTGCCAACAGTAGGCTGGCACCCTGCCTCTGTGATTCGTGAGTGCAAGAGACTGTGTTTTATAAATAGACTCAAAGGGTGTGTGTGTGCGTGTGTGTGTGTCCGACTCTGCGACCCTGTGGACTGTAACCCACCAGGCTCCTCAGTCCATGGGATTCTCCAGGCAAGAATACTGGGGCCAGTTGCCATTTCCCTCTCCAGGGGATTTTCCCAACCCAGCGATGGAACCTGCATCTCCTGCATTGGCAGGTGGGTTCTTCACCACTAGTACCAGCCTCGGGAAGCAAAGGGAAGGTTCCTCTATCAATGTAGACAAAGGAGAAGCTCTGGTTTGTGCAGGACTCGAGAGCACACAGGGTGCAGAGGGAAGATGTCCGTTTTCATCCCTCTTGACCTGACCAGTTTTTCTTTCTTTTATGATAATGCTCAAATCTAAGGATAGCTGTTCTCTCTTTAAAAACAAACAAATAAAAACAAAGCAACCCCCAAAGTAACTCAAAACAGGTTTTAAGCCAAAAATTATCTTCCCCTTTCTCCCCATCCCTCCACCTTTTGTCAGAATAAACACGTGTTCAGAGTGTGTGCTCCGCAGTCAGCGCTGCGGATGGGCCTTTGTTTAGCAGGGATAACGCAGTCGTGTCAGGACACCCGTGCTGAGCGGGGAGGGTGGTGGCAGCCGGTGGGACTGTCAGGACACCTGTCCTGAGTGGGAAGGGTGGTGGCGGCCGGTGGGACTCTTTGTTGCTGCTTTCAGGATTTTCATGACAGCAGCCATGACAAAACATTGTTTTAACAAATTGAAATTTGAAAATCAGTGAGTCACGAGTATCTGGTTGAAAGGGGCAATGGGAAATTCACACTGGGTTTCATTCAGCAACAATGCAGGCAATAAATAAAGCGGCTGCTATTTAAAAGAAAACCTGCCGAGCTGCGATTACACTGCAGTTGTGGCGTGAAAGGCTGTGAAAAGGTTAGGGGATTTGATTACTAAGCTAGTTCAAATTACTAAAATCATAGCTTATGTTGGCAAGCCACAGTGGCTCCATATACTAATCCATCTAGTTTTACAATATCTACCCCCTATTTCTGGAGCTCCCATTTCTGGCTGAGGAACTGAAATCCCAGCAATGCTGTAGCAAGTAGAAATGGGTTCAGTAGCAGGGCTGCTACAGGTTCTACATCCCTGGGTGGGGGGGCCCGGGGGGAAGACTTTAAAACCAATCTCTATCACTCTTTTTTCCAAGGAGCTTCCTATTTATTACTCTTCTATTGCCACAAAGCCGTAATCTTATCTTCAGATCAAACTGTTATTTATTATACGTCTGAGAAGTAGTGATGAGTTCACCAAACAAATGCTACCAGATCTGAACTTTAAATTCTCTCTGCAGGTTACTCCTTTACTTCAAAATTGGAGTGGTTCTCACTAAAGGCTGTTGGGAAACGCCTGGGGGCTTCCGAGGTTTTCAGTATGATGGGTGGGGACGGGGGCAGAGGCTATTAGGACTCGGTGGCAGGGGCCAAGGATGTTAAATGTCCTGCAGTAACAAGCACAGTCCTGCCCCGAGTGCTAAGAATGTCCTCGTGAAGACACACTGTACCATGATCCGTGAGATCTGAGAGAACCTAATCCAACTCTCAAGCGACTGAATTACCATCGTGCCATGGGCAGAGTGTAAATGACAGTCCAGGTCACTTGGGTCCAGGTCTCTTCCTTCACATGATACTGCTGTTCTAGCAACTGGGTATATTTGGTGTCTTCACGAGAAGTGGGAATTTAAAGCATGTGTTGACTCTTGGTCCGAGACCAAAGAGCCAGGGCCAGTGACAACCACCAAAACTCAACCAGATTTCATGTCATCACCGGTTCTAAACAGCAGTGCAGCACATACAAAGAATGAGCCTAACTCCATACCTGGAGAGTCAGCTGGGGATATAGGGGCAGGAAGGAAAGCAAACCTTCGGGAGCATCAGAGACAGTCAGAAACCTGAGGACCCACTTCAGGTTAGCTACTGGCCTAGAGATGAAAACAGCAGAAAAACCGCACTGACTTTAAAAATAACTCTACACTACCTTCAATGAGCCACCACTGACTGCCCTGAAGAAAGAAGAGCGAACAGAGGAATGTAAAGATACACACGCGTCCTTTTCATTAATCTCATTTTTCTCAAAGTTAATACAGCACACAGACTCTCCCTTGTGCGTGGTTCAGGGGTACAAGGACGAGCACTGTTATTAAGGGAAAAAACGCAACAAGATGATCACAAAAAAGAGGTGTCAAATTTACAAAGTCTCCTAACCCACGATTAAAAGAGTGTAACGCAGCACTGGAGTGTAAAATGCTTATCTGATGCAAACTACAAACACTAAAAGGACACATCAAATAAAAATAAAGATGGGTAATGGCAACAAAAATGCAAAAAAAAGTGACACAGAAAAATTCTTTGTACAAAGATTGGAATTCCTAATAAAGTTACAGCATCCTAAGACAGGAAGCGGCAACATCAAAATCCCAGCAATATGGAGCACTACCTTTTTTTCCAAACTATGGTAAACTGTCAACACTGGAGCTTCCCATGAGTGCTCTGAGGAAAAGGCCTGTAAGTCACCCACCCCCACCAGCCCCGACGTGCGGAGTTGAGGCGGAGGCTCAGGAGACCCTCAGGGGATACGCTGTGGTGCCAGGAAATTTCTCAGCAAGCACCATGGATACCGAGTCAGGGACAGATGCCGGACCTCGGGGTGAAAGTGGAGCCAGACGAAGCAGCGGCCTTACCCACGTCGTGGTCTTTGTGTTGTGGTCAATGAAGAAGGGCCGGCCGTTGGGCGCTATCCTCATCTCCCAGCCGGGCGGCAGGAAGCTCTGTGTGACTTTGTGATGTGGTTTGGGGGAGTTGTAAGGTGAAGGCTGTGGGGACTGTGGATTGGAAAGGGTATCTTTCACAGCCCGACGTACGGGTGAGTCCTTGGCGCCCTAAGGAATAACAATGAGCGTTAGAACTCTCGGCACGTGCTGGTTCAGAGGGGTCAACACGTCCCCAGGGGTCAGGGAACGCTCCTCTCTCTGAAATGGGACCAGGGGGAAACGCCTAAAAAAACCTGCTTCTGTCATCTGCTTACTTTAAAAAACAATCTAACTGTGATGTTTTCCTATTTGTTCAATACACAACAATATTAAGTAAGTATAACCACCCTCCTTGGGTAGCTGCTCGGTACATAACCCCAAATACTTTTCGGTAGTAACCATTATGGATGGGGATTTTACAAAAGGTGGAGAAAAACGTGACCCTGCTCTTAATGAGCTCACAGTCTAATGGAGACGGACTGGCAATTTCTGGAGCAGAAAACGCTCTATCAATGGAGACCAACACCTGGGATGGCACAGTCGTTAACCAGGACCCCCCCACCGCAGCCTGGAGGAGGCATCTCCTCTTGCCACTCATCAACCTCCTAACCCTGGGCACAGGGCAGCCCGCAGCCATCGTTAAGATGCCCGTCATGTTTACAGCATCAAAGGTTTGGTCTCCGGCCTTTGTGATATTAAGGGATGTTGCTAAGACCACACAGATGGGAGGGCGCAAAGCGGATGCCCAGCGGTGACTCAGAGATGCAGACACGCGTCAGAAACACGAGGCCCACACGATGGAAGACCCTACAGGAGGGAGGAAGGAAGAATGATCGAAGCGACAGCTGTGTGTGAAAACTCAGCGGAAGCCCTGGGACCGGAAAGAGCTGCTGTGCGCGTCTCATGAGGCAACAGGCGGTGAGGAGCGGAACACAAGGATGGAGAGAGCTCGGAAGAGAGGCGCCCACGTCCAGCGGGGGCTCGCCGTGGCCGCGGCCCCGGGACAGTGAGAATCAGCGAGAGTCCAGGGGTGGGAAGCATGGAGTGAGGCCGCACGAGGACACCCCTCACCACGAACACAGCGACGGCCAGAGAGGGGCGGCCGCCCCGCGCCCCCGGCGCAGAGAGAAGGGGGGTGGGGGGTCGGGGGGAGCCGAGTAGCCGTCTCACCTCCAGCGGGGCGGATAAAGTTACTGTTGGCGAGCTGAGGCTACGAGGCCGGCGGATCTGAGGCTCGATTAGGTGGTTGTTACTGTTTGTGGCGGATCCGGACGCGCCGTCTTCTGCGAGCTACGTTGGAGGCAAACACAAGTTAGCGGCGTGCGAGGCGCTGCCTGCGCGGGCGTGGACCCAGTGACGGCACGGCCAGCGGCCACGGGAGGGCGCCTGTGGGAAGCGTGGAGGAGCCGACCACACGGAACAACGGGGCGCGGGACGGGGACACTCTCCAGGGAAGTGAGACGTGAATCGCGAGCCGGCAGAAACCCCAGCCTCAGAGGAAAGGGGCGCTGGAGGGGTGCTACCGCTGGGATCGACAGGCTCTTCCTTTGAAAACCTCTTTCAGGTCATATTTTTTTTTTTTTTTTATAAAATGGACCCTCTAGGGAGAGACTGAGCCAGGGACTGACTTTCTTAGGCAAATGTTATGTTTAAAGTAATGCATTTGCAAGAAAAGATCTTCTTTTGACATGGGTTCCTCAGAACGGCACCTAAGACTCGGGAATGCAGGGGTCTTCTGAGCGCCTGTGACGGAAGCTGCAGGGCACACCGCATACCTGCATGACGGGCCGAGTCCAAGTTGTGGTTCGATTGTTATGATTGACATAGTACGTGCGTCCCTTAGCATCTTTCCTCTCTTCCCAGCCCGAGGGCAGGCCCGGCGTGGTGTGCACGTAGGCCACTGATGGCTGTTTGTGTAAGAAATCATCATTACTGCGTGTCCTGCATTTGCTTTTATCAGCTTCATAAAGTCATACATACCCCCAGGATTAGCTCTGCTAGACAAAGTGAGTTAATTCTAGTGGTACCAGGAACACGAGTGTCCGGAAAACAGCAACAGGTTTCCAACAGCTTTAAATCCAGTGTGAAATGAACCCCCACCTGGTTTTGCTACAGGGTCAAAACCTCACAGGACCCAATTCCAGGCCACGCAGCCTCCAACGTCGAGGGCTGCTGCCAATGTGATCATAAGAAAGGAGAAGACGATGCCAGTTTGATTTGGCTACCAAATTTTACTTCAAGCCACGTAGAGCTTAAAAGATGTTTCAAACTGTGAAACGTTATCATCTCTGAGAGGGATGCTCTGAGTATCTCTTCCTCAATCTAGCTGCATAGGAATGTTCTAGCTTATCCCTAAATTCTTAAACACCTTAGGGCCCTTATACTATGTAACTTTCAGGGTTGAGGAGTGGGTGAAACATAGAGTCTGTTTTATGTGAGACCCCCTTTTACATTAGTGACCAACCAGAAATGGCAGCTGCCCCAACCCAGGAAGAGGCAGGCCAGAGCTCCCGAGGAACCTGACCACCGAGGCTATGTTTTTCCCCATCTTCCCATGTGGGATTTGCCCAGGAGGAGGCAGGCCAGAACTCCCGAGGAACCTGAGCACTGAGGCTATGTTTTTCCCCGTCTTCCAATGTGGGGTTTGTTTCTTTAGAGGGTGAATGGAAGGCAGGCAGCTTCCAGGCTGAGAGAGAATGTCCGGCACTAAGGGACTAGATTTGGACATGCCAAAGGAGATCACTAAAGGAGTCCTGTGAGCTTTTGGCTTGTAAGAAGCAGTCTGAGAAATGCAGGCGGGGTGGAGAAATACTGGGAAAGCAGGATGTCTCCATGACTCATGGAGGCCAAGAGAAGGATGTCTGAGGTCGGTGCTGCCCAAGAAGTCCTGCAGGTACGGATGTTGCATACAAGATCTGCAACTGGGGTAGGGGTGCTGCTCAGGAACAAGAAGCCTTGGCAGACATGGCTCTTGACAGAGTGTAAAAGAAACAAGAGGCCTAAATTCAGGAGTAATCTCTTACGTGCGGTTACAAAAAGGAGCCACTTCCTTTAGGGCCCATTTCCCCTAATTAGGATCTTCTGAACCTCCAGATGTTTCACCAGGTATATTTTCTTTTTGTTTGTTTGTTTAAAATATACTTCTTTAATTGAAGGATAATTGCTTTGCAGAAATCTGTTGGCTTCTGCCAAACATCAACATGAATCAGCCACGGGCATACATATGGTGTATTTTCTTGATGAGGTTGATGATGTTAACCTCTTGGCCCGGTTTCTCCCCGTGTCCATCTCACCTTTCATGTTCACTACCAACAGTGCCCCCTGGCAAAGAGGGTCCCCCAGTCCACTGCGAGACCTCAAACTGAAAAGCATGATCAGGGCGGCTGCTGTGGAATCTGGGGACTGCAGGCAAAGAGGCTTAATATTCTACCTCATGAGTTCAACAGAATATTCCAAAAAAAAACACCACCAAAAACAGACCATGAAGCGGCTACCTTAATACTTATTTCTAAAACACACTAACCCGGCAGGGCAGGCGGGACGTCTGCAGGACGACTTTATGCTGAAACCTCAGCAACTATTTCTTGACGTTATTCCAGATAAAGTCCCCAAGGCCCCATAATGGTAATTTCAAGACTCTGACAATGTAGCATCCTGAACTGAGGTGCAGGGCTACAACAAAAGTGGAAGAAAGACCAGCACGCAGGCTTGATCCTTCTGTATTAAAGACAGATGAACCTGCCTTGGCTGAAAGCTCTTTCCGCCCTCCTCCTCTCACTGTGGCACCAACATAAAAGAGCTATTTCCAGGCTACTTTTTTATCTGGGCGGTATGGCAATGGACTCTGCTGACCTAAGGTGGAACCCGAGTTGCAACCTAAAAGTTAGTGGCCATTTAGTACTTTTGACTAAATACACGCTATCAAGCCTTGACCTACTGTTGTCTACATGAGGACCAAGTGTGTTTTGGCTGAATGGAATACCAAGTAAAATTTGCTGCTTTCCTCCTCCTCGAGTTATTTTTTGGGGAGAGGCAATTAGATGAGCCTTTGGAAAACTCCATTCTGGAAACCTTAAGGATAGTTTTACAGTTATGGTATCCCTGGAAAGGACGTTTATGGGGAGGCTCATAAACAACAATAACTGGGATGTGTCATAGATAATCTTAGGACTGAGGTCTAAAGCTGGGAGACTTCCAGCAGAGCCGTCTAGCAACCAGGTTACTTTCATAGAGCCACAGTTAATAGGACTACTCAGTTTATGGAAAACTAGGAGTGTCATAGGGAACATGGCATTGAGTCAAATGTGCATTCTACCTTCTCTGGAGAAATGACTTGGCAAACTATAATCTGGTTCCACTGATGCAAGATGGTGTTATTAAAATGGTTCTTTATAGGTTTCTTTCCAAACGGCCCTGAAGAACAACCTGTGCGGACAACTCCATTTGTGACTCAAAACAACGCCTCCCGCAGCTGGGGAGAAGTGGGGCTCAACTTCCATTAAGAGACCGTGGCAGTGGCCCAGCCCACAGCCAACATCAGACTTTTCCTGCGGTGTGTGTGCACACGTGTGTGTACGTTGTGGTGTGTGTGCATGTTGTGGTGCGTGGGGGTATGTGTGCACGTATGCACGTGTGTGCACGTGTCTGTGCATTTGTGTGTGTGCGCGTGTGCAGGTGTCTGTACTGCTCTTGCACATGTGCATCCCGTGCCACCTCAAGAAACAATAAAGGGGAGACAACTGAAACACAGCTGGTCAGCTGAATCCAGAATTTCACAGCTCTCCGTCTGCATCTCCCGTTGTCTTTCACAATGTCAAGGAGCCATTTGACCACAGCTTCTGGGTGGCTCCACTGATTTCATTAAAATGAGGAGCTCAATAATGCTGAAGCTGTAAAAGTTTCAAAACGCTTTTAAAGATGATCAACAGCTTGGCGCTATCACGTATCCTCAAGATTTGCTCAAACCCTGCCACACTCTAACCTCAGTGGACTATTAAGGGGATATACAGCAACCCCCCTAAACTGTGCTATCCCCTTCATTTCCTCTCACAGAGGGGACTCTGGCTCAGCCAGCTGGACAGTGACACCACCGTGTATTCACTTGTCACGTGTCAGAGCTGTGGGTCCACAGGTGAGAATCGGGGCGTGCTGACTGTAACAGAGACGTGAAAGCCCTGCATGGAGAGAGAGCAACGCCGGGACGGGTAAGGCCGTGGGATGAGCAGCTGCGGAGGGGCAGCGGCCGAGGGCTCATCTTTGCGGGAAACACGGTACTCTGGTGTGTTCACATCCCAGCATAACAATGTAACCAGTATTACATAATAACCAGTATGTCCCAGGGAAATGACCCAAGTGAGCATCAAGTCGATTAGGTAATATGTGTACAAGCTCTCCGTTTTCCCCCCGTGTGTGTGTGCATGCGTGTGTGCGTGTACCCACAGGTACATTTGTGAGAGCACAGAGGACGGAGGGGTGGGGAGTCCCAGGGTCGCTCCAGGCTGACACGGCACACTTGGGTGTTGGGGTGGACAGGGAGGAGGTATAAAAGAGGAGAAAATCCATGGAGGAAATGGAATTGGAAAAGCAAAGGCTATTGGTGACAAGGGCTGGTGAGGGTGGGAAAAAAACCACCCAGACGTGGCTGTTTCTCATGTAGTCACAAAGAAGGTTGGCTTACTTGATCCAAAAGATCACCAGGTATGCAGAAAGCCTGAGAGTAGATAAAACATTTAGCAAACATTACTACTCGCTCTTTAAAGACAAGAAACAAAAACCAAACTGCTATTTTTAGCTCACTGCCAGGGGAGGGGGAGGGCACAGGAGAGAAGTGGCGCTGGCGGCGGGGCTGCGAGGACCCCACTGGGTGGGTCACCCTGCCCTGCCAAGCGCCTGGCCCTGGACGATCCTAGCTCAGCCCATCCTGTCACTGGACATCGTCTGCTATCAGGACACTCACAGCAGGTCCCGAGGCCAGTGAAGCGCAGGATGGGGTCTTAGATGCTCACTGGCCCCGCTTCCTGTTAAAACCATTTCATGAAGTGATCTCATCCACCTCGCAGCTCTACCCCCATGGAAATGACTAGGGCACAATAGGAAGCTCTCTAGGTCATCTGGAATTTCTTCAATTCTCCTGGAGGGTGAGCCTGGCCCACCCAACAGGCGCCCTTCACATCAATCACTGTGGCTGGATACCTTAAACTGGCCTGATTTTTGCTGACTGCCACTTCGATTTTCCAGGGTACCACGCTGAGCTGTCAATTCTAACAATGTAACTAGATTGCTCCTTTAAATCAATACCCTGCAGAAAATCAGCAATTGTGTATGTATTTAAAGGTGTTCTCGAGTAATAAGCAGCTATAACAAACATACAAAGGTGAAACAACAAGGAAAATTCTTCAAACAGCCATAGCGGCACCAACCTTACACTATAAGCTAGCCTGTGTTTAGGGATCCAGGAGAAAACTGGCGAAGCACACAGTCGTGCGTTGCCCACAAACATGAAGAGCAGGAATTATTTAAAATGAAGAGTACACTTGGCTTAAAAACACCATTTTTTCCCTAGATCCTTTCAATTTCTTAATTATACTTTCTCTCTCCTCCTGAATTATATTCATATATTCTCTTCCTGAATATCCATCGTTCATACCTTTGAACCTGTGAGTTGGGGGCCCTGGCAACAGAGAAAGGTCACTGGTTCCTGCTCGTGATACAGAACATCTGAATCAGCCTTTGAAATGCGCACTGGGAATGCATCACTGAAAATTCACATGTACAAGTGTGTGCAATCTCTGGGGCTTCCTTGATTCTCCTCCAACCAAAATATTTTATCCACGTCTTCTAAACACATGGGGGAAACTCATCAGGAGTACAAACACTAAAAGGCAGAAATAGACTCTAAAAGGTTCAGATTAAAACTTAAAGCTTGACAGCTCTTAGAGCTACATGGGACTAACAATCATTTCGTTTCGCCCAGTACCTTCAAGGAACGTGAAAGCGAGGTTTTATTAAAGTAAGAAATGTGCAGCTCCATGGCACATCAGAAGCTGCTCTTATCAAAACAAAGAGAAAAACACTGTACATTCACCGTTACCCAAATATTAAAACCGACCCACAATTCTGCCAAGAATGTCTGAACGGGGTTGTCATTACCGTTGGCGCCTCGCCGCCAGTGACAGTTGATGAACGTGCTCTCCCAGCTGGGGCACTGGGCTGTGAAATGGTAATTTACATCAGTGAAATGCATTCTGGGAGGCCACCCACTGCTTACTGAATCAGGGATCAGAGCTGGTGCAGCTAGCAAGGCAGGTGACATGGATCATAATCACCGCAATCCACCCGGGCCAGACAAAGTGGAGCAACCACTGATGACCAGAAGGAAGAGAGGAACAGGATCACCTGCCCACCCAGAGAAGGCTCAGGCTGCAGCCCTGATCTGGGTAAACAATGAACTGACAACCTCAACAATGTGAGATATCTTATGAAAAAATAAAGAAAGCACCACAATCGTGCCCCCACTGTTAAACAATTAGCAGATTCTTAAATCTGCCAAACTCAAAATTCAAGAGGCCGCTGGTGATCAGTGAGTTCACAGTTTCATAGAGCACAAAGAAAGAGGGGAGAATCAATGGCTCCTTTGGCCAATACAACTGACAGTGATTTTTGAAAAGGAAAGAAAGCGCCATTAATTCATCAAGGACAATCAGAATCATCTGAAGAGGATCCCACTGGCCCACCACAGCTGATTGTTCCGTTTTGGGGGGAGGCCTGCACTGCATCCCAGAAAGGATACTCTTGTCAAGCTTCTGACCTACCAGCCCTTTCCATGTAGGCCACAACTGAATCTAATCTGTTCATCAGTTGACTAATGTATTTATTAATTCATTCTGTAAACATAAAAGACTTAAAATCTAGGCAAAACACATCCTCTGAAGTTGAGCAGAAATGTATACAACAGGGAAGATGCCAGGATTGCAAAAACTGTTAAGTGCAATCTTTCTTTACCTTCAATTTCAGGTGCAATAAGTATTAGTGCTAACAATGATCAAGGATTTGTCATAATAATGAAAATTGGTCAAGGTCAAACATTAAGTTGAGCATGCTAAAGCCACATAACATTTTCTCCTCCAAAACAAGAAACAGATTTACGTAAAATTTATTTTTAACGTGTATACTAACACCTCCCCAGGCAGTTCTGGTCTGCCTCCCAATCAGAACATTCATTTTAAGTCCTATATAATTATTAACACCCTTTACATGTCCATATTTGCTGTTAGCTATGAAAACTAGTGGGAAAGTGGAAACAAATTATAGCCAGGTCTTGAGTCAAGGGAGCTGTCTTTAAAGAGAAGCTATAGAAGCTCAGTGGGTTAAGAGTTAAGCCTGTTAGTAATGGAAAGGGCTCCTTGCTGCTCACCCAGAAGAGTTCTTCCTATGTTCTGGATACAGGTCATTTGAATACAGCTTTGTGGACCAAATTAAGTTTTTAAAAAAGGAACTGCTAATGTTTAGATCAAGTAGGCATATCAGAATTGGCATTCACTTGGATGGGAAAGCAAAGCAACGAAGTTTTTAGCATTTCAGAGACTTTGGTGGCAGTGACAACTGTCTGTATTGGAAATCCAGTCTCCTTGGGCAGTCTGCTAGGATTTTAATGTCTCGTGTGTATGGTAAGTAGATTTTGCACAGGAAAAACTCTTCCTTGGTAGCTCAGATGATTTTAAATAAAAGCCGAGAGAGCTAACTGGTGGCTGGAAATGAGCGTGGGTTACCGGCGGGAGATGAGCCTGCTCCGCGACTGCGTCGGTGACACTGCAGGACCTCAGCCTGGAGGACGGCTCTCTCTGCTGCAGGAGGAAAGCGCACAGAGCGTCAGGAACACACATGCTGAGAAACAAGTTTCCCTGGTTTAAAAAACTGACCGCTCAAGCCTACTGACTGCTCTTTAATATTAGAAGGTAATTCAATGAAACACTGTATTTTTGGAGTAATGAACATAATCCTTTAAGTCATCAAGTATCTTTCATTGTCATTCTCAAGTGTCTCGAGCAATAACAGCAAAAATAAGAGGGAAAACATGAAAGGGGATGCCACAGGTAATGCTGCTCCATTGATGGAAAAAAGAAGCTTTGAGAAGCAATCTCTGGGTAAATTCCAGTGGAACAGGAATAAAGGAAATGATACTAACCTAACAGTTATTAAATATTCATTGACTATTCTTATCACTGACAAAGAAGCAGTTGGATTCTATTTCTAGGGGAACTCACATATAATCTTAGGCTTCTTCTGAAGAGCTAGGTATTAATGCTTTCAGCTTCTGAATGGAGATGAAGTTGTTCAGAACAGGAATGAAGGAAGATAGGTGAGGTTAAGCTAAAAAACAATCTAGAGCATAATATGTTCCTCTCACTTGTTTGCATAGGTCTATATGGCTTTATAAAAAACAGACTAACAGATCAGCAGCAGGTCACACACACAAGGCAGGGGTCAAATGAGCAACAGGTTTGTACATGGGACAAGTCTGCAGCATCTCCTCACTTTTAGTATTTTCCAGTGAGGAAAATGGGATAGGGTCCAAGATAGACCCTGTGGTGGTAAATGGGAGGCTTTTCAAGTCTTTCCACGTCTTTCCACATGGTCAGCATGACGGATTTGTTCTTTAGTAAAAGTTCATGCTGTTGTCCTTGAATACAGAGTGATTCTGACAAGCAAAACTGGAGAAGAACCTCCTCTTTCCTAAATACTTAATAGTTGAACTGGACTCAACACAAAATAATTCTGTCACTTATACTTCCATCTTAAAGATATGAACCTAGAATGAAGAAGTTCCCTATTACAAGTAACTGAAATGATGGTTTTCACCTGGTAGACTAAAGGGATACCACTGCTATGGTTCTGGCAGCACTTACTCCCTTTTACAAGGTTTTAAATACATGACTTCCATGCTTATGCTGTTTCCACAGCAACAGTTTTATCAGTTCAAATACCCCATGTATGCAAACTCTCTGTTTCCCCTTGTCCCTTTAGTACTGCATTTACATCTCAAGAGTTATTTCTCTTTCTGAAAGATACTCAGAGAATCTCAACACAAAAGCACATTAACTGAGCAGTCACTGTAACTCCTGACGGGGCCAATGGGATCTTTTGAAATAAAAACACACGGCTGAAGGAGTGCCAGTCTTGCGAGACCTACTAACCTTTACCTTCTATGCAGCCCTCCTATTCACTTACATGTGATGCGGCTGTAATAGTGATTATTTTTCTAGGATGCCATTTTCAGCTGAGGGTCTACCATCATTTACTACAGTGCATCTGCTGGTTCAGTTTCTGGAGAAATACTGAGACTGCGTTGCTTCTCAATTTTATGTACAAGCAAGAATTTTCTATGGGCTTTTCCTGCAGTTTTGTGTTGTCAAACACAGGTCTTCATGGCTGATTCTGCTGACCTCACTGGGGCTTAGTCCCACCTGAAGTGTCTCGAATGAATCTGCTTGACAGCTGAGAACTCAAGTTCAAATGCTACCCTAGTGGCAGTGTCACAATTTCACAGCCTTTCTCTGGGACTTACAAGATGTCTTCTGTCTCCCATCCTAACCTGTCTTGGATGGATCACTTAACCATCATCCCTTCACCTGTGGAATGAGAATGATAAAGCATGCAGAGTATGATGTATGAGCTCAACATGGAGGCTCAATGGCTCTCAGGTCCCACTGCGAAATACCAACTTGTGATGAAGGTACTGTTTCAGGAATCTTTTGCTGGGAAAAGAAATTCTATGAGGTTAATGTTTAATAATACAGAAGTCATAGACAAGTTATCTATGAATCAAGAAAGCACTTCACCTGCTTGGGCTATGTTTGGTATAGTTTTGCTTCTCCCATGGAAGAAGGAACTTGGAAAATGTCAGAATTATTTGGGGGCTAGGAGACCTTGGTCGTTATTCACAAACAAGATTCTCTGAAAAGTGACAACAACAAAAAAAATGATAAATATTCGCTCAACTTCTCAAACAAGACCAAGACTTACAATCAAAGACCCAAACTGCTCGCCGTTGGAGTCGGGAGTGACCTGCAGCCTTCTGCTCAGCTCCTCGGACAGCTCCTGGGGGCTCGTCCGGGACACGGGCGAGGCTGGCGGCGGGGGCAGCGCCAGGCTGAGCGAGTCTCCGCTCATGTTCACTTCCTCTGAAATGGTCTCCCAAGGCTGCCGGGGAAGAGATGCTGTGGTGAGTGCTGGAACGAGGATCCTAACTGTCGTTCACATTTACTGAGCACTAAGGAGGCACTCGGTCTTCCCAGCATCCGTAAGGAAGATAAGGCTCCCAGCCTGATTAACAGATAAGGAAACTGAGGCCAAGGAAGTAACTGGTGCCAGGGACAGTGATCCAAGCAGGCCTGGCTCCAGGGGCAGTGTTCTTAACCCCTTTATAACAGCACCTCTCCGGGCAGTGGCTTGCTTCTAGCACTCGATACTACCTGCATCGGTTAAAAAATATCCTCAGGAATTTACAATTTTCATGAATTTTCTTTTACTCTAACCACTGAAGATTCACAATGAAAATAGCAGAGATGCTATAAACTGTTAGTTAGCACTGGTACTAAGTAACTTTTAGTGGATTCAATACAGCATCATTCATTTTGCTTTTCCAGTTTTGATCACTGGAACATTTTGTGAATGATCTGCCTAACATAAGAATGGATTTCCAATAAGTAAACCGAGTTGTTAAGGCAGCACTGAAGTTACGGCAATTACTAATTTGTTGTTCAATGTATATATATTTTCCCCAGTGACTTGCCATAAGCAGTTAAGGGTGAACTTATGAACATTTATGTTCACCCCAATTTGTATTTTCTTGGTAATAACCTATTTCACCATGTCAAAACTACTCAAAATTATATTTGGTACCCGAAGAAGTTACAGGGCAGGATTCCATCAACTGCTCAAAGATGATTACCATGTTGCCATTTAATAAGATATGTTTAGACTCTGGGGAAAAATAAAAGTATAAAGTGAAAATACATTAAGATTAATTAAGTGCTAAAAAATGTCATGTACTTTCATAGTGATGTAAATTATGCATGCTCGAAGATGGCCTCTAGAAGCACCTTCTAAGTTAGTAAATACCCCAATGGTCCTCAACTAGCTAGCGACTGTGCTCTTTTCCTTCAGCCAGGCTTTCCTGAGACAACACCTAGAGCCCACAGACAGGGGGTGCTACAGGGGTGAGCAGGTGGGGCCGCACCTCCAGGCCCTCCCCGCCCTGGGGCCCGCGGACAGGGGGCGCTGTTGGGGGAGCAGGTGGGGGTCTGCAGGGAGTGAGAAGGCAGGGGCCGCACCTCGGGGCCCTCCCCGCCCTCGCTGGGCTCCGGCTCCAGGTCCTCGCTGATGTGTCTGCGCGAGCGGAAGCGGCGATGTGCGGCCTCCTGGTTGATCTGCCGGATGTTGCTGTCGGACTCGGACGACACGTCCCTGGGTGCACATGGAGCGAGGGGGCGAGACAGAGAACCGGTGTTTATACCTGGCCCTTCAACCCAAGCCCGACACTCACCCAGGGCCCGACATCGAACACGATGTCAGTGCTCTCCCATTCAACCCTGAGAATCAGCTGGCCACTCAAAGGAGAACCTGCCAACATCTCTTGGCTGGAGTATACTTCCAGGTCGGCTTCATTGAAATAAACACAGTTTTTAAATGCCTTCCCCACAATATTTTTGAGTATTTGTCAGGGATATACTGTAGCATGTACTTTATGGTGTTTAAGAAAGATGAGAAATCAAAGTCCTCCACCCAGCTGCCCCATGAGAAGCGAGGCTTTCTGAAGGAGAATGACAGGCGAGCTCACACTCGTGGCCAGTCAGTGGCGACCCCTCAAGGAGTCCAGACTTTTGATCATCAGCAATCAACTAGTAAGTCCAGTGTAAATTCAAAGCTGGGGTCTGGAGGAAACATTCCCGATTCAACATGAACTTTTTCAGCCACTGTGGGTTTCATCTTGACAGAACCTCACTATCACAACACTTTTTAAACTCACTTTTAAACTCCCATTAAACTCTATTTTAAAATTCACACAAACATCAGGCAATTACCTCCCAAATCAACTAGGATCTGAGAACACTGTAACTTCATAGTCTTTTTTTTTTGTCATGTAACTCTTAATTTAGGATTTGAAAAGCACTGATTCCATCTTTAAAACTTCTACAGTAAATTACAGGCAATTCTCCTTTGGGAGAAATATTACTTGGAGGCTTTTAAAGTAGAGGTTTAAATGTCAAAATGTTTTTCAGAGAAAACGCTTACAGACTCTTTCAATAAGACACCATGATGTTGCAAATTAATATTTCACAATAGCTGAAAACGTTATTTCAGATTAACTGAAATCCAGTATTAATCAAAGGCCCTCACTATAGATTCTCCTTAAAACACAGGTTTTAAGATATTCTAATGCAGTCTCAGACATGCTATCTTCCTCCAAAGCGCCTACTGGGCCCTGTAACAGTGAACAGCCTGCAATAAGCAGCACTATTTGCAAATAAATAGGTGACTCTTTATCACCAGCTTCTAAGAGTCTGAATAGTTCCACCAAAAATCTTCACAAGTTTTAGCTTTACTGGTAAAGAGACAGTATGAGGTTGGCTTCTATGTAATCCATATTAAATCAATAACTCTTAATAAAGATCTAAATGACGTTTTACTGAGTGTACACAAACCGATAAATTCTTAAAACCTCACAGAAATACCTATTTTGCGTATTTTATAGCTGTATTAAACTACATCTGAAAAAAATGACATAATTAAGGCCACAAAGAACCTAATTAAAATCAAGGGACACACAAGTATACTAATACAATTTATGAAACTATCAAAACAGAATGATAAAAAAATAACACTCTTAGATATGTTAGAGAATATGATATTATCTGTAGGATTTTACAAGGCTACAGTGATTTTTATAGGATATTCAATTTCACTTTATAATGGCTTTACTTAAAAAAACTATATATAAAAGTTTTATGAAAATTTTATATCTTCACTTGAAATATCAGTTGTCACTTTGTCAACAGCACATGCATGTTCTGGGTCGTAACACTTGAATTGTTACAGGGATTTCGGAGAAGTTGAGGAGAATAAGGTTTAATATTACTGTATCTGCGTTTTCTCTCTGAGAAGTATATAAAATTCCATTATTCTGAAAAGGCCTTTTTCTTTTTTTTAAAGGGGTGTTTAAAATCAATTACGTTAATCCTCCTTATCCAACATACTCGAATAATTAGTAATCAGTGTGAACTAGAAACAACTAAAAAGCATAAAGAAGAAAGATGCCTCTGATTCTGAAATTCCAAGTCTGGGCTTTTTTATGGTCTTTAGTGACGAAATGAAAATATTCATACAAGGGAGGCCTTTGGCCCTTAATTAAGCAATTGAATGAGAGGGTTGATGAAACTGGCAGGAAGTTTAAATGGTCACTAATGGGAAAATGAACATTTAAAAATAGGTCTGAGCTGACAAAACAGAAACATGATTTTACTGGGGGCAGGGAAAAAAAACATAAGGAGTGGGTTTTTCAATTTTCTTCATTCATTAATTTCACATATGTATTTTTCATTTGACTGTCATAGGAAATATACAAATTAATAAAGACCAGAAAAATCATACATTTATCAGATTCAGTGTCAGTTAAGATCCGTGTATCGGATCATTTACATCTTATCAGTGACTATCAGTGACAAATGATGACCTGAGTCATCAAGAGATGATTAAATGCTTGCTAAGATGGGAGAAGTACAAAGTGGTTTAGAAAGAAGTACTAAAAAGAGTTAGAATGAGTGTTTCACAAGTTCATCCTCATTTATAGTCTTAATACGATTCCTTCATCATGTTTTTGAACTTCTGCTTTTAACAGTAAGAAGTTTATAGTTTACATTTAAATAGGACAAGGACAAATCCAAAATTAAAGGTGTTTTAAAAAGCCACCATCTGACCTGAGAGGCCTGGGGGAGTGTTCTGTGGCCACTGTCTGTCCTAATCTCTGCATCCAGTCCCCAAGAGTTCACTAAACCACGCGTCTATACCCTTTCAGAAACGACTCATCTGTAGTCACTCATTCAGTTAAAAGCTCCTACTTTGTGCCAGGTGCTAGGGGTTGATTTGTGAAGAGGAAACCACAGTCCCTGCTCACACAGGCAGTAAGAGAATTATGTGCTCTGCGTCCTCACGGGAAAGTGTCCAGCTTTTGGACAGACTGGGACAGAAGAGGCCTGGCTCTCCCAGAGGAAGGGACAAGAGGTTGGCATCTGAAGGCTGCTGGGGGCAGAGGCACATTCTGGTTTTGTGTTTTTCGAGGGGACTGAGGGGCGGCACACCCACAGGGCTCAGGAGAGAAAGTCCTCAAGGGCAGCCTGTATGATCAGACGCTCTGTGTTGATGACCGTGGGCAGCAAGAGGCAGGGAAGGCAGGACCCTGTGAGAACAGCCTGAGGGCACTGGGGTGCCCAGGAGGACTTGGCAGGGCCTGAAGTCTGGGTAAGCACACTGGGTAAGCACTGAGACTCCCCAGGAGGGCGGAGTTTTTCTATGTGGAAAAAATTATAATAAAGAAGAGTTTGACATCATCTGGATGTTGGGATACTATGCTGTCCCGGCAGCAATGAGCTGGTGCTCATGCTAGGTGGTCCAAAGCTGACCACGGGCGCCTGAGATCAACGAGAACCCACTTAGGGGCTTAGGAAGGACTGGCCTTCACTGCTGTGGATTCTGCACGCTTTTCCTCTAAATCAAACACCACCTAGACTAGACTTCTTGGCAACCCTTCCCACCCCACAGTCTTATGCAGACTACCGTTGCCATTTCTAAAGACAAAAGGGTTACTGATAACACCATCCATCACCTCTCGAACACTTGTTCAAAAACCATCACCAGCTAATTTCCTTCAGAGCCTGGGTTAAAGAGAAAATTATCTCACCTGATATACTTGCCTGTATACTGAAAATTATACAATTTACTGATAATCACTTCCTTGTCTTGGCTGCTGGGGAGCTCACCTTTTTTAGGATAGCCTTTTCCTTTTACATTTTTAGTATTTGCTTTTGTCTTTTATTGTATATTAATAGTTTTAGGTCTTGCTCTATACTATCATTTAAAAACAAGCTGCTTCAAATCCTTTTTTACAGTCATGTGGTTGAATTAGTGTTTGCTGTTATTAAAGCAAAAACTGTCCAGTGAACAAAACAGTAATCAATCCACTGTGTCCCTGAGGCTGGCGAGGGACCAGAACGAGGAGTATTACCAACTGTGAGTTGAGCAGCCCTCCCACCTGCTTCTAATGGTATCACGGGGGTGATCTATAAATTTCTCAAAAAGGAAAAAAAAAGTTTTGAGAGGGTTTCTAAATCAAATAATTATGGAATAAAACTCCAAAAAGTTAAAGAGGAAATGGCACAGCCAATCTGTTTGCTGAAACTGAAGAAGGGAGCAGAGATGTAATCGCCATGCATTAAGCTAAACCTAAGAAAAATGACCTTGGTTTTACATCTCCTAAATCTACAAAAAGATGACATGCAAAATAAATTAGTGCATATTTACAGCAGGAGACCACGATACGGAGGCCAGAGCTTCTTTATAACCTGATAGGTTCCGGTAGGTTCCCCCGCCCTCTAACTACACCAAGAGGACTCCCCCGGTGACGCACAATCATGCGCTTCCACTGATGGAAGATGCGCTTCCCAGCTTTGTCCCACAGAGCTGCTGCGTGGGCACCTGTCTGCAGAGCGTGGGGACATGCTCACGACCACGGACGGCACTCACATGAGGCTGGGCCGGTGCCACTGGGTGGTCCGGTTGTTGTGGTTGACGTAGTACGTGCGGCCCAGGTTGTCCACCTTCTCTTCCCACCCGGGGGGCAGCGGAGGCGGGGGCAGCTCCTCCTGGTGCTGAGAAGCCGAGTCACTGGAGTCAACGACTTCCCACCCGGGCTGTGGGGCAGAAGAGAGGGAGGGGCGTCAGGCTGGTTCACTGGTTCCAGGGCATCTGTGCCCTGCATCCTGGCTCCTGTGGGCTTCGGCAGTGGCTTTGTGCACCATGTTTCAAGAAATTCTCAAAACAAGGTGGAAAAAATGTCAATTCGAAGAAAATCACAAAAACGCTCTGAGCCACAGCCAACGAACTGCACTGCCCTCCCCGAGGACGGCGGTGTGGGTCATGACATGGACAGGGATCCAAGCAGCCCCTCATGTCACCTAAGTCCCATTACGCTCTTTCATAGTTCGTGTTTGTTATTTTGACCTGATGGCCTCTGGGGCTGTACAAAGCCATGCCGATCATATGGGTCATGCTACAGCTGTCGTCTTTTCAGCACCTCCGGAAGGTAGGAGGGAGCTGGGAAGATGAGCCTCACAGCACATGCGTTCTTGTAGACACCATGGGCGAGCCACCAGGAGGCCTGGGGCACTCTCGCTCCCCAGGGAGGACCACGGGAAGGTGGCCCCTGGGAAGGTGGCCCCTGGAGGAAGGGGAGCTCCCTGACGCCCCTCTAGGGAGGACGAGCACGTACAGTGGCCAGGAACAGCCTAGAAGCTGCCTCTTCCTACTTGGCCATTCCCCACCTGCTGCCGCCGTGTCAGCAGCCTTCACGGTCCCCGAGTCAGAGGTAGTCTTTTGCAACACATATTTTCGGCATTAAGTATTCCTTCCTGACATCCCCTAGTAAAGTCACTGGAAAATTAACTAATTCACAGTTGGAAGGCTGGAGGAGTGTTAAAAAAAAAAAAAAAATTCTTTGGATTCGAGATAAAAATGTGTGGATGTGCTTATGAAATCTTAACAAGACTACCTACCACCCACTTGAGTCCTTCTCCCAGAGACAGATGAAAGCCCGCACATGAAATACTGCTTGGAAATGTGACCTCTGGGTCTGGGGGGTGGGTGCAGTCACTTGCCCATAATGCATTATTCACACACCATGTATATGCAACAGCTGCAAACAGATGTGCGAATAGGCCACAGAGAGGTCTCGTGAACAGACATTCTTGGAACAACACGAGAACGTGTCTAATGAAGCAGCACCGTCTGGAGCCTGTGCTGCGAAGGTCCGATAGCACCCATGGTAGATGTATATGACAGGTAAGTTAAAAGGTGGTGTTTTCTATTTAACTTGCCAAGAGGGAACAAAAGAAACTTCCCCTGGACAGCTAAGTGTGGAACGGCCCGTCTGGAGGAGAGTGCCTCTAATGCACGCGCTCACCTGCAGGCCAAGCAAGTGAGAGACTCGGAACAGCCTCTCCATCATTCACCCACTTTGAAGCGATTCCAAATGCTACAGGGAATTTACTATGCGCTGAAAGTCCAAAGAAATAAGAAAATTAAATATGTGGGGGAGAATTTCACACAGTGGTGGGGCTGTTAATAGAACAGGGATTAGAGCAGTTCATAAAAAGACACCTCTTTGATGATTAGTGTTATAAGGTAAAATGAAAAGCTTACCTTTTCTTTTTTTGGTAAAAGCAAGCATATTGGTAGATCCGTGTAAGATGTAGATTCATGAACACATTTAAGTTCCTTCATATTTATAAACATTTAGTTCCTTAAATTATAAAACCTTCATGTAAAATATCCACATGCTCTTAGGGAAGGAAAACAAACCACGGCCCGGAATGCCCGGCTTACCTCCATCTCATCCCGCTGCTCACTGTTCTCTTCATCTTGGCCTCCGTTTTTGGGCATATAGGCCATTTTCAATCGCAAAAATCCCTTAACCCGAGATTTATGACTGCATGATGGAAGAAAAATTTGTTACAAAGGATGTGACTTGGTTTGACACTTCATATTTATGATGCTTTAAATAGATGTAATCAGTTAATATGTTGACATCTTCCTCAGAGAAAACTAAGGCCAAAGCATAAAGAATGACTTGCAGCCTAAAAGCCTCACCTTCTCGGCCGGAGGAGAAAGTCCTTAAATGTGTAGGGTCGCTCCATGGTTGGGTCTTCTGTCTAAAGGAAGAAAAAGTGAGTTTCGGTGCCCCGAGGGTCTTGTATGTCGCGTCCACCCACCCGGACTACCGAGAACACACCTGCGTGCTTTAGAAGGCGCTCGGCGAGGACAGAGCTGGCTCCTCAGACGGCGCTGACAATTAATCACACAATTCAAAGGTCGCAGAACTTTATCTCCTTAAGACCCGCTAGATGTCACTATCAACACCCATTTTTTAGGAGCCAACCCCAGCCTTCCACAAATTTACAAAATTATAGCTGTTACTGCCAAGTGTAATTTCTAACTGCTGGGTGCAGGCCTCAATCTCATGCTGCTGATTAACTCTGGAGAACCAGGGGTCACTGGTGCCTGCCTGCCTGTCCCTTGTGATTCAAGAAATCTAAGAGTGAGGTTAACGGGAAAATATGCAAGATCAATCTGTGAATGCAATTTTACTTAACATTAAAATATGTCCTTAGCCTCAGATAACTGAAAGAGCATCTCCTCCACAGAGACTGTCCTAGGTAGCATCATCCATCAGCCTTTTGCTGGTGTTTATTTCAAGAAGCTATGAATGTAATTGTGGTATTTATTCATTTAAAATAGAAATCAGTATTTTGCTGTGCAAAATCAGAGGTCAAAGCAAGTAGGAAAAGAAATGTTCCTATCTCATTAATTTAAAAATACACCAAGTGGGCTTTATTCCAGGGATGCAAGGATTCTTCAGTATTCACAAATCAATCAAAGTGATATAGCATATTAACAAACTGAAAGATAAAAACCATATGATTATCTCAATAGATGCAGAGAAAGCCTTTGACAAAATTCAACACCCATTTATGATAAAAACTCTCCAGAAACCAGGCACAGAAGGACCATACCTCAACATAATAGAAGCCATATATGACAAACCCATAGCAAACATTACCTTCAATGGCAAAAAATTGAAAGCATTTTTTCTAAAATCAGGAATAAGGCAAGGCTGCGCACTCTCACCACTACTATGCAACATAATTTTGGAAGTCCTAGCCACAGCAATCAGAGAAGAAAAAGAAATAAAAGAAATCCAGATTGGAACAGCAGATGACATGATCCTCTACATAGAAAACCCTAAAGACACCACTATAAAATTACTAGAGCTAATCAATGAATATACTGAAGTTGCAGGTTATAAAATTAATACACAGAAATCCCTTGCATTCCTATACACCAACAATGAAAAAACAGAAAGAGAAATTAAGGAAACAATCCCATTCACCACTGCAATGAAAAGAATAAAATACTTAGGAATAAATTTACCTAAAGAAACAAAAGACCTATATATAGAAAACTATAAAACACTGATGAAAGTAATCAAAGAGGACATAAATCCATGGGGAAAAGTAGCATGTTCGTGGATTGGAAGAATCAATATAGTGAAAATTGTATACTACCCAAAGCAATTTATAGATCCAATGCAATCCCTGTCAAGCTACCAATGGTATTTTTCATAGAACTAGAACAAATAATTTCACAATTTGTATGGAAACACAAAAAACTTCGAATAGCCAAAGAAATCTTGAGAAAGAACGGAACTGGAGGAATCAAACTTTCTGACTTCAGACTGTACGACAGTGCTACTGTCATTGAGACAGTGTGGTACTGGCACAAAGAGAAACAGAGATCAATGAAACAAAACAGAAAGCCCAGAGATGAATCCATGCTCCTATGAACACCTCATCTTTGACAAAGGAGGCAAAAATAGACAGTGGAGAAACGACAACCTCTTTAACAAGTGGTGCTGGGAAAACTGGTCAATAATGTGTAAAAGAATGAAACTAGAAATTTTCTAACGCCATACACAAAAACTCAAAATGGGTTAGAGATCTAAATATAAGATCAGAAACTATAAAACTCTTAGAGGAATATATAGGCAGAACACTCTCTGACATAAATCACAGCAGGATGCTCTATGACCCAGAGTAATGGAAATAAAAACAAAAATAAACAAATGGAACCTAATCAAACTTAAAAATTTATCCACAACAAAAGAAACTATAAGCCAGGTGGAAAGGCAGCCTTCAGAATGGGAGAAAATAATAGCAACTGAAACAACTAACAAAGAATTAAACTCCAAAATATACAAGCAGCTCATGCAGCTCAATACCAGAAAAGCAAACAACCCAATCAAAATGTGGGCCAAAGAACTAAACAGGCATTTCTCCAAAGAAGACATACAGATGGCTAACAAACATATGAAAAAATGCCCACCATCGCTCATTATTAGAGAAATGCAAATCAAAACCACAATGAGGGATCATCTCACGCTGATCAGAATGGTCGCCATCAAAAGGTCTGCAGACAATAAATGCTGGAGAGGATGTTGAGAAAAGGGAACCCTCTTACACTGTTGGTGGGAATGCAAACTGGGATAGCCACTATGGAGAACAAGGTGGAGAGTCCTTAAAAAACTGGAAATAGAACTCCCATACGACTGAGGAAATACACACTGCACACACACCGAGGAAACAAGAACTGAAAGAGACACATATACCCCAGTGTTCACAGCAGCACTGTTTACAACGGCCAGGACAAGGAGACAACCTAGATGCCCACTGGCAGACGAATGGATGAATGGGCTGTGGTACACGTACATAGTGGAGTATCACTCAGCCATGAAAAAGAACATATTCCAGTCAATTGAAACTGGAGCCTATTATAGAGTGAAGTAAGCCAGAAAGAGAAACACCAGCACAGTATATTAACACATATATATATGAAACCTGTAAAGACGGTAACGACAATCCTATATGAAAGGCAGCAAAAGAGACACAGATGTAAAGAATAGAGAGTTTTTGACTATGTGGGGGAAGGCGAGGGTAGGATGATTTGAGAGAATAGCATCGAAACAGGTATATGATGATATGTAAAATAGATGACCAGTGCCGAGTTCGATGCATGAAGCAGGGCACTCAAAGCCAGTGCTCTGGAACAACCCAGGGGAATGGGGTGAGGAGGGAGGCGGGAGGGGGTTCCGGATGGGGGACACGTGCACCTGTGGCTGATTCATGTCGATGTATGGCAGAAACCACCACAAGTTTTAACGTAATTAGCCTCCAATTAAAATAAACTAATTAAAAAATTATGTAGTAAGGGCAGACCCTTGGACTACAAAGAGATCCAACCAGTCCATTCTGAAGGAGATCAGCCCTGGGATTTCTTTGGAGGGAATGATGCTGAAGCTGAAACTCCAGTGATTTGGCCACCTCATGCGAAGAGTTAACTCATTGGAAAAGACTCTGATGCTGGGAGGGATTGACGGCAGGAGGAGAAGGGGATGCCAGAGGATGAGATGGCTGGATGGCATCACTGACTCTATGGACTTGAGTCTGAGTGAACTCCGGGAGTTGGTGATGGACAGGGAGGCCTGGCGTGCTGCAATTCATGGGGTTGCAAAGAGTTGGACACGACTGAGCGACTGAACTGTACTGAACTGAAGGGCAGACCACAAGTTATAATATTTTCTAGAATTACTATGTAGACTTTTATATACCTTGCAGCCTGAGTTGGATGTAATTGTGTGTAAGAGCAGGGACAGATCTAGGTTCAAAGCCTGGTTATAGTGCTAATAACGCTGTTGCTTACTCTCTTTTAACTTCAGTTTCTTTGTCTATAAAATGGAAATGTTCGTGCTTATTATTAGAATGTTGTGACGCTTGAGTGAGTCAATATATGTAAATCCACAGTGACTGGCATGTTCAAACATAGCAACTATTATTACTAGGAATAAAACTAATATTTTTATTGAAATAAATACGATAGTTTTATTTCAAAAAAATAAAAATATTACATAGAGTAAAACTTCAAATACCTAGGCTCCTTAATTAAACACAATTTAAAATACCTTTGCAGCAAGAGGGACACACCACAGCAAAATGATTTATTATAAATCAGAAGGCATGTGTGTGCATATTTGTAATATTATCTTTTATATCATTCTCTGCTTTAAACTTTCAATGGCTTCCTATTCTGCTTATAATAGGCTGAAAATTCTTCCTTTTGGACCTACAAGGTTAAACGTGTTCTGGTTCTTCACTATCTCTCATCTCATTAGGAACCAGTCTCTGCATTCACCCCCGACTCCACTGGGAGATGGTGAAGGACAGGCAGGCCTGTGGTGCAGTCCCTGGGGTCACAGAGTCAGACATGACTGAGCAACTGAACCACCACCACCCCTCCTGACCTCATCTGTCCTGCGTGCATGTCGTCTAGCCCCTCCCTCACAGGTCCTGCTGGACATCCCTGACTTCAGATGGCCACGGCGGTCTCCACTTTGCCATCCAAGTCCAGAATCCCAAGTCACATCCTCAGACGTTGCATCCTAAGTCACCATCACAGCCTCCCTTTCTCATCCTCAACTGTCCCGATTTAATTCCACTATTTTATGTATTTATGCTTATTTATGTATCTACCAGTTTATCATCCTATCACCTATAGAATATTACCTTGTAAGATCAGAGACTTGGATTTGCCTACCACTGTGTTCTTGGCGCCAAGAGCACTGTCTGGCACAAAGGAAGCACGAAGTAGCTGATTAATTCACCTGATCTCCAGTAAACTGCTAAGGCCACAAAAATCCACCCTCACTAAGCAAAGTCAGCTATATTCTCTAGACGTTTTTCTGAGGTTAGACACACACACACACACACACACTCAGAGCTTACAGGGACTCTAAATACAGAACTGTCCATACAGTACACAGTTTAAATGACAAACACCACACAGACTCAAGACGGAGACATCCTGGTCTGTGCTCTGGCTTTGCTGCCTACAAAGCCACATGGCCCAGGGCAAAGTCTTTACCTCTCCGTGCCTCAGTGCCCTCATCCACGGAGTGGGGCAGCAACAGGAACTTATAGAATTGTCACAATTAAATCAATCAACTGAGCTGGTCCATAAAAAGTCCTCACAAGGGTTCCTGGCACACTTAACAAACGTCAGCCATTATCATCATCGGTCAATTCTACATTTCCATGTCACTTGTGAACACTATCAATTCAGTGCTCTGCAATAAAGACAGGGCATTAGAAGATGAGAATTCACCTCCATGGAAATTCTCCAGCATGAACAAGATGGTCATCCCTGACAAGAGGATTCTTCCTGGCACTATTCAGCTCCTGCTGGATCCCAGTCCCTGGAGAAATGCCCAGGGAAGACTCCCTGGGAGTGTTGCTGGGAGAAAGCCATCTCAAACAGCTTGATGCTAACAGCACCGGTGGCCAAAATAGATGCTTCTACCCGCTACCTCAAGCCACGAGCATTCAAAAAAAATCTTTTGGTTACACAGCAATTTCACCTTATAAAGATTTATTGTTTTAAACAGAACTGCAGTTACTTGACATATATGTAAATGTGAAAAATAACTTTGTGGGCAAGTGGAAGGGAATGGCCTTATTAGGACCCTAGACTCAAAAGAGGGATGCAATGGCTAAAAGCACCCAAGCCTCAGACTGAGCCCCTCTGCCCTGCTGACTGCACCACAGATCAATGTTGGAGACCTCTGGTCTGGTCAGCCTGCAGAGATCACTGTGCAAGTCACCGACCTCTGTGTGCCCAGGGGTGCCACCCATAAAATATAGGGAATGGACAAATGGTCTCTACAGTCCCTCTAAGCTCTATGATACTGAATTCTGTACACGTGAGACAGAACCATTACCCTGGTACCAGCTGGAATTATAAGAGGGGTGTTCATCATTTGAGTTACCTTCAAGTACAATTAAGATGACAAATAGTAGTGCTACCATCCCGACACTGCCTCATGGTAGGAAAGCTATAAATTCAAGGTAACCCTGGTTGCCTGGAGTGGCACCTGACTAACAGCAGAGAAATTCATGTTTTGAAACAGCTCTCTCTACCTCAGTGTGTTTTCCACAGATAGAGAGATTTTGCATCTAGGAGGGGTGATGAGAAAGGGCTCAAAGGACAGGGAAGACACTGAAACAGAATCAAGGCAAGTTTCAGAGGTGTAAATGGCAAACACCTGCCAGAAATGTCATTCTGTTGTTAATATAAGTCTTGGAGCTATTTTGGTCTCTAAGTAATTACTAAGGAGAAGTCATAAAATATTGTCTGAACTTTTGGGGAATGACACACAGAATTTAATAAACATGTAAAAAATGAGAGTGTTTCTTAAAAAAAAGGTCAGAATAGGATAGTTATAGGTAAGGTCACTTTTGGTGATACACTGGAGAAATAAAATAGAGGAGCTTTGCTTCAGCTGCAGTACAGACATCAGGAGAGCACAGCCTCTACCTCCACCACGTGCGTCGTGCTGCCCAAGTCTCCCAGGCAACACATGTCGTCATGGTCGCAGTGCCTCTGCTTAGTGAGCACCACAGACAGCTAACGCCAGCTAGTGCCATGGACAGCGAAGATGCGCTTTCACAGAGCTGGATGGAAACCTGGCATCGTCTACATGAATACTCTGGTTTTATAGGTGAAACAAACAAGAGTCCCATAAAGGATTACTAACTTATTAAGGTTACCAAGGCAACCTACCCATCTCCAGGCTCCGAGTCAACTATTCCTGAGAGATCTTTTAAAGCTTGACATTTGGAGACTTTTGTGAATAGGAATCTATGTTTTCTTAATTTTCAGATCTGCATAAAAGGTCAGACGACTAACCTTATTTATTCTCCCTGTTCCCTCTCTTTTACTCACTCCCAACCTCAACAGTGGGCTTCCCAGATGACGCTAGTGGTAAAGAACCTGCCTGCCAATGCAGGAGATGCTGGTTGGATCCCTGGGTTGGGAAGATCTCCTGGAGGGGGCATGGCAACCCACTCCAGTGCTCTTGTCTGGAGAATGCCAAGCGGGGAGGGGCTGAGGTCCACAGGGTTGCAAAGAACTGGACACAGCTAAAGCAATTTAGCTGCGCGCATGCTCAATAGGAAGTAAAACGGAAAAAAAAAAATTAAAGATGAGTGGCATATTGGGAACACAAGTGAAGGAAACAGAGGTCCCTACCATTTTAAACTCCTGGGGTCTATTTCCTATCCTTTTTTTCCCCCTTCCACAAATAAAACTGGCAGAACTGGCCTGAGAGCCAAGAATGAAAATGAGTGACAAGTCAAACTCATTTTCTCTCATCTGGAAGCGTTTGATACAGCACTGGGGAATTCATAGTCAAAGGGGGAAAGACGCGACTTTTCCTTCTCATTGTGTCTCTTTACTCCTTCCTGTTTAAGGGCAAACAGGGAGCCAACGTTGGCCTCCTGGGGCCACTGTGGTCACTGATGGGGGTACTGATGCTTTAACATGCAGAGTGCATCTCGGCTTCACACGGCCCTCCTGGCCTCGTCTCTCTGTTTCCAGGGGCCTCCTTTGCTTGTCTCCCTGGCAGAAGAACTCCAAGCCAGATCGTCCCAATGGCCCCCAAGGCCCAGCAGCACACACAGTTAATTATCTGGGGACCCAACAGTGGGCAGTGGGCTGAGGAGCACTGCTGTGAGTGCTCTGAGATGCTCAAGTGCATATAACTTGGCTGGTGTGTCTACGGATGGGTCTGCTCCTAAACCAGAATAAACCGTAAGTAGGCTTGCCCTGTGGGGAAGGCAATGGCACCCCACCCCAGTACTCTTGCCTGGAAAATCCCATGGACAGAGGAGCCTGGTAGGCTGCGGTCCATGGGGTCGCTAAGAGTCGGACACGACTGAGCGACTTCACTTTCACTTTTCACTTTTCACTTTCATGCATTGGAGAAGGAAATGGCAACCCACTCCAGTGTTCTTGCCTGGAGAATCCCAGAGACAGGGGAGCCTGGTGAGCTTCCGTCTATGGGGTCGCACAGAGTCGGACACGACTGAAGCGACTTAGCAGCAGCAGCAGCAGGCTTGCCCTGACCCTCTGGTCTTCCTGGTAGGCTTCTCGAGGTCAGGGAATTTACAGGTGTGGGTGAGGACAGCTTAGGAGAGACGTTCCTAAGGACTTAAGAGCATGATTTTACACCGCAAATGCCAGCATCCGCCAGCAGCTGTATTCAGGTAGTGGGGAAGAAACTGAATCCTGACTGATAATTCTGGCCAGTGGTAAAGAATTCACTTGCCAATGAGGAGCTGAAAGAGACATGGGTTTGATCCCCAGATTGGGAAGCTCCTTTGGAGGAGGCCATCATAACCCACTCCAGTATTCTTGCCTAGATTCTCCAATGGACAGAGGAGCCTGGTTGGGGGCTACAGTCCATGGGGTTGCAAAGAGGTGGACACGAGAGAAGCGAAAGTACACTTGGTAAACTTAGTAAACTTGGGTGTGAGAACCCCTCCACCCCCAGCTCTCTCTCTCCAACAGGCAGAATTATCAGCTCAGGAAAATGGAATTCAGAACCATACAGTTTTCACCTAAGCTGGGGGAATCTGGTTCTGATCTCAGCTGAACCAACTAAGAGGGTGCCATGTTGCCACATGTAGCTTCTAAATGTAAACTTTAATGACTTGAAATAAAATGATAAATTCCATTCTTTAGTCACATTAGCCACATTTCAAATGCTCGACTAACATGTGTTTATGGTGATCATGGCCCTGCTGAGACACGTGAGGGAGGAACTTGCATCACTGATTTTTCCTCAGAGATTAGAATCATGTCTATATCAGCACACATCTGTGAAAGGAATAAATCCTCTATCAGGGAATGGAGCTCTCGGGGAATTAATTAATAACCAGATGCCCAATCTGATTCCTCAGAGTCTGAGGAGGCCCGGGCAGCACCTCGCTACCATAGGGCCGATCTGTACTATCTTCCCTCATGATCAGTGAGACAACTTTCCTCAATTCTTTTACCTAAAATTTGATATTAAACATCACTGAATCCACAGGCCATATAGCCTTGACAGTGGTCAAGTAGCTATTAAGAAAAGAGCATCCATTATCTACCCACAAAATATATTCAAATGCTAGCATCCATTTCACATACTCACATCTGTGTTATACAACGTGAACTGTGCAATTTCCCCATGAGGGTCCTGCACAAAGGACTGAACAAACACTTGAGAGCACCTCAAATCCTGGGGTCACAGCCGTGTCCACTGAGAACACGCCGGCTGGGTTCCACTTCCGCTTAGAGGATGAAGACTGCACCTCCGCCTCTCCTTTTGCGTCCCGTGTGACCCATCCTGAGGACTGTCCTGGGCTCCACAAAGCCAGTCAGTCTTAAGGAGGAGACACGGTGCTCCGGTACACACTCATCCTGGAGACCCGACACCAGGAGGCTCCACACTCAGCTGGCTCAGCTCACGAGCAAGGCCTCAGCCCTCTCTGAGCGCTCACCGCTCCACTCTTGAACCGGTTGGTTTCTATTCTGGCCTGGAGCCTTTCATTCTCTGAAAGCTCACTCTTGCCTCCACCCAACTCCAAAGGTAAAAATATTCTCTCTACTGACTTGTCTCTGAAGAGAAACACTCTTCTATCCTCTGAGAACTCCCCTCAACCTTTCAAAACCAACTCATGATCATTTTTTCAAACAAGGAACTGCTGGAGCAGGTTGTTCAAAAATTCCAGCTGCACCTCTTAAGAGAATATCAGTACATAATTTGCCTTGACTATGATGTAGGTGTGTGTTTTGATATTTATTTATTTGGCTGTGCTAGGTCTTATGGCATGTGGGATCCAGTTCCCTGACCAGGGATTGAACCTGGGCACCCTGCTTTGGGAGCAAGGAGTCTTAGCCACTGGACCAGCAGGAAAGTCCCTGTAACGCGGTTTTGATGTTAGGGAAAAGGGTGGTCGGGGACACCCACGTAAGAAGTGGCCAACCAACCAACACTGTCTAAAAATGTGAGTGATTACAGCTTCAGCCTGGAGAGCATGGAGAGAAGACCCACTGATGTAGAAATACATGAACAATCTTTCTGCACAAGCTGGAGACATCCCTACGCTCTCAGTGGGACCGTAAAAGGACAATCAGCGTTCTGAAGGCTCATGGAATCCGTCTTGTGCATATGACCACTTTCCATGAGCATCTTGGAGCTTCAGGTTTTTATGCAGAAATAAACAAAGATATTCTAATGTCACTACTGCTGTTTCCAATCTTTGGGAAGGGAAAGAGCTTCAAACCTTTCATCCTTAATAGCTCCGCTGAGTAAATAGGAGTAAAGTGCCTGCCGTCACAGTCCTTCACACCAGACCTCCAAGAGCTTCCTGGGTAAGACGGCCTTTCTTGGTTTCTAACAGAGGGTGACCGCTACAGCTTCAACGCAGCGGCAGGCTCATAGTAGGTGGTTTGGGTCATTCTACAGACAATTTATGCTATTTGCTCACATTTAACATTTTTTAATAATGCCTTTGGAAGGCAAAAACATGTGACTTAGTCTCTCTTGGTTGCTATTGTGGGGGTTTCCTTGGTGGCTCAGATGGTAAAGCATCTGCTTGCAATGCAGGAGACCTAGGCTTGGTCCCTGGGTTGGGAAGATTCCCCTGGAGAAGGGAATGGCTACCCAATCTCATATTCTTGCCTGGAGAATTCCATGGACAGAGGAGCCTGGTGGGCTCCAGTCCATGGGGTCTCAGAGAGTGAGACACGACTGGGCACAATGAGGAGGTGCTACTGAGGGCACTTCATGATGCCCTGGGGCAGGGGGAGGAGAGTCGGAGCACGCGGCCATTTACCTTTCACCAGGGAGGCCTGGGCCCCCATTCGATAGGTACTGGAACACGCGGGAGTCACCTTTCAGCTCAGTCATGGTCAACAGCCCCCGTCCTTTTGCCACACGTTTGAGCAGAGGATTACTAGCAACAGCACACGTGCTGACCCAGTATCGTTTCTGAAACCAGTCTTTCCAGCTGACAAGTTCACTTAGGACCAACAGCATCTTTTCTTTTGTCTGTGCCAACTGAGAAAGCCATAACCAAAGTCATGGAAACACAGTCTGTGTAGATGAAGCGCAGGAGAAACAGCGTGTACAATTCCAGACAAAGGGAACACACACATGATTAGAGCCAAAGGATGAACTTGAAAGCAAGGACATTCCAGTGACAAGGAGAAGATGTTTGGCAGAAGCAGGCAGCTGTTTTGTATGACGTGACAAAGGAAGACGAGATAAGAAAGTAGCTGGCAACGCTGATAGGTATCTGTAGATGGTTCAAGGACACCTGGTTTTTACAATTAAAGTGATTTCCTAGCCTCTTGAAAGGACCACCTTCTAGAAGGGGTCAGGCTCACAGTAGCTGTGTTTCATTTCAGCCTTCTCCACAGTGTGGAGGAAATACTGCCCTGAAAATAACCCTGAATTGCAGACAGAAACTGCCGTTCACTGCATGTGTTACAAAGCAGGCAATCGTTCTTACCGGGAGATGACTAAGGGGTATGTCCACCTGTCCCAGGAAGTCGTCCCGTGTCTGTTAAGAAGAGAGAAAATAATTAGTGTTTTCATCTATTGAGTGAGTGTCAACGTTTTTAAACGTGTTTCTTTACAAATAGAGAAAGGTCCAGGGTCTGACCTGGGAGAGTGGTGGGGATGGGTTGAAGGCAGAGGCCCAGGTGAGCCACAGATGGTTGTTGCCTTGGAGATGGGTGAGCCCAAGGCCTCACACACCTGATCTTCAGCTGGCAGACATCCTGCAGGGCATCGATCACCCAACAGACTGGAGATCGAGCCTCTCTTGGACTTGGGGAGCAGGCAGTCAGCCAGGGAAGGGATACCTGGGATTCCAGAGGGCCTGGGGGCACAGCTGGCCCAGTTTAAAGAGAAGTCGGTAAAGAAATGTTGGGGCCAATTTTCATGAATATTTATAAAGTGTAATAAATGAAAGAGCTCCTTGAGAGCTGAGTCTTGGGAAAAAGTATAGAAGCCAGTTACTAATACATCTTGTACATCACTTATTAAAAAAATGGCCCGGAACTTTCAACCTAGTAATTATACTGCTTCACAATCTAAGTTCGTGGATTATCTACTGGTTATAATTTTGGACACATGGTACTTCTTCCTATCTATATCTACTGCACAGGCCTCAATGAAAATTTATGTGGATAAGCTCACATGTGCCCTTTCAGACTTTGGGAGTCATGGTAAGTCTTAAAGTCAGGGTCAGGGGCCCTGGCCTGGACCCCGGGGTGTCCAACAGGCCATGGGACACAATGTCCTGCTTTAGGGGCACGTGTGTCACAGCCCCTGATACCCAGATGGGCCGTGATGTGAATCGGAAGAAACATGATGATGACGTCTGCTATCCTCGTCAACCTCATCAAGAAAACCACAAAAAAGCCCGTGTGCAAATGCCTAAGACAGTTAGAAAGTTCTTCAGAGACATCATCAGACTTGTTCCACTACCAGCTTGAGGAGGAGCCCAAGAGAGAATCCAGAGTTCCAAATTCCAAACTCTAGGCCTCTTATTTTCAGTCTTTACTGTGAAATTTTCTAATTTGTAAAATGAACTTTTCAAACACACTTGAAAAAAATTCTCTTGCATTTAAAAAGTGGTAGCAGGTAAATGTGAACGAGATTTACTGCAATGGTTTGCTCCATACTTAGAATGTCCTTTTAAGTAATTTAAAAAATCTGATTGACTAGAAAGCTGTCTATCTCCTCTAGATTACTTGAAGGGTAACAAAAGATCAATGTCACCACTGGCTGAGTGTGCCAAAGCCTGAGAAGAGTCCCCACCCTTCCGAGGAGGCTCTGTTTTCTTCTATTTCCTCAGATACATCTGCCTCCGCCCACCATGCACAAGGCTGTGAGGTGCCAAGCTGTACCTCGTAACAAGCAGCAGTCAGCACAGACACCTTCACTGTTCAGACAACCAGGGAGCAGCCCCCTTCTGAATGTGGCCGATTTAACTGTGCACGTGTCGGTCAATTCCACTATTAGAAGCTCAGAGCTGCCTGCCTCCTGACTACAGACTGTGTGTCTGCCTAATGAGAGTGCTGAGGTTCTACCCTTGTCCCTCTCCTGGCCGGCTACTGGTGCTGGTGCCGTGAAGGAAAAGGACTCGGGGAGGCCACCATCAGAAGGAGACAGTTTGATCCCAGAGCTATTTCATAATCTGCTCTCTTTGGCTATCCTATCAATTGTTAACTTGAAGTACATCATCACAAAAATTCACAAAACATTCACATGCCTGCGCTGTTTTCTGAGGGAGATGTTAGACTTCTAAACCCATCAGATGAGTTCACCATCTGAATCTAGAGATAGGCGCTGGCACCTAAGGGCTACAGTAGCAAAGCAGGTGCTGCGTTAAGGGCACGCCAAATCCTCGGTGAGCAGCTGTAGTGGATGAGCACGATTATTATGCCCATTTTACAGATGGGGAACCTAGAGACCAGGGAGGTTCCTAACTGGGTAGACTGGTTCCAGAGTCTGGGCTCTTAACCAATACTTTGTCCCGCGTCTCGGTAACAGCAGGACAACTTGGCTGGGCACCAGCCTTGGGCTTCTCATCAGGACGCTGGCTCTCAACAGTGGATGAGAAGGAACTTTGATGACAGTATAGTATCTGAGGCTTTGGGGAGGGCGGTTCTGCCTAAAATGCCCATCTGGCATGTTATCTTTAACAAAACCTCTTGTTCCAACTCGGCTCCATGCCTCAAAGGAGCAGTTTAATGGATCCCCACAGTACTCGCTGCAAAGCTAGATGGCTTCACTTGTACCTTAACAATCTTTCTTGTTACATTAAAAAAAAAAAAAAAAAAGAAACACAACAATTCCTATAACAGAAGACGATGAGGCAACCTCACCATTAAACACAAGGCTCTTATTTTCTGGTTTACATCAAGGGTAACAGTAATAAAATCAATTTAAAAATAAAATGGGGATCAAGTGTATAGAACAGCACATGGTCAAGAGGAATTGGCTTAAACAAGTGATTCACCGGTCACTGGAACATGCTGGTGAGATCTAGGTTTCAAAACATCCCACTGTTGCCAGAACTACAGACATTTCAAGCAATGTAGAATATTTAGATTAGTAACACTACACCAATGATAAAACGTGCCTCCACTATCACTACTGAGGAGTGCTAGGAGTGACCAGAGAGTCAAAATGCGTGGCCTCTGCGCCAAAATGAGAAGCAGGGCTATTTCCAGGACACCAGGGCGTGCTGATCCAGCAGGGCCCCCACCCGCAGGCCCTGCAGAGCCACGGTTTGAGGTCATCACAACGTCTGAGGTCACCACTGCCACCGCAGGACACCCTGCACCAATGTTATGAAAGCACAATATTCAAATCATTTAGTTTCCATTACAAAATGACTCCCACCAAGCATCATGTTAACCCTTGTTGTTGTTTATTCAGTCACATGCAACTCTTTAGTGATCCCACGGACTGTAGCCTGCCAGGCTCCTCTGTCCATGGCATTTCCCAGCAAGAACACTGGGGTGGGTTGCCATTTCCTTCTCCACGGCATCTTCCCCACCCAGAGACTGAACCTGCATCTCCTGCATTGGCAGGTGGGTTCTTTACTGCTGAGCCACCTGGGAAGTTCCCCTGTTAACCCTGCTGCTGCTGAGTCGCTTCAGTCGTGTCTGACTCTGTGCGACCCCGTAGACGGAAGTACAAAAACCAAATTAGTTTCCACTTCACACAGTGCATACTGGCATTTCTTGTGCTCATTTTTAAGTGGTAAATGCTGTCAATTTCAACCTCAATTACCTGTCATGCTGTTCCAGAGGCTGAAAATGTGCAGGCTAGAAACACAATTATAAATGTTTCCTTCTGACAAGCCATCAAATATTTTCCCAATGTAATGACAATGCAAACTGGAGCCCTTGAGATGTGTCGCATAAGGGGAAACAAAAATATATATTCCATTACTAAAAAAGTGAAATATACCAGACACTATCTCAGAGTTTGTGCTCCAAATGATGATTAACTACATATAGGCCCACTTTCCCCCATGCCCCTTTAAAATAACTGTTCCTTTTAAAATAAGAATGGACAAGGGTACCATGTCCATGGAGAGGTGTGTGGGACTGTCACTGGGCCCTGAAGCCTGGGGACCATCACAGCAGCTCCAGGGAAACCCCAATGCAGCCCTCAGACATTTCTTCTGGTACACACTGGGCGGGAGCTCCCAGCCTTGAACTGGACACCAGGCTTAGCTGTCCTCACAAAATAAACGAGCGTCAATTTCTCAAAGAAAACACCCATTCAAGAAACAACAAAGACGGCTGGTCTTCAGGTTGGCACTGCTCTTGAAGGATGTGATCTGAATCTTACTATGTACTGATGACCAGAGGTCACCGTGCAAGCACTAGGCTAGGGCTGTGCGTTTCACATCCAGGCTGCAGGGGAGCAGGGGGCCTCTGTGGGGAGAAGAGCCCTGCAAGTGAGGGGTGCTGGCAGGAAAAGCTTGGGTCAGCAGGAAGGCTTTTCAGGAAAGGCTGTATCAGAAAGGACCGGTGATTCTCAGAAGGCAGAATGACCTGCAAGTAACACAGGAGCTATACGTGAAGGCAGTGCTTTTGTTATAATTGTGAGTTGCAATCCCACTAATAATTCATAAGAAGCATCAGTGTAATGGAATAGAAAATATTAAAGAGTCTCACAGGAAATATAAGTACTGTTTCAAGTAATCTGTTTCAGTTACATACATATATGAATGCATGTCCTAAATTGTTTTGTAAAATTCATTTCTTATGCCCTGCCACAATCACAAGTTTGAAAGCTACTCAATGTTGGCCAATGAAAACCATCCAGTGCTACCAATGTCACAGAAATCATTAGGGAGTGATAAGAAAACTATACTGAGAATTTCTCAAGACAAATGGAAGAGAAGTAGAGAGGAACCAGGCAGACATCAGCCACAGAAAAGGAATTTAAGAGTAAAGACATGGAAAGATTGTTGTTTAGTTGCTAAGTAATGTCCAACTCTTTTGCGATCCCATAGACTATAACCCCGCCAGGCTCCTCTGTTCATGGGATTTCCCAGGCAAGAATACTGGAGTGGGTTGCCACTTCCTTCTCCAGGGGACCTTTTTTGACCCAGGGAATCCAACCTGAGTCTCCTGTTTTGACAGGCGTATTCTTTACCACTGAGCAATCAGGGGAAGCCTTATGGAAAGATTAGATCTTTATATATTATAAATCAAGGTAAACCTCCCAGCTCCAAATAGCGAGACAGAAAAACAACCTTTGTTTTGCTGCTAAACCAGTAAACACTGCTTCCTGGTGAGGCACACAGCACCGACCAGACAGGGAAACAGGTTCTATTTTTAGAGTGACTTCTGAAGCATGTACTTTGAATTATTTAAATAATGAATGGCTTGGCAAACTTTTGCAAAAGCTTTTAGACAAAACGTCACAAATGTAGTGACTCTCAACAGTCTACTGTCTGGAAAGTCACCTGGAAGTGGAGATGTACTGAGTTTTCGGTGCTGTCTCATTCCTCAAGGGAGCATGAGACGCCTTTGCCGTCACGTCCGAAAGGATGGAGGAATATCTTTTCTTACACATCCTCCATGCACTCCAGCATCTGAGTCCTCTGAGAGCAGAGCTGCCGCAGTTTTGGAAGAGAGCATGAGTGTGGTTCCACCCACCCCACGCACCACACGGTCCAACATTTTACCACCTGGTGCCTCTGACTTCCAAGCCTTTCTGACTTTGAACTATTTCAAAATACATGGTCAAAGTTACCGTAATCAAACAGCCAGGCGGCATTCCACTAAAAAAATAAATAAAAAGGTATAGTGATGACACCCCCTGAACACACGTGCTCTTACCAAAATCCACTCGACATGCACCAGAACACAAAATCCAAACAAAAGGCATTTTTTTGCATACCATTTTCACCCCACCAGCCTCTCTGCCATTTAGTTTTTAGAGGTCAGGGCTGAAACCTCCCATTCACTAAAACAGAACAGGGTGTGTCCTGGAGACGCCGGCTCTTATTTCTAACAACAAACAAGACCTCCCCATCAACAAGATGTCAGAGCAAACTCGCAGGACTTTTATAGGCTCCCGTAAACTCACGCTGGGTAGGCGAGCAGAACCAAACCTTGCTGGCTGGATGCGTGGTCATGAGCGCCTCTATTTTAAGGGACACTCTGCTTGAAATTCAGAATTCAAGAACAGAGGTGGGGAGGGAGCAAAGAACCATCCCGCTGGCAAAGACTACACCAGCTGAGCAGAAGCAGCCTGGCTTCAAGGAGCATGACCAGATCAAGGCAAACCGGGCTGAGAAGCCAGAGCTCTGGAGGCTCCAGGGCTCCCCGCTTCTCCAGGGGTGTCCTGCTTCCACACGAGGGGTGAGATAGGCTTGACGTCTCCCCTCCCTCTGGGGGAAGGGTGGTGATGATGGAGGAAGCTCAAGGCCACAGGCCAGTCCTCTCCCCCTCCAAGGGTGAGCATCTTCCAGGCCAGGGGTCAGCTGAGGGCCACAGGAATTACAGCCTTCTGCCAAACCTGATACTCTGAACTTACGATCCAATAAACTCTGGGAGTACAAACACTGGGGAAGAGACCTGGGAACCAGACGCATGAAATGTGAGCACCTCTGCTGAGGTCACTTCAAGCAGGGGGTCACTCCACTGTGCCCGGCCTGAAAGGCACAGAGTTGGTGCCCTCACCACCTAGGATGGAAGCTAATCGGCCCTACGCTCAAGAAACGTAACAGGAGCCACACCTAGAACGTGAAAACTTGTAAGTCCCGTCTGAGAAAAATAAACAGGTAGAATTAATTCTAAGGATGTATTTTTAGTTCACCCAAGATACTCAAAATATTATCATCTCAACACATAATCAACATAAAGACCATTAACGAAGCCTTTGAAATGCGGCGTAGGTTTCTTGCCTACAGCACACCTCACTCCGGCCATCTGCGTTTCAAGTGCTCTGTAGCCACGTACGGCAGCCGTGTCGGCCACACCTCAGAGATACGAATGGACGGCAGCAGGGACGGGGGCGGGGCAGGGGGCCGGAAGTGACCGATTCTATCCGGGGTCAAGGGCAGGCGTGACCTCACAGAGGAGGACATCTTCACGCGGGGTCAGAAGCAGGAGGCTGCCAGGGGGACAGATCAGGGTGGAAAGAGGATGCTGTGAAGCTGGATCTGGGGAGAGGCTCGGGGGCCTGAAGAGAAGACCAGGGGAAGGGGGCCTGGGGGCGGAGGGGGAGGTGATGCGGCCCCACACGGTGATGGGCAGCACGGCACCCTGGGGCTAGAGGACACATGAGGATGTGAGGAAGGGAAAAACTGGCAAGGACTGCGTTTAGAAAGGTCCCCGGACAGCGGGAGGGCGAACTGACTGGAGGAGAGGACTCTGAGGGAGGTGTTCAGGAAGAGCTGAGTTGTTCAGATGAGACCACTCGAGGGGCTGGACCACGTGAGGGTCCAAGGGTGGGGCTGCTGGTTCACAGCATCCCTCTCCTGGACCCTCCTGGACAGCTTGGAGGCTGTTCACCGTGTGACCAGGGAGCGAGTACTGTGACCCCTGCGAGGTCCTGACCACTGTGCCCGTGGGAGCCACTGTCACGGTCAGTACACGGCCACAGGGAGAGCAATGGCTGGGACGTGACAGAAGGCCATCCTGGAAGTCACTGGAGGCAAAGGCCAGGGACGGGGACAGGCATGGCTGGGCTTGGGGGTGCCTCCCACCCAGGGCAGAAGGGCTGCTTATGGGGTGTGGGGGCATGAGCCCCACAGGGCCACCCCAACGTTCATCTCTTTATTTCATCTGTAAGGAAGCTTCCCCTCCAGCCCAGACATGCTTGGTAACACAGGCTGCGGTCTACAGGCGTGTGTCATTTCAGAGAAGGGAGGTGGCCACGGCCAGTCACCCCTCCACAGCCTGGGGCCTGGCCCGGTGCTCGCTCTCATCTGCCTCAGAGCTGCCCAGCTGCACAACAGCTCCCCACCAACGGCCCTGACAGGTTCCTATAAGGCTAACTGATCTCTGTCAAAAATGTCCCTGAAGAAAATCTTGGGCATCACTGTCATTCCTTGTGAAAGGAATGGTAATTCTGCTGAATAAAGTATCAACTTTTAATGACTATGACCTGCTGCGTTAAGATAAACATTCACATATATTCTGCCTGTTACAGAGCAAACTGACCTGATATTAAACTTCAAAGTTAAAAGGAAAATGCGTCACTGGGTTCATTTAATGACACGATACTGTTTCACTTTGCGCTTCTGATCTGATCATGCAAAGCTGTTTTCATTTCTCAAGATTTCAGGATATAGTGATTCTTCTCAGGGTAAGAGTCTCATTCCTTCTCTGCAAGTTTAAAAATCAGTTTTTCTGCAAGCAATTTTAACGACAGATTACATGCATAAAGAACAAGAGAAAGTAAAGATAATTCTGGATTCTGTACTTTATCTGTGAACTTAGCTACCAATAAACTGACTGAATTATCTGATTCACAGGTACCTTCAGTAACCAAGATGCAGGGTGAAAGAATGGTCAAGTGATGGAAGAAAGTGCGCCTGGGGACATCGTGGGTTCAATGCCATTTCTATAGTTTGATTTCATTAACAAGTTTACTGGTCAAAGGTCTTCCTCATACTTCGAGGCATTTGGAACCAGCAGTCCGTCTCCTTGCGTGGCTGACAGTAGTTTGGCCTGTGGAATACTGTCCTCAAGCAAAAACAGATCACATGGAACCTAAGTGTAGTGTGGTATCTTCCTTGGAATTTTAATGAGTGATGACTCTGAACTAGAGATAAATAGGCTTACACAGGACACTGACTGACTTCCCTGGAGCTTTGGCATCCCAGGTGGTCCTGGTAAGTCTCTTTCTGCATTGGCTGCATTTTGGCTGAAATCCCATCTCTGGCCAATGGACTCCATCAAAGACTGCCTGGGGGAGAGTTCCAGCCATAGTGTGGTAAGAACTTAAAGACTGCAAAGAATAATAAGCTTACATGCAGCTCATCAATCATGTGTCAGAAACTATTTTTGGCAGGTTGAGAAACCTGCCCCAGGTCACTGATAGTAGCAGCCAGAAGGTGAACCCAGGCAGGCTGGCTCCAGGGTCCACGCTGTCACCAGCAGCACAGGGCTAACCTCACACTCCATGCAGGCTTCCCCACCCCCAGAAGACCTGTTTGATGTGCTGCAGACCCCAACTCCAAACCCTCTCAGCTTACATTTGCCAGATACAGTCCCTGCAATCTGTAAACTCCCAAGGAACATACTCTGGGAACACTGTCAGGTTCATATTCTTATACGCATTCTCTCTTTACCTGTATTTTAAAGTGAAAGTGAAATGAGTAAACTATACGTTTGGAAGAGAAATGGCAAGGAGCTGACTACTCCTCATTCTTTTACTAATCCCTTCCCTCTGCCCCAAAGCTGATCTCTTCAGGCTGCAGCAGGCAGACTCCTGAAGATAAACGAAGACTTTCCGGGGGACCCGGGTGGGGACAGTTTTAGAGAAATCATTTTCTCAACCCCTCCAAATGGCTTTTTCCCTACACTCAATCTGCCTGAAAGCAGCCTCTGTCTCCTGCTGCCTTGCCCTTCCTAAATCTCAACTCCCTTCTCCTGCTTTCCAAAGAGAGGTGTGCTTCTCACCCTTCCTAATCTCACCATGGCGCAGTTTGCTGGGTATAAAAACCTCTGAAACCAAAACAAAGGACAGTTTGAAAAGGCACAGCTATCAAGCTGAGGGCACAGGAGAGAGACTCCTACCTTCCCTGGAAGAGGGACCCACAGAATGACAATGTCTTGCAGTTTACCATCCATCCGACTAATTCTCTTGTTTGATTTAAGAGATGAAATCAGATGTTTAAGTGACAGGAAATAAGCCTGATATGGCTGGCTCAGGTTTAGCGATAAGCTCTGATTTGGTTAATTCAATTTTATGGCAGCTATTTTCCATAAAAAGAGCTGGGTCTGTGATCACAAGATAAGAAAACCAAAATACTGGATATGTTATGAAATATATTTAAAGCTCACACCCGATACTTCATACACTAAAAATTAAATCTTTTGCACTTGACTAGGATTCCCTGGTGGCTCAGACGGTAAAGCGTCTGCCTGCGATGCAGGAGACCCGGGTTCGATTCCTGGGTTGGGAAGGTACCCTGGAGAAGGAAATGGCAACCCACTCCAGCACTCTTGCCTAGAAAATTCCATGGATGGAGGAGCCTGGTGGGCTACAGTCCATGGGGTCGCAAAGAGTTGGACACGACTGAGCGACTTCACTTTCTTTTCTTCTTTCTTTCTAATAACTTATTGAGTTACTGAGAAATAATAGATGTCATCTTAAAACGTGTGAAAACAGTTCTTCAAAATTATTAACGTTTACTGAGCAAAAAATGTTTGGAGACTAGAGTTTAAAGCATACAGTTGATTATAAAGTCAGGCCATTAACTAGGTGGTTATTTAAAAGTTTTCCTCAAAACTCATTAAGTATCTAAAGCTTCCTCCTCCAGGGCACAGGAATGCAGCCATAAAAACGAAAAAGCTTCTCCTTTGCACACTACACTATTGAGAACAATAGCCTGGAGAGGAAACCTTCAAAGCTTTGTGAAGAAATAAAGCAAATGTTTACTTGTACCTTTACATTATACCATTTAAAATAAGGAATTGGAAGGATGAGGAGAAATGTCCATTTAAGATCCCTGTAGGTGTGAATTTAAGACCAGAGAGGGGGTCCTCTTCTCCTCGCTATAACCTGGAAGGACATCCTGGAAAGCAAGGCCTAACGCCACGTCCTCCTCCTGGTCATCTCTTCAGGACACAGTACCAGCCACAGGCACCTGAGTGCTCAGGCTTCACCCCCTGAGCAGAAGGAGTGGAGTTGACCAGGGGCTCCTGGCCTGGACGTTACCATCTCCTGGGAGGCTCTTGAATCCCTGCTCCCCAGGCCTCACCTGAGACAACTGCCTTTCGAGCAGAGAGGCCCCAATCCAGGTGAGTTTTAAAAGCTCGCAGCTCATGCTTATTTGAGGCCTGGGTTGACAACCGGTGAGTAAATCTCTCGGTTCTCCTCAAAAGAGCAACTGTGATTCCCTGTGACACTGGTAGAATTATACTGATTAGCCAACTGATAATAAATTGCAGTCTCCCTTCTTTTGTGCTTCTGCTGTGCTCCCAGATGACAACCAGCTGGGTTGATTTACACATGCCTGGGCCCTGAATGTGGATGAGATGGGGGGGCGGGGGGTGGGTTTCTGGCTGACCCTGGATGGAACGCTCTGCTGATAGGGCTGGGACAGTAACAGGAACAAGACCCATGGGTGCTCGGACAAAGCACAGAGATCTCGCTGGTCAGGGCCAAGGGTTATCTGCTCAGCATTCTAATGCTGGGGCTAAAAACACAAGTCCCATTTCAAAACAGAATCAGAGAATGTGATCCTTGGGAGGGACCTCAAAAGTCATTTACTGAAAAGTATCTGAGACTCACCTCTCTGTCCATCCCTCAAGTGGCTGCTCAACCTGCCTGGTTTTGAACATCATCAGGGATTAGAAGCTCACTGGGTTGGCTGAAGACTTTGGACCCATATATACCTAATGTCCCATGTCCATCTAGAAACTGCTTAATAGCCGAAGGCAAGTTTCTTAATCAACAACAAAGGTCGATCTTCTCATCTGTAAACCATGGATAGTAATGACTGTATTTTGCATAGTCACTGGGTATTAGATGGGACAATTAAATTCAATAACCTAGGACTTTTCACCCTCTGCATCACTGGCCTTTGGGGCTATATAATACTTTGTTGGGGAGGGGAGTGTCTCTATTCTATGCATTACAGGGTTTCAGAAACACCTGGCTTTTACCCACAACATTCATAACACACAAAAGCAACCCCAGCCCCCGAGTCATGACCATCAGAAATGACTCCACAAACGGTCATGTCTTGCGGTGGGGGTGGATGGCAAAAGTGCCTCCAGTTGAGAACTGGTGTGCAAGTCCACTTCCCTCCCCTGTACTCATTCCGTAGGCACTCACAGTATCTTTTGGGTAATTCTGTAGGAAGGGTCTTACGATCTGGTGTTCATTTTTTATCTTCCTCCCCTTGAAGCAACAGGGAAGAAAGAAGTTTAACTTTCTATTCCAAGAAAGTGGCAAAGCTGAGATCTGAACACGAGTTTTCTCTGACTTCAGTACTTTCCTTTGTTTCAACACTTCTTAAGGGGCCAGCTAACTCTGGACATGGGGATGGGATGGCTCCATCATTTATTTGAAGAAAAGTTCCATCCTCATCAGTTCTAGCTGATTTCCCTCTCCTCCCTCCCTCCAACCCAAGGAATTTCAAATGACAGATTTGCTAGCAAAGCTTCATGCACCAGACTATTTCCTAATTAATGGGTAAAACAGAGAGGGGGACAGAGGTCACTGTGTGGCTGCCAGGAAAATCCCCAGGAAGCGGAGATTGAAGGCTGAGCTCCTTGCCTCAGTGAGCTGTGCTTAAGATCAACAGCAGAAGCTACGCAGTTAACAGGAAGGAACTGAAGCTCGGGGCAAAAAATGTTTCCAGACAAGGAAACATGTTATGAAGAGCCCAAACTCAGAGCACACAGTGGGGCTGGCGTCCAAGCCAGGAAGGCCCAGAAACACAGGGGAGAGAGTGTGCACACACCTTAGGTTAAAGCCACAGGGGAGAAAAACGCCCCCAGCATGCCCTTCGATGTCACGTCAAAAGTCTGGATCCCTCAGACCACGGAAGGCAGAAGCAGCATCCTGGGTGCCAGACCTTCAGTCTACTGATGCCTCACAACACGAGGGAAGCCTGGAGGAAGGCTGTGAGTTTCCTAAGAATCACTGGGGATGAACACTCAAGGGCTCGCCATACCATGCCAGAAGTGGACGCACACCCACGTCATTTGTAAAACCCACTAGCCCTGGAGCCAGGAAGAGACTAGCGAGGCTGCTATTGCTGATTTAAGTGTTTACTTAAAATCTGCCCGCTATAGGACTTCCCTGGTGGTCCAGTGGCTAAGACTCTGTGTTCCCAACGCAGAGGAGCCGGGTCTGATCCCTGGTCAGGGGAATAGATCCCGCGTGCCAACGAAGATCGAAGATCCTGAGTGCTGCAACTAGGACCTGGCACAGCCAAATAAATAAACAAACATGCTAAAAGTAGTGAGTTCTGAACCCGAGATGCCTCTCCTGCTCCACCTTACTCCTGGCCCTGAAACCCACCTTGTTGCACTGTAGGCCCTGCACCGACGGCTCAAAGGAAGTGGGCGTGCATGTGTGCTAAGCTGCGCAGTCGTGTCTGACTCTTTGTGACCCTATGGATGGTAGTCCGCTAGGCTCTGTGCATGGGACTCTCCAGGCAAAGATACTGAAGTGAATTGCCATGCCCTCTTTCTGGGGATCTTCCTGAAAAAGGGATCAAACTTGAGGGTCTTGTGTCTCCTGCAATGGCAAGTGGGTTCTTTACGAGCACCACCTGGGGTGCCCAGGGAGGTACCATCTTTGAGAAGCACACAGCTTTGATGCACAGGTTTTAAAGTATGGGCGTGGTGCACCAGGGCAAGGACCCTCAGAGGCCGGCTCCTCGGGAACTAGTGTGACCTCGGGCTCTAAGCTTTCCCTGGACCAGTTTTCTTATCTGGACAATGGGTGATGACCACTTGTTACTTCCTGCTTCATAAACCATCACACACTTCCGATGTCAGTGTGTGTGGAAGGCTTGTGCAGGTTACTACAGAATGGGCTTAAACTGCCTTATAATTTGAAAGTTGAGAAATGGGAGGAGTTGGGGGGGGGCAGTTTCCCTGCCAATAATCAGCCAATGATAAACAAATGGCTATTTTTAGAAACTCGTCTGGTCTCCAGTCAAAAAACTTGCATTTCAAAGAGCTCAGCACAGACAGTCTGAGAAGCCCTGTTCCATCTGAAGGGGAGAACAGAGGAAAGAGCTTTAAAAACACAGTGGACTGTGGTAAAGCTAATTATCCCTTAAAAAATAAATACATGAAAAAGAAATGTAATGTCAAGGACTGAAGGAAAGCTAAATAAGAATTAAAAAGCCTAGTCTAAGCTTAGAATTGATTTTTTTTTTAAATATAAAGATGACCTGCAGTGAGGCTATTCATCAAACTTAGAAAGAAGTCGTAGAGAAGAGTCTGTTCATGTGTGTTGGTTGTTCAGAACATTAAGCCCATGACCCTAAAGAAAACTATCATCAACAGTAATCCTAGACTACACAGCGAGGGCTCAGGGCGTCTATGAAGTGACTGCAGCAGGAGGCAGCACTAACCCCGCTCCGTTATCCTCTGATGCCACCCCCAGCTTCTCAGCCAACACCTCCCACTAGCTGGGGCCTCGAGGGGCCAGGATGAGCCCCTACGGACATCACCACCCTGCCACCTTTCCAAGTGCACACTGCTGGGCACTTCCCTAAGTCTCCTGCAGGGACCGGCAGGGCAAGGGTTAACGACTCTGGCGGAAAAGGTGGTCACCCTAAATGTTAAAGAGAACTCGGCTTATCACCCACCACGGTAGTTCCAAGGCTTATTTTAATAGGAGTTACAATTTTCCCACAAAGATCTTTCAGTAAAACTGAGGTTGAAGGAATGCTCCTGCTTTCTGCTTGGGATCTACAGATACCAGCTTGGAAAGCACAGGCATCCCATCAGCAGTTGCAGGGACCCTGGCAAAACTGTTGAGCGGTGCTCTCCCTCTGACCTTGAGTGAGCTCCTTAACTATCAGCGTGAAACACTATGTGCAAAACTCGCAGCACACTGAATAAACGAGATGCCTGACAAGTACATTAAATCACTGTTATTCTACAGTGTACCTCCCTCCCCAGAAAGAGGCACGGATTGGAGAGTGTCTTTACGAGCTGGTCTATGTGTTCACAGCCATAAACTGTACGGAGGTATATATAAAAAAAAGGCACATAAAAATACAGCTACATTCCCATGTAATTCCTAACCTTCTCATGGGTCAAAGCTTTGGATTTCATCAAAATTAAACATCCAGTTCCTGGGCTAAACATTAATCACTGGGACTTGGAAGTGGGTCTCAATCTACAGGAATGGCCCCGGGGACTGAATACTCTCAGGTAACCAGATATGAAGTAAACACTTAAATGAGCTTTAAACTGGCATTCTTTTATCTGTTCTCTCATTGAGTTTTCCCACATAGCTGAAAGGAAGAAGTAAAGGAGCTACCTGGGGCCGTAACTTACCCTGGAATCTTAGATTCCATGGAGAATTCTATGTCTTATAACCTCCATTATAAAATACAGTAATTCTAAGCTTCTTAAATGTGTACAGTTCCCAGAACTTAAGAGAGAAACTAACTGTACCAGTTTCTCTTACCCTTCGTGTCAATTTTGGACATAAATAGTAACTCAGAAATTTCAACAGCAGTCTGTAAATCAAGCAATATGCACCACTTTTTAAATCTGAAACTGAAAGAAAAACCTAGAACAGAAGACAGGGTGGTGTACCGCCCACCTCTGCCCCCTGGATCACACTTAATCACAGTGGAGCCCCTCACACACAGCAGAGTCCGGAATACACTGGAATCCAATTGTATTTATTAAACCGAGTGGAGCAGGGGCTGTTTTGATTACCATGTGCAAAGCATGACTTCCACAGACCGCACTGCTTTCTCCTCCTTCTGGGAAGCCGCTGAGGATCAGACCCTGTGCACAGCAGTACTGAGAGAGGGGGCGGTGGCTCTGTCTGACTTTCAATCTGCTCCCAGCCCTGTGCCATATTTTGATGGTGACTTGATGCAGTTACTTAATCTAAGTTTCCTCATCAGCAAAGCGGAAGACGACAACAGCTACGCTGAGAGGTGGCGTGAGAATGCACAGTAGCTTTCATACTAAAAGAACCAGGAGAGTGTTAGATGTGCCAGGGCCATCAGATGGGACGGAGTATTAAACTGAATATATTTCTCAGGCACAAAGTGCAGCACACACTTCTACTGAGGCTGAGGGTAGTAACCCTCCCGGATGTCTGCATGACACAATTCATCTAAAGCAACAAACCAACAATTAGAATTAGTATGTATGGGATACTCACCCTGGGCCCAGCACATTCTAAGTGCTTCCCGTCACTTATCTCCCTCGGTCCTCCTGACAAGCAGGCTAGGGGCACGCAGACTGAAGCCCAGGAAAGGCTAAGCAGTCTGTGCAGGGTCAGAGGGCCGGGAAGGAGCCCAGGCGTGCGCGCTCACCCAGCACGCACGCTCTCTGAAGAGGCACAGTATAACCGAGTCTTGTGTCCTTTCACTTTTCGCTGGATAAAAAGTCTTCTTAGCCCAGTGCTAGCTCACCTCAACCGTTCCTTCAGGAGCCAGTCTGTGGATTATGTGTCAGAGCATTAGGGGACCACAATAACATGCTGAGAATAAATTACAAAGCTGAGCCTTGCTTTGGATGTCATTCTGAGAAAACTGAGACGAGTTACCCACGCCTCTTAACACCGTACAAAGGCCAGAGGTCTTTTCTAAACTCTCCACCACTCTCATCCCAATCCATCTCTAAGACAGGCCAGCAACACAGGGGAGGAGATGGCTTTTCTAAGCAATGCATTTATGACCTATGTATAACCTGATGATATCTGTCTCAGGCCTTATCTGTAAAAGCTATGCTATCTAGGTTGGTCATAACTTTCCTTCCAAGGAGTAAGCGTCTTTTAATTTCACAGCTGCAGTCACCATCTGCAGTGACTTTGGAGCCCCCCAAAATAAAGTCAGCCACTGTTTCCACTGATTCCCCATCTATTTCCCATGAAGTGATGGGACCAGATGTCATGATCTTCGTTTTCTGAATGTTGAGCTTTAAGCTAACTTTTTCACTTTCACTTTCATCAAGAGGCTCTTTAGTTCTTATTCACTTTCTGCCATAAGGGTGGTATCATCTGCATATCTAAAGTTATTGATATTTCTCCTGGCAACCTTGATTCCAGCTTGTGCTTCTTCCAGCCCAGCGTTTCTCATGATGTTCTCATTATCTCATTTAACCATCCTAATAACCCAGAGGGAGGTACCATTATTAGCCCCCTTTTGAAGATGTGAGAATTGTGCTTCAGAAAAAGTTCAGTGACCTGCTCACACCAGCCAGTCAGCACAGCCAGGATCTAAACAGTGATGGACTCAGGATTTAAACTTGGACTTGTCTCATCTTTTCATGTTGTCTCTGTGAATCTACTGAAGACAACCAGGGTCCTGGAGTAAAACTCAACAGCAGACAGCCCTGGACTCTTATCAAAATCATGTACTGCAACTCAGAGTCATGTAGTTTCTCTTAAAGTATATACAGAAAAGATCACCATTTTTAAGGGATATTATCATGGTTTTCACTAAGATATGTGACACTCATGTAAATTCCAAGTTCCCCAAGTGATAGAACCTAATATTGTAATAGATGGAGTCTACTGTAAACTTACATTTCTTAAATTTTATTCTTATTCTGTATCACTGGTCTACAGAAGTGATTGTGCTTGCTGGCACAGAGAAAAATTCAAGAAGCTGAATTGCTATTTTACTGGAGAAAGATACTGAAGAATAGACACTCGCAGCATCAAAGTCCAATAGGAAAGAAGACGACATCCAAGAAGGCATTCCTGTGAGAGGCAGCTTTTGGGAAAACACCTGGAGACTTTTGCGGAAAACAATGCAATGGGGAACAGCCAAGTGGTGAGCGGACATGGTCATCTGAGTCTCTCCTGGGTCAAGCGTTCACGCACACAGAGCCATCCTCACCAAGCACCCAGGCAGGGGCTCGAGCGACCACTGTCAGTACCACTCCCTGGCTCTTGGTATCTAATGTGACCCTTTTCTCAGGACTCATTTTACATGCATGTCTTCCCTTCCAGCAAAATCACAAACAATCCCAGGGCAGACACAGTTTTATGTATCTTTCTGTCTTCCACTGTGCCTAGTTAACACGTGGTACATTTTCAATAACCACTTGATTTAATTTCAAGAATAGAATGACTCCTGTAGGGAAGAATCTGAAGCCTTTGGCTCTCTCTGTAAGCCATCCAGGGTATTGAAAATGGGGTACAGGAAGCTGAATAATGATCCACAAAGACAACAGGTCTTAATTCCTGGAACTGGAAGATATCAGCTTATCTAAAAAAAATGGTTTTTGCAGATGTGACTAAATTAGGGATCTTGAGACAGATTATCCTGGATTATATAAGTGGGCACTAAATGAAATTGCAGGTGTCCTTATAGAAGAAGCGGGCTTCACTGGTGGCTCAGAGAGGAAAGAATCTGCCTGCAATGCAGCAGACTGGGGTTTGATTCCTTGGTTGGGAAGATCTCCTGGAGGGGAGAATGGCTATCCACTCCAGTATCCTTGCCTGGACAATTCCACAGACAGAGGAGCCTGGAGGAGTCCATGGGGTTGCAAAGAGTTGGACACGACTGAGTAACACTTTCAATATTTCACTTATAGGAGAAGTATAGGAGGCGACTGAAGACTGAGGAGGAGGTGGCAATGAGACTCAGGAGGCAGAGACTGGAGTGACGTGGCCACAATTGAAGGGATGCTGGCAGCCAAGAACCTGGAGGCGGCAAGGGACTGATTCTCCCGAGCCTCCGGAGCACAGACCTGTAACATCCTGATTCCAGTCCAGCAATTCTGGCCTGCAGAATTATGAGTGAATTCATTTCTGTGTTTTGAGGCCAAGTCTGTAAGTAAGCTGTTGCCATTGCGACATGAAACTGATACATGGGCAAAGGCCAATCCAAAAACCTGTTTTAGGAAGAGGAGAACTGGAGGGCTGGGAGAGGTCTCATCCTTGGACCCACAGGAATGTTCTTCGTGAATCCAGCAGGGACTGAACTGCCAGGGGAATCCTGTTCGAAACCAGAGAACATCCCGACCAACAGTGATATGAGACGCCATTCAAACCTTTATCCTGGGCACCACCAGAAATAAAAATGCTATTATGGATCAAACTCCAATTCTGTGGGATTGATCAGGCCACCTGAAGGTGTGCCCCTGATATTGCCGTACCAAGAACACATCCTTCGGGTTTACACGCACACACCGTGCATTCTTCCTACCCTGCCCACTGCTTCTGGTCTGTGCACAGGAGGCACAGAAACTGCCACGAGGCACTTTCTTTCCGGAAACACAAAGACTAGACAGGCAAAAAAGGAAACACCTATCCATTCCAAGACCCTTCAAAAGTCTGCTTATAACAACTATTTTCCCCCACAAAACATAGAGGATTCCGAAGGGAATCTCTATTACCTGCTGGTAATTTCCTCTTTCAACATCTGAAGTCCTCCTCCATTTTTATTTGCCTTTCCTGAGAGCCCAGGCAGAACTATGGCTGACTGTCCTACTTACATAAAGTGCATGCTAAGTCGCTTCAGTTGTGTTCGACTCTTTGCAACCCCATGGACTGCAGCCCACCAGGCTCCTCTGTCCATGGGATTCTCCAGGCAAGAATACTGGAGTGGACTGCCATGCCCTCCTCCAGGGGATCTTCCCAACTCAGGGACTGAGCCTGAATGTCTACGTGTCCTGCACAGGCGGGCGGGTTCTTTACCACCCAGGAAGCCCACTGCAATCTTTCTTTGCAACGTTATACAAAGGCACAAAGCAAAATACATTAATATCCCTTCAGATTCTGAGCTTGTTAAACTGTGGTTTCTGAGGCCACCTGATCAACTGAGATATTTAAGTACTACTAAAGTACTAAGTTTTATTTCAACTATGATTTCCTTTAAAATAAAGCCCCACCGGCCATTCGAATATGTGAAGGTTTGTTGTGGCTGCTGTTTTACTGCTATTGTTTTAAAATCATTTAATAGTTAAAAACGGAAGATAAACACACAATGTGAAATCACTCAACTGCTTTTACCTCTGACCTCAAAAGTTGAAAGGAAGAATGAGGCTGGTCTGGCAGCTTCATCAGATGTCTTGCTGTGAGAATATCCAAGAAAAACCAGTACTTGTGGCACAGAAATGGCACACACTGGCAGCTGCTTGTTTTTGACAGAGCAACCACTTCTGCTCATTTCAGTACTGCCATATTTTTATTTAGCCACTTTCTAAGAAATCTGTGTCAACAGCTGCTTGGTTGGAAAATAAAAGACTAACAATTACACTTCAACTTAAAAAAAAAAAAAAAAAAAGCAGAGAGATTAAAATAAAAAAAAAAAAAGATTGAATTTGGAGCCATTCAGTGAAAGTGCTTCCCCCTCAATCCCAGAGGCAACTTGTTCTTAAAAAAAGGAGGGGAAACCAAAATGAATCTACGTCAAAGCAAATTCAACAGGCTTGATAAGACACCCCACCAAGACTTTCTAAAACTTCCTGATTATCTTGGTTATTTAAATTAAAGAAGAAAATATTACCAGAAGGTGGCAGGAAGGAGAATCCTTCACTTTATTTTGGGAAAAAGCAGAAGGTGGGGTGTGCATTTGCATGACACTGATTCATGATCAGATTTCCCAAGTGCTAATGTGAAGGCTGGTATAAAATGGGAATGCACGTCCCTGAAGACAAACAGCACTGAAATGTTTCCTAATACCCAAGCCCTTACTCAGGGTGAAGAGATCTTATAAACAAATGGTGAGAACTCATTATACACAGCAGAGAATACAGGAGTCAAAAGCAGTAAGATGTTTTGCAAAGACTAGGTTATGTTAACTAAAACTTAAAAAAAAACCCCCAGCATTAAATAAGCAGCTTATTATTACACATCATAGCGCACATACATATGCTGATGCACCATTTAGAAGCAAGAGCTTTATTGTAGACAGCCTGGGTTATTAAAATTACTGTGCTTTCTAGTGACATTGAAGCACACAACAATTACCCCATATCCAAAAGCTGACATCTTCTTGCTATTCCAAAAGGGGATTTATTACTTTTTAAAAAAGTGATCTGTTCTTTAAATTAAAACCCAGCTAGCCTGGTGCATTAACTTCACTGGCGCTGATTTTGCCAGGAACAGAACGAGCCATTTCTCATCTTAGCTTCATAAAATTATTTTATTAAGATACATGATTCGACTGTTAAGGAGGAATCCAAAAATGCACTTATCCCCAAATGAAAAACAAACCCGTGCACAGCGTGTACTAGGTAGCCACCAACCGAGTTTTCTTTTTGACAAGATTCCCTGGGCCACTAGTCTCAAATTCTCGGATGTCACCCAGCTGGATAGGATACAATCTAGCAAAATGATTTGGGGAAACAATATTCCTTTAGGTATACCCTCCTCAAAAGTCAGCATTAGTATATTTTGGGCTTCCAATAGACCAAACTTATAAAAGGGTAAAAAATTATATAGAGTCAATTCATTTGTTTTTAAGATAAATATTCTATGGATCAAAAGATCTCACTTTTCAGGTTAAATCTTATTTTATAGGCATTCACTTACTTAGTACCACTGTACTGTAATCCAAAGAAGATTAATACTGGGGAGCTAACATTCCATATACTTATTCATACTAAAATGAACATATAATAAATTCATTGAGAAATTAATGAGCATTAATCACATATAATGGAGAAGGAAATGGCAACCCACTCCAGTATTCTTGCCTAGGAAATCCCATGGACAAAGTCTGAGCCTAGTGGGCTACAGTTCATGGGGTTGCAAATAGTTGGACACGACTTAGCAACTGAGCTGAGCAATCACATATAATATGGCACTGGTTGGTAAAGAAACCGTCTACTCATGCAAGAAACTTAAGAGACCTGGGTTCAGTCCCTGGGTTGGGAAGATCCCCTGGAGAAGGGAATGGCTATCCACTCTAGTATTCTTGCCAGGAGAATTCCATGGACAGAGGAGCCTGATGGGCTACAGTCCATAGTGTCACAAAAAGTCGGACATGACTGAAGTGACTTAGCACACAACGTGTTTAGTTACTAGACAATATGGGTAAAAGGAAGAAAACCCCTTGACCTCATAAGCGCTTAGAGAAAGGGATGTAGACGGAGACACATGTACAGAATCAACTGTGAATAGAAGGTAGGATGTAACGTGAGTCACGAGCAAGGCAAGAATAAAGCTCTGACTTGGGTGGGATGGCCACACGGGGGTGGGGTGGTGAGGGGACCCCTGGGATGGGAGGAGGGACTGGGCAGAGGGGCCCAGGCCGAGGGCAGAGGACAGCAGGAGGCACCGGTCAGGCTGAGCCAGGGGAGGTTCAGCAGAACAGGGAGACTAGGAGAGCCGCGGCGGAGGGCCACCCCGACACGCGGGCCAGGGGCAGCGAGGCTGGCGGCACCCGGGGCATCCAGAGTCCACCCGGAGGGGGACGGGGAGCCACAGAGGCGGCAGGGAGCATGCAGGACGAGGCTCAGGGGGAGCCGCTCAAGGGCAGCTGGTCTGCGGAGTCCCTGTAGCCACTTAGCTCACAGGGATGCGCTCCGTGTGCCTTGACCGCGAGGCCGTGGGCACCCACCGGCCGACACCCAACAGTGACACGTTCAGGTTCCCGTCCTGCTGTCAAGGTGTGAACCGCAGTGCCTCTGGAGACCCTGCAGGCCTGTGACCTTTCACGTTACTTTCTGCACTTCAGGATGACAGGCAACTAATGGCCACATGGCTTATTCAATCTAGCTTTTTAAACTGGTTCAGTTCAGTTCAGTCGCTCAGTTGTGTCTGACTCTTTGCGACCCCATGAAGTGCAGCACGCCAGGCCTCCCTGTCCATCACCAACTCCCGGAGTTCACTCAAACTCACGTCCGTCAAGTCGGTGATGACATCTAGCCATCTCATCCTCTGGCGTCCCCTTCTCCTCCTGCCCCCAATCCCTCCCAGCATCAGAGTCCTTTCCAATGAGTCAACTCTTCGCATGAGGTGGCCAAAGTACTGGAGTTTCAGCTTTAGCATCATTCCTTCCAATGAACACCCAGGACTGATCTCCTTTAGAATGGACTGGTTGGATCTCCTTGCAGTCCAAGGGACTCACAAGAGTCTTCTCCAACATCACAGTTCAAAAGCATCAATTCTTTGGTGGTCAGCTTTCTTCACAGTCCAACTCTCACATCCATACATGACCACTGGAAAAACCATAGCCTTGACTAGATGGACCTTTGCGGCAAAGTAATGTCTATGCTGGTTATACCCCAAGTAAGAGTGTGGCTTCCCTGTTGGCTCAGTGGCTAAAGAATCCTGCCTGCAGTGCAGGAGACACAGGAGATGCTAGTTCGATCCCTGGGTCAGGAAGATCCCCTGGAGGAGCAAATGGCAGCCCACTCCAGTATTCTTGCCTAAAAAATCCCATGGACAGAGGAGCCTGGCGGGCTACAGTCCATGGGGTCACAAACAGTCAGACGTGACTGAGCACATTGCCACTTTCTGGTAAGAGAAGACAATCTGGGTTGCTTCTTTTAAAATAAGGAGTGAGTGTGTGAGTGTGTGTGTGTGTGTGTAAACTAAGTGCTAGGAAGCTGCTGGCTTCTTTTAAAATAAGGAGTGAGTGTGTGTGTGTGTGTGTGTGTGTGTGTGTGTGTGTGTGTGTAAACTAAGTGCTAGGAAGCTGCTGGCAAATGTTCACTATATTCATGGCCGGGCAGGGGAACCCTGAAAATTCTTGATTCACATATCAACAATTATTTGCGGCAATTTTTGCTTTGCACTTAGTTTCACCCAACTATGCTTTAGCTTTAAAAACTGATATGTGAGGTCAGCTTATTGGAGAATACCAAACAAAAATGCAGGCTGCCTCTCTTAAGCAAAGATTCCATGCCACAGGCCAAATTCCATTCATTGTATGCCAATAAGCTGGCACAGTGGGAAAATGAACCAGACTCTGTCATTCTCAGGGCTCAGAAAATAGCCACTTGACATGGACTTGGACAGATTCAATTAGTCCACTTAAATCTGAAAAAACTGGTGCTGGCTTCATCGCACCACACACTCACTCACTTATTTTAACACGAGAACGTCACTCACCAGTTGGAAAAACCGTTCTCTCTTCTCCCTAGACACAGACGTCTCCGCTTCCTGGCCTCCTGGCAGGCAGGCAGGGCCACGGCTAGTGTTGGTCAGGGCGTCTGCACCTCCTAGTTGGGCTCCTGTGCGACCTTCACTCCATCTGGGTCTCTGTGTGACCACATGGATGGGCCCTGCCTGCTGACCCACCCTGGCACGCGGCACAAGCGAGAGAGAAACTTTTGGTATCAAGCCAGTAAGATCTGGGGACGCCCTAACAGACTTCTCTTTCTCAAAGGCCATCACGGCCGGCAAGTCCCTCAGTGGACATCCAGTGGACAAATAGGGTTCCGCTTTGTGGGCAGAGGACGAATCTCCATGAGACAGAGTATTATACATCTGCGTAAACAAACAGCTCCATTTCATCAGAGAGAAACTGGCTACAGTTTCGGTCCACATTCCAGCAGTACTAACCCTGTGCTTCAAAGTCATAGTAATATATGTTCTCACTCTAAATTGTAAAAGACATTGCTAGGATTCTTTTCTTACACATCATTTCTAATAATGCTGCCTTATACAAACACTATTTTCATATGCAACAAGATAAGGGATTATCTGGCTATTTTTAGATGCTCTACCCGCTCTGAGTCTGGCCAAGGTTGTTTATATACATTTGGAGGAACCTCCACGCTTTCATGCTGGTTATTATTTCACATTTGTCAAGGGTGAGATTTCGTCAGCAATAGCAATACATCATGCAGACGACGGGAAGTTTAATCTATTTTATCCTGCGTTTATGAAGCCCAGTCGAACAATGGGTTTGGATCTATTTTAGACTATCCAGTCAAACAATGAAGGGGGAACTATTTTTAATAACAAATCCTTTGTACCAATAAAGATTAGCAAAAGAAATCTGGCCAGCGTACTTCCCCACTAAACTTCCTGATTACTAAACTGTGTGATAAATAGTTGGTCTGTTAGTCATTTCTTTGCATTTTCATTCATTCATTCAACAAATACTTGTTTCGTGCCTGCCTTGTTTCAAGCACGTAACAGGCTCCAAGCATCCAGAACTGAACGCCAATCTATGGGTTTATAATATTAATTTATTAAAACATCTATCTGAACACTGGATACCTAGCAACTGTCGATATTTTGCTTTAATAGTACAGAGAGATGCTTATTAAATGTGCCGCTTTTAATTGCGACATACGAGATTATTGAATAAAAAATGAAGTTCCTGAAAGTCAATTAATTTTATTAAGGAAATTTTGAGTATCAGTGGGATACAGCAAGACCTCAGGTTCATGAGAGCAAATTTAGTTAATTTACAGGAGAACCTGAAAATTTGCCAAGAGCTGTATAGTTATTCACACTTAGCGCATGGAGATTTCAAAGGACTGTGTAACTTTGGTAACCCCAAGATGCTTCCCTGGTGGTTCAGTGGCAAAAATCTGCCTGCTAATGTAGGAGACTCGGGTTTGATCACTGTTGGGAAGATCCCCTGGAGAAGGAAATGGCAACCTGCCCCATTCTCTTGCCTGGAGAATCCTACGGACAGAGGAGCCTGGTGGGCTACAGATGTCGCAAAAGAGTTGACTTAGCAACTAAATAGCAACAACAACTCTAAGACACGCAAAATCCACAGAAGACATTCTCCTGCCTCGGACACTGAAGACACTCGATGGGGACGTGGTGGTGATGAGTGTCCAGTGGAGCCCTCCTCCCTGCATCGCCGAGGGTGTCTCTTGCTTCGGGTCCCGTCACCATCAGCAGCTGCCAGAGCAGGAGGATGGGCTCTGAGTGCATGGCTGACTCACCCCGAGAGGCGCGTGCTTGGCAGACGGCATGCAAGACACACTTCAGTCTGCTCACAATCTTATTTTAAAAGCACCCTGAAGAGCAGATTATAGTCTTCAAAATGCTAAGAATTCCATAAACGGAACAGTCAGGCTCAACCTTTTTCCAACCCAGACCTGACGTCCCGTTGGCCTTGCACACAGTCAGCAGTTCCTGAGGCAGAAGCTGCTCCCTCCTCCCTCGGCTCCTCAGCCCCTCCCAGCAGAGCCTTCCCAGATGCAACTCAGAGTGAGGATACCAGGGCCAGAGCCTTGAATCCGAGCTAGTTTATTCACAAAGCAATCACCCGTGAACACTAGCCATGTGTTACCACATTTATGTGGGAAAAACATTCACAATGGATACAGCTCTCATCCCTGCAGCAACGTGGGTCACTCGTTCATTTATTTTTACAACTAATCTAGACAAAGGAATACGCAGACTGACTTAGTGGTACTGCAGCAGGAAAGTTTCAACTGACAGAATAAAACAGCAATTCTTCTGATTATAACCATACCTAAACCCGAGACATGGTGCCTAATTATGGGCCTGTTCTTCTGTTAGGGTGTGTACGTTTGTGCCTCTGGATGCGCAGTACAAGGAATCATGCTGAATTTACACTGAGAACACAGCATAACAGGAAAATCGAATGCCTGATACTTCCGTTTTTCTAACTGGACCCAGTAAAACTGGTTAGTTCGCTGAGCTGCTCAGTTTTTAGGTAGCAAGTTAGTAATATTTATCTAGATTGCAGAGAAAGTGATATAATGGATGTTCGACGCTGAAACACATTTTCACCGGGACCTCAATATTAAAAGCACCCTCAGTGGTGCTGTTGGAATATATTTGGTCAGCATCTGTTGCTGGGCCTTGAAAATAAAAGTCAATATTTAACCGAAACTTACTTTATTTTGCCAACAGCAAAAGGGAGGTCTTAAGACGACGATACACTAAACTGTAAAACACAGTTAAATCCCTAAGTTTTCCTTCTTCCCTCATAAAATAAAATTCTGTAATAAAACTCTTACTAAATCATGTCAATACCCACGTCACAGCCTTACATAAATTGTCTGATACTTGTCTCCACAGTTTAGTGCTTTAAAAATTTTACTGTACAATATGAAATTTTATGGTTGCAGTCTCTTAACTAGGAGACTACTCACAATTATTCATGTTTCTATTTTGTGTACTAAAAAAAAAAAATCCTGCAATTAAAAGTGAGGAAGAAAATAGAATAGAAGCCGATGCCTTCTGTCTCTTGATGGTTTGGCACACAGATGTGTTCTCTTTTAGTCATGAAACCTTAAGGTATGTCACTACATTTTCCACAGTGAACCCTGAGATAAGAGGTAACATGAGCCTTGTCCACGGCCCACTATTAAATTTTTCTCAAAGTTGGTAGAAGAACAGCAAGATTTCAGTGAGAACTACTGGGTGGGCAAATTAGGCACGGATGACCAAAGCTCTACGGTAATTTGACTTTAAAGCTTATTTCCTTGTAATATTTGAGATCATGCTCAGCTGTAAATGAAGCTGGAGGATGAACCGGGCACATGACGGGCACGTGACTTCTTGTTTTGTTTTGTTAATGGGTGTCAGAGGACTCTCCCCACCATCTGTGTTAGGCAGAGCAGACAGGCTCTACGCTGAGCTTATCCTCGCTCTTCCAAGTAAAACACAAGCCTGTGCACACACACACAGCTGATGAAAGGACACTGACCAGAAACCCTAGTCCAGTGACTCAGTCGTCTACCAAGCCCAGTGTTTTCTATTTGACCAAACGTAACGCATAAGGAAGCAAATGGAAGTTTGCACTATGAAACTCTTTTTAGACCTCATTTTGCAACACTCTTTATATAGCAAAGATTTATGAACAGCCAGAGAACATGAAAAGAGGTGTGAATGAAGGGAGGTTTAGATTCTGCTACGTAAAGTCAGGACACAATTACTTCAATTTATTCAGAAACGTAGTACAGACACGAACTCGTGATCACTAGGGCAAATTCACCCTGCACGATCCCTGTGGGACCCTTGCCCTCAACTTCACTCTGTGGACTCCATGGGCAGGAAGCACATACTACAGGAGATATGTATGTTCCACTTTCTTCTTATGGATTTATTTTACATAAACTTATTTCCACTCCATATTTTAAACACAATTACTGACCAAAGCCTTGTCCTCTATTTGTAAGTCAAGCATGCAGTTGTCTGAATTCTTTGGCCAAAGGCAAACAAAAATAAATGAGACTGGAATGTCAGGCTGGCTTAAGAGCTGCCTTTTTGATCATATAGACCTTTACTAAGCTCCTTATTATTTATACAGGAGAAAGTTAAATGAGGACAAAGTTATACAAACTTGAACAATGTCAAACTAGAATTGTCCAGTAAAAAAAGTCAAAGAAGAAAATGTCTTAAAACAGCTCTTTTAAGTTCTTCAATTAAATATTATCAGCACATTGAATTCCTTCTGTGTAAATGTTAGCCTCCAGGTGTTCATTCTGGGTCGATAAAAAGGTTATTATCATTAAGGTCACAGAACAATATTCTCATACATGCTTGGCCTTTTGGCCTTTTGGGAAAATCTCTGTTGGCCACCATACATGACCTCTGAATCACAGAAATTTCCAAATGCAGGCGATGCACATGAACAACAGCTCACGCTGTCATCACCGCAGCTCCGATGTCCAGCAAAGCCCCAATGGTGTCCTGCATTTGACTGTTTACCCAAACTGACCCGTCTGAATTAGCAGTACCGTGGGCGATGCATCAGCAACCAGGTCAACATTCCAAGCTGCTGGGATTATCAGTACCTTCAGGAAATCCTCAGTGTGCTAGGCTTCACTCTTCCACATTCCGAAAGAGCTCGTTTTCCATTGTCACTATATCCACGAGATAAAGAGTATGGGCTGTATAAGGACTGTGCGTTATTTTCATAAGGTGCCCTTCTCTTTAAGACACCAGACACTGACGGAGTTTTTGACCGAGTTAAATGCAAACACATGAACAAAGCTGAAAAGAACACAGTATATTATATAAAGTAGTTTTTAGGCACTTTATATAAAAAGGACAGCACTTTTTGCAGATGCCAAGTTAACGCGTCAAACATGGCGCATTTACTGGACTGTTGCCCATACTGTGGAACACTGAAAACCAGTGTGGTATCTCCTTACATTCGACACAACACAGCGCTTCTCTAGGCACAGACTCAGCAAATGTTCATCGAGTCTATTATATGGGCCTACATTACGATGTATATAGTATTTTAGAAATTCAGAATTGTCTATATAAAAGTTCTAATGAATACAACCTCTATTCTCCCCTATACTTAAATATACCTGTGGTGACTGAAAACGCTGACGTGTGCCTAACAACGTGCATCCACATGCAAAATGCTCCAGTATTTCTGAAATACTGTATAGATAATTAAGAACTTGAAGGTATGGAAATTGTGTACAGTTACTTATAAAAGAAGTTAACTTTTTTCATAGGTGAGGAGACTGCACCTTAATAAATAATGTCCTATTTACTGTGTAGGACTTCCCTGGTGGCTCAGACAGTAAAGCGTCTGCCTACAATGCGGGAGACCCAGGTTCAATCCCTGGGTTGGGAAGATCTCCTGGAGAAGGAAATGGCACCCCACTCCAGTATTCTTGCCTGGAAAATCCCATGGACGGAGAAGCCTTGTAGGCTACAGTCCATGGGGTCACAGAGTCAGACACAACTGAGAGACTTCACTTCACTATTTATTGTGTAAGCAGGGTAAGAGCTTATTAAAACATAAGTAAGATTGAACGGGCAGGGAATTCCCTGGCGGTCCAGTGGTCAGGACTTGGCTTTTCAATGTGCGGTCCCGGATTCGATCCCTGGTCAGGGAACTAAGATCGTGTATGCCAAGCGGCATAGCTGGGCCAGGGGGTAGGGGTGGGGGTAAGATGCTGAAAGAATGAGGAACGAACCCAACAAAAATCTAGTTCATCTAACATTTAATTTCTATATTCTGCTTTCATAAAATCGCTTGATTAAAAAGTTTGACTCTTGCAAAGAATCATTTGTAAGAGAAGGACAGATTTTAACATCCGTAAAACTGACTTCCCCATGTCTAGAACAAACTAGACTAGAATCTAGAATGTCTCTTAAATAGGAGTTAGAAATACCTGGTATGAATGAAAGCTGGCCATTCTATCAATTTTACAGGTAAGCTATTATCAACTGCTATCTTAATTGAGCCTGGTCTCAGATAAAGGCCTCATTGAAAAGGTAGGAAGTAACCATATGTTAGAAAAATCTAGAAGGCAAAACATGGAAATTTACCTAGTGAACTTTTAACAATCTGGACAATTATGATTGTCCAAACATTCCCAACAGACAACTCAGATTACTGAACACCATCTAGCCAAGGAGGTAGACTGACTCCTGATCTGCCTGAAAACAAAACAGTAACAACTTATATTAAGTTCTCTGTTACTGCTAAGTCACTCCAGTCATGTCCAACTCTGTGCGACCCCATAGATGGCAGCCCACCAGGTTCCCCCGTCCCTGGGATTCTCCAGGTAAGAACACTGGAGTGGGCTGCCATTTCCTTCTCCAAAGCATGAAAGTGAAAACTCAAAGTGAAGTCGCTCAGTCGTGTCCAACTCTTAGCGACCCCATGGACTGCAGCCTACCAGGCTCCTCCGTCCATGGGATTTTCCAGGCAAGAGTACTGGAGTGGGGTGCCATTGCCTTATTTAGACATTCACAGAAGAACTTGATAACATAAAAGGCCACTTTCCCTGGAACTGACAAATAATAAGTCAAGTTTTTCTATTAAGTACTTTAGGCTTATTTAACTCATTTAGACAACTAAATGTCTATTATCTTCAATACATAATACTAGGTGGTAAGTGATGTTAATTCTGAGCAAATCAGTGAAAATGACGCAAAGAAAAGGCAAAAAAGAACCAACATATAACCCAGAAAGTTACCAGGCATCTTCACAAACACCCTTGCTAAATTTCTTTCAAGGTGCATACATGCCAAGAAGCTTCAGTCATGTCTGACCCTTTGTGACCCTATGGACTGTAGCCAGACAGACTCCTCTGCCTGTGTGATTCTCCAGGCAAGAATACTGGAATGGGTTGCCATGGCCCTCTCCAGGGGATCTTCCCAACCCAGGGATTGAACCCGCATCTCTTATATGTCTTGCATTAGCAGGCTGGTTCTTACCACCAGTGCCAGCTGGGAAGCCCTCTTTCAAGGTGTGGGCTGAACAATGAAAACAGAAACACGTCCAAGGTTTCCAATAAGAAGAAAGGAACTGAAGTTCACCAAAATGACTCTGCCATGTCTAGTAATGTGATCATGGCTGGATTAAGGAGATTTAAAGGGGCCCAGAATTAGATCGGAGAAGGCAATGGCACCCCACTCCAGTACTCTTGCCTGGAAAAATCCCACGGATGGAGGAGCCTAGAAGGCTGCAGTCCATGGGGTCGCTAAGAGTCGGACACGGCTGAGCGACTTCCCTTTTACTTTTCACTTTCATGCATTGGAGAAGGAAATGGCAACCCACTCCAGTGTTCTTGCCTGGAGAATCCCAGGGATGGGGGAGCCTGGTGGGCTGTTGTCTATGGGGTCACAGAGTCGGACATGACTGAAGTGACTTAGCAGCAGCAGTAGCAGAATTAGATGGAAAAGAAAAAGCAACACTACTAAGAGTCAGTACGAAATTAAGATGAATCTAAAGAAATCTGATGTGCCTGAAAGCTGTTATCCAGGGAGTAAGAAAGGAAGTTGGCAAAAAAAAAATTCAGGTAACTAGAAATTAATTCAAGGAGCCTCATGTAACTGCCCTCCTATGACTTCTCCTGGACTTTTTCCAAAGATCAGAAATTAATGGGAAAAAAACTACAGGTGGGTGGGGATTTAATACATCAACAGGCCAACCATACAAGGATATCGTCTTGAGAATTTTTCTGTATGTGACCAAAAATTGCAGAGGAACTCTGTTATAATGAATCAGATTGTAAAGAAATGTTCACAGGCTTATTGCAAAGGGAAAACATAATAAGCCAGTATAAACTCAAAAAACCAAAACCTACAGCTGTCAGGATAGTTGTGTATAAAGTTTTGGTAATTTATTATACTGTAAATTGAGTTTCTGTATTTCTTCTGTATTTAAGTAAACAAGAAGCTTGGGGAATTCCTTGGCAGTCCAGTGATTAGGACTAGACGTTTTCACTGCCATGGGCCCTAGTTCAGTTCCTGCTGGGGGAACTAATATCCCACAGCCAAAAAAAGAAAAAAAAAACTCACTGTGCTGAGGTCCCAAGTTGAGTTTGTGTCTGAGTTTCTGTCTGAGTTGGGCCTCCCTGGTGGCTCAGATGGCAAAGTGTACGCCCGTAATGCTGAAGACCCGGGTTCGATCCTTGGGTCGGGAAGATTCCCTGGGGAAGGAAATGGCAACCCACTCCAGTATTTTTGCCTGGAAAATTCCATCGATGGAGGAGCCTGGTGGGCTACAGTCCATGGGGTCACAAAGAATCGGATATGACCGAGTGACTTCACTTTAAACAAGAAGCTTGAGACTAGATTCAGGAGCATTAATTTACCCTTTATCATTGAGGCAAAACATTTTCAGGATATGTCTTAACCTACTATTTTTTGGCATAGGTATATACATATATTCAGCCTTCATTTAATAAAATTCCAAGAACAAAGACGTACTATCTAACATTTGGTATGTAAGTCTTATCTTTTCAAACACCATGTGCCTTTCCTGATTGCAGAGGCCATGTATTCAAATTAAATTCCCTTCATCACAACCATTAGCAGAGCCAGACATATGGAAGGATGTTTAGAAACTGCTAATGACTCCTCTGATATGAAAAATACAGCGAGCCTCTCAAAGCTAAAAGCCATTGTGTCCAAAACAGTCTTTCCAATGACTTAAGTTTCACGTTTTGCTTCCCTTACTATACAGCTACCCAAGCCAATTCAGGGAAATTCTAAACAAAAGTGAAGTGATAATTTATATGGAAAGAAAAACTGAAGCAACGCATTACAGTTGTTTGAGTCAGCATCAAGAGTGAAGCAAGAAGGCTGATGAAGACCTGCTCATTTATCACAGGAGTGAAGGGCTTCACCTGGGAGTATGTGCAGGGCTACTTGAGCAAAGCAGCTAATGGTTCTCCTGATGGTCTGTACAATCGGAACAGAGTGAAAATGGAAACGCGCGTCAGCAATCAACTCAAGCAGTCATCTGGTTAAAGAAGAGAAAATATTCTACTATCCTTGGTGTATGATAATCCACTGGAGATACGTGAGACAGAGGCAGGGCCCCCCTGCAAACTAACACAGTGGCATCGGGGCAACAGTCCAAGTTCATGGTAAACAGAGAGGATGACTTTGTAGAACCATGGACCGCGTGCCTGGGGGAGGGGCAGCCACGACACCAAGATGGTTTAAATACAATCCCAAACAACACTACACTATCCAAAGGAAATGCTGCAATGGGATAAGAACATTACGTTCCTTATTTCTCAGAGCAAATAGGTTTCAGAATCCCTAAACTAAATATCCTTTTCCACTTTCCCTGACCCTAAGGTGATTATGTCACTCACTGTTCCCTGAGTAAGTCAGTGGTAGAATGGTCCTTTCGCCAAAATTTTGTGTTGAAAATCATCTTGCCATAGACCAATCTGCAGATCAATTTTCATATTAGCTTTCAAGAGAAACTCTGAAAGATGATCTTAAATTACAAAGGAACAGCTGATTGATTCTTTCCAGCTCTCGATTTGCCACTTTGACTTTTGAACTGAATTTTTAAGTCAAATTTTGCCACATTAAAACCAAGAGATGCTTTGCAATTAAATCTCAAAAGCAGGATAAATATGTCTGCCTACAATGTTCTCTTCCAGCGAGTTCAAATTCTGTTATTACTTCTCTTCAGCAAAAGGTGAACCAACTGCAGCATTTAACCCCTGAATAGAAAACTTTTTCAGAAAGTATTCTTTGTTTATATTCATTTCTTTAGTGACTGTAAGGAAACTCTGAAGTATTTGGTCAATTAGAACTGAGTATTTCAACAAGAGTTTGGGCCACATATAATTTCAGGATAACTCATGCATCCACCAAAAAGACTATAATTTACTAACTTTAATCTACTAAATTTAAAACAGTTAAAGGATTTACTAATAGAAAAGTATTTACTAACTTCAGATCAGATCAGATCAGTCGCTCAGTCGTGTCCGACTCTTTGCGACCCCATGAACCGCAGCACGCCAGGCCTCCCTGTCCATCACCAGCTCCCGGAGGTCACTCAGACTCGCATCCATCGAGTCAGTGATGCCATCCAGCCATCTCATCTTCTGTCGTCCCCTTCTCCTCCTGCCCTCAATCCCTCCCAGCATCAGAGTCTTCTCCAATGAGAAGACTAACTTCATGAAGCATTTATTTTGGTGATTACGCAAACAAACAGATATGACTTGCCTTTTTTTAAAAAAAGATCCAATAAAACCACACAAATCTTTACAAAAAAACAAGACATCATTAGAACATGTGTGGACTTGACTATGAATTCTACCATGCTGAAATTTCAAAATTTCACAGCACAACCATTCTGGGCATAAAAGGGCATCAAGACTGCATTAGAATCACGTGGATTGTTTGTGTTTTGAAATATGCCTGAGTACATCATTTCCCTGGTCTGCTGGCTTCTGAGGGGCTCTCTGAATGAGTCTGTCTACTGGAGACAGAAATCACGTTAACACCCATCCACAGGCCTCAGCACCAGAAGAATGTGGTAAGCAGAAACATAAAACCTGAGATTCACACAGTGTAGGAAGGGGAACACTGCAAAAAGGATAATTGGGTAACCATCCAGCACCTTCTTTTCAGCACTGATCAATTAAATCCTTTGCTTAAAGCATCTACTTGGAATTTTTAAAATTACACAGCTCTTGGCCCTGAAATGTATCAGCATGTGTGTGTATGTATGTATGTGATGCATGTACAGAGGGGAGAGCAAGCACAAGAACTCCCCACGACAACACACACACGGAGAAACAGCAGGTCACCAGGGCCTAGAAGTGCCGGCCGGGTACCCAGCCAAGGAGCGTTACCAATAGCCCATCAGTTACCTGTAACTCGACAGTGCCCACAGCATTATTCTCTATGGCAACAGTGGAAAAAGCAGGTTCACAATTAAATAGAATATCCAGATACAAGGTTTAGCAAACTAGTTTAAACGGGAAGCATCAATTACATACAAGCTTTTCAGAGCAATAAAATTAAGTATTAGACAAATCATCTCTACTGAGAATAACAAGATGATACAAAATCAGCCTGCCCAGAAGACCAGATGTTGCCCCAACAATGGAGATAAGCACTGATGGAAGCGCCTAGCATGTCTGTGGATGGATAACCCTCCCCTCCCCCACGGCTGACTGAAGAAACTCCAGCCCCCAAAGCATTTATCCCATACAACCTTTTCCTGTATTGATAACCATGTGCAATGGTGTCATAAAGATAGGTTATTCATATCACTACTATCATCCCTAAATTTCTCTTCTTACTAATACAGAGTTACTGCGAATTTATCTTACTCTTTGCTTCCAGGACTGAGACACGAGAAATGTCTGCAGAAACCCCCAGGCAGGTGGCGCCAGGGTCGTCTTGGCGAGGCTTCATCAGACCTTCCCAAAGTGGCCTGTGTTTTGCTCTCCCCAGTAGGTTCGCTTGTCAGGCCCAGGAAGAACGTTTTAAACATATACTGATGCGTGAATTAGTCTGTTAATAAGGCAGGAGGAGAAGGGGGCGACAGAGGATGAGATGGTTGGATGGCATCACGGACTCAACAGACAGGAGTTTGGGCAAGCTCCACAAGATGGTGAAGGATAGAGAAGCCCAGTGTGCATGGGGTTGCAAAGAGTTGGACCCAACTGAGCAACAACAAAGAACCACAAACTGGGTGGCTTACCCAACAGAAATGTATTGTCTCATAGTTGTAAGGCTTCCCTGGTGGCTCAGCTGATAAAGAAAATGCCCACAATGTGACAGACCTGGGTTCGATCCCTGGGTTGGGAAGATCCCCCTCCAGTATTCCGGCCTGGAGAATCCCACGGACTATAGTCCATGGGGTCACAAAGAGTCAGACCCGACTGAGCGACCTTCACTTTCACAGTCATAGAGGCTGGAAGTCCCAGGTCAGGATGTCAGCAGGGTGGGCCTCTTTTGTGGGCGGTGATGGAGAATCCGTTTCAGGCCTCTCCCCCAAGCTTCAGGTAGTCTGCTGACCATCTGTGGTGCTCCATGGCTTCTGCTGCATCACCCTGACCTCCACCTTCATCCTCACATGGTATTTCTCCCTTTGGTTTATATCCGTATTTCCCCTTTGTTATAAAGACACCAGGCTTACTGAATCAGGACCGATCTGAACGATCTCACCTTAACCGTCTGCCAAGACCCTATTCCAAATGAGATCACATTTTTTGTTCCTGGAGTGAGGACCTCAACATCTCTCTTTGAGGGGACACAGTTCAATCCATAACAATTAGTAATGGTGAAGTGGGCAGGGGAGCTGCTTTCTCAGAAGGGGCTTCTCCCAAGTCAGGTGAACTGTGTGTGGCTAGGGCGCTGAGTGTGGGGACCCCTGTAACAGGGAGGCCCTGTTATTGCCCCCAAGTCTCGTGATGATTAAGGTGGATAAAAGGGCAGCGTCTGAGTCCTACAGGCTCTTCTCCAGTATCCCACCTCACCGCCTTCTGGGCAATGGCGGGCATGCCTTGCTTCTGTCTGAAGTTGCCACGTGGCCTGATGTAGCCGATGATGGGCTGTGTGCCTTTGCCAGCAGCGTGCCATCAGCCGTGCTCCTCGCCCCCACGGCAGGGATGGAGGAAGCGCACCACCCCTATGTGCTGACACCTGGGGGACCTTGGTGGCCACACCGAGCCTTGCTCCCCTGCTAACAGATGCTGGACATCTATCCCGAGCAAAACAAATCAATCAATCTTCATAGTCTAAGCCATGGAGACTATGTTGCTGCAGCACAACCAAGCTTGAGACAGATGGGAATTCCCTGCTTTGAGTTCATGCTCTCCGCAGTCCTTTGGGTTTCTCTTTTTTATATGTAACCAGGGGAGGGAAAGCCCATATAAAGTAACAGGCCTAAATGCAGAAAGCTACACCAGTCTGAGGCACCAGGCCCCACCCACTGAGAGCATTCAAACTCAACGGAGACATCAAAGCCTGCCAGAAGGCTAGACAGATCCAGTCCTGGGCAGGTCAGCTCAGAACAAAACTCACTTATTCATGCATTCAACCTTGCGGTGGGTGCAACTTTTTAATTTAAATCCACTGGACTGAGGCAAAATGAACTGAGTGATCTTTTATTTAATTTCAATCATTGCAATTATTGATAGTATTTCCCAAACCTTTTATTTTGCACAGAATAACTGTTTAAATTTCCTTGAGTGTAAATTTCAGGGGCATTCTAAAATCAGATTGATGAATAATGAGCCACCTAAGATAATGAGAAGTAGTTCAACCCTCCTTTCTAAGAAAGAGTCCCTGCCTCCCCTCTCTGAAGGGCAGAACTGGATTTACCAGCAAACAGACAGCACTTTAACCAGGTTAGAAAACACTCCTTGTTGCCACAAATGAGAAGATCAGATGGAAAAAGAAGTAAGCAAGAAACTACTGCTCACGTGGATGTACTTACTGCTGAAATTGTAAAATAGACATGTCCATCAACTTTATGTTTCTTAAAATTCTTACTTTTAAAATTGCTTCAATAAGTCAGCTGTAATATACTAAAGAGGGAAAAGGCCTTCTGGCCCCACCAGACCCGCCCACCCACCCCCCCCCCCGCCCCCACCGCCCCTTGTCTTGAAGACGATTTTCCAAAGGTTAGGGAAAACTTTTATTGCATTGTTTATGAAATGTGGCTTTTCTCAACATTGTTTGTAGGCCTGGAGAGCAGGAGGGGGACTCATTCCCTAAAGATGAAAAGAGATGGTATGAGATGAGTAAGGGAAACCTCATGTAGAAGTTGAGAGGAAAACACGATGAGAAACGTGCCACAGAGTGGCCGGGGCCGCAGAATGAGAGGCAAAAGCCACTTCAGAAGGTTTCAGGATTCCCCACAGCAAAGTCAAGCTAATATATTTCACTGGAGGTCCCAGCACCGGCACTGGCACTGGGGCCACTCCGTCCAGATTAAAGAGAAAAAGAAATGGAATTATAGCAGAGTTCAGGAAGTGGCACATAAGTGGAAAGTAGTTAACTATGAGGTAAGTCATTTTTTGATTATCCTTTAACACCAAATTTCACTGCTCATCTTTTCAATGCTTTCACCTATGTAGCAGAGAATACAAAGTGATACCTCTGGGGGATGGGACTTCAAGGTAGTCTGGTTTGTTTGTTTGTTTTTACTTGTGAATTTTCCCACAATTAACATATATTAATTGTGGTTGAATGAGGGGAAAAATGAGAAAATAATTTGAAAGGACCATTTCTCAGCTTCGCTCTCATTTCCAATTCCCTCTGCCTCTCCCCCCATCATCTCCCCCCCACCCATCACCTCCCCACTGTGAGTTCCTAGTGAAAACACACCAGCAGCTTTCTAGAAAAGCTTCAGGAAATCAGCCTGTCTTACACAATTTTTCAGCCCCCAGAGATCTCTACCTTTTTAAACTGTTCATGCTCATGAGGTTTTTGTGGTAAGAATACTGGAGTGGTTTGCCATTCCCTCCTCTAGTGAACCACGATTTGTCAGAGCTCTTCACTATGGCCCGTCTGTTTTGGGTGGCCTTGCAAGGCAAGGCTCATAGCTTCACTGAAATTATGCAAGCTCCATCGCCATCAGAAAGCTGTGATCCACGACAAACCTAGACAATGTATTAAAAAGCAAAGACATCACTTTGCTGACAAAGGTCCGTCTAGTCACAGCTATGGTTTTTCCAGGAATCATGTATGGATGTGAAGATTGGACCATAAAGAGGGCTGAGCACTGAGGAACTGATACTTTCAAATTGTGGTGCTGGAGAAGACTCTTGAGAGTTCCTTTGACTGTGGGGATATCAAATCAGTCAATTCTAAAGGAAATCAATCCTGAATTACCATTGGAAGGACTGATGCAGAAGTTCCAATACTCTGACCACTTAATGTGAACAGCTGACTCTTTGGAAATGACCCTGAGGCTGAGAAAGATTGAGGGCAGGAGGAAAAGAGGGCGGCAGAGGACAAGATAGTTAGATGGCATCAGCAACTCAATGGACATGAGTTTGAGCAAACTCTGGAAGACAGTGATGGACAGGGAAGCCTGGCGCGCTGCAGTTCACAGGGTTGCAAAGAGTTGGACACGACTGAGCGACTGAACACAACAGGCCTGGGCCTATTTGTGCCTCCTAAGTCCTTCCCACATCTGGTCCCCCTAAATTGCCTCTCTGGAGTGCCTGCCAGCTCCTCTTTGTTTATTCAGATTAAACTATTAAGGCTACAGCCCAGCTCAGACTTTCCCCCTTTCTCTACCTGGTACCCTTTCCACGGCCCCTGCTAAGAAAGCCTCCCTAACCCGGCCAGCCTCACGGGTCCTCTTTTCATCACACACGAGGCCAGGCAGACAATGACATTGTAAACACAGAGGCACACCCAGCGCCCTGCAGACTCCGCTGGAAGGGAGGCCTGTTCTCAGAGCCTGCTTCGCAGATGGAGGGTGTGGAATCTTGCCAAGAACACTCGGCCCAGCTTAGGGGAAAGACCGAGAAATTCAGAGGCTTTCTCTCCACTCGAAACCTGTGCATTTCACAACTTACAGTGCATACAATGCGGTCTCCTCTAAACAGACTCTGACATACGTACCACCTGGCCCTTTATAGGAAAAATCTGCTGACTCCTGGGAGAGAGCATAAAACAAACTCTTATTAAATCAAGCAGAGTCAACCATGTCACGTATCGCGGTCCACGTTCTTCCAGAAACTGCATGGACGAAAAATCCTGCTGACACCCTAGCAAACAGCATCTACACGCCTGTTTCACCCATCCCTCCAGCCCTAGTTCTCTGCTCACCCACACACCTAACGGCCTACACAGGCCGATTCACCTGAGATGTTTCTCTCCTCCTCCACGACTTCCTGCTGGAAGGACCCTCTCTGCCTTTGGCCCATGTATTCAAGATTCCACTCCCTCCTCTGGTGCTTTGCAGCCTTCAGGCGATCTTGACGGTGAGAACTGGGGCCTTTCACCCAGCTTTGTCTCCCTCTTGAACTCTTACCTCCATAACTGGTACCCACTGCCTTGCATGCATCTTGTCCATACATTTTCCACTTTCAGATCTTTTCCACCTCTCCCCAGACTGGAAGCTCCCTGAGGGCAGGTGCCAGACGACTCTGAACTTCCCTCACCTGAACTAATGAACATTTTTAAAGTAAAAGAAGCCCAAGTATATACTTGCTGTGTGAACAGCTGATTCTGAAAATCTGTCTTTGAATTCCAAATTTTTCAGCTTCGCTTGAGAAGAGACAGATATGTGGACACAGAGGTTTGATGGCAGGGACGCAGGGAGACGGTAGAAGACAGGTCAGCAAGGGCCTGGCAGGGAGGGGGTGGAGGGTGTCCTGGGTGAGCCACGGGGATTAGGGTCTAGACAAGGGCATGGGACCAGGGATCGTTTGCCAGGTGATGGACAGATGGATTCAAGAGACAAGGTGAGAGATGCGAACAGACTGACCCTGCGGTAAATGAGAGGCACTGGGGGCTAGCAGAACGTGAGAGGGGAAGATCTGAAGCTCCCAGGATAGCACTTTGGGGCAGTGATGAGGACGATGGATTAGGAGAGTTGGTCTGGAGACTCCTAACAGCCTGACCAGTTAGGTCACCACTGTCCTGAGTGACAGACTGGCCACAGCAGTGGTGGGGGCAAGTCGGGAGGGGCCCTGCAGGGGCAGAAGGGGCAGGCCTGACCACTGGGTGGGTGTGGGTAGAGCACAAGGGGCCTGTGAAGTTTCTGATCTTCCAGTGGCTTTGGCCATACTGAGAGGTCAGATCCCAGCTCCAGACCAAACTGCATCATGTCCTGTGAGTTGCAAAACACACAGATTTCCAACCTGTGTAATGGAAAGACTGCCTCTCTGAATCTCACGGGCGCACCTGAGGGTCAGTGTTTTCAATGAAGTAGACAGGATTGTGGACACACTGCATTTTTTTTGGTTTTGAAAAAGAAAGCATACTTGATGTTTCTCCAACATCGGCTTTGCAGCTGAAAATAACTAAGCTAGGGAGAAAATATTCCCAGGTTTTCAGTTTTGAGTGAGGCATCGTTCAACATCTCAGCCTAAGATTTCTTGAAGTGGGTCATGGACCACCTCCATGGGCATCACTCGTGACGCTTATAAACATTGAAGTTCTTGACCTTAACCTACACACAGCCAATGTTTTAACCAATGAAGATATAACAATCATCGAGAAGTAGTTAAGTTCAGGCAAATGTTGGCAGTCTCAGGAGCAGCCTTGGAAGCAAAGTTTAAAAGCCACAGGTTTGAATTACCTCCTTTATAAAACCCACTGAGAAACAAGCCAAAAATGCAAACGTAACCAATGAGCTGGCCAACAGTCAGTATCTAGCAATTACTACTGGATGACAACAGCTGTCATTAACAAGTCGAGATCTACCACGTGAACGAGAGGCCTGGTCCCCAACCCTTCTTTTCACTGCTGCCAGGCTTCCCGAACCAACCTGACATGCCCAGAGCAAACGACCCCAGCCACAAGCTCCCACCCCAGGATGCTCAGCCTAGAGCCGGCCCTTCTCTGCTGCATCAGGGATTGTGTCAGAATTACCATCCTTTATTTTATCTGTTGCTTCTATTTTCACCAAAGCATTTTTTCCCCTTTCCCCTTCTTAACCATCTCTCCCTCCCCCAGGAGGGAACCCACACAATCCAGATTTCAAACCTCAGCTCCCAGGGCAAAGTGGGCTCAGCGATGCCAAGGCTAACGTGCCTCCCTTTCAATAGCCAAGTCCCCCTTTCTCCTCCTTGTCCAGTGCTCTTATCCAGACCTGCCATAAATTCCCCCTTATGACCTGGCTGCCCATCTGTCAAGCAAAAAGCCAAGGGTAGGACAGCCAACCTGAAGCCTGGTAATAAGAAATAAATAACTCTCCACGGAAGAAAACCAACTCTCTTTAGACAGAAACGTTTAACAAGCAGCAGGACATGGTCTACCCCAGCAAAGTGCCTGCGCGCAAGGGTGTCAGAAGTGGTGAGCGTGGACATCCAGTGCATCCTGACGATTTCACAGGCAGGGCCCACCTTAGGCACAGCTCAGACCAAAGATGTAGGTCTTCCTTAATCACTTAAGCCTGAAATCTTTCTCAAACCATCATCTGGGAGGTTGGTGGTGGAGTGGGGTGGTGGTGGTGTGTGGATGGACTATTATACTTTCTCTAGTAAGCATTTCATCAGGAGTAACAGCATAATCAACCACACTTGTACAGCACGTTAGCATCGCCAGAGCTCTAACGCGATCTCATTTATTCCTTACAGAAACTCAAACACGCGTGCTGTCACTTGACAAATAAGGAAGTGGGCTCAGCAGAGCAGCGTGACCAAGGGTCACAGAAACTGCCAGCAGAGACAAAGGGCCTTAAATCGGGTGCTCTATTTATTTAAAACACTCCAGTGGGGCTATTTTTAAAACTGCAAGCAAAACCTCAACACAAGGCCAGAATTTTTTTTTTTTTCCCCTTGCTACTGGACTTGAACAAGAATCTTTAACAAAACATTAGCGTGAAAAAGTGTCAAAAGAGGCCAGAGAGTTAACCTAACCAGTTGCTCCCACGGGGGGAGGGGGGCCCACATATATCATGGTGATGACAGGTGGCTGAGCCTTGTCACCGGGGACACCAGAGGCCCCAAGGTGATCACAAGGTGCAGTGGGGGTGGGGGCCTCTGCTTCGTAGGGTGGTCCCACCCTTCTCCAGGCGAGGTCAGGGCGCGGGCGGGGGGTGTGGCCCCGAGGCGGCAGTGGCAGAAAGGCTGGTGTTCCTCCGTTCAGGTCAGCCACTCAGCCGTGTCCGCTGCTCTGCGACCCCAAGGACCGCAGCACGCCAGGCCTCCCTGTCCATCCCCAGGTCCCAGAGGGGCCCCAAGATGTGGAGGTAGTTCAGGCCACGGCCAGAGGACCGGTTGACACGGCTGCCAGACAGCGGTTTCCCCCAAAATGAGTGCTCGCACAGCTTCGTGTGCAAGATGTGCAACTGGGGCTTTGTATCTCTCCAAGTTACTCAAGACACATGAAACTCCTTTCATGTCAAATCTGTTTTGGGGGGGTGTTTGTGTGTGTGTGTGTGTGCGCGCGCGCACACGCAGTGGTTAATCACATGGCATGAAGAAAATCCACCGAAGTGCGCAGGTGTGCTTGTGGCTGACATCATTTGTTGTGATTTTAAACGTTAACAGATTTTGCTTTAGAGCAAACTTTGGGTAAGTGGCATGTAACACGAATCAAATGACTGGGGAAACTAAACTGATTCCACTCACTGAGCACCTACTAAAAAAAACAAAACACGACACATTTTACCAACTGCTACACCTACAAGGGCCTATGGGACAAGGTCAATGACATTTTACTGGACCCTGAAATTCACTAGCAATTCAGAGAGGAGAAAATGAAGACCATCATCCTATATCAAGCCATTTTTTTTATTATTTGGAAGAGGTCCTTCACCACCACTTACTAAACTGGATTTTAACAACTGCATCTTGGGGCAAGGCCTAGGTACAGACCGCTTCTCTACGTGCCACTTCTGACAGCAGGATGGATTTCCTTAAACTACATATTTCTCTTCCCCCTTCGAGTTGAACAACTCCATTCCCGACAGCGAGACGCCCACTTGCTCGGCTTGTCGGGGCCACTGCAGTTGCCTCTCAGCTGTCTAAGCCAGTGTATCCCTGAGCTATGCGGTCGGCCCATCCTGTGCTCCAGCTTCCGGGAAAAGCAGCTGTCCAAGCCTTTCACCCCACAGCCCACGGGGCGCACCTACATGAGGCGGCTCTGATGACAAGCAAGGGTTAAACTCCCCAAGGCTGTGTGTTAAGTAAGAGAGCTTATCTGTGGCAAAAAAAAAAAAAAAAATCCACCCAGAAGTTTAGGGGCTTAAAACCACCAGAGCCATTTAGATGGTCCATCCAGGCTTCATTCACCTGTTGGGCACTTTGGTGCGGATGATGGAAGGCTGGAACTTTTCTCCACGTGGCTAACGTGGGCTTCTTCACGTGGCAGCCGGATCCTGGAGGCACACACTCCCCAAAGGCAGGAAGCAGAAGCTGCCAGGTCTTTTAAAGACTAAACGTTGAGGGAGCCCAGTGTCCCTGCCTCTACATTCATAGTGCTGGCCAACTCCAGGGGAGGGGAGATACGCCGCCTCGTGACGAGCAGGGTGGTGATCCCGGCAGCCACCCTTATCTTCCACGCGGTCTTCTCATGTTTACTCGAAGAAGGATGTGTGCCTACAATCTCCTGGATTTAACCAGGGTCAGAATGAAATCTGCACTGAAGGTCAAACTGTCGACTACCACTGTGGTCCAAAAACGGAGCATGTTGCCAACTGGAACTTACTGAATGGATAGATACATTAGCCAAACTTGTTACGAGGTCATAAAGCCCTGTCTACAATACCTAACCGTCAACAATCATACAGGGTCCTGCAAATGGAAAACAAACAAGACCAGCTTACACTTCTCTGTCTGACATTTCAAAAGTGAAGATGGAACCTAAAGACACATAAGGAAATCCTTATGACCTCACACATTCCTATATGTCCTGTCTTTAGGGATCTCAGCAGAGGCTAAATATGCGACACAGACTTTAGGAAAGGAAATAAGAACTGCCTTTTAGGGGGAAAGGGAGTTTGAGATCAGCAGACACACAGTACTATATCCTATGATGGATTATCAACAAGGTCCTACTGTATTAGCACTGGGAACTATATTCAATATCCCGTGATAAACCATATTGAAAAACTATATGAAAAAGAATGTAAATACATATATAACCAAATCACTTACTGTACAGTAGTAATTAACACAACACTCTACATTAACTCTAATTCAATAAACAGAAAAATTTTAAGCGCCTCCCTATCATTTTCATCACAAGCGCGGGCGGGTGCTACGGCGCACTAAGCGCGGCTGAAAGGAGCTACCCCACGTCCAAGGTCAGGGGCAGAAGCCGGGAGGACCCCATGCCCGAGGGGCGGCGGCCAAGAGGAGCCACCCCACTTCCGAGGTCGGGGGGCGGGGCGGGGCGGGGCGGCCAAGAGTGCCAGGCTGCGACGGCACAAGAACGGCCGAGAGGAGCTACCCCCCGCCCGAGGTCAGGGATGGCGGCCAAGAGGAGCTATCCCACTTCCGAGGCCAGGGGTGGCGGCCGGGAGGAGCTATCCCACTTCCAAGGAGCTGTGGCTGCGCAGGCGCAGGAGGGCCTAGAGGAGCGACTCCATGTCCAAGGTCAGGAGGGGCGGCAGTGAGGAGATACCCCTTGTCCAAGGTAAGGAGCAGCGGCTGCGCTTTGCTGGAGCAGCCGTAAAGAGCTACCCCACGTTCAAGGTAACAGAAACTCAAGTAAGACGGTAGGTGTTGCAAGAGGGCATCAGAGGGCAGACACACTGAAACCATAATCACAGAAAACTAGCCAATCTAATCACACTAGGACCGTAGCCTTGTCTAACTCAATGAAACTAAGCCATGCCCGTAGGGCCACCCAAGATGGGCAGGTCATGGTGGAGAAATCTGACAGGATGTGGTCCACTGGAGAAGGGAATGGCAAACCACTTTAGTATTCTTGCCTTGAGAACCCCATGAACAGTATGAAAAGGCAAAATGATAGGATACTGAAAGAGAAACTCCCCAGGTCAGTAGGGGCCCAATATGCTACTAGAGATCAGTGGAGAAATAACTCCAGAAAGAATGAAGGGATGGAGCCAAAGCAAAAACAATACTCAGTTGTGGATGTGACTGGTGATGGAAGCAAGGTCCGATGCTGTAAAGAGCAATATTGCATAGGAACCTGGAATGTCAGGTCCATGAATCAAGGCAAATTGGAAGTGGTCAAACAGGAGATGGCAAGAGTAAACGTCGACATTCTAGGAATCAGCGAACTAAAATGGACTGGAATGGGTGAATCTAACTCAGATGACCATTATATCTACTACTGCGGGCAGGAATCCCTCAGAAAAAACGGAGTAGCCATCATGGTCAACAAAAGAGTCTGAAATGCAGTACTTGGATGCAATCTCAAAAATGACAGAATGATCTCTGCTCGTTTCGAAGGCAAATCATTCAATATCACAGTAATCCAAGTCTATGCCCCAACCAGTAATGCTGAAGAAGCTGAAGTTCAACAGTTCTATTGAGACCTACAAGACCCTTTAGAACTAACACCTCAAAAAGATGTTCTTTTCATTATAGGGGACTGGAATGCAAAAGTAGGAAGTCAAGAAACACCTGGAGTAACAGGCAAATTTGGCCTTGGAATACGGAATGAAGCAGGGCAAAGGCTAATAGAGTTTTGCCAAGGGAACGCACTGGTCATAGCAAACACTCTCTTCCAACAACACAAGAGAAGACTCTACACATGGACATCACCAGATGGTCAACACCGAAATCAGACTGATCATATTCTTTGCAGCCAAAGATGGAGAAACTCTACACAGTCAGCAAAAACAAGATCGGGAGCTAACAGTGGCTCAGATCATGAGCTCCTTATTGCCAAATTCAGAATGAAATTGAAGAAAGTAGGGAAAACCACTAGACCATTCAGGTATGACCTAAATTAAATCCCTTATGATTATACAGTGGAAGTGAGAAATAGATTTAAGGGCCTAGATCTGATAGAGTGCCTGATGAACTATGGAATGAGGTTCGTGACACTGTACAGGAGACAGGAATCAAGACCGTCCCCGTGGAAAAGAAATGCAAAAAAGCAAAATGGCTGTCTGGGGAGGTCTTACAAATAGCTGTGAAAAGAAGAGAAGCAAAAAGCAAAGGAGAAAAGGAAAGATATAAGCATCTGAATGCAGAGTTCCAAAGAATAGCAAGAAGAGACAAGAAAGCCTTCCTCAGCGAGCAATGCAAAGAAATAGAGGAAAACAACATAATGGGAAAGACTAGGGATCTCTTCAAAAAAATTTGAGATGCCAAGAGAACACTTCATGCAAAGATGGGCTCGATAAAGGACAGAAATGGTATGGACTTAACAGAAGCAGAAGATATTAAGAAGAGGTGGCAAGAATACACAGAAGAACTGTACAAAAAAGAGCTTCACTACCAAGATAATCATGATGGTGTGATCACTGACCTAGAGCCAGACATCCTGGAACGTGAAGTCAAGTCGGCCTTAGAAAGCATCACTACGAACAAAGCTAGTGGAGGTGATGGAATTCCAGTTGAGCTATTCCAAATCCTGAAAGATGATGCTGTGAAAGTGCTGCACTCAATATGCCAGCAAATGTGGAAAACTCAGCAGTGGCCACAGGACTGGAAAAGGTCAGTTTTCATTCCAATCCCAAAGAAAGGCAATGCCAGAGAATGCTCAAACTACCACACGATTGTACTCATCTCACACGCTAGTAAAGTAATGCTCAAAATTCCCCAAGTCAGGCTTCAGCAATACATGAACCATGAACTTCCAGATGTTCAAGCTGGTTTTAGAAAAGGCAGAGGAACCAGAGATCAAATTGCCAACATCCGCTGGATCATGGAAAAAGCAAGAGAGTTCCAGAAAAACATCTATTTCTGCTTTATTGACTATGTCAAAGCCTTTGACTGTGTGGATCACAATAAACTGTGGAAAATTCTGAAAGAGATGGGAATACCAGACCACCTGACCTGCCTCTTGAGAAACCTATATGCAGGTCAGGAAGCAACAGTTAGAACTGGACATGGAACAACAGACTGGTTCCAAATAGGAAAAGGAGTATGTCAAGGCTGTATATTGTCACCCTGTTTATTTAACTTCTATGCAGACAGAGTACATTACAAGAAACGCTGGGCCGGAAGAAGCACAGGCTGGAATCAAGATTGCCGGGAGAAATATCAATAACCTCAGATATGCAGATGACACCACCCTTATGGCAGAAAGTGAAGAAGAACTCAAAAGCCTGTTGATGAAAGTGAAAGAGGAGAGTGAAAAAGTTGGCTTAAAGCTCAACATTCAGAAAACTAAGATCATGGCATCTGGTCCCATCACTTCATGGGAAATAGATGGGGAAACAGTGGAAACAGTGTCAGACTTTCTTGTTCTGGGCTCCAAAATCACTGCAGATGGTGATTGCAGCCAAGAAATTAAAAGACGTTTACTCCTTGGAAGAAAAGTTATGACCAACCTAGATAACATATTGAAAAACTTTGCCAACAAAGGTCCGTTTAGTCAAGGCTATGGTTTTTCCAGTGGTCATGTATGGATGTGAGAGTTGGACAGTGAAGCTGAGCACTGAAGAATTGATGCTTTTGAACTGTGGTGTTGGAGAAGACTCTTGAGAGTCCCTTGGACTGCAAGGAGATCCAAGCAGTCCATTCTAAAGGAGATCAGCCCTAGGTGTTCATTGGAAGGAATGATGCTGAAGCTGAAACTCCAGTACTTTGGCTGCCTCATGCGAAGAGTTGACTCATCTGAAAAGACTCTGATGCTGGGAGCAATTGGGGGCAGGAGGAGAAGAGGACGACAGAGGATGAGATGGCTGGATGGCATCACTGACTCGATGGACGTGAGTCTGAGTGAACTCTGGGAGTTGGTAATGGACAGGGAGGCCTGGCGTGCTGTGATTCATGGAGTCGCAAAGAGTTGGACACGACTGAGCAAGAGAACTGAATAATCATTTTTAAGAGCAACAGGGACAGCGTAAAGGGATAAAGTGTGTAATTAAATAGTTAATAAAGGGACAAAGTATGTAATTAAATAGTTCATCCCACTAGGGGACTGTAAGTAAAAAAATACGGGAGACCCCTGTAAATGAATGGTTATTCAAGAGAGCAGCTTTGCTTAACCATAAGCCCAAGCAGGCTTGCTTATCAACAAAATCATGCTACAGAAGCACAGGACATGCCCCCAGACAATAAAACAATGGAGACACGAGACACACATCCTGCCAGCGAGCTCAGCAAGTTAGGGATTCCTAGGACATGGTCTTTGTACACATAAAAGACAGTAATTTGTGGACCTGGCTTGACCACGTAGGGATAGTAAAATTCCCCTGATCAACCTGGAGGAGGAGCTGGTGATGGACACATGACATCCACTCAAGAAAGAGGAAGGCGTTCTTCTCCCCCTCCCCCTTCTCCTTTGATTATAAAACTGTATCCTCGTGAGTGATCTTGGGGCCCGGCACCCTCCTGCCCACCTGCTTGTGAGCCTCACAAGCGTCCTATTCTAACAAATAACTTCCCATCTCTCACTTTGCCTCTTGCTGAATTCTTTTCTGCACTGAGACATAAAGGACTGTGGTACTGGAGGCTCTTCAGAGCCCCTGAAACAACACCCAGACGGTTTGCAGAGGCACAGCTGGAGTGAGGAACCCTTTATATATCTCAAAGGTGGTATCAGGTGCTAAGTGCTCTTCCTCCAGGAAGTCAGATGACCTGTACTTTTAAAAACAGCTACTTTTTTCCCCTAGGCTCCAGAGAAGCTGGATCAAAGTTTGACTTTTTTAATCTACCAAGGTGCTTCCGCATGACCTATGGACAGGACACAGCCTCTGACATGAAGGCTGTGGGGTCCGGGCTCATCTTCAACGGCCCGAGGACCACCACCTGCCTCCCTCTCTGTGCTCAGTGTCACTGTGATCCCCCTTTGCTCCCCTGGCCCCCTTCACGGGACCTCTGCAGGCAGGAGAGCAGGTTTCTTCTGCCTGCGCTCTTCCACCCTGGCAGCTCACCCGTCAGACCCGGCCACAGTCAGCCACTGAGAAGGCTTCTCCTGGCCACCCTTCTTCACACAGGCCTCCCCACCACTCTCTCTGTCTCAGCCTCCTGTTTACCTCCTTTGGTGTATTTACATAAACGCTCACTTCATTTAGTTGTATCTTTTTCCTATCTAGCGGAACTAGAGTAACCGGAACATAAGCCTCCCAAGAGCGGTGGCCACGTCTCTCTTACAGAACACGTGCACCTCCAGAACTGCATCTGGAAGGTAAAAGGAATTCAGAAGGGTCACGAATCCTCCCTGACCTTCAGGTTCATAAAAGAAGCAACAACAAGCAAACCACAAACCTCTCTGGAGTTAATTAATTTTTTTTGTTAAAGGGAGGAAGTTGCATTAAATAATATTAATTTCCTCCCAGCTTTACCACTGAATTATAGCTTATTCCACAGCTGTTACCTAGAGACTTGGGTTTGGTAAATAGATACTATTTAATCAGTTAAAGATTTGTTTTCTAGTCTCTGATTTCCAATAAATTTAACACTGCAAAATCTTAACACAAATAAAGATTTGTCTGGGGTAAAAAACTATTCCTGATCTTATATTACATTTTAAGTATCTTAAAGGCATATGCTATGTTATGCTAAGCTAAGTCACTTCAGTCGTGTCCGACTCTGTGCGACCCCATAGACGGCAGCCCAACCGGCTCTGCCATCCCTGAGATTCTCCAGGCAAGAACACTGCAGTGGGTTGCCATTTCCTTCTCCAATGAATGAAAGTGAAAAGTGAAAGTGAAGTCGCTCAGTCGCGTCCGACTCCTAGCGACCCCATGAACTGCAGCCTACCAGGCTCCTTCATCCTTGGGACTCTCCAGGCAAGAGTACTGGAGTGGCTTGCCATTAAGAAAAGTCTAATATATGAAAAAATCAGAAGTAATAAAGTCTTTATATTTTTCATACCCTGGAATTTATCTTCTATACCAGGGATGATGTCCAATCTATAACAAACTGCAGTCCTATGTTTGAAGTCGTAATTTGCTGACAATCTCATTTCAAGCACATCCAAAATTAGCAACTAATTCTTTACACATACTTTATTAATAGACTCCTGAAATTCACAGATAAGAGAGAAGCACACTTAGTGTGAAGTAGGGAAAACATACAAAAAGAAAAATAAAGGCTCACTTTAATACAATTATTATCAGATTAACATAATCAATGAGGTTAACTCAATTCCTACATTTTTATCCTATTCAACAGCAAAAGACACAATATGTGCAATTACATAACTGTTGATAAAATTACTTGATATGATGAACTGTACATCATGGCTTATAATTTGGTTTTCATACTTTACAGAGCTAAAGGGTGACTTTTAAATTTTGACAACTCTTTGGATTTAATGAAAATCAGAAAGAACTTTCCCAGGAATACATCTAGGGGAAAGGCAGCCATGATTATAAAGTGATCTTTGTTTGGTCTTTAAAAAAGAGGAGAATAAATCATTTTTGCTACACACCAGAAACTAATACAACATTGTAAATTAACTATAGTTCAATTAAAAAAAAAAAAAAAAGAGAATAAACCATCAAACCCTTGAAAGTCCTTAAAGTCTGAAGTTGCCGACACCTGGTAGTTTAGTGACTCATAAAATCTTTTCTAAGAAAACTTTTCATTGATTTTTTTCATGGTTCTTCCATATAGTCCAGCAGAAAATTCATTAACCCTAAAAAGGATAAGCACAAAACCCAGACAGCAATAAAAATTAAGATGAACCACAAATGTGTGCACAAACATAAAAGCAGATGACAGGTTTGCTGGGCCCCCAATCCCTAAACACCTGTGAAGAACTTACATCTCCTTCAGATGGAATAACTGTAAAAAGAACTCACACTGATTAAGCACTAATACACTATATGTGCCAAGAACTGTGCTAAACAGCTGGCACAGATTCTATCCCACTGAATTCTAAAATCTTAAAATAATCTGATTCCAGACATGCTGCAAGGAAAAACAAGAATAAAATAGGCAAAGGGACTGGAAAGACAAAAGGCAGATCACATGCTTAAACGGCTCAAACCCTTACTCTCAGCCTATTTACAGCCTCACTCTGTAAACAATCCTAACAAGCTTGCCTAAACACTTGCCGAGTCCTTAGCAGGTAAAAGGAAGGCAGGTTACTATACTGATGGCTATGCTGCTGCTGCTGCTAAGTCGCTTCAGTCGTGTCCGACTCTGTGTGACCCCATAGACGGAAGCCCACCAGGCTCCCCCATCCCTGGGATTCTCCAGGCAAGAACACTGGAGTGGGTTGCCATTTCCTTCTCCAATGCATGAAAGTGAAAAGTGAAAGGGAAGTTGCTCAGTCATGTCCAACTCTTCCCGACCCCATGGACTACAGCCTACCAGGCTCCTCCATCCATGGGATTTTCCAGGCGAGAGTACTGGAGTGGGGTGCCATCGCCTTCTCCGATACTGATGGCTATAAATAGTGGTAATTGATGAGCAAGAGAGATGGGAAATCAACATAAGCAGCAAGCTCGTCCCAAAGATCATGGGCGTCTTGAGAGCTTTAATGATGATGCAAAATGTATTATATATCTTATTAAGCCCTGATGGCATCATTAAGAAAAACTTCCATAAAGAATGACTACATTGTACAATAATCCTTTGCTGTGAGGGTAACAGTCAAAAACAAACAAAACAAAACAAACAGAGATATGCTTGGAATGTTCAACTTAAGACAGTGTGAAAAGGAGTGCAGAAGCGTGTGAACTATCCTTGGAGAGCTCACCTGTAAGACCCCCAGATGCGGCTGGAGTGAACACTCCCTGTGCTGGGTGCTGGGCTTCCCATGTGGCCCAAGTAGTAGAGAGTCCGCCTGCCAATGCAGGAGACTCAAGAGACACGGGTTTGATCCCTGGGTTGGGAAGATTCCCTGCAGTAAGACATGGCAACCCACTCCAGAATTCCTGCCTGGAAAACTCCATGGATAGAAGAGCCTGGTGGGCTACAGTCCACGGGGTCACAAAGTGTCAGACACGACTGGACACACATGCACTCACCGGGTGTAACAGGAACAGCAGTGGTTTGGGCATCAGGCGTCCTGGCATCAAAGCTCTGCCAACCTCCCTGTGTGCCTTCGGACAAGCCCCATACGCTTGCTTGTTTAAAAAATGAGACACTGGTGCAGCTAACCTATAAAATCCTTTTGCGTTTTTAATATTCTGCTTTTAAACATTACAGGGAAGAAAGCACCTATTACCACTTCTCTGAAATTCATGAAGGCTTGACGCCTTGTCAACACTTCCAAGAAGTGGAGTTTTCAAAACCACAAAAATGCACTCTGTTAATATTTACAGAAGGAAGATAACTTTCGTTCCCTGGAGAAAAGTCACATTTGCAGGTCAGCTCTAACAGGGCAGACCGGTCTTGCGTGTCTAGAACTGGAACCCCACTTTCACCTGCCTGTTGCAGTTGGAAATAGAAGAGAAAATTATTGCTTTCATTTCGAAGCAATTTGGGGAGAGAAATTTTTCTCCATGTAAGTTGCAAATATCCAACTGGAACACGCTGTTGCTCTTAACACATAAGCCTCCTTGGAAAGGAAATTTACCTTGTGGACTAAGCCAGAAAAGGATGCCCCACTTCCAGGATGAGCCACCACATAGACAAATGTATATTTGGAGGGGGGTGATGAGGAAAGAACATATAAGAATAAATGCACTAAATCAGTATTTACACCAGGGGTGATTAATTAACTCCAAGCCAAGATTAAGGTGGTCACTAGCATTAACTTCTTAAACTAGTTGTTCTCAACCCTGGCTGCACGTCAGAGTCACCTGGGTGACATCCCTCACTCCCAACAATCACCTACTCCCAGCCATGGGGTCCTTTAATGAGCTGGATAATCAGAATCAATGAGATTCTCCTTACCAAATCCTTGGCAGATTTCATTCTGTTAGGAGTCTGCCTATGAATAGGCAGAAAGAGCAATACATTAAAAGAAAATTGAAAAATCTGATGACCAGTGGCTTGTGCTGGACAGAAGGTTAATGTTAATACTTAATTCTTCCTGCTGTGTTGAACTATTCAAACCTCGTTGTGAATGCAGGGTGTGGAGAGAAAGGAAAAAAAAAAAAAAAAAGAGAGGCCCTCAGTAGGCCTGGAAATGCTTGCGAGAACCTAGGATGATTTTCTGAGTTGTGAAGCAATGGCTTTTTAAGCTGCTGTCCTGTAGATAAAGACCATTTAGTCCTATCCTGCCCCCAACACGACCGACCTTCCCTGCCCCTCCACACCTCCCCCCGCCCCAACCCCCGCTTTAGGGAAGTCTTCCCGCATCTGTTTTGCTTGGCAACACACACCAGCATTCCAACACAGGCCACCTGGCCACCGAGACAAGGTTGCAACACATTCATGTGGCAAAATAAGAAACCTGCTCAAAAGGAAAAACTATCTGCCCGGAGGGTTCTGGGAGCACAGATCAGCAGACTGCAGGGCTCCGCTCCCTAAGGGAGGCGCCTCCGAACCACTAGGTACCCTGCCCCTGACCCCTTCCTGGTCATGAGGCTGAGACACTGTTCCCAGGCCCGCTCTCTCTAATGGAACTTTCCACTCTCCGAGGCCTCCATCGGCTTCTGCAAACCCAGCACCTCTGCACAGGCCTGAGGAGGTCGGTTCCGAGAAATGAGGAGAAATTGGCGGGGGCCACTTTCTGATGCCTTAGGCAGGACATCAGCACAAAACACTGGCGCTTGGTATTTCCCTTTGTTTCAACCCGTGTTATCAGGGAAACTGTCGCTGGCACAAAGGAGCATCGATTTCCTTAGCAGCGACTTAAGAACGCTCTCCCTGGCTCACGTCTTCTCCCTGCACCGAGGCTGGGACCATGTTTCAAGGCCTCCGTCTGTCAAGGAAGCACACGATGAACCAGAGGACAAAAACAATGACCTCAGAAACCGGGGAAAACAGATGCAGCAAGCCCTGCTCCCGGACACGACTTCTGAAAGGCCTGCCTCTCTCTGGGGGTGAGGCCTGCAGGCTAAACGAGCTATTTTAAACGCTGCGGATCTGCTCTGCAGCCCACACATTATTCATCAATGGACAATATGCCTTACAATAAATGCAATCTGCAAATCAAGAGCAGACTGCCTGGTGCAAAAGTGCAAAAAATAAACCCACCCACATCCTGCCGTGACACAGGCAGCAGAAAGCCTCTTGAAAGAACACTTGCTTAAGAATAAATGCTTCCCATTTTCCAGGCCCTGCACCACCACAGGGACGGTCTCCGGTACTCAGGTCTGACGGTCTGAGAACCGAGGCTAGACTAGCCTGAGAAAACGCACGACTGTTCTGAGTTCTGGAAGAGGAAATGTAGCCAAGGCCCGGGCTCTGCCCACCCTCTAAGGGGAAGGGCGCAGCTCTGAGGCCTCCCTCTTTGCGCCTGCAGCCCCCATACAGGAGCTGGTGCAGGCCCTGAGGATGTAAACAGAATCACACCTGCCGTCAGCAGCCTCCTCCCTCCGTATGACACCCACTCCACCACCATGGGCTTCGAGGCCTGGACACCCCGTCCGTCTGCACCCACTTCAGCCCTGCTCACTTCCACACCCGTCCTCCTACCTCCAGCCAGGTGCTGGCAGAATAGGTCTGTGGAAGGCAGGCAGGTATAGGAAAGGAAGGGATTCACCCAACTCCACATTTGATGGCAAGAGAGGAATTATTCATGCTGATCACCGCATGCCCCTGTCCCCCACCTGCCAATTCAACAACCGTTCACATTAAAAAACAACAGGTTGAAACTTGCTAACTGTGATCAAGGAATTAAAATTCTTGGGCAAATACAGAAATCACATCACTGGTGGTTTCTACCTTCAGTCTTTCAAAACATGGCTCCTCCCACTGACCCACTGAGACAAATCCCGGTCATCTTCCCAGATCTGGTTCTGATCTTCCATGACATCACTTCTGTCCATCATGACCCACGGCGTCCTGTCCAGTGTGTAAGCATGCCTTAATGGTTGGACTCTTAAGAGGCTGGGAAGACTGGTCTGTAGAACTTTCTGTTCAGCGGATAGGACAGCTCAGATGAGGCATGTGTGCCCAGCAGAAGCACTGACTCAGGAGACCCAACACAAAGCAAGCACTGGTACCCACAACAGGCAGTGGGAGACAGACTGCTCACAGCGCTTCGCAGGCTGCACATTCAAAGATAATTACTGCACGCTTGTGAGACACAAAGAACATTCTCAAGTGTGAAAATAACACCCTCAGTTTCCTTATCTTTAAACTGGAACGGTTAGCGTCTAGATAATTCTTAAGGAAACTTGCATCTCTAAGTTGATAAACACAAAACAAAACACGACCCTTGCTGCATATACCTGTCAAAGGAGAGCGCCGGACTGCAGGATACAGGAGCATCTCTTGCTAATATAATTTCAACCAAGGCTGTAGGCGGGCCCTTAAGCACACTGTGTTTATATAAAACGATTTTCAGCACTTTGTCCTTTGCTACAGCATCTGGGTATCCTCATAATATGTATGTGAACGTGTAGATTATTATATCAGGATTTTAAAAAGAAAACAACAAAACGTGGCTTCTACCATAAGAGACTGAAAGTGAAAAAATGAAAGTTAGTCACTTAGTCATGTCTGATTCTCTGCAACCTTGAGGACTGATGCCCACCAGGCTCCTCTGTCCACAGAATTCTCCAGGCAAGAACACTGGAGTGGGTTGCCATGTCCTTCTCCAGGGGATCTTCCTGACCCAGGGATTGAAGCTGGGTCCCCTGCATTTCAGGCAGATTCTCTACCATTTGAGACAAGAGGTTAACAAACTTAAATACTGAAATTACATTAAGGTGTTTAAAGTTATACAATTAAGCATCTCTTTTTTCAAGTGGAAAAGCATGATCACTAAGTGCACACTGAATAGATACTAAGCTTAAGGTGCTTTTACTCTTGAGAAAGATACTATAAAGAACCCAGAACGAGGCTGTTAGTATGCAGCGTTCAACCCAGCCAAACTCCTTAGGAAAGTGAAGAGTCCCACAGCGGACCTTCTAGCCTGAAAACCTCTCTGCTTTGAAGATGTGCTGGGTTCTTCAGCTGGAGCTCAGGACACATGTTTCAGTTTTTCTACTCCATCTTGACTTTTCTACTCAGTTCAGTTTTTAAACAATCGGACCATAGCAGCTTTTCTGTCCTCCTTGAACAGTCAAATACCTAGCTGGGTATTTTAAAAGAAAACAAAAACAAAAACAAAAAAAACCCACCTCAACAAGTATGATAATGAAGCTTTAAAGTCACTCAAGGAACTGGATGAGTTAATGACATATGTGGGTCGTTAAATATATTTTAAAAGTTTGTCAGTTCTGGATTATCCCACAGAGAGTAAGAATAAAAACTATACATCTATCAAACTATTTGAATCCTCACATACCTAATATAATGACATCCCTACCCTGTCTGAATCTCCCAGAAAAAGGCAAGCAACAAAAGATCACGGATTAAAAGCAGATTCCTCAGAGTTATTAGATGAGAGATGTAAATGCCACCTAACTTGCCCTGATGTATAAAAATGAAGCCCCAAAAGAAAGCCATGTAAATTCTGAAAGGCAAATTCACCCGGGGAAATGCTGGTCTTTTCCCCCCTGGAAGGACTTTCTGCTTACCATGTACAGGTCATAATACTCAGTATTACAATAAACACGTTGATTCAAAGAACAGATAGTTGGGGCAGACACCTGAAGGACTCAAAACCAAGTATTTGAACACTAAGTGTGCCCACAGTGGGCTTCCCTTGTAGCTCAGTCAGTAAAGAATCTGCCTGCAATGCAGGAGACCCGAGTTCAGTTCCTGGGTCTGGAAGGTCCCTTGGAGAAGGAAATGGCAACCCACTCCAGTATTCTTGCCTGGGAAATCCCATGGAGAGAGGAGCCTGCAGGGCTACAGTCCCTGGGGTCACAAGAGTTGGTTGAGGCTTAGCGACTAAACCACAAGTGTGGCCACAACAGTCAAACCAGAGAAAGCAGGGTCCTTTTCAACTCAATTGATGATACTTCCATGACCTTTTCCTTCCCTTGAAGCAGTCAAAGTGTCAGAACAGCCCTTCTAAATGATCAGGGTATAAAAAGCAGGCTTCGTGAAATTCAATCTACTTCATCCTGCAGCCTGAAGACTACACTTCCTGTTAAGGTGTGGTGATGCCTGGAGACCCCTGAGGTGTCCATTCAGGACACAGCACAAAACAGGCAAGACACTGACCATTTCACTCAGGCCCACCCATGCAGCCCACTATTTCACTGCCATTCCTTCTTGCCCAAGGAAGCTATAGCGAAATAAAAACAAGAGATTTTAAAAAGGAAAATCCACTGGAAACATCATGCATCCGTGATACATACTGTGTCGAGATTATTTCTAAAAGTCTTTCCACCATCTCCTTCTGCCCAGAAAAAATCACCAAGCTCGTAAACGACACACTTTACTGCATATTTTTAACACTCTGTTCTCTCAGGCCTTTTTCACCTTAGACTGGAGCCAGCTATACACTGTGGGTAGACTGGTGTCCTCTCTTGTGGAGGACATGGACTATTAAGCTGACTGGTATGAATCCAGGGAACGAGATGATTGCAGACAGGTCACCAAACCTCCCAATAATCACCAGCCAATTGTGGAGTGGGCTTCCTGAGCTTTTTTTGGCATTCAGAATGGAAACTTAGATATTCTGGTATTCAAGCATTCAAGCAACAGTTTCAACACCTTCCATGAATTCCTGCTTTTTCCTCATTTTTTGCAAATGTCTTAAGAGTTAAAAAAGGACAATGTATTTCAGGCATTGATCCATCTCAGCATTAATGCAGTTGATTACTTTTATTAAAAAAAATCTGCTTGATCAAATTCCACAGACTCCTATTCGGAATTTTTACCATCTGAGCTATCAACTATACAGAGACACCTAACATTGATTAAATTTAAGGTAATTCTTACATGGAGTAAATGTCTTCCGGTATTGCGAAGTTTTGTGTAGAGATAACAATTTTCTTATTAGCATGTATTATAAAATTGTAGTTTTAGTTCAATGCGGAAGAACTCTGCCTGCAAGCTTAGCCAAGAGGAGCAGCTGCAGCGTTTATGAAAACCCTCTAAAAGGCAGTATCCAATAAGGCCTATTCCCAAATACTGCCCTCATTTGTAAACCACATAACGTGGAAATTTTGTACAGATAACGTTAGATTCCTGCTCAAAAGCCACAGCCAATAAGAAGGAAAGACAAACAACTAGAAACATGGCCTGGTTTTAAAAAAAAATCTATATATATATATACAGATAGATAGATACACACATATATATATCCAAAGTGACACGGCAAACCAACATGTCTGAAATGCCAGCAGATATAACTATGTTTAAGTTTCAAAATTCAATCGCGCAAACACAATTAAAGGTCCTGTTGTCCGAGGCAGAGCTGACAATAGAACTGCAGTCTCCTCAAGGCCTGTGTCACCGCAGGGCTCTGCTAAGGCCTTGTGATGCTGATTATCCGAGGGGCAAACACCAGGGAAGCCTGAGATAAGAGTACACAGATCAAAGCCAGTTACCAAAGCAAACAATTCCAGGTATTCCTTAAATCTCTGTGGCCCCGTGTCTAACACCCTGTGATCAAAGCCCGACTGTTCACAGCAACCGAATTACCTACCTCGGGGAACAATTTGTACCTTACAGAGATGTGGGTAACAAAGGAAAAGTCCAACACAACACCTCATTGAAACCTCACCATAAGCCCGTGAGTTGGGTGTTTTTAGCCTCCTTTTTCACTGACAAGGGAGAACGCTCAGAGAGGGAGTCTCACCTCCTGTGGCATGTCAGGAATCTGCAGAGCCCAGTCCACTAGGCCAGTGCTCCAAGGCACCCATCGAAGTCTCCAAAATCTTCAGCATTAAAACATCACATCACAGAAAGCACTGAGCTGCTACACAGTTTTTTTGTGTGCAAAGATATAAACATATTTTAAGAATTCCCATTCTACATAGATACAAAAAACGGTAGATAGAATGTGACAGTGTCACTGGGTGTGTGTCACTAGTTATCACAGCTAATGACAAATGTCACATACCTTCACTGGAGACAGTAAAACAACAGATTTACCACAGGGTGGTTGGAAAAGCTGAGTGAGGCAGTCGGATGGTTACATTAAGTGAAATAAAGGCCGGCACTGGTCCGGTTGTGAAGTGCTACAGAGATGTGAGTATCACCCTCATGCCCTTTGTGTTTCTGTGTGTACACACCTACACATCATCACGTACACTTTTCACTAATCCCTCTAAGGTGAAATTTCAAGTTACATAATATTGGAACACGGCTGTATACAACCAGGTTGAGAGAGACAGCTGAAAAGAAAAATTCACACAATCCAATCAGAGACCAAGTCAGTGAAAGGACTACAGCTATTTTTAAAACCACTACACTGTGGAGGTGGTGCTTTTAAATAAAAAAAGAATCTGCCTGCAATGCAGGAGACCAGGGTTTGATCCCAGGGTTGGGAAGATCCCCTGGAGAAGGGAATGGCTACTCACTCCAGGATTCTTGCCTGAAGAATTCCATGGACAGAGGAGCCTGGCGGGCTACAGTCCATGGGGTTGCAGAGAGTCAGACACAACCGAAGAACTAACGCTTGTACATATTTTCCTAGAATTAATCTTTTAAGGTAAAAAGGAGATACCAACTAATACTAATGTCAAAAATGTTCTGTAGAGTCTAATCACCCTGTCTAAAAGAGATCTAAACTAAAATTCTCCCCAAACAAAAAGAGCTTGGGTATTCCTCTGCCATTCAGTAAAAGGAACTGGGAATCACAGAAGATTGCCATGCCGCTTCTGTGACATGTGTATTCATGGGAAGGGCCCAGGGGGAAGTTCAGAGAACCTAGGAAGTAGTAGAGAAAGCGCGCTCTTTCCCGGTAGCGAGTGGAGTGGATGTCAGAAGAAGTGTTCTGCCCTGCCCCCCGGCCCTTTGATCTCTGTTTACATTTTGAATTCTGTGTCAGCAAGAAACTGAGAGTCCCAGAAACTTTCCAAGGACTCAGTGTGATGTTATATACATGGTGGACCTTAAACACGTAATGACATTATTAATGGGATTAGAAAACCGGCTCCTGAAACGTGTAGGATGCAGAGCCAAGCAGTTGCTATGCATGAAAGCATCGTGCAAGGGCACAGAAACCCCTGATAAACAAGATCCCTCTTCCTCAGAGTCACTATCATGCAGTTAGGAACCTTAACCCAACCAAGGAACCCAAAACACTAAGAAAGTAACTAAATTATTCACTAAATAACCATTAAAATGCTACAAAGTAAACTGGTAAGGTATCAGCATTTTGAAATATTGTAACATTGTAACTGATAACTCTAAAAAATCAATTCTGTCTTACTTCACAGACTGGGTAGGAAAAAAAAAAAATCAAGGCTCACAAGAGGTCCCTGGAATCTGATTAGCATTTTGTTTTTATAATCATGTTGCATTTTAAATTTATTCGTGAGAGTCATGACAGGATGTCTGGGAGGCACTGAGCAAAGTTCTCAACAAAATAGCCTTGTAATAAGGTCTAAGGCATGGATTGTGACATCTGAGCACATTCGCAAAAGGAATCTTGAAAGGTTTTCCCCATCAAAAAAGATTTTTGACATCATTCAAAAGACCTGACTGTAATCAATTTTTCATGTAAACTAATAATGAAATGCCCTTCTGTCCAAAGCAGCAGATATTTGAAACGTCAAAAGAGCTTGGTGGCGGCCAGACTGTAGACGCCCAAGTGAATGTTTTCCCTCAAGATAAATAAGGCCGTGGCAGCTGCTGCCTACACTTAACACCCCTGCCCATTTGAAACACGTACAAAGTGTTGAATGGAGCCGACAGTTTTGTTATGAGACAAGTTTTGCTTTTGCTTCTCAAAGAAGCAAGTTTTCACTTAAAAGAAAAAGCCAGCTTCCTACCAACCCTTCACAAATTTATAGAAGTGTACAAAAATACAAATTCGAAAATAAAAACTACTATGCTCTAGATGGAACTTACTTTCCACAAAAAGCTCTTTATTCTAGAACTTACATTTCCAAATGTGAAGAAATTTTATTTTCCACTCTAACAGCCCTTGAAAGTTAGAATGGCCCTTGCATGTAAATTACACACAGTGTTTGGTATGTTCCACTTGTTTTTTTAATCCCGGGAGAAACATCAAGCCAAATGAGACTGTAATTATAAAAATCCATTTGTCCTCAACACCTAACTGCAAAATGATTTAAAAGTCTGATAAGTTGTCAAAATTCAGGATATGCATGTTGTCAATATTCATGTGGTAGGTGGTCCAAATTCAGCACAAAAATATGCTGCCCAAAGAAGTCTACACCTGTTGTGATGGTACTTTCTTGGGATGAAGGTTAGATGCTATTATCAGAATTTTGTTGAAATCTGTACCACTGTATAAAAACAGTATTGGTTCAGACCAAAAATACAGCATTTCCTAATGAAAGGGCTAGAGATAATACAAGAAAAGGGTGTATAAAAGGGAAAAGAAGAAGAAATGGTTACATTAACAGTTATAAAGTTATATTAACAGGAAAAATATATTGACATTTAGCACTTGATTATATGCCTTCAAAATAGTGAAAGACAACAATGGATCAGTGATAAAACTTACTCATACGGCCAAAAGTATTTCTCGACACAAAATAATAAAAGATGATACGGTTCCACAGCCAAACTCAGTCATCCACTTTGAAAAGTCACAATTCACAACGGAAACCAAAAAGTCTCCGACATTTCACTGCCTTATCCTGAAATCCAGCCATCAGAGGAAATTCAAGGAAAACCACCCCAATTCAGAATACAAGGAGCTTGTCCTTTGAAAAAAAAATAAAGCACATGGCTAGTGATTAGTAGTAAAAGAAAGCTAACTGATGAAACTTTGCATCCCATGACCAACTATGAAAGCTGCAGAGTCATCACTTGCCTGGTGGAGTTAGCAGCTGTCTGTCTATACTCCATTTCACTGAAAGGGAGAGAGCAAGAACACAGGAGCAATGAAGGCCAAAATCTGTTGCTGGGCTTCTGTTTCCACAGCTGGAGGCTGGGCACTTAACTATTCTATATACAGCAGCCCAGCTTAGACACTCAAGTAGGCAGTGTTAAATTGCAGGGGTGCGCAATCTGACCATTAACAAGTTCCCCATCAATCTCCCCTCGCCTTGGCCCCACAGGCCAATCTGCTTCAAAAACACATTTCCTCCCAGCCCACAGCTGTGGCTACCTTTGTTCACTATTACTTAATGGGACCAAAACAAAAAACAAAAAAACACAAACCAACCCACAAAGACAACACATTATACAACCAGGGCCGGCCCTGTACAGCTAAAAGGCCATGAGGAAGAACGGGTCCAACTTGACATATGCTTAATTATGAAGCAACCAGACACGTTTAACCTGAGATTCTCTCACCTGGATTAGAAAGGATTATTTTTTAAAAGCGAGTGTCCACACAGCCTGTATCTGCAAGCAGCTTTTTAACATATTTCCAACGTCAACACGCTGGGGCACCGCACATTAACTCAAAAAGTAATGACATCTTAACAAGTCTTTTATTGAGAAAGGAGGGAAACGGGAGGAAAGGGTTGTCCGGATTTTTTAAAACAGTTATGCGACTTTGAAGCCCTAAGGCTACGATATTTTCTAAAATCGGCTAACTAGTTTCATGGACTTCTACCAAAGGCGGGACCACAAATCCAGGACCCAGAACCCGGCCAAATACACTAAGTTACTCTGGCCCAAAGCAGGGAAAGTCCCAGAAGGCAGGAGGATGTTGTTTATTTTAATTCCGCTGCAGAACACGCCTGCTGGGCTAGAATCGGCCCCTTCCTCGTGGGGACATACGGCATCACAGGCTCACTTACCGGGGCGCCGGCTCCTGTGGAAGCCGGGCCGGCCGCGGCGGCGTCCTCCTCGGGACTCTGGGGGGCTTCCTCGGGCCCCCGAGTCACGAGGATTCTGAAGTGCTGCTGCCCCGCGTTTTGATCCTGCCTGATCTTAAACGTGCAGCCCTGGCCCTGTGGTGACCTCTCGGCTGCCGCCTCGGTCCTGTGGGCGTCGGGAGCCACCCTGCGGCCCCGCGGGGGCGCCTCCGGGTCCGGGTGGCCGCGCTCCTCCGGGGGGACTCCCGCGCTCAGCCCGGGGCTGCGTGGGGTACGAGCTGCTCCTCTCCAGCCGGATTCGGGGATACCTCACCAACCTGTCCCCCTTGGTGCCGGTGAAGCCGAAGTTGAAGTCGCCGCTCGGCGCGGGCCCGCCGCCACCGGCTGGCGGCTGCTGCAGCTGGAAGACAAAGCAGCGCTTCCCGGAGCTTCCAGAAGCATCTGGAACGTGCTGCAGGGACCAGCGCCTGGGCTCGGGCGCCACCGCTGAGGGCCCAGCCTGGCCCTCGGCCCCCGAAGGCATCAGCTTCACTGGGCGCACATCGGCGCTGGACGCGCGGTGTTGGACGCGCACGGCCGGCAGCTCGGCCTCCTCGCGGCCGTCGGGGCCCGGCGCTCGGCGGCGGCCGCACGTGCCGTTGAGCTGGGGGCCTGGAGCCCCGGGCCCCCTGGGAGGGGAGCCGTCGCTTCCGCCGCTGTTGTCGAGGCTCTTGGCCTCCAGGGGCTCCCCGGGCGGCTCTGTGCCCGTGTCGCCATCGTCGGGGGCGCCGTCAGCCGCCTTGCGCTGCAGCGAGATCTGCACAGACGAGCTCCGCGTGGGCCGCGAGTCCACGGGGCCCAGCAGCTGCGGGATGAACATGGACGTGCTGCGCTTGAGCGCGCCCACACCTCCCCGCAGGCCCGCGTCCTGCGCTCCGCTCGGGGCCAGCGCGACCGCGCCGCCCCGCCGCGGGAGCGTGTGGAATGCCATGAAAAAGTCGTCTTCTCCCTCCTGGTCTAGGATCTCCGACTCGGGGGCTGTGTTGCTGCGGCAGGAGCCAAAATGAAACCGAAGCCGATGGGCCATGGTGCCCAGAGGGCCAGGAAGGGACAGGGCGAGCGGCAACAACAGGCCCGGCGCTGCCAGCAGTCAAACCCCAAAGACACGAACTCCAAGGAAAAGCGTTCCATCTGCCAAAGCGTGAGCACTGCGGCACCAAGGGCGGCAGATAGCAGAAATAACCCAAGTGGCAAGCGGCATTCCAGGCATGATTGGATAAGAGCAGAAAGCTCTCATCCGCACTGTGACAGAGGGTAGGGTGGCCGGAACCACATGACCGCAGTCTCCCGCTCCAATGCCAGCTTCTGGACTTAGTGGAGTTTTCTTCCCCCTCTCGCTCTCATTTTTTTTTTTTTTTAAACAGCAAGAGCCTGAAACAGCACCTTCCCAGCTGCTGCTTTTCCATCAGACAGGAGTGGCCCCAGCAGGGAGCTCTCACAGCTGACGAAGGCAGCAAACACTGTCCGAGCCATGCGGCTATAAATCTCAGCGCAGAGCGCTCACCAGACAGTTCTTTCCAAACCGAGCTGGGCACCCGGGCGCTTTCTCACCGATGCGAGAGAACTGGCACTCAAGGCAGAAGAACACAGAGGAGCCCCCCTTCCCATCCAACCCAACAGTGACAAGTGAAAACTGCAGCGGCTGCAGGAAAACCCTTTCAGGAGCAATCGGATGTTACGTGCCCCTCTTACATATGATATCACCACACCACCACGATGGAATGCAAACTAATAAAACGTACTATAAATACGATTACACACCCCACAGAATGTGTGTCCCTTTAACGCTAAATAATTAGACCATGATCTACAAGTAACAAAATAGCCAAGTGGAGGGAGGGGGAGGCGAACAACTTACTGCCAGTTGGGGTCTGCCTCTGGCTGCCACCACATGTTTTTTATTTGAAAGATGGGGAGGGCGGGGGACACAATCTCGCACATAATATGATTCTCAGATACGGCAGTGCCAGAGGAAAGGAACCCAGCTGGAGAAGACATTCCCCCCTGTATGCCAGATAAGAGAAAAAACAACATCCCCCCACTCAAAAAAAAAAAAAAAAAGGGAAAGACAGTTGAAGAAGCGTGTTGCTTGTGGCTTTTGTAATAAATTAACTTAAATACCATGCAGAAAAAAAGTCTGCCTAGAGCTGACTGTTTTCCAGTAAGAAGTCAGCAGTATCACCCCAGCTGGGTTACAAATAGAGAATCTTGTTACTTTTGAAGGGCCAGAAAGGACCTAAGTAATAAAAGTGAAAGTCCATGTTCAAAAAACTGTCATCGGACTTGTAGCTAATTTGGATATATTCTGTGTGCTTTAAACATACTCTTTTCCGTGAGCCAGAAACATCAGTTATTTTAAAAAAGAGGTTTATTTAGGAGGGAATAAAAAAAAAAAAATGATGGGGGCAAAGGGGGAATACCAAGCTGCAAAGAGTGACAAAAAGTTTATTTTAAAATCCGCAAAGCATGGCTCTGTCAACAGCTCTGGAGTCCAGGGTGTGGAGGATTAACCCTGTGTTTACATGCATTCAAACCTGTTTTCTAAAGGCATGGGTTTTAAATGCCAAAAATGATCTCTATGAGAGAAATGGAGGCCAGTTTGTTTAACGCGAAAACTGCCAAGCACCACTACAGTCACGCACTGTCTTAGCTGGATTAATAGCCAACAAAGAAAAAGCCACCAGCAGCAGCATTCACGGCACAGAACAGCACTGCCGAGGGCCTGGGGCAAAGCTCGGCACATAAAACACAATCTTTCAGATAAAGTTTGCATTCACGTGGGATTTCTTAGAGCTTGGCATTCATGCAAAGCCCTACTGGGCTTGAAACTCTAGGGCCTCGTGGCAAGGCCATCTCCACAGTCTTTCTTTTAGATAATGGAAATGGAAAACAAAAATTTTTACAGTGTATTTCTTTTAGTAGAAGAAAAATAATGAGTTAAAATCCATCTGACAGGAGGCAATTTTTCCACAGTGTTGACCCTTTCTTCACCTTCAAGTGTTATTATACTCAATAAATGAGAAAGGAAGAATTAGTCTGTGGCTGCATGTATATCTCCAGGGACTTACTGTTACTCAGTGAACGTTTGCCGAATTCAGTGTTTTCTGGATAAGAGATGGAGTGCCAAGAACTGTACTCTCAAGCAGAATTTCTCACTGGATTTAACAAGAAAATAACTTCATACACAGAGCAGAAGTGATTTAGCCATTCAGTACTACTGTCACCTAAGGTATAAAATGTCAAGCTCTATGCAAAGCCACTGAAAATCCACATATTTTAATAGAAAAAGCTATCAGGACGGTGGGCCAACATCTGTTGATTTTCTAATTTGGAGAGTGATACTACACATAGGAGATCAAATGTGCTCCCAAGTTCCATGCTAAGGGTTAAGGCTTGGCTGTTCTCCACCACTGGCTTCCCTGGTGGTTGCTCAGCGGCAGAGACTCCGCCTGCCAATGTAGGAGATGTGGGTTTGACTCCTGGGTTGAGAAGATCCCCTGGAGAAGGAAATGGCAACCCACTCCAGTGTTCGTGCCTGAGAAATCCCATGGACAGAAGAGCCCAGCAGGCTATAGTTCATGGGGCTGCAAGAGAGATGGATGTGACTTGGTGACTAAACAGCGGCAAACTCAGCACCACTGGCCCGAGACTTAAGAGACTCGCAGTGACATAATTACATAAGGGCTCTAGACCCCAGTGCTCTCGTTTGCAAGGACAGTACATTAAATGAGATGTTATAAGTCTCCTTCAGATCAAATATTCTATAAAACTCAAGCTATTCAAGTAGTTCCAGTTGAATTCTGCAAAAAGAAGGGTTCATAAGGACGTTTATTTTAAGCAAATAATATATGGTTAAACCTCTATATGTTCTACATTCATGGATTCAACCAACTGTGAATCAAAAATATTGAGGAAAGTGAGTAATTCCAACAAGTTCCAAAAAGTAAAACTTGAATTTGCCTCATACAGGTAACTATTTACATAGCATTTACACTGTATTGGGGTATCGTAAGTAATCTAGATATAAATTTCAAGCATACAGGAGAATGCGTTTAGGTTATATGCAAATATTACACCATTTTATATTAGAGACTTCAGGGTCTTTGGATTTTGGTATCTGCAGGAGTCATGGTACCAGGCTCCCCATGGAGACTGAGGGATGACTGGACATTAAGTTTCAGGACATTGAGTTTAGGAACTCAAAAGCAGATTTGCATACAACAACTACACTCATTTATAATGTAAGGTTTGCCAAAAAGTTTGTTCAGGTTTTTCCATAACATCTTACAGGAAAACCTGAACAAACTTTATGGTCAACTCAATACCACTTCTGAGAGTACATTAAAAGTTTGTATGTATCATGATAATATTCATTTTCATAGTTGCAAACCTTGCCTTGTGAGTACTTGGTGTATACATTCTAGGGAGTTAATTTTGGCAAAGTACTTTAAGCCAGATTTGCTTCTGAAATTCTATTTCTAAAATGAAATCTAAGTTGTATCAGTTACATACATGTGCACGCACGCATGCACACAAAATATACAGCTACCTACTATCAATCTATATAAAATGTAATTTGCAGCAAATTGATGCCTCAGACATATCTCTGGTTCTTTGAAGATACTTTCAATTAAAATACTTTTTAATTTTACCTGTTAAATATATTACCTTTTTGCTGTATACTGTTAGATTTTTGTTTTCCCAAAGAGATTTGATACTGAACATGTCATAATCACATAGTTTGATTTATACATAAAAACCCTGGAAGGGTCATTTACATGAGTAATGGCCTTGATCATTATGAACATTAAGCTAGTAATGAGACAAAAACGGTCTTTTCGAGGGACATGTATACTGACAGCAGTACAAGATAAATACAGATTTCTAAAGTACGGTGCTCTAAAATATTCAGTTTTTTTAAAAAAAGAAGCCAAAATTAAAAATTAGGACCCACTTACCAGTCTGTTTTCATCAAATACTTCAAACAGGAGTCTGTGATTAGATGGATTTACCTAATAAGGGACAGAAATAATATATTTTAAATGGGCAGAAATAATTCCAAGGAATGAAGTAAGGGACTGAAAGAATAAAATACTTTATAATGCACTCAAATCAATTGTACAATGTAAACAACCTGCTCTTCCATCTAAGTTTTCTATTATTGACTTCTATATTATTCCATGCCTCATATTTAGACATATCAGAAGAAGAAAATGGTTTTAAGCGCTGCTTTTCTAACATAAGAAAGGATACTTCTAAATCGTTTTTAACACTTCCTAAACCTCCCCCAAAAAGGCACCCTCATGCCTGTACACCAAGGCTACACCCTCATAAAGGTCTACACCTGAGAAAATTTCTTAGGCAATGATCAAAAATCATGAAGAAAATAGTAAAAGGCAGCTATTTACCACTGTATGCGTGTTTTTTAGGCACTATCTCCTTATTAAATATCAAAACATATGTCCCATTTATTCTCAAAAGCACCCCTATGATGTATACAACTGTTGGTCCAATTTCACAAATGACAAGTTGAGACCAGGAGGGTAAAGTAACTTGCTCAAGAGCCCACAGCTAGTATGCAGGGCAACCAGGAGCTCCACCTGGCCTGGCCCAAGCGTCTACAGAGCCCACGCTTGGAGCCATTAGAGAAAAGAGAAATAAAAGATGGCCCCTCTTCCAGCAATGGCAAGGTCAATGTCAGAGCCCTGCGCTTTTGGTGTCTTTTTGCTTCTTTCTGTCTCTTTCCCCAAATCTCACTGAAATAGCAGGAATCGTCCTTCAGACCCAAGTGTCAGGTGCAACACGTTCTCATTTCTATCACTGTACATAAATTCTTTCTAAGGAAGGACTCCTCTCTCACTAGCAGAGCCCATGGGGAGTGTGAGTCCTTGGATGGCTTCTCCAGGGTCAGAAGGGCTGTCAGTGGGAGAGCTGGGGATGGGACCCAGGTCTCCCATCACTAAGCCCCAGCTGTCTCAGAAGGGAGAAGCGAAGGAAAGAATACTTGATGATGCAGAGAACACGGCTTGTGCTCCTGACCCCTTGGCTTGCTCTTGACCTGGTGATGGAGCAAGCAGGTTGGCCGGGGGCGGGGCGGAGGGTGGGTAATGTGTTTGAAAGCTCAGTGAAGGGCTGTACTGCGGACCAGTGAGTCCACACGCTGTGACCGGGGCTGGGGTGCAGTAGGCACTCAATAAAGATTTGTTCAATGAACGGGACAAAGAAATTTTTAAATGTGGCCCCCTCCCCCTTGCCCAATCAAGTTTACATATCTTTAGGACTAATATCGGAGAAGGCAATGGCACCCCACTCCAGTCCTCTTGCCTGGAAAATCCCATGGACAGATGAGCCTAGTGGGCTGCGGTCCATGGGGTTGCTATAAGTCGGACACGACTGAGCGACTTCACTTTCACTTTTCACTTTGATGCATTGGAGGAGGAAATGGCAACCCGCTCCGGAATTCTTGCCTGGAGAATCCCAGGGATGGGGGAGCCTGGTGGGCTGCTGTCTATGGGGCCGCACAGAGTCGGACACGACTGAAGTGACTTAGCAGCAGCAGCAGCAGGACTAATATAACTTGAAAAATATCTTGAATGTACTAAAATTTATAGAAATGTGGCCAAGGTGTTTAATTTTTGTTTCCCTCAAACTGAAAGACGTCTAAGTAGTTTGGAGTATTACAAGTGGAAAGCTGTATCTGAGAGTTAGTTACGGGCCAATAACATCTATCTGCCCCCACTACATTTTCCATCTTTCACAAAGTAATTTAAAAATACATCTGGTAGTGAAACAGTGTACAAGCCGGTGTGCCCCTCAGTTTCAGCAGAGGCTAGACATAGGAGCTCACCAAGTATTCAAATATCAATGCCATATTTTAGCTCTGAACGTAATAGAAAACAGATGTCATATATAGTGATCTATGTTCGGAGCACATAAAATATATAAAATACTGTTGTGACTGAAAAGAAGAAATCAGGACCATTATCATCAGTCTAATGGTAATATTGTGCTTTGGGAATCTATACCACTCAGAAGATCTTATCTAGAATACTTCTGGAGGTAGAATAGTTTTTAATAACACAGCTATTCAGACAATTAAAATTAATTAATCTTGAAGAGAAAAAAACATATTTTCCATTTAACTGAGCAGTTTGTTTCAAAATTTTAATACCAAAAAAAAGCAATAACCACATAAACTCACTGAAAAGTAATTTCCATTAATTTACAGAATTCAGTCATTTCTACATGTAGCTCTTCTAGATATTAAATATAAAAGATTGAGGAAATTTTACCTAATTTGGTGATATTTAAACTTCAGATGTAGTTTTATATTACACACATATGCTCACACTTAATATCTGAATTGTAAAAATTTTCTTTCTAAATTGGAACATGATTAGTAAATTTCAGGCTTCTTTTTAATCATGCTGCTTTTATTGAGCTTATACCTCACTGAAACAGTTAAGCTACTGTTTTAATTTTACTTTATTTTTTAAAGAAAAATTTGCATAGGAAAGCTAAACTTTGCTATTTGGATAACTTTCTTTTGTTTCCCTCAAAGATCCCCACATGAAACAAGTCCAAATTTTGTTACCACTAGTTATAGCTTTTGAAAATTTGGGATACACTAGAAAGCTACCCAACCTTTTCTCATCTTAAAAGGAATCTCAATAAAAATTTAATAGCTGTAACTCAGTGAGTCTGTTAAGATGATATATCAATCTAGTTATCAATAACAATTATGATCCCTCACCCCAAGAAAAGAAAAACTTACTCTAAAATAAAATTCTTCATTCCACTTGGGGTTCAGCGTCTGGAAGAGAAATCATCTTGTAATTTCTTTTACAGTCTTTGGAATGGTACAGTGCAGTCTGCATATTTGCTTAAACTTTTTTTTTCACTAAAAACACAGCTAAGAGATTTTCAAAATGGCAATTAAAGAAGCATTTAAGTTACTTTAGACTATTCTATACATCAAACTAGATGGGGAGGGGATGTATGTATGAAGCGGATAAGAAACGATAAATTTCATGCCATCAACCAGGAAGAATAATGTCAGAGGCCTACAAAGAGCCATCACCATGAAAGTCAAGATATTCTTCAAGAAATTAACATTGATATAATTATTCAATAAAGAAGAAATGGACTTTTTTCACTTCCCTCAACCTGCTACAAATCTGTTTTGGAGAATCATGAAGCAGGTTGGGCAGAAGGGTGACAATATTCACTATTTACACAAATACTGAAATCTAAAGACTATTTTTATAAAGAACAATATTGATGATCAGATTATATAACATGCAAAAACTGCCAGTTATAAACCAAAAGTGAATTCTTTCTCCCTAAATAACTAGGTTTACAAATATTCACCTACTGATGTACTTCAATCCTCTTCTCTGTCCATCCACATCCATCCATCCATCCATCCATCTGCATAGCAATCCACATAACATACATTCTCTGGAAGACTACATATACACATGTGTTTGTGCATTTGGACAAGCATTATGTTCTGAAATGAACACATCTCTCAAAAACTGTATGTAAAAATGAGACTGAAAAATCACCCCCTCACCAAGGACTACAGAGATTTTTAAGTTAGAATTATACTTGCCTTTATTCATCTACCTTTCTGTAAAAGCTAGTGCAAGAAACAGCAAAATAACAACAACACAAAGCATCATAAAAAATAAGCATAGGATGTATACAACACTGAAATGGCATTAAAGAAAAAAAGAGTCAGCAATTTCCCCACCCACAGCTCAAGGGGGAAATCTACCCTAAATAAAAGGGGCTCACGCTTCTATTTCCGGGTGGAGCCTGGGATAGAAATGAGTGAACGCGAGCAGGAGGGAGGAAGGGGAGAGGTGCTTGCAAGCCCGGGGCTGTGGGGGCTGCAGGGGGCCAGGAGACCCACTTCGGGGAGACGCGGAGGTGGAGAGGCAGAGGACAGGTGGGGTCGGGAGCAGACAGGTGAGGCCACAGAACGCGTGCAGTGCCGGGCACCCGCCCACGAGGAGCAGAGGATGATGCAAACCCCCGCGCCCGCCGCACAGAAATACTAACCGAGCCGGGCACACAGCGTAGCCCTCTCCCCTGGGGCGGAGGAGGGGGCCCTCCCCTCGGAAGGAAACGCGGTTCAGTGCCCCCTGATCGCGGCTCCGGTTCTACGCTCCTACGCTCCTTCTGCGTCCCGCGGGCAACCAGGTCCCCGGCTGCCTCCCCCGCCCGGCGACAGCGCCCAACAGGGAACAATGGCCTCCGTCCTTCGCAGGAATCCTCCCCACCCATCAAAATACCGGCCCCTGCTCTCCAAACTCTCCAGATTTTCAGGGCCAGTCGGAATGCCAGGTGGGAGACACGCTAGACTGCTGTCTCTTCCTTTCACAAAATGACCTGGCAACAGACCCCGGCGTCTGCACAATAGCAGGAAGAGTTACCATTTTTTAAAAGCCCTCACGCACTCCAGGAATTGCTTATCACTGGGTGTATTAGATTGTTTACCCCACAAAGATGGGGAAGGAAAAATAACAGGGATCCATAAATACTACTGAAGCACAGAGAAGAACAGTACTTTGGTAGAAAACATGCACCTTCAATAAATGCCCCGAATATTTTGGGGTATTTATTTATTTTGGGGTAAATATATGATTTAACAGATACATATAAAAACATGGAGTAATTAATTAAGATATAAGTATAGATATAAATCTATGTTCTAATGTATTTTATAGATGCATATAAAACATGGAAATATGAATTAAGGTATAATTATGGAAACAAATCTAATGAGATCATCTGTGTAAAATTTAGAAAAGTGAAGCATACATACACACATACACATATAGTTTTATTGTTAATATTTTTTATTTGTTTTCATGTAGCTAAGCAAGTATTTTGCTTCCTTCGGTAATACCTGTTTTAAGCTAAACCATTCCCGTTGTTCCTACCAAATCCACAAACCACTCCATTTCATTAAATATATTTTAAATGGCTTTAAATTTCTTTTCATAAACTAACAAGACAACAAGAACTAATCCATGTTTTGCTTTATTCTTTGCAGGGAAAAAAACTGCTACTGGTAACAATGCTTCTTTGAATACTGCTTTTATAGTAAAAAACCCATCTGCCAATCCAGGAGATACAGGAGACCTGGGTGCGATCCCTAGGTTGGGAAGATCCCCTGGAGGAGGAAATGGCAACCCACTCCAGTATTCCTGCCTAGAGAATCTCCATGGACAGAGAAGCTTGGCGGGCTACAGAGTCCACGGGGTCGCAAAGACTCAGACACCACTGACCACGCATGCACTTAACTAAAAGCCAAAATGAGTGTCTTAGATTAATATTGAAAAGTTTGATCTCTGCTAAATTTATAGATTTCATACTAAGAGAGGTTTAAAATAAAAATACTGCCAGCTTAAAACAAAAACATCTACAAAGCTCAAAGACATAATTAAATCAGATTAAATTATGACTTAAATGATGTTTAATTAAGGATGGACACTTACCTTTTTAATTGTTTTTGTTTGTACCAAAGCAAGTTCCCTATTCTCATCCGCTACGTACAATGAAAGTTTCACATACGGATCACTGTAAGAAAAAACAGGATTATACTTTTCATTTTAAGAATACAAAAAAGAAAGTAGCCATAACCTAACTGAAAATGCAAAAATGTCAGCTATCAGTGACAAAAACTGGTCACTCCCAGTTTATGTAAATGTTACAAACTAAGCAGTAACATTTTCAGCATGCTTACCAGGGAAATATACTGAGAAAAGTTCCTGACCAAGGATGTTTATTTAAAACCAAAACTAACATGAAACTCGTATTCTAACTTTAAAGATCACCTTCTCTATTATTAATTCAGAAGAATTAGTTTGCTGTAGTTTCTTTTTTCCTAAGCACATTCAGATTCTGGAAAGATTATAATAAAAATTATTAAAAGGCATATAAAATTTGTCCAGATTAGCAAAATCTAGCTCAAAAATTTAGTTTGCATCTTATTTTTATTCTGATTTCCATTATGTTGGTAAAAATTATTTTTCTTTCAGTGGAGGTAGGTAAAACAGTCATTGTTTATCTAAACCAACAAGTATCACCTTATAGAGAAAAAGACAGACACATATATAAAAAAGTAAAGCCCAGTAAGTCAATAAGAGAGTTGCCCAAAGTTACAGACTGCAGGAAAGTCTTTTTTTTTCTTCTTCCAGTTAACTTTTTTTTTTTTTTAATTGTATTTATTTGCAGTAAAGTCTTGATTAAATTTCAGGTTTCCTGACTACAAGTTCCAGAGTTCTAATCATTTCCTTGGGAAACTAAAAACTTTTAGCCAGAAAGTATACTGAAAGGATACTTAATGTGGATTATCTACTTAGAATTTGGTAAATCCACTCATCATGTGCTCTAGAGTTGCTCATATTAGGATAGCTCACATCTAGTGAAGCTAAAAGAATCTGGGGTCCAGGGTCTTCTGTTTCACACTTGGAATCCTTAATATCATAGAAAGGGCCTTCATGTATTCAATCCCCAAATTTTCACGCATCTAATTAATTATCTATAGCCCATAATTTATTTTCTTCCAATTTGAGAATTATCCTTTAGTAGTTATAAACCGTGACTATTAACTCTTACTTTGCAACATCCAAGGTATTTTTAAAGATTATATGGAATGCTTAAACATTGGTTTTTATTCTATAGCTCAATAAATTGGCTGTGAGGAAAGAGAAAGTGACAAAATGCAAAGTTTAGTACTAACAGAACTGTACTTGATATCCGAAAGACAGAAATCAAGAGTCAGTGAAAGATACCATTGGTGTACACCTGTAGTATTTATTACTCATAAAACGCATCTTAATGGAAGTTACAACACATCTCCTTAAACACAAAAAAAACAAACAATAGAATTTGCTCTGTTATATTCTGAGTCAGATCAGATCAGATCAGTCGCTCAGTCGTGTCCGACTCTTTGCGACCCCATGAATTGCAGCACACCAGGCCTCCCTGTCCATCACCAACTCCCGGAGGTCACTCAGACTCACATCCATCGAGTCAGTGATGCCATCCAGCCATCTCATCTTCTGTCGTCCCCTTCTCCTCCTGCCCCCAATCCCTCCCAGCATCAGAGTCTTTTCCAATGAGTCAACTCTTCCCATGAAGTGGCCAAAATACTGGACTTTCAGCTTTAGCATCATTCCTTCCAAAGAAATCCCAGGGCTGATCTCCTTCAGAATGGACTGGTTGGATCTCCATGCAGTCCAAGGGACTCTCAAGAGTCTTCTCCAACACCACAGTTCAAAAGCATCAATTCTTTGGCACTCAGCCTTCTTCACAGTCCAAATCTCACATCCATACATGACCACAGGAAAGACCATAGCCTTGACTAGATGAACCTTTGTTGGCAAAGTAATGTCTCTGCTTTTGAATATGCTATCTAGGTTGGTTATAACTTTCCTTCCAAGGAGTAAGCGTCTTTTAATTTCATGGCTGCAGTCACCATCTGCAGTGATTTTGGAGCCCCCAAAAAGAAAGTCTGACACTGTTTCCACTGTTTCCCCATCTATTTCCCATGAAGTGATGGGACCAGATGCCATGATCTTCGTTTTCTGAATGTTGAGCTTTAAGCCAACTTTTTCACTCTTCACTTTCACCTTCATCAAGAGGCTTTTCGTTCTTCTTCACTTTCTGCCATAAGGGTGGTGTCATCTGCATATCTGAGGTTGTTGATATTTCTCCTGGCAATCTTGATTCCATCTTGTGTTTCTTCCATTCCAGCGTTTCTCATGATGTACTCTGCATATAAGTTAAATAAGCAGGGTGACAATATACAGCCTTAACAAATTCCTTTTCCTATTTGGAACCAACCTGTTGTTCCATGTCCAGTTCTAACTGTTGCTTCCTGACCTGCATACAAATTTCTCAAGAGGCAGATCAGGTGGTCTGGTATTCCCATCTCTTTCAGAAGTTTCCAGTTTCTTGTGATCCACACAGTCAAAGGCTTTGGCATAGTCAATAAAGCAGAAATAGATGTTTTTCTGGAACTCTCTTGCTTTTTCCATGATCCAGCGGATGTTGGCAATTTGATCTCTGGTTCCTCTGCCTTTTCTAAAACCAGCTTGAACATCTGGAAGTTCATGGTTCATGTATTGCTGAAGCCTGGCTTGGAGAATTTTGAGCATTACTTTACTAGCGTGTGAGATGAGTTCAATTGTGCAGTAGTTTGAGCATTCTTTGGCATTTCCTTTCTTTGGGATTGGGATGAAAACTGACCTTTTCCAGTCCTATTGCCACTGCTGAGTTTTCCAGATTTGCTGGCATATTGAGTGCAGCACTTTCACAGCATCATATATATATTTTAACATTCTGGTTTAGAAAAAGGTATTAGTTAACCCTCTGTCACTTATCCAAAAACCATAGATACTTTTTCACTAAAGGACATCTGACCAGACATACCTACTCCTTCTGATCTGGACACACTCAGCCTCAGAATAAAGATGAATCAAGAGCCAGGATGGAATCCAGGTTTAAAGACCCTGAGACCATCTTCCTAATCAGAGTGATGGTCTGGGTGATGGATCAGGAGATTATTTCTAGGGTCAGTGTTTCTCTGGGTTTAGCATATCAGAATTGCTGAGGAAAAGGGATAGTTAAAACATAAGATTGCTTGGGCTCCAACCCCAAAGACCCCCACAAAGGTCTAGTAGATCTGGGGTGGGATCAAAGAACTTGCATCTCAAACAAACACCCAAATCCTGCTGCTCAGGATTCAGGAATCACACTCTGAGAACTACCGCTCCACATGGTATCTGAAGAGCATTTTCCAGCTCTAGACACCAATTTTCTATTTCCAGCCACCAAGTTATTGCTAAAAAGAGCTCACGGCCTGCTATCTCTGTTATCTCAAGAACAGCTCCCAGTCTGCCACAGAGGTGCACACAGGCTCACACACACACAATCCCACGTTATGGAGAAGACAACGGCCTCTGCTGACTGCCGTCTCTGCCCTCCATGCCCTTGGCTTTCATGATTGCTGCCTGTTACATAACTGCTATAAAGAGCCAGGCATGCACTGGGATGGGGCATCTACCTTCTTCCTCTAATCACCTCCTGACCTCAGTTTATGCCCCCTTGGAGAGTTCACAGTGACACATGCAGTTGAGGGTGTGGCCTCTGGGTCTGGGACAGTGTCCCCTAGCCGTGATGAGGAAGGCTTGTCTGCGTCTGTCTTGAGTGTGCATCCAGGTAGAGGCAGGTACTGGGTGACTACCTGAAGGTCTGACCAGGAAACTTCCTGGAAGAGAATTCAGGGTGAACAGAGAACCAAAGGCCAAGCTGTGGGAGCTGGAGAAAGGAGAGTATGGTGCATGTTCAAGGGGACAGAGCACAGGGCTTGGGTAGGCTGGTGAAAAGACAGGGGGCTCAAGAGTGCTGGGGGTGGGGGGAGGGGAGCCCTGCCCAGGGGGCTCTCCCTTTCTGACGGCACAGCTGCACCGCCATCAACACGTGTCCACAGAGAGGCCACGCTGCCGGCACGCTAGTGCTAGTGAGCTGGGGAACAGTGGGCAACAGCGGGGATTGAGTCATCAAAGGTCAACGTGGACATTTGTGCATAAAGAAGATACGGTACATATACACAATGGAATACTGCTCGGCCATAAAAAAAAGAATGAAATGATGCCATTTGCAGCCAGCATGGATGCAGCTAGAGATTATCATACTAAATGAAGTCAAAAAAAGGACAAATACCATATGCTACCACATATATGTGGAATCTAAGCCATGAAACAGAGTCAGCGACATAGAGAATAGATCAGTGGCTGCCAAGGCATGGGAGTGGTAAGGGGTGGACTAGGAGTTTGGGATTAGCAGGTGCGAAGTGGTGCATACAGGATGGAGAAACAAGGTCCCACTGTGCAGCATCTGTAGGTGCACCTATATTCCTAGAGAACCTATATTCCTATACACCCATATTCCTATAGAATACAGGAACTATATTTAACATTCTGTGATAAACCAGGAGGGAAAATATGACAAAGAAGGTACGTATATATCTATTCCAGTTGTCATGTATGGATGTGAGAGTGGGACCATAAAGAAGGCAGAGCACCGAAGAATTGATGCTTTTGAACTGTGATGCTGGATAAGACTCTTTGAGAGTTACCTGGACAGCAAGGAGATCAAACCTGTCTATCCTAAAGGAGATCAACCCTGAATATTTATGAGGGCTGATGCTGAAGCTCAAATACTTTGGTTCCCTGATGCAAACAGCTAACTCATTGGAAAGAGACCCTGATGCTGGGAAAGACTGAAGGCCGAAGAAGAAGAGGGCAACAGAGGATGAGATGGTTGGATGGCATCACCGATTAAAGGGACATGAACTTGGGCAAACTCTAGGAAATAGTGGAGAACAGGGAAGCCTGGTGTGTTGCAGTCTATGGGGTCACAAAGAGTTGGACATGACTGAGTGACTGGACAACAACAATACACACACATGTGTATAAATGAGTCACTTTGTTGTACAGCAACACTTAACACGTTATAAACCAACTATGGTAGTGGTGGTTTACTTGCCAAGTCATGTCCTACTCTTGGGACCCCATGCCAGGCTCCTCTGTCCATGGGATTCTTCAGGCAAGAATACTACTTCAATTAAAAATTACAACTTTTTTTAAAAGATAGTTTAAAAAAAAAGACATTCATGAATGGCCCTTAGCTCAGCTGAGTGAGGATAACACTTTCCCATTTCACCAAGCGGAAGGCTGGAGCAGAGAGGTGTGATACGGACAAGGCATCACGCATCAGAGAATGAGCAGGGAGATGCCAGCGCAGCCTGAGCAGCCATCAACTCCGCCTCAACTACGAGCACAGCTGGAACCAGCACCACCATTACCGCCACCACCAGCCCAGCACCCAGCTGCCATCAAGCGTCCATCTGCACCTGGCCAATACGCGTATGTAGCATCTCAGTCCACTCTCACCATAAGCGTCTGAAGCTGGCACATGTTTCAGATGAGAAAATGAGAAAAATCAAGCAGCTTGTCCATGGTTAAAAAGGAAGGGAGGAGATGGGAAGGAACACAGGCATCTTTGCTCCAGAATCCAACCCTCTGAGTGCATGGATCCAGCCTTCCCGCAAGATGCTACGCTGACCACCAACAGAGCTGCCCAAAGAAATGTCGAGGGGCAGGAGTTCTCAAAATTCTGCTGAGTTGGAAAACATTATGTGCTGTAACTGCCATTATGACCTAATCGGTATCTTATTTATTTATTCATTTGGCTGCACCAGGTCCGAGTTGCAGCATGCGCGATCTTTAGTTGCAGCATTCGAACTCTTGGTTGGGGCACATGAATTCTATTTCCCTAACCAGGGATCGACCCCAAGCCCCCTGCATTGGGAGCTCACAGTCTTAGCCACTGGACCACCAGGGGGCTGTTTTAGCTAGCTTATCTTATTTTCTTGTCCAATTCTGGTTGGGGTAACAACCAGACTTGGGCTGTGTTTTTACCTTTAAGGAAGATCACACTTTTGAGATCTTATCTCCCCCTCAACACTCTAAATAACCAGCTGCGTGACCTTGAACAAGTCACTTGAGTGCTCTGAACTTTGATTTCCTATCTCCCAAATCAAGAGGCTTTGACTAAATCAGTGGTTTTCATACGATAGATGCAGCAGAGCCCTAGTTCTGTGCAACTATCTCAGGACAACTACGAGTTAGAATTTGCACCCTAATCTGTCTTATACACTGGTTTTTCATATTAGAATTTTTTTTTGGCTGGGGTTCTATAACTTAAAAAATTAAAGCCACTGGACTGGTTAGAATATTCTGAATCTCAGAACAATTAGAACATACTTCTCTTGTTTCATAGTAACAATCAGATCAGATCAGTTGCTCAGTCGTGTCCGACTCTTTGCGACCCCATGAACCGCAGCACGCCAGGCCTCCCTGTCCATCACCAACTCCCGGAGGTCACTCAGACTCACACCCATCGAGTCAGTGATGCCATTAAGCCATCTCATCCTCTGTCGTCCCCTTCTCCTCCTGCCCTCAATCCCTCCCAGCATCAGAGTCTTCTCCAATGAGTCAACTCTTCGCATGAGGTGGCCAAAATCTGGAGTTTCAGCTTTAGCATCATTCCCTCCAAAGAAATCCCAGGGCTGATCTCCTTCAGAATGGGCCTTAGAAAGCATCACTTACGAACAAAGCTAGTGGAGGTGATGGAATTCCAGTGGAGCTATTCCAAATCCTGAAAGATGATGCTATGAAAGTGCTGCACTCAATATGCCAGCAAATCTGGAAAACTCAGCAGTGGCCACAAGATTGGAAAAGGTCAGTTTTCATCCCAATCCCAAAGAAAGGAAATGCCAAAGAATGCTCAAACTACCGAACAATTGCACTCATCTCACACGCTAGTAAAGTAATGCTCAAAATTCTCCAAGCCAGGCTTCAGCAATATGTGAACTGTGAACTTCCTGATGTTCAAGCTGGTTTTAGAAAAGGCAGAGGAACCAGAGATCAAATTGCCAACATCTGCTGGATCATGGAAAAAGCAAGAGAGTTCCAGAAAAACATCTATTTCTGCTTTATTGACTATGCCAAAGCCTTTGATCGTGTGGATCACAATAAACTGTGGAAACTTCTGAAAGAGATGGGAATACCAGACCACCTGACCTGCCTCTTGAGAAATCTGTATGCAGGTCAGGAAGCAACAGTTAGAACTGGACATGGAACAACAGGTTGGTTCCAAATAGGAAAATGAGTACGTCAAGGCTGTATATTGTCACCATGTTTATTTAACTTATATGCAGAGTACATCATGAGAAATGCTGGACTGGAAGAAACATAAGTTGGAATCAAGATTGCCGGGAGAAATATCAATAACCTCAGATATGCAGATGACACCACCCTTATGGCAGAAAGTGAAGAGGAACTCAAAAGCCTCTTGATGAAAGTGAAAGTGGAGAGTGAAAAGGTTGGCTTAAAGCTCAACATTCAGAAAAAGAAGATCATGGCATTGGGTCCCATCACTACATGGTAAATAGATGGAGAAACAGTGGAAACAGTGTCAGACTTTCTTTTTCTGAGCTCCAGAATCACTGCAGATGGTGACTGCAGCCATGAAATGAAAAGACGCTTTACTCTTTGGAAGGAAAGTTATGACCAACCTAGACAGCATATTTAAAAGCAGAGACATTACTTTGCCAACAAAGGTTCACCTAGTCAAGGCTATGGTCTTTCCTGTGGTCATGTATGGATGTGAGAGCTGGACTGTGAAGAAGGCTGAGTGCCGAAGAATTGATGCTTTTGAACTGTGGTGTTGGAGAAGACTCTTGAGAGTCCCTTGGACGGCAAGGAGATCCAACAATAGCTCAGCCCATTTTAAGAAAATATGGACTGACTTCCTGAAGATAAACTAGGAAGAGAGAATAAAACTCTACTCTCTCCATCAGGGCATGAAAGGTAAAGTCCACAACAGTGAGTATAAGAAACCACTCCTGATCATCACTTCAGTTCAGTTTAGTCACTCAGTCGTGTTCGACTCTTTGCAACCCCATGGACTATAGTACACCAGGCCTCCCTGTCCATCACCAACTCCTGGAGTTTACTCATACTCATGTCCATCAAGTTGGTGATGCCATCCAACCATCTCATCCTCTGTTATCCCCTTCTCCTCCCACCTTTATTCTTTCCCAGCATCAGGGTCTTTTCAAACGAGTCAGCTCTTCTCATCAGCTGGGCAAAGTACTGGAGTTTCAGCTTCAGCATCAGTCCTTCCAATGAGCATTCAGGACCGATTTCCTGTAGGATGGACAGGTTGGATCTCCTTGCAGTCCAAGGGACTCTCACGAATCTTCTCCAACACCACAGTTCAGAAGCATCAATTCTTCGGTGCTCAGCTTTCTTTATAGTCCAACTCTCACATCCATACATGACTACTGGAAAAACCATAGCTCTGACTAGATGGACCTTTGTTGCCAAAGTAACATCTCTGCTTTTGAATATGCTGTCTGGGTTGGTAATCACTGGGGTGATAGTTTATACATGTTACCCACTTCTAACCAACTTACGTACTAGGTATCAAGACACATCACCTGAGCAACGACCAAAACAAAAGTCCCAAGGAGTGGCTGTGCCGAGGCCAGGCCGAGGAGCAGTGAGCCTCGTCACCACCTTCTTTTCCGACGCTTGTTCACTGTCTTCATCTCTGGTGACATCCATCTGAAGGTGATGCTCTGCGGGAGGGGTGGGAGGAGGACTCCAGCTCCCAGAGACTTTTTCACACTGATCCACAGAGGCTCCCCAATAAAGGTAGCAGTTCTGGAAGAACCTACTGCCTTCTGAAGGGTACTTATCAGACCCTCACTGTCTCCACACCTTTACTACAAAAGGTCAGCCAAATCCTCCTGAGGCTGATGGTAGATTATGCTCGAGGCTTCCCTCCCCCTCGCCGAGAACATCAGAAGGTCTAGGAAAGATGCATAAAGAAGCGCATCTGCACCTTCTCTTATGGGGAGTAGATATAGGGAGGGCACAGCTGAAAGGGTAGAGGGTTCTGGTTTTTTCATGTTACTTTCTATATACTGAAGATTTTTGTTGCTGTTATTAACCATTAATACATAATACTTCTATAATTAGTTAAAAATCTGGAAGGGCATGGAGGGAAGTAGGCAAGACGACCCTGGGTCTCCTCCACTGGTGTTTCTTCATCGGTGCCCGTGACCATCTCCACTGGAATTTTCAGTCTCAACTTCACCAACTCGCTAAGTCACCTTCAGACAGTCACTTAACCACTCTTAACTTCAGGTGGTTTGTCAATGAAATGGGGACAATTCCTAACTCAGTATCACTGTAAGGATCAGAGGATATTATATATTAATATCAGTGCCCACTTCATCACCAAATATGCAGTATAAGTGCCCCATAAACGACAGCTGTAACTGTGATTCTGTTTTTCCCTCTTTCGAGACTTCTGAGGTTCTCTGTTGCTCCTTCGAAGCCCCCTGCTCCTGAGGTGATGGTGGATCTGACCTGACACCGATTACCTCGTAGTATAAATGGGTGCCAGCCAAACACAGCAACTTAAGTATTCCGTGCCTCCTCGTGATTCATGCTTGTGGAAGCCCTAAGGGGATCTGGTGGAGATGAGCAAACTGGTCATCTTATTTACAACAAAGCTCATTGCAATTTACTCTTGACAACCAGTTACTGGTGTGCAGTACAGCTCGGGCCTGGCATTAGCATTCCTCTCTAAGAAGCTCAAAGCTTTGTGGATTAGAGAAGACATTCTCTTTGTCAAACCTTTTGTTTTCTCTGCTGAGTACTGAAGCTCTTGCGGTATTACATTCTTTCTTTTCAGCCCTTCCAAGGACACAAACTGATGGTAGGATTCAAACAGCATCCTAGTATTAACTGAGTCGGGCTTCCCCCGGTGGCTCAGCAGTAAAGAATCTGCCTGCAGTGCAGGAGATGCTGGCTCAACCCCAGGGGCGTGAAGACCCCCTGGAGAAGGAAATGGCACCCACTCCAGTATTCTTGCCTGGCAAACCCCATGGAGAGAGGAGACTGGTAGGCTACAGTCCATGGGGTCGCAACACAGCCAGACATGACATCGAATAAACAACAACAAAAAAGTCACTGAGTTCTTGCTGTACAAGGACACAGGCGTCACAGACAGAAGACACGGGCCCATCTGAATGGGGCACAGAGCCTGGACATACTGTCAAGGACTCTGGACTCGACACTTCTAACATAAAGACTGCAGGGCTACAGGCCTGCTCTGATCTTAACCAGGCGCCAAGAATTCAGAGACGGGTCTCATTCTGCCTTCGCGGCCACTGAGCAAAAACAGCACAGATGAGGTCATTTCTCAGGCAGGGGTGGAAATAAGACTTGCTGGGTCTCCCTGTTGCTCAACCTCCCGGGCCACACTGAACAAGGACAGTTAGGCCTGATGTGTCCCTAAAGGGGTGACCCCTCTCCGTCTGAGTCACCCAAGTGCTCTATGATAAACTGCAGAGTGGAAAGGCGAGTCCTGTTGCACTGATTACTTGCTCATTTTTCACAGACTGGTCTTTGATGAGACCGAGGTACTCTTTTCAAGGAGGCAGGGGAGTGGGGGTAGCGGAGAAGCAGAGAGGAGGGCGGGGCTGCCTCCACTGGGGAAGCACTCTGGGGGTTAGGTTCAGGCTGAGCCACCAGGCCTGAACAGCCATGCCGTGTCCACCAGCTAGAAACCTCTCCTTCCAAGAGGCTGGGCTATTATGAGAACAGTGAGAACAGGCTTCGTTTTTCAACCATGCCTCCTGTGGGAGCACTCCACCATCACCTGAAGGAAGCAATCATTCTTTCCCATAAAGTGAAGTTGCTTAATATGCTGCCGGGACAGTCTGTAAAGACATCCCGTCTTTGTTCCCTTGAGCAAAGAGCTGAGTCTAACTTAGCATATTACATAACACTGTAGGTCACATTTATTTTGACTACCTGATGTATGATACACTAAAACTTAGCTAACCCAGAGAAAATTTCACTGGAAAACCTGTATTGCTGAAGGTTTCTGCATACCTTTCCACTTTTACTATCATAGTCAGTGTTACATAAGTTACTAAGCTAAGCTAAGCTAAGCTAAGCTAAGTCACTACAGTCGTGTCCGACTCTGTGTGACCCCAATAGACAGCAGCCCACCAGGCTTCCCCGTCCCTGGGATTCTCCAGGCAAGAACACTGGAATGGGTTGCCATTTCCTTCTCCAGTGCATGAAAGTGAAAAGTGAAAGGGAAGTCGCTCAGTCATGCCCGACTCTTAGCAACCCCATGGACTGCAGCCTACCGGGCTTCTCCGTCCACAGGATTTTCCAGGCAAGAGTACTGGAGTGGGGTGCCATTGCCTTCTCCACATAAGTTACTAGTATCTATAATAAAGAAATAAAGTATCTATAATAAAGAAATAATGCAAGACAGTCACTAACCAATAAGGAAAAATGTTAGCTAGAAACCGTGAGATAATAAATCACATGAATATAGGCAATCATATAAAAAGGGAAGTTTTCATCTAACAAGGGGTCACGGATTCAAAAAAGCTAACACTTTCTAAAAAGAGGCAGACATATTAATACTCTACTACTGCAAAAAAAATTATCACAAGTTTTTCTAGAAAGCAATATGGCAGGAGGTATCAAACATTCAAAGAATTGGTGCCTTTGATTCAACAAATCTATTTCTAAGGATTAATGCCAAAGAAATAATCAGAGATGTAGGCAAATATTTATCTGCAAAAGATACTCATTACAGCATCATATATAAGAAAAAATTAGAAGCAACTTTCCAGTCCAAGAAAGAAGTGATTAAATAAATTATGGTGTAATCATCTGCTAGAATATTATAAACCAGAAAATCGTCATTTCAAAGAATATTTTTCATTGGGAAAAAAATAATCATAGTCTAACATTAAGGAATAAGCATGGTCTAAAACTGTGACTAATTCTATATATATGCAAAAGTAATTGAGAAAAATGGAGCTAAAGTTAGTCCTTCTCTCTAGATGACAACTTTATGAATTATGTTTATTTTCCTCTTTGTGGTTTTTATTTTTGCTAGATTTTCTACTGTGAGCAAGTACCACTTTGATAAGTACAAAAATTATGAAAACAACGATAATAGTTACATATGTGCTTCAACTATAATATACTCTTCAGCAAGGCATGAAACCTTGTAATTTCAAGGTTAGCCTACACCTTAATAAAAAAAAACCCAAAGAGCTTCAGATGTTTTTTCCTACCCAGAAAATTGCCTTAAATGGGCGACTACTGAAGATTTTTGAAAGAAATATGCACATACCTTCCAACCCTTGACATTTACTGAAAGGCATGAATTACACTCTGAAATACGTCACTTGTCACCAACACTGACAGTAAGTTGCTCTTAAATATGTATGACCTTTCAACAAATGCCAGGAAGGAATGGGTCTACTACAGACAAATGCATTTTTAGTTTTGTCCAAGGGAGCTCAAGAGGCATTAGAACTTTATATTATAGCTTAGGTGGAGGCATAAGCCTCCCAGACTTGAAAGCCACAGTAATCAAAACAGCATGGTACTGGCACAAAAACAGACATGTGGATCACTGGGATAGAACAGAGAGCCCAGAAATAACCCACACACCTCTGGGCAATCAATCTTCACCAAAGGAAGAAAGAATACGTGATGGGGAAAAGACAGTCTCTTTGCAAGCAGTACTGGGAAAGCTGGACAGTCGCATGTAAATTAACGAAGTTGGAACTCACCTTCACACTACACGCAAAAATAAACTCAAAATGGCTTAAAGAGTTAAACACGTGACACCATAAAACTCCTAGAAGAGCACATAGGCAAAACATTCTCTGACACAAATTGTAGCAATGTTTTCTTCAGTCAGTCTCCTAATGCAATAGAAATAAGAACAAAAACAAAAAAATGGGACCCAGTCAAATTACACACTTTTGCACAGCAAAGGAAACCATAAACAAAACAACCACCTACGAACTGGAACAAAATATTTGCAAATGATGCGACTGACAAGGGCTTAACTCCCAAAATATACAAGCAGCTCATACAACTCAATAATTTAAAAAAACAATAACAAAAAATGAGCAGAAGATCTAAATAGACATTTCTCCAAAGAAGACATACAGATGACCATCAGGCACATGAAAAGATGCTCAGCACCACTGATCATTAGAGAAAAGCAAATCAAAACTACAATATAACCTCACACCAGTCAGAATGGCCATCATTAAAAAGTCTACAAATAACAAAAGCTGCAGAGGGTATGGAGAAAAGGGAACCCTCCCACTCTGTTGGTGGGAATGTGAATTGGTGCGGCCACTGTGGAGCCCATTTTAAACTCTAAAACTAGAGTTGCCATACTGACCCTGCAACCCTACTCCTGGGACTATATTAAAGAGAAAACTATAATTTGAAAAGATCTCTGTACTGCAAAGTTCATAGCAGCACTGTTTACAATAGTCGAGCTACAGAAACAATGTAAACGTCCAGCAACAGACGCATGGATAAAGAAGATGCAGTGCGTACACGAGGAGGACCGCTCAGACAAGAAGAAAGAACTAGTGCCGCCTGCAGCGACAGGGATGAACTTAAGTTCATCATACTAAGTGAGGTCAGAAGGGGAAAAACAAACACCATATGATATCACTTATCTGTGGAATCTAAAATATGACACAAGTAAACCTATTAACAAAACAGAAACAGACCCATAGACATAAAAAACAAGCATGGTCAACACAGGGGAAGGTGGGTAGACGGGGGCCAATTAGCAGACGCGAACCATTCTACATGGAATGGACAACAAGGGCCTACTACACAGCATGGCTTTGCTGGTGGCTCAGTGGTGAAGAATCTGTAATGCAGGGGATGTGGGTTGGCTCCCTGAGTTGGGAAGATCCCCTGGAGAAGGAAATGGCAACCCGTTCCAGTATTCTTGTCTGGGAAAGCCCATGGACAGAGGAGCCTGGCAGGTTACATTCCATGGGGTCACAAGAGTCGGACCCGACTTACTGACAAAACCACCATCAGCACCACTGTATGGGCCAGTGAACTGTACTCAATATTCTGTGATAAACCATGATGTAGAAGAATGTGAAAAAGAATGTATGTCTGCGTATAACTGGATCACCTTACACCAGAAGCTAAGGTAACATTGTATCTCAACTATATTTTGACTTAAAAAACAAAACAAAACTACAGTTTAGCATATTCTGTGAAGCTGCTGAAAAACACACTTTTGCATATCTCAGGAATGCTTCTGTTGTCCGGAGCAGTTGGTGGTTTACTTCATCCCAGCGCTTTCCCCGTCACCCAAGGCTTGAAATGGCTGGTCAGGATGAACCCTCTCCTCATCCCTTGCCATCTAAAACAAGGTTACTCGGTGGTCCCAACCCTGGATCCCAGGGCCCCACGGGGAGCAGGTCGGGGTGGGGACACGGGAGTACGGTAAGTGAACTGTTCATCTTGACACATATATACACAGTTCTGTTTATGTCTATGTAGATATGCACCAGCTCATGAAAATATTTAAGCTAAAAGAGTTTGCTTTTTTAAACAATTTTAATTAAAACCAATGTATTCTTATCTTCTGGTAGTATAAATATCATTCAGTAGTATAAATATCATTCATTCATGTCCAGACAGCCGTCAAAGGAGGTTGACAGTTGTGACGTGCCTTTATCTCCAGCATTTTCTCTTATGTGTTTTTCCCATGTATGTGCAATTACAAGAGATTAAGAAAACACTTTTCTTTTATGCTAGTAATAGCTTAATAGAGCCAAGAGAGATAGCAACTCACAAAGTCCTAAGGGAACAAGGCACCCAGAAACTGCTCCCTTATCAGAAATTGTTCAGTAACTAATCCCTCAAATAGAGTGTCCATCATTACAAAGGACTGTGGTGGGCACCAAGGGGGAAGGTCAAAGAAATGGGGAGTGGCGAGGTAAATAGATATAGAATCTGCCCTCAAGGAGGCTGTCTATCCCTGCTCCAGAGAAACCAAAGTCAGACAAGAGTGAATGCATGTAACGCAGAGGTCACCTTTATGAAAGTTGTCTAGGCAGACATATTAAGAATTCAAAAAGTCATAAATTTTTATGATTATTCTCAGATGATCTGAAATGCAGGGACAATCTTATGAATACAAACAGCAACTTGCAGTATTATTTCTTAAGTGCTTTCTAACTGCAGAGTACTGTGCTTGGTGCCTTATGTATACATCATCTCAAGTCCTCAGAATGACCTGGTAATAAGCAGCCACGAAATTAAAAGACGCCTGCTCCTTGGAAGGAAACCTATGACAAACCTAGACAGTGTGTTAAAATGCAGAAGCGTCACTTTGCTGACAAAGGTCCGTTTAGTCAAAGCTATGGTTTTTCCAGGAGTCGTGTATAGATTTGAGAGTTGGACCACAATGAAGGCTGATCTCCAAAGAATTGATGCTTTCGAACTGTGGTGCTGGAGCAGACGCTTGAGAGTCTCTTGGACTGCAAGGAGATCAAACTAGTCAATCCTAAAGGAAATCAAACCTGAATATTCATTGGAAGGATTGATGTGGAAGCTCCAATACGTTGGCCACCTGATGCAAAGAGCTGACTCACTGGAAAAGACCCTGGTGCTAGGAAGGACTGAAGGCAAAAGAAGTGGGCAGTGGAGGATGAGATGATTCGATAGCATCACTGACTCAATGGACATGAATCTGAGCAAACTCTGGGGGACAGTGAAGGACCGGGGAGCCTGGTGTGCTACAGTCCACGGGGTCTCAGAGTCAGACACAACTTAGCAACTGAACAAGGACAACAAAGCAGGATGTTAGTAATCCCCGCTTCACGGATGAAGAAAGATGACGTCCTCATACACATGCGCACACGTGAAATGCCATGGAGCCGTTACAATGGGATTGATGAAATACTTGATATAGTTGCCTGCGCTGTTTACAAAGAAAACTTTAAAAATATAATCAACCTCTATTAGCAAATAAAATTAAACCATAAAAGCAAGCAAACTTACTGTATATTATAAACATATCAAACTATAAAATAGTGTTTATTACTGCATTTACAAGACCATGAGTGATTTTTTTTTTCTTCCTTTCATATCTCTCTACACTGCAAATGATGGGGATAGTCACTATTTAGACTGAAATGCTGAGGCAGCGAGGTGATACAACCAGTCCCTGTGGCCAGCCTCCCCCGCCCGACCCCCAGTCAACTCCCACTGCAAGTGGTCCCCCCAAAATGGCAGCAACCAGAAAACTCAAGTGACACATATCATACTTGTGTCAATATAGTAGGGAGGGGTAGAAAGCACTTCCAACTTTAACATCAACCTCTAAGTGAACAATCGCCTTCCTTTTCAAGTAACAGAGCAAAGACATCTCAAAGAGCCTTTAAAGAAAGGTATATAAACACCAAGCGGAGTAAAAACAAACGCCCTTCCTTAGCATCCCTGTTACGTATCCTGTGGGTGAAATACGCTTCATTGCCACTGCAATAGGGTCTACTTGCGGCGCCACTGAAGTGATGTTTAGTTACCATGTCAACACTGAGCATCTCCTTTATCATCCCTTTCAGATCAGATCAGTCGCTCAGTTGTGTCCGACTCTTTGTGACCCCATGAATCGCAGCACGCCAGGCCTCCCTGTCCATCACCAACTCCCGGAGGTCACTCAGACTCACATCCATTGAGTCAGTGATACCATCCAGCCAACTCATCCTCTGTCGTCCCCCTCTCCTCTTGCCCTCAATCCCTCCCAGCATCAAAGTCTTCTCCAATGAGTCAACTCTTCGCGTGAGGTGGCCAAAGTACTGGAGTGTCAGCTTTAGCATCATTCCTCCCAAAGAAATCCCAGGGCTGATCTCCTTCAGAATGGATCGGTTGGATCTCCTTGCAGTCCAAGGGACTCTCAAGAGTCTTCTCCAACACCACAGTTCAAAAGCATCAATTCTTCGGTGCTCAGCCTTCTTCACAGTCCAACTCTCACATCCATACATGACCACAGGAAAATCCATAGCCTTGACTAGACGGACCTTTGTTGGCAAAGTAATGTCTCTGCTCTTGAATATGCTATCTAGGTTAGTCATAACTTTCCTTCCAAGGAGTAAGTGTCTTAATTTCATGGCTGCAGTCACCATCTGCAGTGATTTTGGAGCCTAGAAAAATAAAGTCTGACACTGTTTCCACTGTTTCCCATGAAGTGATGGGACCAGATGCCATGATCTTCATTTTCTGAATGTTGAGCTTTAAGCCAACCTTTTCACTCTCCACTTTCACCTTCATCAAGAGGCTTTTGAGTTCCTCTTCACTTTCTGCCATAAGGGTGGTGTCATCTGCATATCTGAGGTTATTGATATTTCTCCCAGCAATCTTAATTCGAACTTGTGTTTCTTCCAGTCCAGCATTTCTCATGATGTACTCTGCATATAAGTTAAATAAACAGGGTGACAATATGCAACCTTGACGTACTCCTTTTCCTATTTGGAACCAGTCTGTTGTTCCATGACCAGTTCTAACTGTTGCTTCCTGACCTGCATACAGATTTCTCAAGAGGCAGATCAGGTGGTCTGGTATTCCCATCTCTTTCAGAAGTTTCCAGTTTCTTGTGATCCACACAGTCAAAGGCTTTGGCATAGTCAATAAAGCAGAAATAGATGTTTTTCTGGAACTCTCTTGCTTTTTCCATGATCCAGCAGATGCTGGCAATTTGATCTCTGGTTCCTTTGCCTTTTCTAAAACCAGCTTGAACATCAGGAAGTTCACGGTTCACATATTGCTGAAGCCTGGCTTGGAGAATTTTGAGCATTACTTTACTAGCGTGTGAGATGAGTGCAATTGTGCAGTAGTTTGAGCATTCTTTGGCATTGCCTTTCTTTGGGATTGGAATGAAAACTGACCTTTTCCAGTCCTGTGGCCACTGCTGAGTTTTCCAAATTTGCTGGCATATTGAGTGCAGCACTTTCACAGCATCATCTTTCAGGATTTGGAATAGCTCAACTGGAATTCCATCACCTCCACTAGCTTTGTTTGTAGTGATGCTTTCTAAGGCCCACTTGACTTCACATTCTAGGATGTCTGGCTCTAGGTCAGTAATTACATGTCATGATTATCTGAGTCATGAAGCTCTTTTTTGTATAGTTCTTCTGTGTATTCTTGCCACCTCTCCTTAATATCTTCTGCTTCTGTTAGGTCCATACCATTTCTGTACTTTATCGAGCCCATCTTTGCATGAAATGTTCCTTTGGTATCTCTGATTTTCTTGAAGAGATCCCTAGTCTTTCCCATTCTCTTGTTTTCCTCTATTTCTTTTCATTGATCACTGAAGAAGGCTTTCTTATCTCTTCTTGCTATTCTTTGGAACTCTGAATTCAGATGCTTATATCTTTCCTTCCTTTTCTCCTTTGCTTTTCACTTCTCTTCTCTTCACAGCTATTTGTAAGGATTCCCCAGACAGCCATTTTGCTTTTTTGCATTTCTTTTCCATGGGGATGGTCTGGATCCCTGTCTCCTATACAATGTCAAGAACCTCATTCCATAGTTCATCAGGCACTCTATCTATCAGATCTAGGCCCTTAAATCTATTTCTCACTTCCACTGTATAATCATAAGGGATTTGATTTAGGTCATACCTGAATGGTCTAGTGGTTTTCTCTACTTTCTTCAATTTCAGTCTGAATTTGGCAATGAGGAGTTCATGGTCTGAGCCACAGTCAGCTCCTGGTCTTGTTTTTGCTGACTGTACAGAGCTTCTCCATCTTTGGCTGCAAAGAATATAATCGATCTGATTTCGGTGTTGACCATCTGGTGATGTCCATGTATAGAGTCTTCTCTTGTGTTGTTGGAAGAGGGTGTTTGTTATGACTAGTGCATTTTCTTGGCAAAACTCTATTAGTCTTTGCCCTGCTTCATTCTGTATTCCAAGGCCAAATTTGTTACTCCAGATGTTTCTTGACTTTCTACTTTTGCATTCCAGTCCCCTATAATGAAAAGGACATCTTTTTTGGGTGTTAGTTCTAAAAGGTCTTGTAGGTCTTCATAGAACCATTCAATTTCAGCTTCTTCAGCGTTACTCGTCATCCCTTTAGGGGTTTTTAAAAATCCACTCTGCCAAAGGTAGCCCCAAAGTGTTCTCCTCCATGAACATTTGGAGGGGGGAACAATTCAAATCATTCATTTATAAGAGAAATGATCCATTTTCCAAACTGCTTAGAAGAGACTGCACGAAAGCATATCTTCTGAAAATGTAGTTCAGAATTACATCACAGCACGTGCATATCCTCAAACCACAAGCACATAAACAGCAATTATTCAACCACTTGAGTGCTTACAAAGTGTGGAGGGTTTCACTGCCTCATATGAGTGAATGGCCAAAAGTAGTGATCCATGAAGAGATGTTTTAAATGTGGATTTCTCAAATTAGAAATGGTACAAGAAAGTTAAAACCACTTTGGATCATTTTCTCATGGCATATAGTAGTCCCATCTCTTAATATGCAATAAACATTACAGACATCATGGAAATCTTTGGCCAAATGAAATCACTATTTCAAATACTACAATTACACATGCCATTAATTTCAAACTCCCATATGACAGTTCACAGGAACTTTTAATCACTTTCTTCAACTTTTATATAAATGGTCATGTTTGTTATCTTCCCATGACTAGTCCAGCATAAAGTGGTAGGTAATAACCTGAACCCCTAAGACCCTTACCTCAAGGACTGTGGAAGCTATAACCATAGGAATGTGTACAAAACTATAACCAAAGGAGTAGGTACTTGTATTCAGACCAAAAATACAGAGAGCTCAAGTTCACGTTATATAAAGTTTAAATAGTCCTTAAAGGCTCTGGCTGAACAAAAGTCTATATATGAATCATTTCCTCATTATCTCTTATCACAACCCCACAGACACTGTTTTATGAGCAGATATTTGTAAAAAAAAAAAAAAAAAAAAAAAAGATTTTAAACACACACACACACAATAAAAGAAGTCATACTATTGTTACTTAAAAGAGCATTTGGTCTTTGTCAATAAATTATTTGTGTGTATTTATTCATTAAAAAAGGTCCCAGAAAAATGTCCAATGGGAAATAAATATACTCACAGGACAATACAGAATCAGCACAATACATGCCTGCTTTCAAATTTACCATACAACTAAATTCATATTTCATTTTCAACTTTCACTGATGTTAAATATTTATGTAGGTATCCTACTTACTTATGTAATTGAAATAATTAACATAACCCTAAAGCTGTAAGTTTTCAAAGACCAAGTTATGCCTAATATAGTTGTAAATTCCCTTACCAAATGCTCCACAGAATTCCTGCCTAGAGAAGTGTTACTAGCTGGAAAATATTCATTTGAAGTGTTTAGCACCAAGGGTAATAAACTTGTAGCCAAAGTGAAGGGGGCAGGAATCCCAAGAGGTTGTTCAGGCAGGAACTACAGGCGGGGCAAATGCGTTAGTAACAGAAGCATAAATGAGTCTAAGGAAGAGTTCACTATGCAGGACTCTCCCATGTCTCCATCAGAGAGGAGAGCCTCATCCCCTGCCTTTGGGCTCCTGTGGGCAAGAGAATCCCGGGCTGGTTGGTAGTAGGCTTGAATCTAAAGGGTCCTATGGGTCCTAAAGAACTGTGGGACCTAAATGCTCAATCTTCCCCAAAGAAGATCTTTGAAAACCAGAGTCCGATCCTACTATTTAAGCAGTATGTTGGGCTTCCCAGGTGGCGCCAGTGGTAAAGAATCCACCTGCCAATGCAGGAAACGTAAGAGACTCGGGTTTGATCCTTGGGTTGGGAAGATCCCCTGGAGGAGGGCTTGGCAACCCACTCCAGTGTTCTTGCCTGGAGAATCCCATGGACAGAGGAGCCTGGCAGGCCGCAGTCCATGGGGTCACACAGAGTCGGACACAACTGAGCATCTGAGTACACCATAAGCAACGTGTGCGCTATACTCTAGCAGAAACAGAGGAAATGTGCTCAACCTGGTGACTGACCAGGCCAGAGAAGGCAGTTCATGCAGGGCACAGAGAGAACCACCACATAAGAAGTCTTGCGTCGCAAAGAATGTGAATCCTATGACAAATGAGGAGGTTGCTGAGATTTATCATGGAAACATTTCTTTAAATTCAAGTATAGTTTTGGGGCTTTCCTGGTGGCTCACAAGTAAAGAAGCCGCCTGCTAATGCAGGAGATGCAGATTCCGTCCCTGGGTTGGGAAGATCCCCTGGAGGAGGAAATGACAACAATCCACTCCAGTCTTCTTGCCTGGGAGATCGCATGGACAGAGGAGCCTGGTGGATTACAGTCCACGGGGTCGCAAAGACTCAGACAAGACTTAGGAGCTAAACAAGAACGACAGTTGCCTTATAACGTTGTTTTAATTTCTGGTGTACGGCAAAGGGATTCAGTTATAAAACATGCAACAGTTTGCCTCTGTTAATCCCCAACTCCCAATCCATCCCTCCACAACTCACGCTTCGGTAACCACAGATCTATATCATTGAAACATTCAAATATTCCCCATAAGTGCCTCCTCCTCCTTCTTAGAACAGTCTCCTGCTCACCTTTTGCCAGGGACCTGTGGAAGGCTTATTCATTCTTATGCTCACTTGGCAGGACCTACACTCTGGTGGTGTTTGCTCACAGTAATGATTAACTAGAACAATCTGGCAATGGCACCCCACTCCAGTACTCTTGCCTGGAAAATCCTATGGACAGAGGAGCCTGGTGGGCTGCAGTCCATGGGGTCACTAAGAATCCAACACAACTGAGCGACTTCACTTTCACTTTTCATTTTCATGCATTGGAGAAGGAAATGGCAATCCACTCCACTGTTCTTGCCTAGAGAATCCCAGGGACGGGGGAGCCTGGTGGTCTGCCGTCTATGGGGTCTCATAGAGTCGGACCGACTGAAGCGACTTAGCAGCAGCAGAACAATCTGGAACACCTTGGCATACCCTCCCTGTCATACATGCACTCAGACAAGGCCTCCACTACGATGCAGACGTGTGGCTGCCAGCGCCCAGCGTCGCCGACGTGAGGAGTTCCTGCGAGGAGGGTCTCACCGCGTGCACGCGTCAGGGCCACCTGGCGGGCTGGGCCCAAGCCCCAAGTTTGTGATGCGGATCTGAGGCTCGACCTGATAACCTGCGTTTCTAACAACCTGCTCACCTGGTACCCCAGTCTGGGAAGCACGGAGGTTCTGCCTTGTCTTCCTTCCTTCTCCAGGACCCAGCGCAAGGAGCCCATTGAACTCAGTACCTCCGCCAGCCTCCAGGCCTCCGTTCCTGAGAGCACGGGCGGAGCGGACAGACAGCCTCCTCTCAGCTGGGCATCGAGGGCTCTGCCTGTCCTGCGGGGCTTCCCCTGGCCACTGCCCACACTTCCTGGAGTCACAGGAAGGGCAGCTCACAAGGCCGGCCTGTAATTACAGTTTACAGTCGGAGCTGTGTTGTTTTGTTCTGTTCGATGTGGGGGGGTGGGGGTGGGAGCTGAGTAAAGGCAAGTCAGTTCTTGTCCATTTTTAAGAACCACCACCTTGTAATAAGAGGACAGTTGCAAGTACCCTGTAATTATAACAGCCCATCAGGGGCTCCTTTCTAAAGGAGACAGGGCGGACCTCCCTTGCAGTCCAGTGGTTGGGAGTCCACCGGACATGGGTTCTATTCCCGGTCCAGGAGGATCCCACATGCCTTGGGGCAACTAAGCCCGACTGTCACAACTACTGAGCCCTCACTCCAGAGCCTTCCAGCTGCAACTACACCAGAAAGCCTGTGCTCTGCAACTAGAGAGCGGCCCCTACTCACCACAAGCAGAGAAAGCCCCCGTGCAGCATCGGAGACCCAGCACAGCTAACAGGAAATAAATACATGCTTTTAAAAAATAAAGGAAATGAGGCAAGGGGACAAATTCTGAGGCGCAACCCCTCATCAGTTTGTTCTGAGTCTGGTGGACAGTGATACCTGCTCATTTAAAAGTCAAACCAACTCAAACTTCTTGCAAAGATACATTCGTGGGACGTTCCTGGCGGTCCAGTGGTGAAGACTCTGAATTTCCAATGCAGAGGGCTCAGCTTGGATCCCTGGTCAGGGAACTAGACCCCAAGTGCAGCACCACACACACACACAAAAGATACATTCATAATTGCTCTCGATTATATTTCTTTTTTTTTTTTTAAATAAACTATGTCCCTCGACTTTCCCATTTATAAAGTCAGTAGCCTAAAACAACAGGTAAGCAGACTCCAAGTCACACTAAATCACTAAGAACTCCCCAAGTCACCACTCTGACTCTGAGGTCCATCCCTCGGTTCACGTCACCTGTGCCCTCAGGATGCAAAGAAGCAACGCTGTTCCAGCTTAAGGACTCTGAACTCGATGCCAAAGTGGACCCAATACTGAGCTGTGTGGAACTAGAAGAGAGAACGAATTCTAAGGCAGACGACTACTCAGGGGATTCAGCCTTTATTAACTACACAGGGAGAAAAAGATACTTTTAATTAACTGTAGAAGAGCCCTGGGTTCTCAGAGCACAGACTGTGTTTGACGTCTGCTCCGGGTGCCGGGAGGGTCTCGGGAACCCTGGACATCCGAGACAGACACTGCTGAGACCCCCAGTGTTGGGTGCTCAGCCACAAGGGTCTCCAAGAAGGAGCTGCCCTGCAGATGAGAGAACAGCAACTGTGCCGACAGGGGCCAACTTTGCTGGGCAGGCAGGGCATGTGGCGAGAGAAGAGGGAGTCCAAGGACAGCTCACCAGCTCCTGCACACACAAGTGCTGAGCTCTCACCCGCGCGCTCACTACGTGCCAAGCACTGTCCCAGACTTTCCGTACGCTCCTTCCTTTAACCTAGCTAGGAACATTCTAGACTTCTCAGCGATGGGAGCGATAGTGGTACCAGAGGTACCTCGGGGCGGACCCTGAGCCCAGTTCAGTTTTCACTGTAAGACTCTGTCTTCTCCTGGGCAAGATTTCTCTGAGAGGAAGGCATTCCTGCCGCAGAGGAGGCTAACACGAGACATGGCACCATCTCGAGAGGTGACTCAGGTGCCAGCCACTCAGCGAAGCAGCTGCCGGGCCACCGGGCAGTCAGGAGGCCAACGTCTTGAAACTGGCACTGGCCTGAATGCAGCAAGAATGGACCAGTGAAACAGTTCTCCGGGTTACAGGCTCCACTGGGTCCCCTCAAAACGGTATGAGATCCTAATCCCAGAGCCTCAGAATGTGACCTTCTGAGAAAAAAGGGTCTTTATAGAGATAGTCAAGTGAAGAGAAGCTCGTCGGGTCGGACTCTAATCCAGTCTGACCGTACTCTCGGAAGCGGGGAAAACCTGGGCAGACGTGCACACCAGAATGAAGACACGAGGGAGACGACGGCCACGCAAGCGGAAGGATGCTAACAAGGACCGCCTCCAACACCAGAGGAGAGAAACTCGAGGAAGTCCTCCCTAACCTTGGGGACTGCATGGCTCTGATTTCGGATCTGCAGCCTCCAGAACTGAGACAATACAGTTCTGTTGTAAGCCACCCTGTTTGTGGCACTTCTCCCTGGCAGCTTTAGGAAACAAGGCATCCTTTACTGGAAACCCCAGAGGCCAACTGTGTTCCAGAACTTCTTTCTCATTTTAGATGGTCCTGACTATTTAAGTTACTGCATAACATCCCCAGTGGGGGTCTGGGGTCAGGACCCATAGCCAAATATGTATAAATACTTGTATTATGTGTTTTACATAAAATCAGAAATACTCTCAAGTCCATTGATGTCAGGTTTTGCCACCAAATGAGTTTCCTATAAACCTACAACAACGTTTTCTTTCCAGGGCTTTTTGGATCTTTGAACTGCATGGAATTATGGACCTATACTTAGTTCAATTCCTGGGTTGGGACTATCCCCTGGAGGAGAGCATGGCAACCCACTCCAGCATTCTTGCCTGGAAAATTCCATGGCCAGAGGAGCCTGGTGGGCTACAGTCCATGGGGTCTCAGAGTTGGACATGACTAAGCGACTGAGCACGTATACACACTAATCTGTACAGCAACACTTAAAGTATGTTGATGCCGCCTTGCCCACCGCATTCAGACTGCCCTCCAAGGCACAAAGAACTGCCTATGGAATTCTAGAATTGCTCGGGCAGACAAAAAACACTTCCCCAACTCTCAAATAAATTGGCCAAACATTTAAAGTTCTGTCTTCAAAGCTATTAAACACACAAACAAACCACCAGAGACTTGACGTTTCCATGATGGTGAGCCCTGCACAATATCACCATAGGGCTTTTTAGAAGAGAATTTCAGAAGAGCGGCAAAAACAATTTGCTTCACAGCCTTATGACCAGAAGGAGAAGCTACAGTCAACTGAAGGAGGGCTAGCTTATGACAAAGCCCCGCCCCAACGGCAGGAAGATGAGCCATGCAGCACGTTTCCAGTTAACCAGACAAGTGCATGGCAGGTCCTCATATTTGGGCCTCCAGAGCCTCTGTGTTGTCAAGAAGAGAATTTACAGAAGAAATGAAGTCTTCATCAGCAGTAAAAGTCTTGACTGATCTCCTCACCAGCATGAACAGCATATTTTCAAAGCAGGATGAACAAGGAGATTTTTCCCTGCATTCAGGTATTTTAAAATTCTCCCTTCAGGTACCATGTTGGATGAGACTGGATACCAAAGGATCTTTAAAGAGAGGCTGGGGTAGGTTCTAGAATTACATAAGCTGTGTTTCGTACCCACACCACGCCCACCTTGTCAGGGTGTTATAGCTTATGCTACAAGAAGACTTTGCTTTATGGATATATGTGTTTCTCCCTGTCCCAGTGACCCTAAAGGAGAAAGTACCAAATCATCACAGGCTAAGGGCACCAAGGACAGATTAAGACAATCTATGTAGAAAAAAATGCAACTTTCCCAGAAGAACTATGGAGGTCAGATCTCTGGTATACTGAAACTTGTTTCACTTTTTCCCCATGCTTAATCCATCACTGATGAGAGACGTCTTAATACATCTTTTGTTACCTGAACGTTATTGACCAGAGACGTTTCAGTACTCACCTACATAACAAGTTGCTGGCCATAAGCACTAGTTTCTGCAAAACAGGACGCATCAGTAATGAGTTAAGAATTTCTATGAGGCACTAAGTGCAGAATCCACTTAAACTACCTTGTCAGTAACAGCCACATGTGTTTGATTCCCCAGATATACCAACCCACCACCTTCAAAGTTAGCCCACTCATGCCTGGTGCCTACCTGCTTATGGGAGATCCTTTCTCTCTTCTCCACTTCCTCCTGTGGAAATGCTTGATCCTTCCAGGCTTCAGGCAGCCAGTACCCCTCCTCATCTTCCTAGAACAACGCCCTGTAATAACCAGCCTCTCTGTTCTCTGCATTCCGACAGTCGTGGCTGTGGAGGCCAGTTCTCTGCGGTGACTTATGTGCCTTTCTGTACTGATGGTCCTTTTTCAAGTGTGTAAATCTTAACACTCTTAAATCAGGTGCACGTCTCTTATATCTACTTCTTAGGCTAGACTGCATTTTCCATAGGACCTTGCAGAGAACGTGCCCTCAGTAAGTATTCCTTCCTTCCTTGACTTCCTACTCATCATATGACAGGGTAACTTCTCCCCAGGGTCAAAGGTTTTCTTGCCTCAGCTGCCAAAACATGGAATTCTCATCACATACCTGATACTGATCAACTAGACACATAATGTGTTTTCCATGCAAAATCTCCTTCAATTAAACTTCCTTTCTTTTCTTCACTTTTCCACAATGTGGGAGCCACAGAGTCCTTTCCTACATTGTCCTGAGTTATAAGCTCAAACTCAAAGAAATAAGAAAACCAAAAAAATCTCACAGTGAACCTCATTTTCAGTAATAAAATGACCTAATACCTCAAACTAACAGTAGTGGGGCTTCCCTGGTGGCTCCTGCAGTGCGGGACACCCAGGTTCGATCCCTGGGTGGGGAAGATCTTCTGGAGAAGGAAATGGCACCCCACTCCAGTATTCTTGCCTGGAGAATTCCATGGATGGAGGAGCCTGGAGGGCTACTGAAGGGGGAGGAGGGGCGGGTCACAAAGAGTTGGACTGAGAGACTTCATGAATGCCAAACTAACAGTATGAATCACCTTTGATTAACAAAAGCAAAAACTTTTAACACATGAATTATGCAACTGACACATTCTTGTATGAGAAAGTTAAATATTCAAATCTAAAGGACACAAAAAATATTAATGGCTGGGGACTAACTTAGGGAGACGATAACAGTTACTTCCAGACACCCTGATTACACTGTTGATAAGCACTTATAAACTGGAGAGTTCATATTTTTAACATGTATCACTAGCTCATTATGCACCATTATGAAATTTTTATTCCAACTGTACAAGTTCTCAGTATTTTTTTCCCATGCTTTTGTTGTCTGCCACTGATCTTTTCCCCAAGCCTGAAAAGGTTTCCTTTCATAATAAAGATGTGTAAACCTCAATATGGATGTGAATTTTCACACCCCAAACTCTTAAACAGCCTTTAATAAAAGCACATAATTGAGAAAACATTCATTGTAATTAGCCTCAAAGTTTTTTATTGTAGTGTAGCTGATTTGCGATATTGAATTAGTTTCAGGTGTAGAACAAAGCGATGCAGTTACATAATGTATTGGGTTGGCCAGAAAGTTTGCCTCACAAGGTGTTACAGAAAAACCTGAACCAACATTTTGGCTGTGTGTGTGTGTGTATTCTTTTGCAGATGCTTTTCCATTATAGGTTATTACCAGATATTGAATATAATTTAATAATATAATAGAGTTTTGCCAAGAAAATGCACTAGTCATAACAAACACCCTCTTCCAACAACACAAGAGAAGACTCTATACATGGACATCACCAGATGGTCAACACCGAAATCAGATTGATTATATTCTTTGCAGCCAAAGATGGAGAAGTTCTATACAGTCAGCAAAAACAAGACCAGGAGCTGACTGTGGCTCAGACCATGAACTCCTCATTGCCAAATTCAGACTGAAATTGAAGAAAGTAGGGTAAACCACTAGACCATTCAGGTATGACCTAAATCAAATCCCTTATGATTATACAGTGGAAGTGAGAAATAGATTTAAGGGCCTAGATCTGATAGATAGAGTGCCTGATGAACTATGGAATGAGGTTCTTGACATTGTACAGGAGACAGGGATCCAGACCAACCCCATGGAAAAGAAATGCAAAAAGGCAAAATGGCTGTCTGGGGAGGCCTTACAAATAGCTGTGAAAAGAAGAGAAGTGAAAAGCAAAGGAGAAAAGGAAAGATATAAGCATCTGAATGCAGAGTTCCAAAGAATAGCAAGAAGAGATAAGAAAGCCTTCCTCAGCAATCAATGCAAAGAAATAGAGGAAAACAACAGAATGGGAAAGACTAGGGATCTCTTCCGGAGAAGGCAATGGCACCCCACTCCAGTACTTTTGCCTGGAAAATCCCATGGACAGAGGAGCCTGGGGGGCTGCAGCCCATGGGATTGCTAAGAGTCGGACATGACTGAGCGACTTTACTTTCACTTTTCACTTTCACGCACTGGAGAAGGAAATGGCAACCCACTCCAGTGTTCTTGCCTGGAGAATCCCAGGGACGGTGGAGCCTGGTGGGCTGCCGTCTCTGGGGTCGCACAGAGTCGGACACAACTGAAGCGACTTAGCAGCAGCAGAGATCTCTTCAAGAAAATCAGAGATACCAAAGGAACATTTCATGCAAAGATGGGCTCGATAAAGGACAGAAATGGTATGGACCTAACAGAAGCAGAAGATATTAAGAAGAGGTGGCAAGAATACACAGAAGAACCGTACAAAAAAGAGCTTCACTACCAAGGTAATCATGACGATGTGATCAATGATCTAGAGCCAGACATCCTAGAATGTGAAGTCAAGTGGGCCTTAGAAAGCATCACTACAAACAAAGCTAGTGGAGGTGATGGAATTCCAGTTGAGCTATTCCAAATCCTGAAAGATGATGCTGTGAAAGTGCTGCACTCAATATGCCAGCAAATTTGGAAAACTCAGCAGTGGCCACAAGATTGGAAAAGGTCAGTTTTCATTCCAATCCCAAAGAAAGGCAATGCCAAAGAATGCTCAAACTACTGCACAATTGCACTCATCTCACATGCTAGTAAAGTAATGCTCAAAATTCTCCAAGCCAGGCTTCAGCAATATGGGAACCATGAACTTCCTGATGTTCAAGCAGGTTTTAGAAAAGGCAGAGGAACCAGAGATCAAATTGCCAGCATCTGCTGGATCATGGAAAAAGCAAGAGAGTTCCAGAAAAACATCTATTTCTGCTTTATTGACTATGCCAAAGCCTTTGACTGTGTGGATCACAATAAACTGTGGAAACTTCTGAAAGAGATGGGAATACCAGACTACCTGACCTGCCTCTTGAGAAATTTGTATGCAGGTCAGGAAGCAACAGTTAGAACTGGTCATGGAACAACAGACTGGTTCCAAATAGGAAAAGGAGTACGTCAAGGCTGTATATTGTCACCATGTTTATTTAACTTATATGCAGAGTACATCATGAGAAACATTGGACTGAAAGAAATGCAGGTTGGAATCAAGATTGCTGGGAGAAATCTCAATAACCTCAGATATGCAGATGACACCACCCTTATGGCAGAAAGTGAAGAAGAACGAAAAAGCCTCTTGATGAAGGTGAAAGTGGAGAGTGAAAAGGTTGGCTTAAAGCTCAACATTCAGAAAACGAAGATCATGGCATCTGGTCCCATCACTTCATGGGAAATAGATGGGGAAACAGTGGAAACAGTGTCAGACTTTCTTTTTCTGGGCTCCAAAATCACTGCAGATGGTAACTGCAGCCATGATATTAAAAGACGCTTACTCCTTGGAAGGAAAGTTATGACCAACCTAGATAGCATATTCAAGAGCAGAGACATTACTTTGCCAACAAAGGTTCGCCTAGTCAAGGCTATGGTCTTTCCTGTGGTCATGTATGGATGTGAGAGCTGGACTGTGAAGAAGGCTGAGCGCCAAAGAATTGATGCTTTTGAATTGTGGTGTTGGAGAAGACTCTTGGGAGTCCCTTGGACTGCAAGGAGATCCAACCAGTCCATTCTGAGGGGGATCAGCCCTGGGATTTGTTTGGAAGGAATGATGCTAAAGCTGAAACTCCAGTACTTTGGCCACCTCATGCAAAGAGTTGACTCATTGGAGAAGACTAATGCTGGGAGGGATTGAGGGCAGGAGGAGAAGGGGACAACAGAGGATGAGATGGCTGGATGGCATCACTGACTCCATGGATGTGAGTCTGAGTGACCTCTGGGAGTTGGTGATGGACAGGGAGGCCTCGCGTGCTGCGATTCATGCGGTTGCAAAGAGTCGGACACGACTGAGCGACTGATCTGATCTGAATATAATTTCACCTCTAGGTATTGACCACTCAGAAGAAATCACAGCCTCCAAATGACTGAGTCAGGGCCCCAAGTACACCCAGAGGCTCCCTTCACAGCCCATCCAAAGGCTGGAGCGTCTGGTTTCCTCTCTGCTCCTTCTCTCAGCCCATTCACTGAGCACTGACTATGTATGCCTCGGGCATTGGTCTAGGAACCTGCGATTCACTGGGGAAGAAAGGATTTCTTTGTGAACTTCACCCTCCCGCGAGGGGAGACAGGTGGTAAGCACACAGACGAGGAACACTACGGAGAGAAGAAACGCAGTGGCTTCCCTGGTGGTCCAGGGGCTAAGACTCTGCGCTCCCAGTGCCGGGGGCCCAGGCTGGATTCCTAGTCAGGGACTAGATCTTACATGCCACAACTATGAGTTCGAATGCAACAACTAAAGGTCAAAGATCCCACGTGCTACAACTAAGACTGGACACAGCCAAATAAATCAATAATTTTTTAAAAAGACACATAGCAGGCAAAGAGGACTGACATTGGGAGGTGGAGGCAGGCACGGGTTGGTGTTCAATTGGATGGTCCTGGAAGCTGTCTGAAAGGGTGATATTTGAATAACTTGAAGGAAATGACAAATTATTAAGTGGAACACCCTTACAAAAATTTAGCAATTGCACATTTGACAAAGATAGGTTTTTGGTTTTTTTTTTTCTCCTCCTTTAATGGCTGTCCTGGTTTAGTTGATTTAAGGCAACATAGCTGTAAGTCCATGGGGTTGCTGGGAGTCGGATACGAGTGAGCAACTTCACTTTCACTTTTCACTTTCATGCATTGGAGAAGGAAATGGCAACCCACTCCAGTGTTCTTGCCTGGAGAATCCCAGGGACGGGGGAGCCTGGTGGGCTGCCGTCTATGGGGTCACACAGAGTCGGACACGACTGAAGCGACTTAGCAGCAGCAGCAGCAGCAACATAACTGGGGGCTTCCCTAGTAGCTCAGGGGTAAAGACTCTGTCTACAACGCAGGAGGCCCAGGTTTGACCCCTGGAGCCCCTGGAGGAGGGCATCACAACCCACTCCAGTCTTCTTGCCTAGAGAATCCCATGGACAGAGGAGCCTGGTGGGCTGCTGTTCATACAGTTGCACAGAGTCGGACATAACTGAAACGACTCAACAGCAGCGGCAGCAACGTAACTGAGGGCAGGCGCCCTGGTAAGACACACCAGGCTTGTTTTCTAGATCTGCCACCCACACCTGGAAATACTCAGATGTCATGATTGCAATCCACTGATCTCACCAAGAGGAGAGTGAAAAAGCTGGCTTAAGACTCAACACTCAGAAAGCTAAGATCATGGCATCTGGTCCCATCACTTCATGGCAAATAGACGGGGAAATAGTGACTGACTTTATTTTGGGGGGCTCCAAAATCACTGCAGATGGTAGTTGCAGCCATGAAATTAAAAGATGCTTGCTCCTTGGAAGGAAAGCTATGACCAACCTAGACAGCATATTAAAAAGCAGAGACATTACTTTGCCAACAAAGGTCCGTCTAGTCAAAGCTATGGTTTTTCCAGTGGTCATGTATGGATGTGAGAGTTGGACTATAAAGAAAGCTGAGCACCAAAGAACTGATGCTATTGAATTGTGGTGTGGGAGAAGACTCTTGAGAGTCCCTTGGACTGCAAGGAGATCCAACCAGTCCATTCTAAAGGAGATCAGTCCTGGGTGTTCATTGGAAGGACTGATGCTGAAGCTCAAACTCCAATACTTTGACCACCTGATGTGAAGAGCTGACTCATTTGAAAAGACCCTGACGCTGGGAAAGATTGAAGGCGGGGGGAGAAGGGGGATAACAGAGGATGAGATGGTTGGATGGCATCACTGACTCGATGGACATGAGTTTGAGTAAACTCCAGGAGTTGGTGATGGACAGGGAGGCTTGGCTTGCTGCAGTCCGTGGGGTCACAAAGAGTCATACACGACTGAGCAACCAAACTGAACTGAATCTCAGCAAATGGTAAGGGGGGCTTTCTAATCCTGTACTTTCAAAATAGCAGTAATTTACAAGGCTTGGTTCTATAAAATGGTAAAATAAATTTTGACTTGAAAACGAGTGTTCAGTGTTGGACGTCACTCGACAGGGCTCCACTTGGCAAACAACAAAACTTGTGTCACGTCAGCGGTGCAGCCGCGAGGTCGACCCTTTGCCTCTGTATCCACGCTGCCACGCGTCTCGAGGGGGTGGAAGGGTGGAATAACTCGTCCATTCTGGACTACTCCATAGACGTGCCTGTCCCTGGCTTCCAACGTTGGCAAGAAAAGATAAATGCTAGGTGAGTGGAAATATTTTTTTCCAGGAAACATCTTTGCATTCTGGTCTAGAAGATACATGTCCCTTCTGAGCACAATAACCTGCAGCCTTCTACGGGGAGGAGTTGGCAGAGCCTTTTTAAAGCAGGTTTTCTGACCACTATCCCAGTGTCGGCCACAACTTCCAAATGAACCAAAAGACAGTCATACTGGAAAATGTTAGAAGCTGCCTCATAAGACAGCGACAGAGGAAAAAAAAAAAAGAAAGAAAGGCTTGTCTGCCCTAGCCACTGTTGTTCCCTTGCTTGGTTATCACACTGACACGTTCCCTTGGTGACTGTTGGCTGGAGCTCCCTTGGGATGCCGAGTGGCCCACGGCCCAGGCACCAGCGCACACCTGGCCCCTCCTGCTGCCCCGGGCCTCCCCAGCACCCGGCTCCCGAGTGGCTCCCCAGGGGCTCCATGCACACTTGTTGAATAAATAACTGAGCCTCATCTCAAGACTGGGAAGCCACTCAGAGACTTACTGGTGTGCTCTTCACCCGGAACTCACCAACTGCTTTTTCTTTCGTTCTCTGCCCGCACTTCTCCCCTCCCCTAAAAAAGCAGCAGCCAAGCCAGAATCAGAGCACAGCAAGAGGGCGACCTCAGGATGATGCAGGTGACACCTGGGCTGGGCAAGGGCAGGAGGCCCGCAGCTCTGGGCCGGGGAGGGGCAGGCGGCGCCCCACCCGCCAGCGCGCCTCTGAGTCTCGCTGTCGACTGCGGGTCTCAGCCTAAGTGGCTTATCGCCTGACTGAGGTGCTGGCTGCATCAGCAAAGCTTTCTGTGCTGTGTCATGCTCCGCATCTCATTTCCCCTTAACAGCCCTGCAGCGGGTGATGCCCCATCTCCTGGGGTTTGTGGGTCCCCGGAAGTGACTGGGCCCTGTTTCGGTCTCCCGACTCTCATTCTCTCTCTCTCTGACAGGCATACTTTTTAGCTGACGTAATCGTCCTAGCTGTTAAATTCTTTATTTCCTTCAGAAACAGGGTTCCTCTGGCACGCACGTGCACGCACACACAGGGAAAAATCACTGTGTGGACTCCCTGTGAATGAACAAAGAATTGAAAAAAAAATTTTAACTGGCTAATGAAATCGGGAACCATATTTTTCCCAGTCTGCTTAATTTCACCAAATAAATATTAATTGTCTTTGATGGCCATCCCCACTCAGCTCCATGCTTAAAGGCAGCTAAAGTACATATTTAAAAAGAAAATCAACCCAGTGAAGACAAGAATGAGACAGGGGAAGAAACAGTCAGCCTTTTAAAAAGAATCTGAGCTCCACAAAAACTGCAAAGTGTAAGCGAAAAAGAGGTCTCCAGCACAAAGATACTTAATAAATATTTGGTCAGGGACAGACTCAAATAAGACGACGACGGATTATTTTAAAGGAATGAACAAGGATACTCAATAGCCTTGTCAATGAGTTAAGATAGCCACACAAATGTATTACCAGATGGGTCAGTGTCCTTCAGACACACCACTCACGAACCTCACATGCAATCACGCCCTTGAAAACCTCAATCCAACAGGGCAGGAAAGAAAAAGTGGGAGATGTTAAAATTCATTAAAGCTCACCACACTCTTTCCTCTAACAAAGCTGGAGACTTCCTTGAGTCTCAAGCTTGTCTACACAGCATGGCAGATCTTGGCCAAAAATCAACTCGCCAAGCCTGTTAATTGAGCTGCTCGTTCAAATCAAATCCCTGCCCTGGAAAATGTTCCCAAAGGTCCCAGCCCCAGGGCCACCCCTGACCTCTGCTCCGGAATCTGTGACCAGATGCCCTCTGTAATGTGTTTCCAGTCACTGGTCTGAGTCAGAGGCACTTTATAATCACATGTGATCCCGTCACCCGCAGCGGGCGGATGAGCAACAGTGAAGCGAGCAGGACAGCTTACGTCACTGCAAGTGGTGATTTTTAAATGTGTTTCTATTCAACCCCAGTTACCCTACTAGAATCTATCTTCTCTGAGTTGCCACTTAGTCTGGAGCGACAACTGCTAACTGCCTCTGGGAGGAAATGCCCCGTCACACGTCCACGTGTCATTCCAAACATTTCCACGGACGCCTCTGTTTTCCAGGAGTTGTCTTCTGGGCTGATGTCGACAGGGAGCTGGAATTTTCCCTTTTCCCCAGTAACTGCTTCTAAGATGAGTAAGCAGCTCACGTCGGTCTCAGCTGAGAGTCCAGCTGGTGGTTTACCTGGGACGCTCTCGTGGCGGTTTTGGTGACAACACTAAAGCAGGAAGGAGTTTCTCTAGGATCTGGACCTCAGGCCTCAGAAAGGAAGCTGTCTTTGACTCCAGGCGGGCAGCGGGGGGGGGGGCTCGGTCAGGCAGGCCTGAGCCCTGAGTCCTGGCCGGCGGGTGTGATGGCACCTGCGACCCGCGCCCACCCTGGACGCTGAGAAAGCCAGGCCACGCTGGGGGGCACACACATGGGCCGCAGCTGTGTCAACTGACCCTCTGCGGAATTTGGAGCCACTGAAAACACCTGAGAAGCTGGGCTTCGCGGATCACCCCGGAAGTGAATGACCTCAGGAACCCCTGGGATCTGAGGGGTGAGACCAGTCCACCTGGAGAACCAGAAGTCCTGGACGTGGGCAGCGCGTGAAATCACCGCTAACTCAACACCCACGAAGGAAGCAACCACAGGGAGGAACAGGCTTCCGCCCAGGTGAGGGAGTGACTTCACCTGAAAATCGATTTGGAAAAGCCCTCAGAGGTACAAACACTGTCTGGAAAGAATTCAGAAACACAAACATCCCTCCCACCCCAGGGCAACCGCCATAACCCGAAGTCTTATCAACCGCCTCTAAGATACTGTCAGTAAGGACAGGGCTCCCCACACCCACCAAACAAACCACTTTAGAATAAAAGTCTGCATTCCTCAAGTAGCAAAGCCCTACCACTCTGCTCCTGCCTTCGTTTGGTATCTTTTCATTATACTTCATGGTAATAAAAGAATGTCCTAACAGTGTTTTTTAACATAGGTGTATATATATATACCTATGGCTGATTCATGTAAGGTTTGACAGAAAACAACAAAATTCTGTAAAGCAATTATCTTTCAATTAAAAAATGAAAATAGAAAAGAAAAAAACTCAACATTTAGTTGCAGTACAAGACTCCAAAAAATATAAAACAAAAACAGAACAAAACCAGCTTTAAAACAAAACACAAAAAAACACTGTACACGAGAATCATTCCCACTGCTTTTCTCTGGACAGAGAAAGCATTTCCTTTTTCTCTCAATTTCACCATTGTCTTTCTCAAATTCCCATGGGAATGAAAGTTCACCTTTTCCTCCTCACAAATATTTAAAGGGGGCGGGGGAGGCACCACTACACAAGTCCTTTAAATTCCCTCTCACAGTTTCAGTTCTTTGCTTTTTTTTTTTTTGATGAGCACCGTCTAACTCGAACATAGGTAAACATCATACTTCACAATGCGAACTAAACAATAACTCAGCTTTGGCTACTGGCTTGGCTATTTCATTTGCTAACCTTTTTATCATCTTAAACAACTTTTAATATTAGATACACTTTTTGGAAAGTTACCTGGCTCGTTAATAAAAAGGTGCGACCTGCACTCCAATTCATTTTAGCAACATACCGACATACACGAGCTGGCTAACAGTTTATGAATCATCATCAAACGAGACAGTAAAGAAACGAAACTCACGTGTTAATCAGAATACACATCCGTACGTATGAGCAGTAGTGGTGGGAAAATGATAACAAAATCTCAAGGAAAAACTAGCTGAGTATGTTCCAGGCTTACCTGTTTGCTCTCTCCAACCAATAATAACAAGAATAATAATAATCAATGCATTAAGATAAGTCATATAAGTTAAATACTAGTGAGAAGAAAGATTTCTATCATTACCAACCAAAACTTCAGGTATAAACCATGAATCATTTCCTAAGCAAGCCCTTTTACGACCTGAGATATTATTTCATCTGAGGCCAAGTGCGGTGGCTCCCTCTTCCCAGTGAGTTTCCCAAACCAGAAATACTCAGAGAAAACACAGACCCAAACCACAACAGGAAGGAAAACATAACTGTTTCCTCCCCAACCAGTGATTTCTAAATCAGAGAACAACATTCACAGAACTCCAATGATCGACACTTTCCATTATTTACCGAGGAAAAAAATAAGGGTATCCATTGTGTTCTTATCTTCGGAATAAAAAATGTACAGTTTCCTAAACAACCAAAACAGAGCTAAGAAAGCCAAGAGCAGAGAATCAGGAATATTCAGCCCACAATTCAAGTTTCGTTTTTTGCCGTCATCCTGTCTATGCAGACACAGAACAAAACTGATCAACTACAAGGGACTCTGAAGAGCACACACAGTAATTTACAAAGGGACATCTTGATGCTAGAACTACTGTTGTAAAAAGTACTATATCAAACACAAACTCCGTGCCAGCAGTGGATGCTATGCATTCACATAACAAAAGCAGACAGTGGTGTCTTTGTTCTTACCTATAATTGTCCTCAAGGTTCATGAAAAACAAGCCATCTCTCCTGCCGGGAAGCGTCCGGTGGGGCTATTGCTGCAGTCACCCAGCTGGGAGTCCGCCTCAACGACCCCTGGGATCCTGGCCTCAGCTTCCCTTGTCCTGACACCTCTGCTGATCCTTAGGGACCACAGGCAAGTTTTTAACACAACTGAGGAAGAATGCCCCGAGCTGGCTACTTATACCGATGATTCACTTCAATGACAGCTAGACAGAAATGCTTGTTGGTGGAAAAGGAGCCGAGTCAACTCCACCCCTACCGTAAGGATTAAGTAACTCCACCCAGCTCAGCAATTAGCTTAAGCAGCCACTTGGTTCCACAACGTGAAGCTACCAGCAGCATCGCTGCTCCCACTGGCAGTCCTCAGCGGGTAGGGAGGCAAGGCAGGGCTCACCAAACAGGATGGGCAATAGCCGGCGAACACACGGTTCTGTGAATAACTGTAACCTGGGCTGGGCTGCCTGCTCATTTAAAGCCGTATCCAAGTTTTCAGAGCAGACAGGCATACAGGTCTGTCCCTCACCGTTGTTTGTTTTTTAAAACATTTTCTTTTTTAAATTTTATTTTTACTTTTCTGCCATGCTGCACAGCATGGGGGATCTTAGTTCCCTGACCAGGGATTGAACCCACACTGCCTGCATTGGAAGCATGGAGTTTTAGCCACTGACCACCAGGGAAGTCCCTGTCCTTCACCTTTTCACAGTGAACTTTGCATCTACTTGGTTTCTGTGTGGGAAGCCCCATCATATGAGGCAGGCTGACAGCGCAGTCTGTGGGTCTCCCCCAGAGAGCTTAACTAAGTCTTGACGTGGTGAAAAGGCCAGAGTAAACACAACTATGACGCAGACTACAGAGCTTCCCTGGTGGCTCAGAGGGCAAAGAATCTCCCTGCAATGCGGCAGACCTGGGTTCAATTCCTGGGTCAGGAAGATCCCCTGGAGAAGGAAATGGCAGCCCACTCCAGTCTTCTTGCCTGGAGATTTCCATGGACAGAGGAGCCTGGTGGGCTACAGTTTGTGGGGTCTTGAAGAGCTGGACACGACTGAGCAGCTAACACACAGGTGATGTGAACTAGAGCACCAAACAGGACTGACGGGCTGGGGGGCTGGTGTCATGTGAGACAGACCCCGCTCTTCAAGCCCACCATCCCTGGTGGGCAAGCCCGTTTGGGGGGAACCCGTGGGGTGCCCCTCGGTGTAGGTCAAGGGCAGTGAGTGGGGCCGGCAGAGCCCAGCTGGATGCTCTCCAGCACTGTGTGCTGTGTAGGCGGCAGGCACAGTTCACCCACCTGCCCACCCTTCGCTGAGCTCCCACGGCCAAGGAAGACACGTGCTCTCTCCCTGGCCGTGTGCTCAGTCACGTCTCACTCTTGTGGCCCCATGGACCGTAGAGCCCACCAGGCTTGTCTGCCCTTGGCATTTTCCAGGCAAGGATACTGGAGTGGGTTGCCATTTCCTACCTTGGCTTGTGACTGGCACCCAATTACACCTCTTTGCTTTTGGTTGAAGCACGTCAACAACCCCAGCAGGGGGTGGCTGGGACAGGAAGTGCCCCCACTTGTAGCAAAACGCTAGCCTTCCACATGAACTCAAATGTTCCTGGTATGTCAGCTGAGAAACTATAACCTAGACCTCCACGTTGCCCACAGGTGCTGGGTCAACAGAACTGCTCACCAGGGGAGCCAGTGCCCTCTAGTGGCCGGGAGGATCACTGACGGCTTGCTGGAGGAAGTCCGCCCTGGGTTACAACCAGAAGCCCTGGCCCCAAACACACCCTCAGAGGCAGGCCGACAGGGAGCACCTTCTACTTTCTAAACAAGAAGAGAAATAGCCCCCAGATTCTTAGTACTGAGCATGTGAGGACACACAAATGCTAAACAGCAGGAATTCCATCTTCTTCACGGTATCTGCAATTATAAAATTAAGCTGTTTTACAGAAAGAGACACAGATTTAGAGAACAAACTCACAGCTGCTGGGGGGTAAGGGACAGTTAGGGAGTTTGGGGTGGACAGGGACACGCTGCTATATTTAAAATGGATAACCAACAAGGACATACTGTATAGCACACAGAACCCTGCTCGATGTCACGTGGCAGAGCATGAGAGGGGTTTGGGAAAGAATGGATGTATGTATACGTGTGGCTGAGTCCCTTCACTATTCACCTGAAACTATTAGACCACGGTTAATCAGCTATACCCCAGGACAAAACAAAAAGTTCAAAAAAATTAAAGCTGTTTCACATTCACACAATGACTAGAAGGTTAAAAAAAAAAACAAAAAACACAACATACTACATGAAATTATACGGAAACGAGCTGAGTAACTATTTGCCTGATGCCTTAAAGATAAAAGGCTCCAGTCCATGGAGTCGCTAAGAGTCGGACACGACTGAGCAACTTCACTTTCACTTTTCACTTTCATGCATTGGAGAAGGAAATGGCAACCCACTCCAGTATTCTTGCCTGGAGAATCCCAGGGACGGGGGAGCCTGGTGAGCTTCCGTCTATGGGGTCGCACAGAGTCGGACACGACTGAAGTGACTTAGCAGCAGCAGCAGCAAACCCCTTGGATGAAATATTATCCAACTGTCACGGGCTGAGTCGCATTCCCTCCCCAAATGCTAATGTTAAAGCCCTAACCCCAGTTCCTCCAAAAGTGACTGTTTGGGGTTGGAGGTGTGAAAAGACAACGAAGCTGGCAAGAAGTCGCTGACCCAGCGTGACTGGCGCCTTTCTAAGAGAAAATCTGGATGGACAGGCACAGCGGGAAGACAATGTGAAGGGAAGGGAGGAGACGGGGTGGCCGTCCACAAGCCAAGGGGAGAGACCTCAGGGGAAACGGACCTGCTGACACTCTGGGCTCAGGCTTTTGGCCGCTGGGATGGTGAGACAAGGGATTTCTGTTGTTTAAGGCACTCAGTCTGTGGCACTTTCCTATGGCAGCCTGAGCAAACTAATATTCTAGTTAAATGATGATTTCATTCCAAGTATTAATACCAAAAAATGAACACAGAATTCAGATTTCTGATTAACAGCCATTCTCTCCCAAATTCTTCCTGTGAGTGTTTACTCCCTCCTTGTCCATTGAGGTTCTGCCTTGAAAAAAAAAAAAGTATGAGAAAAACCTCATCCTGGAAGAAGAAGGTAAAATGCCTACAAACCTCGCCAAGTCCACTTCTGCCACCTCCACTTACAATCGGGCTGACGGACCTAGGGGTCTCAGTCCACATCTTACCCCCCAACTGGAAATCAGCTTCTGCCCAACCTCCACAAAAAGTGCATCCAAACCTAATAAATGACAATCTTAGCGCTCAGTTAAGAACTATGAACAATGGAGGAAACGCTAGAGGTCTTCTTAGTTCAAGTCTCTGGGTCTAGAGAAGGAAATCAGGACCCAAGCAGAAGACCACCAGGAAATCAGAAATAAATGCTAAAGCAGATTCAACCCCGACACACAGTCCTAATCCAGTAGTTACCAGCCCTGCTCCTGCTACACTATTAAATGACGGCCTGAAATGATCAAATCTCTCCAATCTCACAAAGAAAAACTGCTGCTCCAAGGAGCAGCTGCAGTAAAGAGACGAAGATACAGACACTGGATGACGGGTGGAGTATGGCTGAGGTCAGAGACTAAGTCTACAGGCTTCCTTAACCTGGGCTCCACCACCATCTGGGGTCAGGCCATTCTCTGTCATGGAACGCTGCCCTGTGCTTTGTAGGATGTTTAACAGCATCCTTGCCCTATACCACTAGACAAAAGTTCTCCCCAGGTGTGAGAGCCAAAAACAGCTCCAGATATGGCCAAGTGTTCCCTGGGAGGCAAAAACATCCCTAGTTGAGAACCGTTGCCTTAAAAGGACAGAACTAAGACTTCCTTGGAGGTCCAGTGGTCAGGACGCCATGTTTCCAATGCAAGGGGCTATCTGTGGTTGAGGAACTAAGATTCCACATGCCAAACGGTGCGGCCAAAATATTTTTTAAATAAATCAAAGGACAGAATTCCATGCAGAGCAAAGAAGTTGGTGGCACTGGAGAAGCAGGGGGAAGTAGCTTCTGAGGGGATACAGAAGAAAAAAAGGACTGATGCTGTGGGAGATGAGCCAGGATCAAGGCAGAGGGAAGGCAGTGTGTAGCAATTTCCCAACTGAGGGTCTGTTACAAAACAGAAGTAGGTCATTCGGTCCTAGGGTGAAGAGGGTCATAGGGTGAAGAGGTCAGACAGGGAGTCAGGAATATCCAAGTCTGGAGCCACAGGAGAGCAGAAACAGGGCAGAGATGAGTCAAAGACGTCTCAGGAAAGATAAGACCATAAACAGAGTGGCCCCAGCAGGCACAAAACTCGCAGGTTCCTCCTGCAAGTCGGAGGAAGGGGGTGGGGAGGCCGGTTGGGTGGATGTAATTGGAGCTCCTCAAGGCGTACAGACACAGCACCAAAGACGTCCTGCAGCTTCCAAGGTCACTGTGGTCAGCGGTAGCACAGATCAGCGTAGTCACTGATGCTGAAAACAAGGAAACACGCTAGAATCTACTGCAATAAAGTAAACAAAAGACCAAGAAAGCCTAAAGAAGGAGATATCCCTGAGAAGGAAAGAAAGAGCCTGTTGACAATCCAGAGGGCTAAATACCCATAGCCTCTGGCTTGATTCCAATCCAAGGAATCTTTTCCAAGGAAACAATCAGGTGTGTAAGTTGAGCATCAAGAAGTTCATTACAAAAACAAACAAACACTGAGCAACCTTAATGTCCAATCATAGAGGAAATAAATCACAGCTTTCTACAGGCTCACATTCTCAAGGAATATTTTAAAACATGGGAAAACACTCACCGTATAATGTTTTAAAATGTAAGCTATAAAACTATACATGACATAGCCCAATTCAGAAATTGTACATATTTACAGGTATACACTTTTAAAGCACCCGAGTCGGTCTCTACCAAGGGAATAGCAGTCGTTATGAGATTTCCAAGGTCAAAAAAAAAAAAAACCCATAAGAAAAGAGGGTGACTGTCCTGGAGAAGCTAGCACAACAGAAGGAGTGATTAGAGAGGAAAGGAGGGGCCCCAGAGCCCAGAGACACCAGAGTCAAGGGCTGTGTAACAGTGGAAAAGGAGTGTGCTGAGCAAATTCAGGCCTCCCTGGATTGGATGAAGAGGAAGGTGCTGGTGTCTTAAGAAACATGAGTTTCACAATGTTGGCAGCATGCAGTTAGCAAAGCGGGTAGAAGAAACAGTAGCCTTCCTTGGAATTCCCCAGAGTCCCTACTGGCACAAGGAGGTCACAGGGGGTACACCTGTGAATGAGCACGTGTGGGTCGACCAGAAGTCTGCCAAGAGGAAATGCTGCTTTGCTGTTTCTGTCCTTGGGGTTTGTTCCTCTATATTTAAATTTGAAATATATTAAAAATTTCATGGCAATTCTTTAATTCTCTATTATTCACACAATTAAATGCACAACCTTCATATGGCTCCTAGTAATACTTTTGATATATACTCTGTATGGGAAAACCTGGATGAACTTGAAATGGCACCCCACTCCAGTCCTCTTGCCTAGAAAATCCCATGGACAGAGGAGCCTGGCAGGCTACAGTCCACGGGGTCGCAAAGAGTCGACACGACCAAGCAATGCCACTTCATACGTAAAAAGTAACTAACTAAGTTCATACGAGCAAAAGGGATTTTTTAAAAGTATGGAGGCTGACTTCCTTTAAAACAAAATCTTACTAAGAACAGAAAATTGGAACTTCAGAGTAGCATTCCAAAGACCTTTCAGTGTTTCTATTTTACTTGCTTTTGGTTTTAATCTTAGCAAGATTTGTCAATTACCAAGATCAGAGAGATTTTTTTTCCCCTTAAAAGCCAGTGTGAACACACCCATACTTTTTAGTCTTTGAAAATACACTTCTAAAAACAATATTACACGTTTTCATCAAATGTTTACCACCGTAAGGCAACTATCCTCCAATAAAAAATAAATACATTAAAAATGTTTATCATAAAATATTTGTTAAAAGGCTTGATTCTAAACATTACAGCATTATTCCAAACATATAAACTGCTTCCATATACATATAAAAAATACAGCAAGGAGAGGAAGGAAATAAAATTATAACCAACAACCTCTCTCTGGCTGTTCAGATTATAGGTGAATTTTGCTTTAATCTTTTCCAATGTCTACTTCCTTTATACTTAGGAAAAAAAGAATTATTTAAAAATTGCTAAGAATATACTATCACTTATTTATAAAGAATGAGTAACAAATGAAGAATCCACATGCTGAAGGAGAAAAAAAAAATACCAAGTGTCTGTTCTGTTCAAATCCAGCCACAGTTAGAAGAGAAACTGGGACACTTGGAGGGGGAGGAATAAATTGAACCAAACAAGGATGACATGACACAGGCAGAGACCTTTACATAACACAGGCAAGGTTTAGTGACTATAACACAGTCGTGAATTTCCTCACAAGGTCTTAAATCGAATCCTCCTAACTTGGGTTAGCCTTTTCTTCCAAAAAAGCCTCACAAAAAATGATGAGGTGGGATTTCCTTGCTTCCAGTAGCTAATGCAATCAAGTGGCCAGCGACTTTATCGAAACATCTAAAAAGAAAACTGTCTCGTCAAGTAGGGGGAAAGGTCTCTTGAATCGTTAATCATCACTCAGTAAACATCATATCCTGCGTTTACGCTGCTCAAGGCATTGGCCAGGACCCAGTGGTTGGTACTCTCCAAGCATTTACAACCTGACAAGCTCACACACACAGCTGCCCAATTTACGAAGCTCTTGTGTTCCCTGAACGAACAGGGCATCTACTCAAAGAACCCGGACACATTTTCGCACACAAGAAATACCTTGTTCTTGGTGATACAGTCCTTTGATGTAAAGACCATCTTAATTCAAATGACTCCCCCAAAGGCCTATCCAACCCTGCTCTCTCTCTCGAGCTCCATTCTCGTTTACCATCATCTCCTTCAAGTGTCCATGTGGAGGCTGAAGAGACCCATGAGCTGCTGATTCTGCCTCCATGTCTGCTCCCAGCTAACCCTCACGTCTCAGTGGTCGCCAGCTGGCCAGTTCCTCAAGCTGGAACTTCCTGGACTCTGTCCTTCTCTGTATCCCTCACGCATCCAGTCCATCAGGAGGCCCTGCAGACTCGGTGACCAAAACAAAACAAAACCAGCCATCCCTTTTCTCCATCCTGACGTTAGTTACCGCCCAGGTGTTCAAGCTGTCCTCCTGCAAAACACGGGCTACTGCAACACCCTCCAAACTGGCCTCGAGGGAGGGCCACTCTCACCTGCAACAGTGGTCACACCAGGCCACTGCCCTGGCTGGCTGGCAGCTCTCTCTGCCAGCTTTCTGCAATCTTAGGCGTAAAATGCAAATTCTTCACGGTGGCCCTCACAGCCCTCAAGAGCCGTGACTCCTGTCTGCTTACTCCTTTCCGAAGCCCCACCGGCCATATCCATCTCCATCGACCTCGGAAAACACTCAGGTCTGCACGAGCTCTCGCACCCACTGGCTGTGTCTCCTCCTGAATGCTCTCCCCCAGATCGTGGGGCGGGCTCTTATCTCCTGATTGAGGTCAGAGCTTTTATGCTGAAGGGAGCGTCAACAGGCACCACAATTTGGGAAAGCAAACTGGTAACATGTTCCAAAGGATTTAAATCCTGATATTTTTTTAATTCAGTACTTCCATTTCCAGGGAGGTACAGAACTTAATACAACTTAAAGTTTCTTGCACAGATATTCACTGCACCTTTTCTTTCTTATATGAGAACAGGACGGAAATGATTAAGACACTGTACTCTGAGAAGAACGGAATACTGTATATCACATGTGGGAATTTTAAGTGACAAAAAAAACAGGCTATGAAAGTCTACTTACATTCTGAGGTTAATGATGCAAGCCTGGTGTGCTGCAGTCCATGTGGTCACGAGGAGTCTGACATGACCGAGTGACAGAATACAACACGTGTAAAAATACACATTCCCGACCAAAAGGAAAATGTCAGAATAGTAAGAGCGATGCTCCTTCTGCTGTTGGTAGGTTTTTTTCCTTCTAATGTTGTGTGTAACTTTCACAATTACAGGGAGAACACTCCTTACTTTTAACACAAAGAAATAATGCTCCCTAAACAGTGGTTAGCTTTTCAAGGAAACGCAAAGAAGGCACGTTTAAAAGCACCGTGTGAAAATGAAAAGCTTCTCGATAAGATATGCAGTGATTCAAATGAGAAAAACAGGGGTAACATATCACAGACAAGGACTCAAACCTCCTATTCTACAGATTTCTTACAAACCAATGAAAATTTAACAACCATAAGGAAAAACAGAATGAGCACCACATACAGAGGAAATACAAACACATGAAGAGCTATTCGACTTCACTGACTGAAGATACAAAATATTTCACCTTACATAATGGCAAAGATTAAAAGATTGATAACATGGAATAATGTTGAGGATGGAAAAACTTGTACTCTCATCAACTACTGGAGTCAGAGAAACTAGTGTAAAACTTGAGAGGGCAATTCCCCAGTGTCTATAAACATCATACTATATCCTAACCACTGGACCGCCAGGACAGTCCCCCAGAATGACTATTATCAGTCGAACAGAAACAGGACAAGTTGGATGGACGGAAAAACAAACCAGAGCCTCCAAGCACGCAGCAGAGAGCTGTACGAGTGGACATATTGTCTGGGCACCAGAAATTCAGCAGTCAGTTGATACAAGGGACTGGAGAGACCCTGGGGCAACTGTCAAGGTGATTAATGGTGAAACTCTGCATCCTCTAGCGTCTCCGGTCACTGCCTTCTTCATGAAGGTGAAAGCAGGAAGGTGGTCCTAAGTCTGGAAGCGCAAGGAGCTAAAGATGGCCAGAAGGGACTCAAAGCAGCCACAGATGGAAGGCTACCTGAGGCCCAGGGCCTCAACCTGATGCTCACCAGCATGGGTACAAACGGAGCCCACGGGAGTCACAGACGCCAAGATTCACAGACAACCAAGAATCGTCAAACGTGTGAGGAAAGCAGGCCGTGAAAAAGCCAGGCCATGTAATATCGGGTCACGAGCTTGGAAAGGGAGCATGCCAACAGACTTGGAAAAAGAATTGCAAAGATGCATCATCAACATCCTGACAAAATCCGACAGGGTTTCCAGACATCAAAACAAGCACAGGCTAGAAAGAGAAACAAACAGAATTTGAAGTCTGAGAGGAGGAACCTGGGTTTTTAACTTCAGACTGTAGCGCGGTTCAGCTTGTTCCACACGCATGACGTGGGGTTAACCCTCGCCACGGGTGGGTCTTCCCTGGGCCTCCTCCTGACCTACCATCATCCACACCAGCCTCTGCTTTGCCCCTCTTGACCTGGAGACCGCGTGCTCTCGTCATCTCCTCCACGTTCACGGGCGAACACGGAGAAGCGGAGTCTGCTTCACGCTTGGGTGTTCTGTGCTTTTCCACTTCTTACTTATCCTGCACTCAGTTTCTCAGAGAAACCCCCTCGAAGCCAATGCTAACATAGTGCTAACCCTTCCCGTCCATGGTTGCATAATACGACACAGTACGGACAGTCCATTTTTCAACCAACAGGCATTGGTATTTTCAGGATCTTGCCACTAAAATCTTACAATAAACATCCTTTTACAAATGCCTCTGTGTACAGACCCTTCCATGTTTACCAGACAGATAGGTAAGGCTGCTTAGGAGAAAGGAATATTAATGTTTCACTTTAATATGCACAGCCAGTCTGCTTTCCAAATAAAGCATGGTGATTCACATTTCACAGTATTATGAAAATAACACTTCTATTACATCCATGCTAGCAAGAAGTGCTATTCTGCTTTTTTTTTTTTTTAAAGCCAGTCTGATGAATTTAAAGTAATGTCTCACTGCTGTTTTAGTCTGCAATTCCCTAGCAAATATCGACTGTTTTTTGAAAGGTTTCCTGGCTTCTCTGCATTTGCTCTCTGGGAATTGCATGTTTATATTTTTTGTCCGTTCTCCCCAAGCTGTGTTTGTCTTGTCAATTCACAAGTTACAGACAGTAATCCCTTGACTGTCCTACGTGTTATACGCTCCCCTCCCCAACTGTCTGGCTTGCAGGTACTGGATCTTGCTTTAAACATTCTCCTTCACTCCAAGATTATGCAAGTATCTTCTTACATTTCCTTGCACATTTGAACTGCTGGTTTACATTTAAGTTTCTGAAGATTCTGGAATTTATTTCTGATTATAATGGAAGAAAGAGGTCCGTCTCCCCCACATCTCCTTCCTAAAGAGATGGTTGTGCCAATACCGTCAAATAGATGAACCATCCAATAAATGAGGCCTTCTTTTCTCAACAGAACTGAGCCGTTCATCTCATGATGTGTTAATTTCTCTTGCTTCAGGATACAGAGTCCTGGGTGCTCGATTCTGTTCCACTGAACCATTTATGTAATCCTGTATCGACACCACACCAATTTGACCGCAAAGACGTTCTTATTAGCATAGTAATAAGATCACTACTGTGATCACTTCTCAGCTAACTTTGTCCCCTCCATTCACAGGTTTTACTCTCCATATTTGGACGTGCTCTTCACAGGTTTTTATGCATTTATTTTTCTATATAAACTTTAGAAATATTTCATTTAGTTTAAAACAAGGAAAACAGGAAAAACTGACTGCCCGGAAATTCTAAAGGCAACAGCAATAAATGTATTAATTTGGGGTAACTGATGTGTGTGTGGCACGTGCTTTTGTTTTACATCCTTCACTAAAAAGAGCAGAGGCGCCATTCTGGGCCAGTTTCTTCCTAGGTTATTCGCTGCTGTTGAGAAAAGAGATGTGTAACTTCCATCCCCAGGTGCTCATTTCCAAAACAGAGATGTGATCATTTTTAAAGACTTATTTTATCCAGCAATCATGATAATTTTTCCAACTGATTTAAGATTTTTTTCCCCAACATAAGCTCTTGTGTTTTCTAGACATGCAAATATTTCACTAACGACACTCACTATAACCTCTAACACAATACCAAATTGTAAAAGCAGACATCTTTTTATAATTCCTAATTTCAACAGAAACAGTGTTTTGGCTTTTAGGGGCATGTCTGCTGTTAGTTGGTTTTGGAGAGTAATAAATAGCCTTTAAATAATTTCCTTTCATCCTTATTGGTTTTTCAGATTATACTGGGTTGGCCAAAAGTCCACTCAGGTTTTTCCGTACCATGTTATGGGAAAACCTAAATGAACTTCTTGACCAACCCAATAATATATTAGGGATGGCTGCTTACATGATCAAACGGCTCCTCTCCTCTGATCTGGGCACGAGCTCTTCTCCTTTAATACTCTGGGGTACAAAGGTGTGTGATGGTGATCAGTATCCCTAACACCATCACCCTAGCATTACTAGAATAAACTATCAATCATGGTGCCTCTGACCCATTCAGGAGTCGATCTGTTAGTAAGTTATTTTGAACTTCTGCATTTGCTTTGATAGATATAACATTTTCTGATTTTAAAGCTTAGATAAAACTCAGCTGGAAACCCATGGAATGCCAATGCCTTTTTCAATAGTCATTTTTAACCACCTTTCCTACCTCTTCTAGACTAACTGGTCTTTTCGAGGTTTCTAAGCTTCTTGAATCCATTCTGGTAACTTGTATTTTATTAAGGAATCAACTTTACATTCTCAGGTGTGCTTCCAGAGGCTGCAGGCAGCACTTCCGCATAAAGCCAGTCAATCCCCCTGGTGGTCCCCTTCTCTTCTGCATTCTCTCTTTCTGCTTTCCCTTTACCTGGGTTAGGATGATGGGAGCTTAGTTTACTGGTCTTTTCAAATAAGCAGCTACTGGATTTACTTATCCTTTAAAATGTTATCTTCTGTTTTGTTCATTCTAACTCTTATCTTCGTGTCATCTCTTAATTCCTTTTTCCTAGTTCTTTCTTTTTTATTTAGTTGGTTTTTTTTTCCCCCCTAAATGTCTTACAATGCATATTCAATTCTCATATTTTTCATCTTCTTAAATAGTGAAGGTAGTTACCCAGAAGGTGATATGTTCTGCAATGTTTAGAACATTCATGAAAAACAAGAAAAATACCTAAGATGACAATTTTCAGAGCCACAATACAAGTAGGCAGGGGAATCAGTCCACTAGTTGACATCCGATGAGCAGAGGATGGATAAACCAACGGAAGAAAGAGGAAAAGTCATCACCATTCCCTTAACACAGGCCAAGTTCAAACAAAATTCTATCATCTCCCTTACTGGCAGGTTTTCACCCTGAGTTTCACATTTTGGGAAAAGTGATTTAATTCATAGATAGGTTTTTCTTTTTTAACTACCACCAGAATAGATGTTGCCGTCAGTATACCTTTAGCCTAATATTAAAACGTCTATCTGTAGTCAGAACAATGTTCTAAATCTAGGGCACCAGAAGAGCACGAGTCAACAAACATTTGTCGTGATCGTGAACTTAATGCAAGAATGCGGCCTGTCACATTTGAGCTGCGTCTTCAGGGCGAGTTGATACAAAACGCTCAGGTGATCAGAAGTAAATATTCAGAACCCACTCTGTGCCCAGGTTCAGCGATGTAAGAAGCAACCTTTCCTGTGTGATTGCTTCAGATGGCAACTCTTAAAAATCGATGCCAAAGGGACAGAGAGAGAGTCTGCTGATCCCAGGGTGAGAGGCTCTGACCTAATTCGACAAGTGTCTGAGGCCAGAAGCAAAGCTGCTACTATTTCCTAGTCCTCACTACAGGGAACTTTAGAAGACTTACAAGGGCCCAATCTGGCCTGGGGAACTTGAAGATAACGCTCCAAGAAAACCAGTTTCATTTATGCTCTACTAATTCAGAATTATTTTTATGATCTGGAAAGAGTTTGGACTCACGTTTCCATTTTTAGACCCTAGGACAACAGGCGGAGAAGGAGGCTAACCCTACTGATGGGAACAAATTTTAGAAGCTCTGACTCATGTGTAAACAACCAATGTGCTAATCATTTATCTGTTGGTTAAAAGCACACACTTCTATTTGGGTTGCCACCCTACGTCCTGGTAAGAACTGAAACCAGAAGGAGGTTTTTTGTTTGTTTTTTTTTTAACATGTTCTATGTTTAATTTTTTTCTCACTCTGTTCCTGAATGTTTTCCCCAGTGAATCCCAGTAAATAAAACATTATTATTAAAGCCTCATTATAATAGGAAGTCTTCGGTAACAGGACACAATGTTCTCAAGGGTCTCCCAAACTAGTAAGGAAATCCGACTCGATGGACATGAGTTTGAGCAAGCTCCGGGAGATGGTGATGGACAGGGAGGCCTGGCGTGCTACAGTCCATGGGGTCGCAAAGAGTCGGACACAACTGAGTGACTGAACTGAAGTTCTCTTTAGACTATATACACTGTTCCTTCTGGGAGAAGGACCACAACTTCACCGCATACCACACCCTGTCTAGGTGATCTGCGTGTCCTGATCAACAGTCAGATGTCTGACAGCAGCGCCTCTGTGAGCACAGAGGCGAGCTCAGGCTGTGCCTGGACCCCTGAAACATGGCACAGGGGTTGGCATGGGGGCCACAGCTATTAAGTCTAAGACGCGCTAAAAAGGTACAGCAGGGCTTGGGGGCCCTAGACTGTCAAGTCTATACACCTGTATGCACGTAATCCTGCCTGCCTCAACCCGGTCTTCACGGGCTGATGCTACTCCAGAACTATGAGTCACTGGTTCATATTCAAGTCCCAGTATCGGCTATAAGCAAGCAATTGTTTTCAACTTTCCAGCAAGCAAATCTTTAAAATGAGGTCTTCGGTTGGCTGTCTTTTTTTTTTGTTTGTTTCTGCAAACCCCTCTGGTTCTCATCTGTCAAGATGAAAGGGAGACACCTGTGTTTGCCAAAGTTCAATGGCAATCAGCTGCTGGCCATGGTCAAGGAATAATCTGGTTAAGCTGGTTGGAATTTCCAGCTATTCTCCTATTATCCTTTGAAGTACTGAAAATTTCACTTTCTGGTGGAAATGTTTCAGGTTCTATTCTTAGCAAACAATTACATGCTAAAGCTAAAAATGAAGAGAGGAGATGGCAGACCTGGAGTGTATTTTCACAGTGCAAAGGGCAAGAGGGAAGAAGGGCACTTGGAGGGGCTTGTTCAAGTGCAGGGAGGGGTGGGAGGATCATACCCAAAGGTCGCCCCATCTTCCTACCACAGTGAGTCCCACGGTGATGATGGTCAAGGTGCCCAGGTGGGAATGGGACTGCTTCCAGCCAGCTTGTTAGTGCTGCTGTATGTGCCTAAAGAGGTCAAGGAGAGATGGACCCCGGCCCCGTACCCAAACCTAAGCACCTATAATGCCTCCAGATCAGCCAGCAGCTCTGTGTCACTCCGGTGGTATAGCCTGTCCCCTCACCTCCGTTCTCATTGCCCTCTCTCCGCTTTCTTATATTACTGCTGCCATAAATCTGAGACCGTAACACCGGTTCCCTACTCTCTAATTACCGTGTTAGACAGAGATGGATTCATCCCCTCCTCCAAGAACTGAAGTCTGGGAACAGGAGGAGGTTTGGTCCAAGTGGAAAACTTGATGTAACCTTTAAAATGAGTTCACCAAACTCAGCTAACCACACTTCTGCTGCAAGTTTCAACGAATCCTACACTCAGCGCACAGGGGAACATCATGGATTCCTCTGAGGATGCCCCGATTTCAATTAGGAGGGATGAAAAGAACTCAGGAGGCCTGCATGGAGGCTGGTATGGGAACAAGGGCTCATCAAGTGATCAGGGCTCAGACACACAGGAGACAGAGGACCTGGGGCATAGCCCCAAGAATGGCATGTTGGGAAAGAAACTCAAGACATACATAGGGAACACAGGCTGTTCAACTGGCCAGGAACAGAGCAAGTGCAAAGGGAAGTGAGAGGGGAACTGGGCTCGACCAGAACTATATTCAAGGACAGAGGAGCCTGGCGGGCTGCGGTCCAAAGGGTCAAAAAGAGCTGGATGTGACTGAGTGAAGAAGCACGCATATGTGCAGAACTACACTCTACCTCAACAGCAGGAAGAGGGCAGGAGATTGCTGGTGGTTTACATTATTTTCTCCTGTCTTCAACCAATGACTAATGGAAAGCCCTGAAATTTCAAGCGTCTACTTCCCACGTGTTTTCTATTCTTATTCGACACCAATTAACTTAATCATCTCATTTCCTTCTCCCAATTTTCAAACTCCACGGAGCCTGTATCAGTTGCTTCTCTCTCTCCCCCCTCTTCCCTCCCTCACACACACCCCTCCCTCTAGGCAAAACAAGCTACTTCTGATGATAAAACAAACTTTCAAATATTTTTACCCGAAACACTTCTCCTAAATATAACTCCCATCATTTTGAGAAAGGCCAAATATTTTTGCCAGGTGACTGTATTTATCTTTCTTTAATCTCTGTTATTCCTCTGGCCCTTTGTGAACACAACAGATTACCAGGAGGGTTAGGTACTTCAGTGTTTTTAACTAGTAGCTAGATGCTGGTGACCACTAAGCCGCCTTCGTTCATTAGCAATTGATTAAGAGAAATAATGATATAACTAGCAAGAAGCACAAACGGGCCACAGTGAATAAGGATTCTACATGCTTACTATACTTGATCTTAGACATCTTAGAATATCTCGTGATTACTCATAATATTTATTCAAATAGTTTCACTGTTAACCCAAATATCTTGTATCAAAGAGCTCATGGGCTATTGGATATTTGCATCTGATACACATTCTCCTTGATAATAACATTGGGTTTCTCTTTCCTTTTTATTTTTTAACCTATTTTTTCTATCCTTTCTTCATTGTATTCTGTCAGATTTTACAGTTGGAGCGTTTCACGTCATCTGCAGACTATTTGAATTTGATGTCCTTTCTAGTGTTTTAATACATTCCTCCTTTCTTCAACTTTTACATAATTGACTCTAACAAAGATATATAATACTCAGGAAACCTTTTTTTATGATGAATGTTTAATGCTATCAACATTATGGGAATTTTTAACCTAATTTTCAAACCACTAGCTAAAGCTCAAAAACATACGCAATTCCCAAATAGCATGACCTGTCAGTCAACATAAAGTCAAATATCTGTAACAAGAGTTAACTTTCATCTATTTAGAGGCCTATTCATTCACTTGGTTGGAGTGATACCAAGACACCCTGCACAGTGAAGATTTTAAGATTGCTACTAGTCTACGTATCTAGAAGTCAAAGGACTTAATCCTCTTTGTATTCCAGACAGTCACCTGTCACATGTACACCAAAAGCAAAAGAAAAAAAAATGCTTATGAAAAAAAAATGAATCACCTTGAACTACTGAATATTTTATGAATGTATTAGTACCTAAAAAGTGGAGTGCAAATGTTTGGAAGGTCAGTTAGGCCTCCAAATTGAAAAAAGGTTGAATTTTTTTTTTTAATTAGAAGTCATTCTTTGGAACTGATTATTGTCTGTGGCTTCCCACCCCTCACCCCCTCCCCCATAGCAGTTGACTTCAACTGGATTCAACTAAACAAGGATAAATTTACTAGTACAAATTTGAAAACACCGCAACTTTTTCTTTAATTACTTGGGCCCTATAACTGCAGCACATAGCTGTTATTTTCCAAATGCAGCAAGTTTTTAGGGTCTGATTCACTATCTCCTCAGACAGTCTGGCAAGACTTAATTTATCTGAGGGATCAACTACCAGAGAATTTCACTTAATTATATAAAAAGCAAAAAGGATTTGAAAAATGTTTTACCAGTCACAGTTATTTTAACATTTACTAATTTGAGTGCCGCTAACATCATTTAGGAAAAAAAAAAGATCGTCTGTTTCTTAGCATAAAAAGCTGCCTGCCTTTAAAAAAAAACTCTTATTCTTGTACATTTACCAACATTGCATATTATTATACTAACATCTTCCCTCCAGTGTGCTAAACCTCAGCAATGAATCTAGATAAATTATTACTTCTGCTTTCCAAAAATTGACCTTCCAAAACTGAAATGTAAGGGAGACTAGAAATTCTGAATCCAACAGTAGAAGGATCTTGCTTTAATTAAGACAATGATTTCACCTCTTGTAGTCATTTTAGCTGCCAATTCAGCCTGTGGACAATTTAGGGAGTAATTTCCAATTAAGTTATAAGTATACATTGAGGCCAAATATCAGTTCTTGTTATAGGTGTGGATATAGATACACCACACAGCAGAATTAGTGCAAAAAAAAATGGAACTAATAATAGTAACAACAATAAAAAGGAGGGACTCTTACACGATAGCAAGCGTCAATGATACAAAGATGTAGGAAAAGTCACGAAACAAAAGAGCACTGGCCTGCCATGAGAAGCATGACAGGACAGAGGATGAAGGCTGCAGATGGAGGCCAAATTCACCAGAAAAGACTCTGCCCCTGAAGAGATCAGCGCTGAACCCCTTACGGGCAGGGGTGGGACAGATCGTGGCAGGGACCGGCAGACGGAAGGGGTGGGTCGGGAGGAGGGTGCACGTCCACCTGTCGGAAGGGACCTGCACCACCCTTATGGACAAACCACAGCTGTGTCTGATGCAGCCACTCTCAAACTTGACTGTGCATGAGTCATCTGGGAATCCAATTAAAAGGAGACTCCGAGAACTTCCCTACTGGTCCAGTGGTGGAGAGTCCGCCTGCCCACCCAGGGGACACGGGTGTGATGCTTGCTGGTCCGTGGACCACACCTGGACTAACACTGCCTTGGAGGACACCTGGCCAGCAGGGAGGAGGGAAGTTTAACCAAGACATTCACCTGCTGGGTGGGGTGTAGAAGCACTGGGTTCATGGCTCTACCCTCACTTTCTGGGTCTCCAGTTCTTCGTCTGTAAGAGGAGGAAGATGGGTCCACCTTCTAAGTCTCTGTCTAGCTTTAAAAACGCAGAGCAGGGAGGGAGTTTATAGCCTAAAGAGCTTCACCTCTTCAACCTGGTGTCAAAGGGGAGGCCAGCATGGGAGGGAAGGAAGGGCGACTGAAGAGCTAAGCTTTCACAAGACAACAGAGGAGGAACTCATGGACTTGTCTCTTTCATCTTGTCCCCTTATCCCTGCTGGAATGTTTAGATAAAAATACAAAATGACGTGCACGCAAGGCTATTTACTGTCAAACAATGGACAAGTCTGGGGACAATCTGCATGTCCACCAGCAGAGGACTGGCTGAATAAACTGGGACCTCCATACAAGGTCCTACTAACACAGCTGGAAAAGTCACGGGAAATTCTTATATGATGATACTGAGTGAGCCCTAGGACATAGTCCTAAGTGAAGAAATAAACAATCAGGGTTCAGAACAGGATATATGTTCTGCTCCTCTATAAGAAGGAATACAAAATATATGCATATATTGAGTCTACATTTCCAAAAAGGCCAGTGGACAGAGAACCTCAAATCTAACAAACAACGGTTACCTGTCAGGAGACAGAGATGGAAGGTTGCCTTAATACAATAATCCTTTAGTTATCACTTGGTCTACTAAAAAAGAAAATTAAATTTAGAAAAAAAAAAAAAACAAAGGGGAACAAATAAAATAATCTATCAAGCTGGTGGTGCAATCATACAGAGAAATATTTTTTTACTTGCCTTTGAAATGTACTTGTTTTTTAAGTTTGTTTTTTTTTTTAACTTTTTGAGTCAATCTTGGCAATTTAGAGGTAGTACAGCACAGAATAAATGTGTGCTCAGCCGCGTCAGTCGTGTCTGACTCTTTGCGACCCCATGAACTGTAGCCACCAGGCTCCTCTCCCCTTGGGATTATCCTGGCAAGAATACTCCAGTGTGTAGCCATTTCCTTCTCCAGGGGATCTTTCTGACCTAGGGAACAAACTTGCGTCTCCTGCACTGCAGGCGGATTCTTATCCCTGAGCAAGTGGGGAAGCCCTAAAATGTATTTTTAATCTTACATCCCTAATGGGATATAATGCTAATATTGAAAGAATTGCTAAGAAATATTAAACTACATTCAAAAGCAATAAAATGGCAAAGTATTAATAATTGTTAAAGTTGGCTGATGGAATTTCATTATGGTGCTTGCCATCATGCAGTTTTCCCTATTATTGTGTATATCTGAATAATTTTTTAAAATTCAACTTTCTAAGAACCTTTTTTTATTCAACATTAACACACATTCACAGGTTGACACCAAAGCCAACCTTTGTCCACCAAGGTTGAAAGTCAACCTTCTTAATGTAAGTGCGAGTGGGGAGGAGGCTGCCTCCTACCATAAAGTAACGTATCCAGCATCGGAACAGATCTGACATTATTCAAATACATCTCATATAATCTCATTCCGTTTTCACAACAAAATTGCAGGATGACAATTATGCCCATTTATAGCTGAGGCAACTGCCTCAAACTGATCCAACGTCAAGTTCTTCTATTTCCACGCCCAGTGCTTTTTGGATGGCCCCTCGGGATCCACACGACAGAGCCCTGGGGCGGCAGCTCTGGGCCTAAGAGTTCTGCCACCGATTTCAAGCAAAACTTTAAAAATTCATGCCAGTTTTCATCTACCCCACAATACACCCATGTCGGTTTTAACACGAAGATAACGTGTGTGGGGACATCAAATATGCGGTACAGCAGCCCCCCGTGTGTCCTGTGGCTCCTTCCTCCAGTGTTAGAGGCACTGAACTTGGTGAGGCTGCAGTGAGTCAGAGACATCTGTCACCCAGATGCCTCTGGAGGCCCGACACAAACAGGGGGCCACGGCCCACTGTCCGGCGAGCACACTGCTGGGGGCCTTCCCCGCCTACAGCGTTTCAACTGGCACCTACAAATACACTTTCTGTGGATGTGACTTTTTACCCTGAAAGTTCTGTCTAGTCTTTTCAATATATCACCAAGAACTGAGTCACTGCAGCAGCAGGCAAATCAAAATCACATGATACGGCTTGAAAAATTGTCCCTACCGATTCGGGTATGTTTTTGGAAAGGGGCACTTCTGACTATCCTGAGAAAAAAGCTAAGAGGCAAACAAGGAATTCAACTTTGCAGCAGCAGCCCACCCCAAAGAGAAACACAACAGTAACACTTGCTGCTGCTGCTGCTGCTAAGGTGCTTCAGTCGTGTCTGACTCTGTGCGACCCCAGAGAGGCAGCCCACCAGGCTCCCCCATCCCTGGGATTCTCCAGGCAAGAACACTGGAGTGGGTTGCCATTTCCTTCTCCAATGCATGAAAGTGAAAAGTGAAAGTGATGTCGCTCAGTCGTGTCCAACCCTCAGCGACCCCAAGGACTGCAGCCTTCCAGGCTCCTCCGTCCACGGGACTTTCCAGGCAAGAGTACTGGAGTGGGGTGCCATCGGCTTCTCCGGTAACACTTACTACTATATCCTTTAATAAAATGACAGCAAGTCTTTAAAGATAAAGGTTTAACCTAAGAACAGACTTAGAGAATTATTGCAAAAATAGCACACAGAGTTACCATGTATTCTGTATCTGGTTTCTCCTGTCATTAACAAGTTACATTAGACTGGTACATTTGTTATAATTAATGAATGAAGGTTAATGTATCATCAATAAGTAAAGTCTATACTTTATTACATTATTTCCTTTTCTTCCCTACTGTCTTTTCCTGTTCCAGTATGTAATTTTTGTTTTCTTTGGATTTTAAATTCAACCACAGGAAGGTTATTTAAGCAAATATAATAAGTAACAAGCATAAAAGACTAAAATGATGTTTCTCAAGGCATGCAAAGCCCAAGAAAAATGCAATCACCACCAAGACTCAGCTCTTCAAAAGACCACCCTTGATCAACAGCTACAGTTACATCTCAGGGCTTCCCTGGTGGCCATAAAGCCATAAAGAATCAGCCATAAAGAATCCCCCTGCAATGCAGGAGTCGGGGGTACCATCCCTGGGTCAGAAAAATCCCCTGGAGAAGGAAATGGTAACCCACTCCAGTATTCTTGACTGGGGAAAACCTGTGGACAGAGGAGCTGGGCAGGCTACAGCCCATGAGGTCACCAGAGTCAGACATGACTCAGCGCCTAAACTTCCCACCACCACCCGCCATCTTCAGAGAACCCACATTTATCAGGTATAGAATGAACTTCCACGTACGAAGACGGAGTTGCTGGGTGAAAACATCCACCTGGAAGTCAGTCCTGGCACCAGAAGTGGTTCACTCACGCTAAGCTGAGCATCATTTAAGTCAGGTCAACAAACAGCCTTTCAGGGGCCGGAGCTCACAGAACACCTGTCCGGGGGTGTGAGCCACTGTCCCCTTCCCAGGCTTACTTTCGTCTAATTAAGGCGTCAAGAAGTCAACACATAAAAAGTTATTAACTTGGAAGTTTTCAAAGAGCAAGGCAGAGTTACGACAAAAGGTGTTGAAAATGAACACATGACTCATGGAAAGTAAATTCAATAAAAGGGTAAAAAGTTCCCCATGAACTAAATTGAGGGAGGAACCCCACGAGAATGATCAGAGAAGGGAAGCTCATTTTTCTGGGACAGAGTTTATCTTGAAAGAGAAAGTGTTAGGCTAAACTGGCTCTTAAGGTCTCCTGTATCTAAAATTCCACAGTCCTCTCTGATTACAGTCTCTGCAGTGAGGCTGACGGCAGAGACACCCCTGTCCTGTCCCCGGCCACAGAGGGACTCAGACAACACGACCACTCGGACCCCTCTCCCCACCAGCGGCCGTGGAGCAATTTCCTCCACAAATGGACAGTGCTTTTCCTGCCTGACCACAGAGGCGAATCCTCTGTTCAGGTTTATAACTACTAAATAATGTTATAATAAGGCACTCGGCCAATAATGTGAACTGCAAAGAAATGCTTTGTACTGCTGCTGTCTTATATAACTCACATGCTCCACTAACTTGTTATGAGTAACTCAACCTGGCCCAATGGAGCACTCCTGCAAAAATCCAACTTTTACTCTTTATGAATAGGCTACTCAGAGCGTTCAGATTTTCCACAGCATTTCTAATTCTGCACATTCCTTAAAGCAAGGTTTGGCAGCTTGGGCACTACTGTGGCTGGCTGGGGGCACATTTCTTTGTGCTGGAGGGCTGTCCTGTTCACTGCAAAAAGTTGAGTGGCACCACTGGACTGTGCCCACTGAAGAACAATCAAAAATGTCCCCAAACGTTGCTACATGTCCCCAGGGTGGAGAGGAGGCTAAGTCAATCTTGGCTGAGAAGCCCTTGGAGCAATGCATGATGCATATAAATAAATAGAATATGATCCCAATAGCAATGCATGATCTCAACACGGATTACATGACTTCTTAAAAAAATATTTTATTAGACCCTACAGACGAGTATTTGTCTCAGAAAGTATCATCACTGTGGGCACCCAAAGAAGCAAAATCATGTTTTCCCCCTCAACTGTTGCAAGTTAGTACTTTTAATATATAATAGACAGTAAAAATATAAAATAAAAATTAAAAATACATAGGCGTGATGATTTCCTAGAAACAAAGGTCAGAAGCCAGCCTTCACCCTCTCCATCCCAGGACTCTATAGCCTGCAGCCAAACCACACTAGCACAAGGCAAAAGCTGGTCTGGGAAAGAGGCCAAGATGGACAGTTCATGACCACTGGGTGCTACCCAACCCACCCACATGCCGCCTCCGAGGACCGCGGGGCATGCTGCCCAGGGGTCATTCAGCCACCAGAGATTAAAACAGACCCCACTCCCCAGAAGACAATGACGCCGGGGGAGAGGAGAGCCCATGGGAGGGGGCGCTTCCCTTACAAATGCTTTCGGCGAAAGTGTTGAGGTTTCTTGATATGTCACTCTGCTTAATCTAGGCGTGGGGTGGAGAGGACTATTTTATAAACAGCCAAACAGGATGAGTAAGTTCTTAGGGGAAACCTGAGAGACTGTGGGTTGCTGCCCCTGGATTTGTAAAACCTGGTTTTAAACCTTCTTATCGTTATAGATAAGAAGATATATATCTATATAAGATAAGAAGATATATATATATATCGTTATAGAAGGCAATGGCACCCCACCCCAGTACTTTTGCCTGGAAAAATCCCATGGACGGAGGAGCCTGGTAGGCTCCAGTCCATGGGGTCGCTAAGAGTCGGACACGACTGAGCGACTTCACTTTCGCTTTCCACTTTCATACGTTGGAGAAGGAAATGGCAACCCACTCCAGTATTCTTGCCTGGAGAATCCCAGGGACAGGGGAGCCTGGTGGGCTTCTGTCTGTGGGGTCGCACAGAGTCGGACACGACTGAAGCGACTTAGCAGCAGTAGCAGCAGCATCGTTATGAAGGTCACTTCTCCTTTTTGTGAGGAAAGGTTGAAAGCTGATTTCAACCACTTTAGCTCATTTTAGCTGTCAGTGTGACCGTGTAGAATTCATCTCCGCAACCTACTTAGGTCAGAAGAAAGGGATTAACTCTCCACCCTGTAAGCTCCACCCGAATGCCTCTTTCCTTCGTGGAAGCACGCCAACAGGTGTCTTAGCAGAAAGAAGCTGGGAAGCGCAGATGGTTGCCAAGGTGACTTGAAAGAGACCCAGGCAGTCAACACCTGCGGCGGGCGATGCCCATCACCCAACATCACTCTCACCTGGACAGAGGTCCCCAAAGCAGGCTCAGAGGAAGGGCTTACCAGGTCAGCCCTGGATCTCAGGGCCTCAAAGCCACCCAGGAGTGCTCCATCACACAGGCTGCTCTGCCAATGAAGATCTTTGGTTCCACTTCTTCTGGCTCCGCCAACCCCTCCACCACGCCCCCCCCCCCCCCCCCGCCAAGGGAAACCATGCACTTCAAGAGAAAACCAGCCGTGCCCAGCTCCTACAGGTGGGCAGACAGCGGGCAGAGAGAACCACAGAGGTCAGCCTGTGGGGCACTCACCAAGCTAGATGCTAATCACGGCACAGAATCACTTACATCAAAGATCATTAACCAGGCGCCCAGGCCCCTCCGCAGGGGTGAGAGTTCACAAGCTGCAAGATGCATTTAGATAAAGCTGCAGCCTTTTGTTGCCAAACACCTGGTTTGGGTCATTTCGGAAAAAGGGCACTGCAGCGGCCCCGGGGCACCCACACAGGGGCGTCCTGGGAGGGAGGGGGCAGGTCCGGCCTGCCTTCCCCTGCTGCTGTTCACCCAGAGCTGCCACCAAGTTTCTAGGGTTTATTTCCTGTTTTTCCTTCTCCCTTAGGAGGTGTAACTGTGCCTTAGCATGCAAGGGAGAGGGCGGTGAAGGAGTATAAACAGGTGAAGTCTGGGCTGGGGCAGGGGTCCTGTGTCTGCTATTTCTCGTTTTCTCCAGGGAAACGTCTCCTTTTAAGGTGATTGTTTCGACTCTACAGTTGCAAGTCCCACACCAAGAGGGTGGCAGGTCCGTCTTCATAAGAGCTGCTGCGGTGCTGTTTAATCCCACCTCCAGGGACCCAACGCCACTCGGCTCTCATGGACAAGAGGTCGCCACCAAGCCCACAGGGTCAGAAGTTCAAGTTCTCGCCTAACAAGGAGCCAGGGCTGTGAAGATTCCTGACAAGTGTTCTTTCTGACATGCCTCAAGCGGCTGCACGCGCTCCAGCTTCTTCCCTTCAGGACTCATAAAAATCAGGGCCAGCCCCCCTCTCACCCTTTGTCTCAGGCAGCCTGAGTTTCTCGGCGTTTATGGACGGACTCGCCCCCAACGAGCAAGCACTGCCCTAGTTCTCCATCCCGGGATCACCCAACTCCATTCTATATTTGCCACAGAGCCATTATTTGTGTCTAAAATGTCAAAACGGCAAACCACATTAATTCCTGCTAGTGAGATTACCCTCACCTGGGAAGACAATGGGTTCTCGGAGATTAATTTCTGGGTCTGTAACGAGGTGTCACGTGAGTGCTCGAACAGTCTAGAAAATGTGAGTGCCGGTTTTCTTCTCTCTCAAAGGGAATACAAGTTTCTATGTCTGGAGGCTGAGGAACGTGGGGAGAAGACAATGAACAATGATCTAATCATCCGGGACCTCATTTACAGTTTTTAAAAGTTCGTAACTGATTATACATCCATATAAGAGCAAAATCGTGTAATCTCTGAACACAAGTGAAAAGCTAAAGTTAGGAGTCATGTGACTCATCCTCTAGCACTTCCTGTAAAGGTTATAAAACAAACTAGGAAGACATTTATACCCCAGGAGGTAAATCTAGAACAATAAAGAGGCGGACACCTGTCCCACCACGACCTCGCTAGTAGCCTCAGCTATGATTTACACTGAACTTCATGCACAATGAGGTAAAAAAAAAAAAAAAAAAATGAATAGAAGATCTGTCCTCATTTCCCCTGGGGTTTTGTACCAAATTTCCAAACTCTGCATGACAGATCCCTTCCACTGTGTCTATTTTCAACATTTCAGGCACACAGGGATGACAAATGCAGTAATTTATTCATAAAGGGGCCGCTGGGGGAGGGAGGCACTGGAGCAGCTGTATTATAATTTTTCAGTGCACAGAGAAGAGGTTTCCAACAAGGTGAGACAGGGGAAACACAATTTTTCACTGTCTATGTTTTGATTACTGAAGCATGCAAAAAAAAAAACGTTTTATGGACATGAAAGAGGGGGGAGAGGAAAAAGAGAAAGAAAAGGGAACAGAAAGAAGAAGAAAAGAGAGGGAAGGGAGGAGGAAGGAGAGACATGAGGAAAGAAGGATCAAACAACTCCCCAATCCTGGCACATTCAGATTAAAGGTAAAGGATCTATTATAAGAGAACATTTTCCTGATGTTAATGTTAACCAAGGAAAACAGACTCCTTTGTGGCACTTACCCGATGCCAGGCAGGAAGACCTCACATTAAAAGGGATAGAGCGAGGCTGGTGGAGATGCAGACGCTGTCGGTTTCCCTTAACAACGGCGGCAGAGAGCAGAAATCCCCCGCTCCGCCCGGTGCCCCGCCGACAGGTGATCAGCAGCCTGGAGCAGGACGTGCCACGTCCGAGGGAGGGGCCGGGGAGGGCGTGGCGCCGCCACCTCCAGGTGGGGCCCCGCAGGAGCCGCCCGCCCCCGACTCTCCAGCAGGCAGGTCGGGGCCCCTCGCTGCAGCCTGTCTGGGCTGGGAGCGGCTCCCGAAGCCTGCCTCGCTCAGAATCGGAGAGGATTCTGATGTGGGGAAGAAGGAAGCGTCTCTTCCTTCGGAGAGGGCAGAGACTACCACGTCTTACAACATACCCAGCCGCGACCCAGCAAAGCAGGGAAGTTAACAGCCAACTCACAGAAAGAAGGGTGCATACCTGCCCCCCTCCCCAGGTGACTCTGGGGCCTCTGGAATCCCAAGACGCACAGAATGTCCTGTTTGGAAGATGAATGCTATTTTTCCCCTCTAGATACTGCTGTTTAAGCAACTGCTCAGTTGTCATTACATACTCAGAATGAGCCTGTATTTCCAGACAACATTAATTTTGGATTCCATCTCCACCACTTTATCAGCTGGGGGTCATCAGGCAAAGTTCTTGGTCTAAAGTGCCTGAAACCTCCTTCAGGGACTGTTATGAGGCATCCCACGTGGAGAGACAGAGAGACAACCTTCAGCAACAGAAGATCTAAAAGTAACATCCAAAATCAACCACAGCCACCCTGTCACCTCCCTCAGCTAAAAACTGGCTCCACCCACGTCCAGCAGCAAACGATGCTTCTCCTACCAGTTGTCTCCAGTAAGTTACGGGGGGTTGGGGGCGGTGGGCTCGGGAAGTTAAATTAAAAATTATTTTTGCACACAATGGTCTAAGACCACATGGCCTTTCAGCCCCAATCCTGCCAGGGACACCAAGCTGCAGTCCAGGTTACAGCAGGTTTCTGCCCTCAAGTCCCTCTAACTTCCCAATTCAAGAGCACACCCATGTTTGAGAGCAAGGAGTGTTCAGGAAAAGAAGAGGCTCTTAATTGAGCCAGAAGGTCTTTTTCCTTTAATGTTCCCCTTTAAAAGGCAGTTATTTCTCAAAATGGGACTCACAGGTTCCTTATTAAGACCGCTGTTTAATCTGAGCAGAAGACAATGGCTTGAGTACCCTGTTCAAGGCTATAGCTTTCAGAGACCCTGGCGGGGGTGGAGTGGGGCACGCAGAGCTCTGCTGGGCCAAGAAGCTGCCATCGCCATCTGGTGGTGGCTTGTGCACACTGCAGTTGTGAGCCCGTATCACCCCTGGTCCAGTCTCCAGGAGGCAGCCCATCTTAATCCCTGCTGCTTTGATGGCTTCAGGACAACCTTGGTTCTCCCCAACCCAATTCATCTTCCCAACTTCCCTCACTTGCTACCACCTCATTCCCGCATCCAACACCCAGTGATAAGTTACCAAGAATGAAATTTCCAAGACCAACAGGAAAAAAAAGAAGCAAAGAGCCAGGGTGCCCCCCCAAACCTAACAGTGGCAAGAGCCAATCCTGATGAAAAAATGAGGAGGCAGGACTTCTGCAACCGAATGAAGAGACCAGCTGAAGACCCAGGATGTATCAAAGAAGAGACAGCCCTGACCAGTGAGCCAGCTAGCCGTGGGTGGGATCCCAAAAGGAGAGAATGTACTAGAAATCCGGTCACAAACAAAGGGCTACCAAGCAGGTGGCACTTCCAGAAATCACTCTTAACTACTTCTCTCTTCCAAAACCTTCATCAGTCTTGGGTAAATACATCTAAGCCCAGCAGGTCCCCGAGAGCACAAACCAACCTTGGGAAGAAATTTGCTGGAGGAAGCTGAGGGCCACAGAGAAAGAAGAAATGAGAAAATTGATACTTCAGTGGTGTCACTGGAATACACTCTAAAATGCTGCTAGCGATTTCTAAGCAAGAACTGAGGGGGAAGGCAACACACGGGGGTTGTACGAAAAGGCCTAGGTGACCAGCTGTGCCTTAGCTGGCAAAGTTCTCTCCATGTACCAGCAGCATCTGCTTAGACGAGAAGAGAAGATGATGCCTCTTTGAGTCACAAGAGAGCAGAAGAATTCTCAGCACTTTATGCTACTTAAAACGCCCTGCCTTTTCCACCCAGGTTGCCCTAAAATATTATTTGCGACAACTATAAAATTAAGTGTCTGATTGCAATTTAGTTCAATTCTACTCATTAGAATTAGACTCATTTAAGAGGTACATTTTATTTTTCAAAGAGGTTTTCTTTTTTTTGACTCTTAAAATAAGTGTACTTTATTGCATGAAAATTTACCTCCTTATAGTTGATTTGACTATTTGTCTCATTTGTTTCTAGCTTAATTTTACTTTAGTAAAAAAAAAAATGTATTTTTAATGAGTTCAGCCCTTTAAAAATTTTTTGGATCTCATTTTTCTTTTTCTTTAAATTGGAGTATAACTGCTTTACAGCGTTGTGTTGGTTTCGCTGTACATCAAAGTTCATCTGCTAAATGTATACCTATAAGCCCTGCCCCTTGGCCTTCTCTCCCACTCCTGTCTTTCCATCAGATGTATACATTTTTGGAAGTGGCTCATATATAAAATAGCTTGTGTCAAAAAGAATAGAGGCCACACAGGTCCTCCCCCGACCCACATATACCGGCCTTGTTCTCTCCTTAGACCCTTTACTTTAAAAACCTCTGCAACCAACTCGAGCTGACCACGGTCACACAGGCTGCTGTGTCATGCCAGAACAAAAGAATACCTGACTTGGATACCGCTTCTTTGAAACCACCAGAAACTAGGCCAGCAGGCTGAAATACAACTCTATATACACTAAGGGATCTCCCCCGCTCCACCCCCGCCTGTGTTGTTCCAATCTAGAAATCCATGGCCCATGTTCAAGGCCCAGGCTGAGCTTAAATTAGTAACTGATGATAAGTTCCTGCAGGCCCAGGTCTGTGTTCTCCTGGCTCCCAGCACAGCACCTTTCAGCATGGAGAGATGCTGGCGGAACTCCAGGGAAAGTCAGCTCTGAGCACCTGCGGGCTACATCCATGCAAAGCAACCCAGCATAAGCACCAAAGTTTGTGCTGGGCTAGGCAGGGGGCAAACGACCCAGTGGACACTTGAAAGCTCTTCAAGGTGGCCTAGCTAAAAGACAGTACGATGGGTGGTCAGCTGTCAAAGGACTGCTAGGAATCACTAAATTAAACTGGAAAAGCCACGAGTCAGGAGACCCAAAACCAGCCCGAGTGAGGCCACTGAGGACCGTCTCCACTTGACGGAAGGCAGCTGAGTATCTGAACCTTTCCCAAAGCAGCAAGCCTCTCACAGGAAAGTCAGCAAGGGCCGTGCCGGCCGCTGTCTCCTCTTGGTACCCAATCAGTGGTGCACCTGGCTCACAGTCAGCGGTGTTGAGATTCGGAAATCATCTGTGATCCTGGACTGTTCATTTCCTCTTCCTCTTGAAACGCCTGTCTGTAAGGTACAGCTTCTCCTCTTGCAGTGAGGGACCTGACCCCAGGTTTGTGTACCTAGGAGCGAAGGCTGGAAAAGCCCAGTCAGCAGCTTGTTCAGCAACTGAGTTTTAAGCTCCAGCCCTGTGCCGAGTACCATGCTGGCCCTGGGGTTTCCGGGGTAGAAGGGCCTGTCGGAGACCACCTCTCACTGCCCATTCAGGACTTATTTTTCTGAAATAAAAAACGTCATCTATGCATACCATTTACCACTGGTTTATGCACTGACTTCTAGCTTAATGTAATTGCTTTGTAATGAGCTTATCGCACCAGTAAAATTTTAAGCTGCTGCACAGCAAGGCCAATGTCTTCTTTAGTAATTTACCAATTATCTTGGAGCCAGCCTTCTTGGAGACAGCCTTGGCCCAGGGAACTTAGCTGCAAAACCTCACTACACATGGAAACGGTGTTTGAACTGTGAAGTCACAGGCATCATCCACAGGCCACGGGCTCAGAGCTGCACTTGTAACATCATCTGGACAAGCTTCATTATTTAGCTTCCCATTGGAAAAATGAGGCTTCTGACCTCAGGAAAGTGTGAGAAACAGGAGTGTTGCCTCTCCTAGAAAAACCCAAATACACCAGGAAAAAACACTGTTCACTGATACCAAGGGCAGTGAAAATCTCAGCCACTATAACTGTCAATAATCCAGTCATCAGAAATCTACTTAACAATAATATAAACTCACTGTTTTAATTCTCTTGAAGGCACAAGATGGGTTTAACTATAGGGAAAAAAGGTCAACTACAAGTTTACATCAACAGGTTCTCACTCAGATGCAATTTTCTAAAACTGAAATAAACCTTTTCAATTTCTACAATAGCAATGTTGATGTTTTTTTTTAAACAGAAAAATTACACATACACACAGGCAAAGGAAGACAATAAAGACCCAGGAATCTTGTCCTGTGAACATTATTTACAGATTTAGATTTTAGATTGTCTTCTATATTTCTACATATGTGTAGATTTCTTACAAAAGAAACAGAATCAAGTGATACAAAATGATCCATAACTTACTTTTGCACTTAGTGTTTTCCTAAAATGTTTTCCTATCACTAAATATTTACCAGAAACATCATTTTTTATGGCTTCATACTATTCCAAGATATATACCATAATTAAACTAATTTAGATTACTTTAAGAGTCTTCTCCAACACCACAGTTCAAAAGCATCAATTCTTTGGCACTCAGCTTTCTTCACAGTCCAACTCTCACATCCATACATGACCACAGGAAAAACCATAGCCTTGACTAGACGGACCTTTGTTGGCAAAGTAACGTCTCTGCTTTTGAATATGCTATCTAGGTTGGACATAACTTTCCTTCCAAGGAGTAAGCGTCTTTTAATTTCATGGCTGCAGTCACCATCTGCAGTGATTTTGGAGCCCCCAAAAAGAAAGTCTGACACTGTTTCCACTGTTTCCCCATCTGTTTCCCAGGAAGTGATGGGACCAGATGCCATGATCTTCGTTTTCTGAATGTTGAGCTTTAAGCCAACTTTTTCACTCTCCACTTTCACTTTCATCAAGAGGCTTTTGAGTTCCTCTTCACTTTCTGCCATAAGGGTGGTGTCATCTGCATATCTGAGGTTATTGATATTTCTTCCAGCAATCTTGATTCCAGCTTGTGCTTCTTCCAGCCCAGCATTTCTCATGATGTACTCTGCATATAAGTTAAATAAGCAGGGTGACAATATACAGCCTTGACGTACTCCTTTTCCTATTTGGAACCAGTCTGTTGTTCCATGTCCAGTTCTTGAAAGTCCCTTGGACAGCAAGGAGATCCAACCAATCCATTCTAAAGGAGATCAGTCCTGGGTGTTCTTTGGAAGTACTGATGCTAAAGCTGAAACTCCAATACTTTGGCCACCTCATGCAAAGAGTTGACTCATTGGAAAAGACTCTGATGCTGGGAGGGATTGGGGGCAGGAGGAGAAGGGGACCACAGAGGATGAGATGGCTGGATGGCATCACCGACTCGATGGACAAGAGTTTGAGTGAACTCCGGGAGTTGGTGATGGACAAGGAGGCCTGGCGTGCTGCAATTCATGGGGTCGTAAAGAGTCGGACATGCCTGAGCGACTGAACTGAACTGAGGTTGCTTTAACTCTTTCTTCATGGTAAACAATGCTTCATCCTTAAAACTCAACCCCTGGATGTATAAGGAGATATAAATATACACACACACACCCTTTGAAATATAAGGATATAAGACTTTCTTCAGTATTCTCTTAGAATTCAAGTATGTTAGCTAATCATCAGGCATGCATGTCTTTCTCTATGTTTGATAACAATAATATAGAAGAAAATTTAGAAAGCAAAAAAAGCAAAAATAACTGATAGTCTTACCACCTCGATATGATGTTGGGATTTTGTTATGCACTCTTTCTAGTCTTTCCTATCAGATCAGTCGCTCAGTCGTGTCCGACTCTTTGCGACCCCATGAACTGCAGCACGCCAGGCCTCCCTGTCCATTACCAACTCCCAGAGGTCACTCAGACTCATATTCATCGAGTCAGTGATGCCATCCAGCCATCTCATCCTCTGTCGTCCCCTTCTCCTCCTGCCCCCAATCCCTCCCAGCATTAGAGTCTTCTCCAATGAGTCAACTCTTCGCATGAGGTGGCCAAAATACTGGAGTTTCAGCTTTAGCATCATTCCTTCCAAAGAAATCCCAGGGTTGATCTCCTTCAGAATGGACAGGTTGGATCTCCTTGCAGTCCAAGGGACTCTCAAGAGTCTTCTCCAACACCACAGTTCAAAGGCATCAATTCTTTGGCGCTCAGCCTTCTTCACAGTCCAGCTCTCACATCCATACATGACCACAGGAAAGACCATAGCCTTGACTAGACGAACCTTTGTTGGCAAAGTGATGTCTCTGCTTTTGAATATGCTATCTAGGTTGGTCATAACTTTCCTTCCAAGGAGTATATTAAAAAATTTTTTTTGCCTCATGGAACACTTAGTTTGGTTTTATTGGTTTTTATCTTTCTGGAGAGAACTCCATATAAAATATTCAATTTCTTTAAATTTAGTAACATGAATCATAAAATTTTTATTCAATAAATACAAAATAGGGACACTTCCCTGGTGGTCCAGTGGTTAAGACTATCCACTTCCAATGGAAGGGGTATGGGTTCCATCCCTGGTCAGGGAACTAAGATTCCACATGCCACCTGGCATAGCGAAAATAAATGTTTTCAACATTTTTCAACATTTCAATGTTTTCAACATTTTTCTGTTTCAAAAAAGAAACAGAATACACTGAATTCTCTCCCTATGGAGACAGGGAGGAAGAAGACAAGGACGGGAAAAAAGTACAAAACGGAAGAAAAGGCAAAGAGGAGGAGATATAAAACCGCTCCCCACCACCGCCCGTGGGTTGCAGGCTTCACTCTGAATCCTCACTGCCTTGCAGGCCGCACAGTGACTTTCGTGTCAACAGAAAAAGCCAATACCCCAGCCGAAGAGCAAATCACCCCTCGCTAACCAGGATGTGGCCAGAATCCCACCTCAACACCTTAATCCGGTTTTGTTGCAGTTCACCACTGAACTTGATAGCTGCTGTCCACTAAAAACAAGGCTCAGCCTGAAAGTTGGGAGCTAGGTTTCACTGGGAAGACTAAGCCCACCAGGCCGCCTCTCAGCTAGCTCTAAGGGACTACTGTAAGAAGGAAAGGAGGGGCCAGGATATACCGAAGTTTGCAACGGAAACCAGGCAGTCAGCCTCAGAAAGACTGCTGCTCATCAAGTCAGCGAGCTCAGTGCTTCTCTAAGCACCGCTTCCCTGGTGGTTCAGGCAGTAAACAACCTGCCCACGAGCGGAGACACAGGTTCGATTCCTGGGTCAGGAGGAGGGAATGGCAGCCCACTCCAGTATTCTTGCCTGGAGAATTCCGTGGATGGAGGAGCCTGGTGGGCTCCAGTCCATGGGGTCTCAGTCGGACAGGACCGAGCAACTAACACCTAAGCCTCAGGCCACTGTCCGGTTTTCCTCCCCTTCGGGGTGCACAGCGGAGGGTGGATGCAGGGGCCGATGGCTTGATAGGCACGTGGGTCTGTTTTCGGATGCGGCAGGCCCCATTCTTGATCCACACTGCTAACTCCTTCGGCTAGGAACCGTCAGAAAGACCTGTCCTGAGCTTGGACAGCTTCCGCAGAGTCCGAAGCTCAAAGCAGTCTCGCTGAACAGGATAGTATGCCCAGGGCAGATCCAGACAGCCGGACTCACACTCACTCGAACTCCAGGCTCAGTGTACTGAAATAGCTTCCTTCCCTCCACTCCCCCACTTGTATTATTTCATCTGCTCTGATGTAAAGGTCATCGCCTGTGGTTTCAGTTCTGGTCAGAATGAGGGAAGAAGAGCTAAACCCCAGAGCATCCCAGGGGTTTGGGGTTCAGGTGGGAAAGCAGTCAGAGGTGCTGAACTTTTAAAGACAAAAGATCCCACTGCCTTTCAAACACCAAAGAGAGAGAAAGGCAGCAGAAATTCAATGTGGGCTTTATACACAGTCTAAAAATAGACACTAGAGGCAGAATGGTTTCTTTCCAGAACAATTTTAAAGATTCCCAGGAGGTTGACAGGTGTTGAGTAAATACCAGATGAAGACAAAGACTCTCAGAGCTGGTGGGGGAGTACAAAGCCCTAGTCTGGCTTCCTGTCCTCTGCCTGGCGCCCTGGATGGCTGAAAGGTAAGTCTTTCTTTCCCCGCCCTGCTGCATAACAAAGGGGCCTGGGAGAGAAGGTCAGGGCTCCCTTACCGATGCAGGAGAGCAGTGCAGAGAAGGAACCAACTCCCCACTTCTTTCCTGCCACACAGACCGACTGGAAGAATATTAAGCTGTGCAACCACTTTCATTATAAAGACAATGAACGAACCAACCTGTCCGCCAGACTATACATCTGGATCACTTGTGCAGAGAGACCATCTTCCCCTTAGGTGTGCCTGGGTGCTCAGGGCTTTCCCAGTGGCTCAGCGGTAAAGAATCTGCCTGCAATGCAGGAGTCCCAGGAGATGGGGGTTCGATCCCTGCATCAGGAAGACCCCCCAGTGGAGGAAATGGCAACCCACTCCAGTGTTCTTGCCTGGAGAATCCCATGGACAGAGAAGCCTGGTGGGCTACAGTCCATGGGGTCGCAAAGAGTTGGATACCACTGAAGTGAGTTGGCACGTGCACGGAAGTGTGCATTTACTCAACTTCCGTCCATTCCCAGGAGTGGGATGCTCTTGGGAAGGTTAAGAGCAGAGACTGAAGGGCTTGAGGGACACGGTCCTGGAGAGAGCCCTGGGCCGGCCCTGGTCACTGGAGCACAGACTGTGCCACACATGGGGGGCCCAAGCCCTCACCCTGCCTCTAGCGGTGATTCCAGGACAAACGGACGAATCTCACAAAGGAGTCCTCACACCAGTGTGTTTCTGAGGCCCCCCTAAGGCAGGGCCAGGCGTGAGAACTCCTGGCTCTGGGGTCTCTTTCTACACATGTTCTCTGCCTGACATCTCTTCTTCCCCAGTAGGTTAGTGAAGCCCTGTCTGAGGAAAGCAGAAAATGACGCGTGTCAGATGTGGGCTCACACAACCCTCTATGAACATCACTCATGGAAAGGATGAGTGCAACGTGTGGGCATAATAAAGCTCGATGAACTCACAGCCCAATTGCCCAGTTTCCTGAACTTCCATCTTTTCCTTTCCTGGCTTACAGGGACAACTGAAAGACTGTCACCCGCTGGTCCTGCAGGAATGAAGTCACTGGCTAGTGCCACCCCTGGCCTTCCACACACCTGGCAGGGGTTCAGGATGGAGATCGGGGATGGGGCACTCTGTGCTCTGAGAAAACAGAGCAGGCCTTCATGAGAAAATTTTATTAACCCAGTTTCTTCCATCTTCTCATGCCTAGAAAAGCACTAAAATCCTTCATGGAGACACCTGCTCTTCATGACTTGGCAGAAGCCTTCTACTGAGATGTGCATTTGGTTGCACGCTGCTGCCGTTCAGTCATTAAGTCGTGTCCAACTCTTTGCGACCCCATGAACTGCAGCACCCCAGGCTTCCCTGTCCACCACCTCCTGGAGTTTGCTGAATTCATGTCCATCAAGTGGGTGATGCCATCCAATCATCTCATCCTCTGTCACCGCCTTCTCCTCCTGCCCTCCATCTTTCTCAGCATCAGGGTGTTTTCTAGTGAGTTGGGTCTTCATATCAAGTGGCCAAAGTATTGGGTTGCCAGCATCATCCTCCCAGTGAGTACCGAGGGTTGATTTCCTTTAGGATGGACTGGTTGGATCTCCTTGCAGTCTTTGCCAAAATTACAATCCCCCGATACTGAGCAGGGTCCAGTGGGGCTCCTGGGCACAAAGCCTTTCTGCGTCCCCCATTTCTCTGATTACAGGGAAAGTCATCATTCAGCTTCCATGACCTTCCCTAAGTTCCAATGGGACAGATCCAAACGGTTATTAATTAGGGAAGGGAGGAGATCAGAAACCAACGAGAAACTGTCAAGAGCACCCTTGGGGCAAGGTCCTATTTCCCCATTAAGGGATACACACAACAATATCTTTGAGCTATTCTGCAGATACTGAAACCTCTCCAGGTGGGAGAAGTTAACAATTAACACGGTATTCTGCCCACAAGCATGTAGACCCCAGACCAGCTGGAGCATGAAGGTCAATGATGCTAACTCCTACATATTTCAACACCAAGCCATCAGAAGAATGTCCACAAGCTGATCACACCCTCTTTGAACCATTACTGTAAAACCTCTCACTATCCTCTCCAAGTTGGGATACATAGTTTTGAGGCAAGAACCAGCTATGTCTCCTTTTGCCTGGCAAGTAATAAATCTATCCTTTTCTATCTTCACCCAAAACTCTTGTCTCTGAGATGTGATTCAGTACCCATGCACACAGAAGAGAAGCTTTTGGCATAACCCCCCACCCCCACCTCTCCAGAACAGTTGCTCAGACCAATCTGAGAGCTTGTCTCCCAGGCTAGCGTCCTCAATAAGTTCCCCAATAAAACTGAAACTCACAGCTTCGTGTTGTGTGTGTGTGTGTGTGTGTGTGTGTTCCAGGTGACAACAACCCTATGGAAATACTTTTTTCCCTTTACAGCCTTTCTTCCCCAGTCCCCACCCTGTGCATCGAATTTTCCATCCAGAAGCTGCGCCTCCTCTTCGGGTTCCTGTCCCCCAGCTCCACTCCACACCTGCCAATGCGGCTGAGTAAGTTTTCCGGGCATGAGTGCAGAAACGCAGTGCCCCGAGGAGGACAAACGTGAAGTCATCACAGTGCTCCTCTGGGTTCCCCTGGCCCGCCTGCAGTCATCTCATGGGAAGCTGATAAAGGCTGACCATCGAAGACCGCCATCCAGAGAGACAGGAAAGCAAGTTTTTTCCTAGAACCCTCACTGTGCCCAGTGCTTCCGGCCTACAACAGTCCTGCCCACTGTCTGCCACTTAACATCTTTCCAAACATCTATTACTTACTTCAAAGATGACTTTCTCACATAAGGATAGGCCTGACCATGTGAGCCAGCATTGTCTTCCTGAAAGTAGAGAACCAGGGGTCTGACTGAGCCCTTTGCCATGTCAAGACCATCAGCGACCTTCAGCCTTTGCTGGTGGCACAGAGCAGGGCTTCCCGGCTCATTCCAAACCCCTGGAGGGCTGTGAACACCGACGCCCAGATCTCACTCTAGGCCAGCTGGATCAGACTGGCTGGGGGCTGGGCCAGGGTGCACCAGGAGCTACGCGGGCAACGTGGATGAGAACAGAGCCTATGCCCCCTGGATTCAAAGCTGGCTCTGCCACCTTCCCGCTGAGACTTTAGGCAAGTGGCTTACCCTTTCTAATCCTGGGCTTTCCTCCTCTGGAACCCACAGAGACTAGTTTCTATCTCCTAAGGTTGATATCATGATGGTGATCTAATTATAATGCATAAAAACACAATGTTTCAAAATACAGGTCTTTGACTCTGTTGCTTCATCCATAAATGACAACAAAGGACAGAAAGCCCTCCTGGGAACGCGAAGAGGAAGTGAAGACAGGAGGGGGAGTGAGTCATCGGGTCTGAATTTTTTCCTTAATATAAAGGAGTGATTTATTCCACAACAGGGCATTTTAAAGAATGCCCCATTCCCCTGCTCACAGGTCGGGGAGTGACCCACCAGAAGGCAAGTCCTCAACTTTGCCAGAGCCACCCTCTGTTATGAATGGGAGTCTAGAGCAGCCATTAAAGACAGAAAAGAAACCTGGTTGAGAATAAAACCAGCAGAGAAAAGGAGAGCCAGCAGAGCAGATGCTGACGTCAGAACACAGGATTCAGCTGGGTTTTTTTTTTTTTTTTTTTGCTTTGTTTAAAAACAAAACACTAACCTTTAAAAAAAAATAATGCATTTAATTACGGCCACATCCCACAACATATGGAACTTCCCCGACCAGGGGCTGGAACCCGGGCCCCTGCATTGGAAGCGTGGAGTCGTAACCACTGGACCACCAGGGAAGCCCCCGGATTCAGCTGTTTTTTAACAGACACTTTCGGTTCTTTCTGATCTTTTCTGATGAGATCAACAAGGGATGTGCATTCTTGTGACGTCCTCACTTCACACAGGGATGAAGTTCATCTTTTGAATAAAATAGCCGAACTGGGATGGCTGGCTCCTGTCATTTTAATCAACATTTGCTAGCGGTTAAACCCACTTCAACACCCTCTGGTTTCAGATTAAAGGGGAGCCATTTTGTCACTCTCGTATCAACATACTGCTATTAAAATTTTCCCTTTCTGAAAACGTGAGAGCTGAGAAAGCTTTTCCGCTAGAGCTTGAACTGCCCCCTCTCGCTGTACGTGAAGGTCGCTGTCTCCGTGCGCTTGATCCTCCCTGGGATTCCCTCTTCCCTAACTCCGTGTGCGCTCTCTGATGATCATTCTCCAATTGGGTGACAGGTCGTTTCCTTGATTTGCAGGCCATCATTTTCTATGAAGAAAACGCGCTCTTTCACTGTTCTTAGAAACTGGCAGGATTATCCCCAGTCACTCTTTTTAAGCTTTCTGGCATCTTTTCGGCCATGCACACTCTTCAGACACATTTGGCCTGCTCATTCAGAACGTCTCTCACAGTTTGTTGTCACTGAGGTGACCAACTTGAGCCTCTTAAAAAAAAAAAAAAAAAAAACTTTGTGGATATTAAAAAAAAAAAAGATTTGTGGATATTGCTAGGTTTAAACTGTGTGTTACGGGAAGGGGATCCTTTCTTTTGAAATCTTGCCCCAGCAACTCTTGCTGACTCCAAGCTCCAGATTAGAAAAGCCCAGGGAAGTGAGCGGTGTTCAGACCGCAGACCCGAGTAACCTCACCCCAGGGTCCCTTCACAACAGACCTCCCCGTGGCACCAACGTGAACGTGTGCACCCCGCTGAGCTGCACTGCGCACTGCCCTCCAGCACAAGTGCCTCGGGACCAAGGTGTGTGTGTTCAGTCGTGTCTGACTCTTTGCGACCCCATGGACTGCAGCCTGCCAGGCTCCTCTGTCCATGGGATTCTCCGGGCAAGAAGACTGGAGTGGGTTGCCATGCTCTCCTCCAAGGGATCTTCTTGACCCCGGGATCAAATCCAGGTCTCTTGCATCTCCTGCACTGGCAGGCGGGTTCTTTACCACTAGCACCCCCTGCAAGTACCTTGAAACCAAGGACCATGGCTAATTAGCATCACTGATTAGTGACTGATGACAGGGTGTGGGTTCCTGTTGCCAGAGATGGGAGAGTGGGGATTGGAAAAAGAATGCCTTTGACTCAAAAAACCAAGACTCTGAAAAACCCTTCTGGAAGACACCACGCTAATCATGAAGAGAATCTTTAAACATTGACCCAGCTCCTTTAGAAAACTGAACCACGGTCCCACATGCCCCCTCAAGGCCTCTGGGATGGTCCAGGGAGCATCCCCAGCAAGACCTCACCTCCATACTCAAAACCATCCAGGAGGATGCTGGTGGGAAATCATGAGTCAGGAAGCCCTGTGAGAGGGTAAACCCCATCTGACCCCAGAAGCTTCCTCGCACAAAAGACAACACCACAGCAGGGCACGTCCCCAGAGATGGCGACACCAAAGCCAGGCACACCTACCCTCCCACGAAAGTCCCTGCTACCAACACAGTCAATCCTGGAGGCTGCAGAGCACAAGCCTTCTTCCCTTCAGTAGCTGTTTCCTCTTTAACTGATTTTTTCTTTCTATAAATGAACATGGAACTCCTCTGACATCAGAAACTGAAATGAATAAAGTAGACTATAAAAAGGAAGAGGGTGGAAGCAAATTTCTTAAAAAAAATTTTTTTTTTAGGCTAAAAAGGGTTTTCACAAATTTAGAGTGAGCTGAAGTAAAACTTCGGTCATTCACATACAAAGAAGCAAGCTAAAGTGCTACCCACAAGGGCAAGAAACAGTCAGCTATAGCTAAGAAGCCTATGGGTATAGTCAGGGGCTTTGCAGGCAATACTCAGCTCAATCTGCTAGATGAGATGCTCCAGCAAGAGCTCTCAGCCAGGAGGGGGCAAGGCGGGCTGAGAAGCTGTGGCTCAGGTGATGGTTCATCCGACCCAGAGAGCTCGCTGGAGGATGGCATCGCTGGACTGCCAGCTAAGGATTCACTTAGTTCCAAAATGAGTGCACCTGAACGGGCAAATGTTCGCACCAAGGGTGAAGGATGCTCAACAGGTGATCTCCACCTGGAGCATCGTTTATAACCAGTGGCAACCAGATTCCGAGGAGCAAGAGTCCTCCAACCAGGGCTCCCAGTGGTGGCGGGGCAGGAGGTGGGGGGTGGGGGGCGGGGCAGGAGGTGGGGGGTGGGGGGCGGGGCAGGCATCTTTCAAGGTGGTTTCCTCTGCAGTTAGCCCAAGACTTCAGTGATGAAAAGGGTGTGGAATTTAAGCTCTGAGCGGGCAGGGCCTCGAAGTTCCCCTCCGGCCCAGTGCCTTCCACAGCGCACGGAACATTGCAGGGGCTCAAAAACATACTTGGAAAAAAATCAAGGTACAAAACGCGAGAGTCTGGCTACAACAAGAGTAAGGTCCTGTGCCGTCACTTCTGGCCAAACAAGAAGGCCACCTCTAAGCCAAGGCCAGGCTTCTCTGGACCCGAGGAGACAGTGACCCGCCACTCCACATACTGAATCTGTAGCATTCTCAGACACACTACTTGGCCATAGAAAAGGCTAAGACACTTATGAGGGATGAGCTGGAAATGGTCACAGCGTACTGGGGAGTTAAGAGAAGTTCACAGGATTGTAGGGTGTGACTCTCATGCCCCGCCCCAATCTCTCTCTCTCTCTCTCACACACACACACACACACACACACACACACGCGCGCGCGCACGGATCTGGGGGTAGGGGGTATGTTCAAAGGCTCTATTTCAGTAAGCTTGGGAGTGAGGCAGAGAGGGGCTTTTATTTCCTGTCTCTTACATGTCTACTGAGATTTCCACAATTAACAGGCACTAATTTCTGTATCACTTAAATATGTAAATTTGAAATTAAACAAGAACAACCCCCCGCCCCCCACCGGTCTGCCTTCCTCATTATTAAAATGGAAAACCATTTATGATGCACTGCCCATTAGCTCTGTGGTGTTTCTTTTGGGGGGAAGAAAAAAAAAAAGGAACAGAATTGAGCCACCTCTATCCAATTTTTTTTAACCTCTTTGTTCTTACTATTTGAAGCCAATTTCCAGCCCAGCTTAAAGGACTTAAAGGCCTCTCAGGCATGGCGACATTTCTGTTGCCATCCTCACTCTTACGAGGGACTCTCTATTTAGTCCACTCTGTAAAGAAAGCCTCAGATGGACCACAAATGCTCAAGAGGATAAAATAAAGCCAGAGGGAGGCAAAAGGCAGGGGAAGCTGAGTGAGGCTGTGACCTAGGGTGACAAAACACATCTCCTGCAACAAGGGTTAACACCCTCTGGACAGCGGAGCCTGTCTGCAGTCTGTGGAGCTCACACCACTTCTCTCGGACCTCTCCACTGGATAGAAGTCCGGTTCCACTGAGGCAGCAGCATCTTCTCAGCTGAGATGGTTTAGAGCTTGTTGCTGTTATGATGACTCACCTCGTGCTTTGGAGGCAGGCCTTTTCCAGGGCTGGGGTGTCTGGAGAAAACACACAACAGCCCTTGTGCTTGTCTCTCGTCCCAGCCCTGCTGGGGCTGAGAACGCCGGCTCACGGGAGCCCTGCTGACGGCCCTAATAACCGGGAATGTCTTCAACTGAGGAGGAAATAAACGAGTATAATGCCATTACAAACGGACACACAGTTTTCTCCCTAATCTTCGTCCCCAGTGCCTCCCAGTGTTGTTTTTTTTTTTGTCCCACTGAAAGCCTTTATGGCTTTCCTCGTGGTATTGTGTCTTGTCGGTATTTACAGACATGAAGAAACAGTGCAGGAGAAGAGAACAAGCAACCTGAGTAGAGGAATAGCCTGTGCCGTTTCCTTCTGGGGCTGTCGGAGCCCCTCCCTATTCTGCTGAAATAAGCCCTTGGCTGTGACCTGCCCACTCAAGTAGGTTACCCACAAAGATGCACCCTTCCCAGCCACCAACAGAATGTTATCTTAAAAATCCCCAAGCACACCTGAGAGAAAATCAGCCAAGCTTTCATTTAAAAAAAAAAATTAATTGCTGCTGCTATTGTTCTTCGAGGGTCACTGTCATCAATCTGAAAAGCACTGCTGTCTACATGCATCATTAAAAATTTACCTACAGGGAAGAGATGACAAAGAGAAAAATTTTAAACCCTCTAGTCTTTCCTAAGTCTGTTTTTCATGTCATGGATTGCTTTCATTAACTTCTCCTTGGCGGCTAAAACTCCCACAACCTCAGACAGAAGCATATGCAAACTATATTTTTTAATTTCCAAAGCCAAATATTTTTGAAACCATCCACACCTGTCTCCCACATGAGCTTGGATATACATAACTCTTTTTATTACTATCTCTCTATATTAAGAATGTCAGTCTGGAAATTCCTTTCATAAGGAAAAATGCATTTTAAAGGTCTGATCCATAAAAACATGAAACTGAAAATTCATTAACTTCATTTTGTCTTTGGGCCATACTGGACCTTCATTTGAAAATTTTCATTTCTTCTCAATATTTATTTATTCCTTTATAGTTCATGGCCTGGTATTGTGATGACCTACAACTCTAGAAAATTACTTGGCAGAGAAAGGGAAGGAAAAGAAGGAAATAAAACTTAATGCTGTGTACCGTCTACTTTAAAACCAACTGTGTAAAAAGTATGGACCACTTAAAGTAAAATCTTCATTCCTCTGTATGTCACTATTGAGAATAATTCAAATACCTGCCAAACAAGATTTGAATTTTTAAAATTTAAAATGAACTCCCAAGCATTACTAGATATGAAAATTATTTCAATAGTCCAGAATGAAAATGCACCTGATAGTCTGCCACCAGATCAGATCAGATCAGATTAGTCGCTCAGTCGTGTCCGACTCTTCGCGACCCCATGAACCGCAGCACGCCAAGCCTCCCTGTCCATCACCAGCTCCCGGAGGTCACCCAGACTCACATCCATCAAGTCAGTGATGCCATCCAGCCATCTCATCCTCTGTCGTCCCCTTCTCCTCTTGCCCCCAATCCCTCCCAGCATCAGAGTCTTCTCCAATGAGTCAACTCTTCGCATGAGGTGGCCAAAATACTGGAGTTTCAGCTTTAGCATCATTCCTTCTAAAGAAATTCCAGGATTGATCTCCTTCAGAATGGACTGGTTGGATCTCCTTGCAGTCCAAGGGACTCCCAAGAGTCTTCTCCAACACCACAGTTCAAAAGCATCAATTCTTCGGCGCTCAGCCTTCTTCACAGTCCAGCTCTCACATCCATACATGACCACAGGATAGACCATAGCCTTGACTAGGCGAACCTTTGTTGGTAAAGTAATGTCTCTGCTTTTGAATATGCTATCTAGGTTGGTCATAACTTTCCTTCCAAGGAGTAAGCGTCTTTTAATTTCATGACTGCAGTCACCATCTGCAGTGATTTTGGAGCCCAGAAAAAGAAAGTCTGACACTGTTTCCACTGTTTCCCCATCTATTTCCCATGTAGTGATGGGACCAGATGCCATGATCTTCGTTTTCTGAATGTTGAGCTTTAAGCCAACCTTTTCACTCTCCACTTTCACTTTCATCAAGAGGCTTTTCAGCCCCTCTTCACTTTCTGCCATAAGAGTCGTGTCATCTGCATATCTGAGGTTATTGATATTTCTCCCAGCAATCTTGATTCCAACTTGTGTTTCTTCCAGTCCAGCATTTCTCATGATGTACTCTGCATATAAGTTAAATAAACATGGTGACAATATGCAGCCTTGACGTACTCCTTTTCCTATTTGGAACCAGTCTGTTGTTCCATGACCAGTTCTAACTGTTGCTTCCTGACCTGCATACAGATTTCTTAAGAGGCAGATCAGGTGGTCTGGTATTCCCATCTCTTTCAGAATTTTCCATAGTTTATTGTGATCTACACAGTCAAAGGCTTTGGCATAGTCAATAAAGCAGAAATAGATGTTTTTCTGGAACTCTCTTGCTTTTTCCATGATCCAGCGGATGTTGGCAATTTGATCTCTGGTTCCTCTGCCTTTTCTAAAACCAGCTTGAACATCAGGAAGTTCACGGTTCACATATTGCTGGCCACCAGAGGGCGCTATGATTCCCCCACACACCTGAGTGTAGATGCACAGGATTCAGGATTCAGAAACCTTCCTGGTCAGGGGCATGGAGGCATTCACAATGCCTCTCCTCCAGCGAATTCTACAAAGTCAGAGGGGTTAAGGGCGAGGCCCTCTTTCAAATTAAAGGCAGTTGTGGTAGCTTCAATATAAGAAGCTAAAAGTAATGTGGTATGTGCTGGGAGAGGCTTTATGTTACTAACTGTATAACCTAAGTATTGTAAAGAATGAGGGTCTTAATACACGCTGCTGCTGCTGCTGCTGCTGCTGCTGCTAAGTCGCTTCAGTCGTGTCCGACCTTGTGCGACCCCATAGATGGCAGCCCACCAGGCTCCCCGTCCCTGGGATTCTCCAGGCAAGAACACTGGAGTGGGTTGCCATTTCCTTCTCCAATGCATGAAAGTGAAAAGTCAAAGTGAAGTCGCTTAGTCGTGTCCGACTCTGAGCAACCCCATGGACTGCAGCCCACCAGGCTCCTGCGTCCATGGGATTCTCCAGGCGAGGGGACTGGAGTGGGGTGCCATTGCCTTCTCCTAACAATACATACAGAACAGTAAAATAAGAAATTATGAGATGAGAAGGTAAGGAAAACGAGCATATACTGAAGAAAGGAGGACCAAAGAAAGAAAAGGAAACTGACCAGAGTGGGGCGCGGGAGGGAAATGTGCGGAAAGCGCGTGCGCACAGCGTGACCGCCCAGCACTGGCGGAGCAGATGACACACTGCCCCACACCTGGGCCAGGTGGGCGCGGAGGTGTGGAAAGCCGCCTGCGGGCGATCTCCCTGGGCATTGTCGTGAAGAGATGGCTGTGCAAGAGCGGAGATGGTGGTCGTCCGGGGCACCAGAAGCATGGATCTGAGCACAGCTCTGTGAGGCAGGGACCCGAGGCCAAATAGAGAGCGCAGATAGAGGGCACCGGAGTCAGGACCACTATAGGAGCGATGGCTGAAGGGCCCACCAGGAGTGGAATGTGGTCTGTTTGAGAGGGAGCACTCTCTTCATGGGGCTTCCCTGGTGGCTCAGCTGGTGAAGAATCCGCATCTGCCTGCAATGTGGGAGACCTGGGTTCCATCCCTGGCTTGGGAAGATCCCCGGGAGAAGGGAAAGGCTACCCACTCCAGTATTCTGGTCTGGAGAATCCTCGTCGACTGTATAGTCCATGAGGCCGCAAAGAGTTGGACACGACTGAGCGACTTTCGCATTCTCTTCATGTGCAGAGAGGGGCAGGGGAAGAGGACCAACCTGACGATGTGAACCCCGCTCAGGAAGCCCCCTGCACAAGCAGGGACCAGGAAGAGCTGGAGGCATGGGACAGCCAAGGACAACGCCCCAGTGCCCAACCTGGAGGCCCAGATACACAGACGGTGAAGCCGTTGGCTGAGAAAGATTAGTCCAGAGAAAGAACAAATATTTTGACATTTCAGGCCAAGATACTGGTTTGTTGTTGCAAACAAAAGAGGCTGATTCAGGTACATGCTCATTCAAATCTCATTTCCAGCGCATGCTGGTTCTACTACGTACTTAATAACAAAGGGAAAACGAAATCACGCTGCAGGAAGCCAGCAACTCATTCTGGAAGAAAGGAATTTGCACATTTCTCTTTTACAATCTTTTCTTTTACTGTCCAGACTGTGCAGATAACATAGAAAATCACTTCAACAAAATTAAACCACTGTTTGCAAAGAATTCCCAAGAGTTTGCAAGTGAGTGAGTGAGAGAGTGAGAGAGAATATATAAGCAACACTGTCATTTTCTCACTAGCAAAAAGAAAAAGAAACTGTGACAAAGTTATGATTCATCCATTCTGATTTCTCAGTTACCCACAAACTTGAAATGCAGTATTTCTTTTGAATGCTTCTCTACCTTCCTACCATGAATGCCTAATTTCCAGCAACTAAAAATAATAGAGACTTTAAAACAATAATCAGTTGTTCAAAAGGGGAAGCACAACAAGCAACCAAAGACAGTGGAATCAAAGCTTGCAGCTTATTCATGCCGGAGGAATGTTAGCACACACTAACTGAGGTACGGCTGAGCATCCAAGAATTGAAGCTTTTGACCTGGGGTGCTGGAGAAGACTCCTGAGAGCCCCTTGGACAGGAAGACCTGACCAGTCAATCCTAAAGGCAGTCAACCCTGAATACTCATTGGAAGGACTGATGTTGAATCTCCAATACTCTGGCCGCCTAATGTGAAGAACCCACTCATTGGAAAAGATCATGATGCTGGGAAAGATTGAGGGCAGGAGGAGAAGGTGACGACAGAGGATAAGATGGTTGGATTGAATCACTGACTCAATAGACATGAGTGTGAGCAAACTCTGGGAGATAGTGAAGGACAGGGAAGCCTGGTGTGCTGTAGTCCATGGGGTCACAAAAAGCTGGACATGACTGAGCAACTGAACAACAACACACTTTTACATCACTTGTGTAGATGTTATACAGTAGGAGTGCCAGTTCTTTTAATAATTTACTGAGGAGTTACACATTGCAAATTCCTTATTAAACATTACTTGTACTAAGGTCATAAGTTTAAGAAATACTCAGCAGAGAAAAGCAGCAGTATTTTATGTTCTGCATCTGCTGGGATTCCTATAAATAAAACTTTATTTCTTACAAATGTATTAATATAAAGCACTGAGAAGTCATTTTCTCTAAGATAAAAACATTCTATACTCATTTGTAGACTTTAAAATCCACAATGCCTATCTAAAATGTTTGACAAGCTTTGGAGAGCAAAGGAAAAAACCTACTGCCATATCTAGGAACCTGACTCCTTCATGCCCCAAAAGTCAATACTGGCTGAATTTCTGTCTGTCATTGATCAACAGCAGCTCAACGAAATAGTTTAATCTGGAAATCATGAACCAGTAATATGGGTGCTCCCAGGGCTAGCCAACTACGGCCCACAGGCCACTGGTGCCTGGCCACGCCCATTCATTCACTGTCCTGGCTGCTTCTGTACTATCTTGGGAAATCGTAAGCCCTGCAAAGCCTCAACTATTTAATCTCTGACCCTCTACTGAAAGGAGTTTGCTGGCCCCTGATTCAGACTGCCTATAGCACTTAGAGCTTGTATTTATCGCTGAAGAACCTGCCAGATTGGTGAAATTTCTAAGTAGCCTTAAAAACTTTATGTTCCACATTCCTGCCCCAAATATTTCATGCAAAGATGGGCACAATAAAGGACAGAAATGGTATGGACCTAACAGAAGCAGAAGATATTAAGAAGAGGTGGCAAGAATACACAGAACTGTACAAAAAAGATCTTCATGACCCAGATAATCACAATGGTGTGATCACCAACCTAGAGCCAGACATCCAGGAATGCAAAATCAAGTGGGCCTTAGAAAGCATCACTACGAACAAAGCTAGTAGAGGTGATGGAATTCCACTTGAGCTATTTTAAATCCTAAAAGATGATGCTGTGAAAGTGCTGCACTCAATACGGCAGCAAATTTGGAAAACTCAGCAGTGGCGATAGGACTGGAAAAGGTCAGTTTTCATTCCAATCCCAAAGAAAGGCAATGCCAAAGAATGCTCAAACTACCGCACAATTGCAGTCATCTCACACGCTAGCAAAGTAATGCTCAAAATTCTCCAAGCCAGGCTTCAACAGTATATGAATTGTGAACTTCCAGATGTGCACAATTCTGGATATATGTCCACACGCTGGATATAGAAAACGCAGAGGAACCAGAGATCAAATTGCCAACATCCGTTGGATCATTGAAAAAGTGAGAGTTCCAGAAAACGTCTACTTCTGCTTTATCGACTATGCCAAAGCCTTTGTGTGGGTCACAACAAACTGTGGAAAATTCTGAAAGAGATGCAAATACCAGACTACCTGACCTGCCTCTTAAGAAACCTGTACGCAGGTCAAGAAGCAATAGTTAGAACTGGATATGAAATAACAGACTGGTGCCAAATCGGGAAAAAGAGTACATCAAGGCTGTATATTGTCACCCGGCTTATTTAACTTATATGCAGAGTGCATCATCAGAAATACTGGACTGGCTGAAGCATAAGCTGGAATCAAGATTTCCGGGAGAAATATCAATAACCTCAGATATGCAGATGATACCACCCTTATGGCAGAAACTGAAAAAGAAGTAAAGAGCCTCTTGGTGAAAGTGAAAGGGGCGGAGAAGGAAATGGCAACCCACTCCAGTGTTCTTGCCTGGAGAATCCCAGGGATGGCGGAGCCTGCTGGGCTGCCGTCTATGGGGTCGCACAGAGTCGGACACGACTGAAGCAACTTAGCAGCAGCAACTTAGCAGCAGCAACAGTCTGTTCTATACTGAATCTTCACTATTAATATGACCTGATAGTAAGTCTTTCTCAGGCATTACACACCTAGAGTCATACATAGCTATGACCGCACTAGCCTGCTCCCTCAGGCAGAATTCATTGCTCCCTCAATTGCAACCTCATATTCCTGTTCATATACCTTCATCGTGACCACTGCCAGATTATATTTGTTGTCAGTCGCTCAGTCATGTCTGACTCTTTGTGACCGCATGAACTGCAGCATGCCAGGCTCCCCTGTCCTTAAAAAAAAAAAAAAAAAGAGGAAAGTGAAAGGGGAGAGTGAAAAAGTTGGCTTAAGACTCAACATTCAGAAAACGAAGATCATGTCATCCAGTCCCATCACTTTATGGCAAACAGATGGGGAAACAATGGAAATAATGAGAGACTTTTATTTTGGGGGGCTCCAAAATCACTGCAGATGGTGACTGCAGCCATGAAATTAAAAGACACTTGCTCCTTGGAAGAAAAGCTACGACCAGCCTAGACAGCATATTAAAAATGCTGTTGGACTATAACGAAAGCTTAGCCCTGAAGAATTGATGCTTTTGAACTGTGGTGTTGGAGAAGACTCTTGAGAGGTCCTCGGATGTAAGGAGATCCAACCAGTCCATTCTAAAGGAAATCAGTCCTAAATATTCATTGGAACGACTGATGCTGAAGCTGAAACTCCAATACTCTGGCCACCTGATGTGAAGAACTGACTCATTTGAAAAGACCCTGATGCTGGGAAAGATTGGAGGTGGGAGGAGAAGGGGACAACAGAGGCTGAGATGGTTGGATGGCATCACCGACTCTATGGATGTGTGTTTTGAGTAAGCTCAGATAGCTGGTGATGGACAGGGAGGCCTGGCGTGCTGCAGTCCATGGGGTCACAAAGAGCTGGACACGACTGAGCGACTAAAGAAGAGAGAGAAGCATCCAAAGTGGACTCTGGACTGTGCTTTTATTCCTTTAATATCTATTTACTTGGCCGTGCCAGGTCTTACTTGTTGCATGGGGGATCGAGTTTCCTGACCAGGGATAGAACTCAGGCCCCTTACCTCTGGAGCACGAGGCTTAGCCACCAGAGAAGTCCCCAGACTGTGCATTTTTAGAAGCGTTACTTTCAGGTATAACCATTCTTCTCCCTTGAATGATGCCATTTTTGTTAACGCAGGTGCACAGGGAGCCGAGAGGGAACATCGTCAAGGCCTCCACCCCAGGGCTTCACTGAGAACAGGTTGATGGGGCGGCCGTCGCCCAGGGAACCATTCACAGTGAGAGACGCCTCCCTTATCCCTCTGGTGATGAAACTATAGTGGTGAGTGCTCCGCCAGCTGAACGCTGGACCTCCCTCCCTGCAATACCCACTGGCTGTGTTCCTGGAGGCTGGGTTGTTAGCTCCATTTCTGTAAAATAAATATTGTCTTCATTGTCTTACACATTCTGAGACGCTTTCACTTCTGACTCATCTCAAGCTGGCGACATTCCCTTCCTTGTCATACTTTAGTTCCTCACACCCTTCCCCACCTCCCCCCTAAAAGGGAAACCTCTGGGAGACAAATATAGAATAAATTTCAGAATAAAGCAAGAGAAGCGTTGTTGGGGTGCAGGTGGCGGACACAGGCAGCTGAGCAAAGGAGAGGTGGGAACGAGGGGCGGGAGGCGGCCAGCGAGGGGTGAGGTGGAGGAAAGACGTCGCATCCCCAGGACGAGCGACGTCGGGCAGAGGATCCAAACTCACCACCACTCCCCAGAGGCATCGTGGATTTCCGCTCTCACTGGTGCCCTTTGTAAATAATCACACTAGGGGATTAAAATACTGCCCACAGCTCTTCAGCTGCTTTTAAATATTTTCATTTTCTCAGGCTCCACCCTGATCAGATGAACAAAATTTATTAAGCATCTACTATGTGTGGGGTGCCTTCATATTTCTGTCGCTACGTCACATCCAGTGCTTTTGTGACCCCATGGACTGTAGCCCACCAGGCTCCTCTGTCCAAGGGATTTCCCAGGCAAGAATACCAGGGTGGGTTGCCATTGCCTCGTCCAGGGGATCTTCCTGGATCAGGGATTGAGCATGCTTCTCCTGCATTGGCAGGTGGATTCTTGACCACTGAGACACCTGTGAAGCCCTCCCTCATCTTCCTAAAACACATCCAATTCTCTGCCCTGGAGACTCGGGGACCAGAGAGCATCATTCATCCACCTTCATTGAGGTGAAGGTGAGACATCCTGTAATTTTCCCTCCTGTCTCTGTTAAGCCAGGTGGCAGAGCCCAAGTTCCTTAGATGACAGATGTCAGCACGTTCGTGTGTCTAGAGTCAAGGCAAAGGAGAGGGCTGTGAACATAGGATTCTCATGAATGTAACAGTGGGGGTGGTACAGAAAGGGGGCCTGTCTCCTTCACCTGCTTCATCTACCAAACCCAGAAAGACACAAAGGCCAGTTTACAGGACTGTATATTTAAACTGATCCGATAGTCCCTGCATTCTGAATTTGTGCCCCTTCCAGCACAGCTTCTTTAGGGAATCCAGACCATTCTAACGTCGGTTCTTACTGCACTGGCTCTAGGACAGCAGGCCTTGCGGCCTAACACACGGCAGAGACATGCTGATCCTGTGTACTGACCCACCTGCCACTTCTCCCATTTCGGTCTGGAAAACCCGGTGGCCTGAATGGCAAGCAAATGAAGCCTGGCATATTTTAAAAGGATGCTGCGTCTATTCATTCATACAAAGACTGGGAGATCAGCACACGTTTGTAATAAGTTGTCTCATTTCACCCCAGGTCATCCTGATGCAGGTCTTGATGTGAAAATCTAATCAAACTCTTTAGACGGATGGCAATTATTTATCTTTTTTAAATTGGAGAATAACTGCTTTGCAGTGTTGTGTAAGTTTCTGCAGCGTGACAACGTGAATCAGCCATAAATGTACATATATCCCCTTCCTCCCACTACCGAGGGATATAAAACTTAAAGAAAACATAATATAAAATAGAATAGAATAAAAATAATTAGTTGTGTGGCTGCTGTGGAAATGTCTTTATTTGAGAGGAAAGGGTGTGATAACATCCTTTTGGGGTTTGGGGGTCAGGGGACTACGATTAGAATGAACAGCCTGTGAGCGGGGTGTGCTGGGCTCCCACATGACTAATTGTGAGAGCTCAGATTTTAAGCAAATACTTTTGGCCCACAGGCCATTAGTGTTGATGCTGTGATGCTCAGCAATGCCCTAGATAGCTGAGGCTGCTCCAGCAGGCCTGCAGAGAGAGGGGCAGGTTTGCGTGGAGCTGGCAGGCCACAAACAGCCTCGGTAGAGCAGAGGGGCCCCGCCTGCACGCAGGCGGGCACTGTGCTGCAGGCAGGTCAGCTCTACACGCTGCAGACCACGCAGGGCAGAGGTCAGCACCAAATGCAGGTCATCCCTCCAGAGGCCTGAGGGCCCCGTCAGTGGAGAAGGCGAGCTGCTCAAAAGGTGGCAGGAGGTGTGGGGTCCATGGTGGCCCTAAAGTCCCACCCAGAGGGTCTCCACCAGCTCCAGCCACTCCACCTCACAGGAACATGAGCCAAGATGTCTAGGTTGCTGAGATTTTTTTTTCCAGAAACCTGTTTTTTTTTTAATATGAAATTTCCCAAACCCATTGGCTCAAAATTGTTATTTCTTTAGGGTACCATGGCTCGTGGTGGCTCAGACAGTAAAGAATCTGCCTGCAATGCAGGAGACCTGGGTTTGATCCCCGAGTCAGGGAGATCCTCTGGAGGAGGGCATGGCAACCCATATCAGTATTCTTGCTTGGAGAATTTCATGGACAGAGGAGCTGGGCAGGCTATAGTCCGTGGAGTCTCAAAGAGTCAGACACGCCTGAGAGACCAACACTTCTCACTTTAATGTACCGCAGACCAAACAGACGCACTTCTGGGTTCAGCACAGAACCCCACTACACAAACCCTGACTCTATACAAACCCTGGCCTCATGGCATCCTAGACGTAATGGCGGTTTAGCAAAGGGACCCTCAAGGCACTGATGGCCTCAAGGTTTCTCCATCTGTTAAAGGGGGAGAGTTCTCGTTTGCTGTTTTCCAAAAGGGGCAAAGGAAAAAACAACGTCTGACCTTTTGGGAGAAAAGGCAAAGTAATATTTAAAATTTACATGTCTCTAGTGCCAAACTGTCCCCTCGCCCATTTCTTGTTGGCTACCTGGGGGCAGATTTAATTTGACAGTGGAGGGAACAGACTTTAACCCAGGGATGGATTTTAGCTCCATCAGTTACAGGACAACCAGATGCTGGGTCCTGCCTGATCAAACAGCACCCCCTTTCCTGAACTACAGGTCTAAACTGGATTTGATCAACCTTTTAGATCCAGTTCCTAATGTACAGGAAACCAGGAGAAAGAGGGGCACAGTATTTGATACCGAGGGAAGCAATTAAATGTGGTCAGAAAGACAATGTACTGATCCCTCGAGATCATTCAAAAGGGGGAGACAAGACTGTTCTAGATTAATAGGGTCTTAAGAGACCTCACCGGAGAAGGCAATGGCACCCCACTCCAGTACTCTTGCCTGGAAAATCCCATGGATGGAGGAGCCTGGTGGGCTGCAGTCCAGGGGGTCGCTAAGAGTCAGACACGACTGAGCGACTTCACTTTCACTTTCATGCATTGAAGAAGGAAATGGCAACCCACTCCAGTTTTCTTGCCTGGAGAATCCCAGGGGCAGGAGAGCCTGGTGGGCTGACGTCTATGGGGTCACGCAGAGTCGGACATGACTGAAGTGACTTAGCAGCAGCAGCAGCAAGAGACCTCACAGCTCTTGCTGTGAGCAAGAGACCAACTGCAATACATGACTCTCAACAGAATTCTGGGTTAAACAGCCCAATCATAAAAGGCATTTCAGGGCCTTTTATCTGGATTCAGATCATGGACTAGGTAAGAGAGTCCATCAGGCAATTACTGTTAATTTTGTGAAAACCGCATGGTGGTTAAAAGGAATATGTTCTTCGCTTTTATCCTTGCCTTTTTTTTTTTTTTTCCTAGAGACGCAAGCTGAAGTATTCAGGGCCTAAATGTCACGCTGTCTACAATTCACCTTAGAATACTTCAGGAAAAAAAGCAACAGACACAGCCACTGTGGCAAAGTGTTAACAACTTAAATCTAGACCGTGGGGATGGGGTGAGCTGGTGCCACCGAGCTATCATCACATGGCATTAAGTTCCCATTAGTCTCAGCTGCTGGTAGATGGAAGGACTTTGGCTACATCCCTCCAATGTCCAAGTCTGTACGTGTTTTAAATTTCACCAGCTGCCAAAAGAAAAAAATGACAGCAACTCAAACAGGTATAATGTGAGGCTCAACACACAATGGAGAAGAAGCTGTGCTACAGAAGCAACTCTACAATATGTGTCTTGGAGCCTCCCACACAAAAACTTTTATAAAATTCTCTCAATAACTTTAGATACCAGATGACACCATCCTTATGGGAGAAAGTGAAGAACAACTGAAGAGCCTCTTGACGAAAGTAAATGAGAAGAGTGAAAAGTTGGCTTAAAACTCAATATTCAGAAAACTAAGATCATGGCATCCGGTCCCATTACTTCATGGCAAACAGACGGGGAAACAATGGAAACAGTGAGAGATTTTATATTTTTGGGCTCCAAAATCACTGCAGATGGTGACTGCAACCATGAAATTAAGACACTTTCTCTTGGAAGAAAAGCTATGACCAACCTAGACAGCATATTAAAAAGCAGAGACATTACTTTGCCAACAAAGGTCCATCTAGTCAAAGCTATAGGTTTTCCAGTAGTCACGTATGGATGTGAGAGTTGGACTATAAAGAAAGCTGAGTGCCGAGGAACTGATGCTTTTGAACTGTGGTGTTGGAGAAGACTCTTGAGAGTCCCTTGGACTGCAAGGAGATACAACCAGTTCGTTCTGAAGGAGATCAGTCCTGAATCTTCACTGGAAGGATTGATGCTGAAGCTGAAACTCCAATACTTTGGCTACCGGATGCGAAGAGCTAACGCATTTGAAAAGACCCTGATGCTGGGAAAGATTAAAGGTGGAAGGAGAAGCGGGAGACAGAGGATGAGATGGCTAGATGGCATCACCAACTCAATGGACATGAGTTTGAGCAAACTCTTGGGAGTTGGTGATGGACAGGGAGGCCTGGTGGGCTGTGGTCCATGGGGTCACAAAGAGTTGGACACAACTGAATGAACTGAGAGCTGGTTTGTCTTCACCAAAGCTGCGCAATTTGAGGAGCAGCTTTGTCATCCCAAAGGCACTTCACCCACCCTAACCTCAAATAGACTCTGATCATAATTAAGGATGAAAAAGGGGGAGGGTAGATCTAAAACTTGCATTAAATGTTGCTAATTCAGTCACCGCTTAAGCCTATAACTAAAGGTAAAATGCCTCAAGATACAAGCTTAACTGAAAAAGAATACAGTTTGAAACCCAAAAGATATTTTAAGTTAAAAACAAACTTAAAAGATCTTACTTAGCAAAGTACATCTATCTGAAATCTAATACTTGATGGTCTTTCTCCCTCTCGCATGCTCAGTCATGTCCTACTCTTTGCAACGCTATGGACTATAACCCGCCAGACTCTCCTGTCCATGGGATTCTCCAGGCAAGAATACTGGAGTGGGTTGCCATTTCCTCCTCCTGGGGATCTTCCCGACCCAGGAATCGACCCTGTGTCTCCTGTACCAGTAGATGGATTCTCTACCACTGTGCCCCCGGGAGGCCCCCTAATACTTGATTATATTCACTCACAATTCTAGGAACTTGGTTAGCTGCCATCACATACACTGGCTAGTTCTTTAAATATGTTTTTTAAAAACTGTCTGGTCATCAAATCTAATAGTCATCTAATCCAATGGCCCATCTAATAAGCTAAACCTTGGTCACTCAAGAAGAGTATTAACCTACCATGGGAAAGAACTCTGAAATCAGATAAATCTGGACTCAACTGGTCCCAACCACTCACTAGAGTGGTTTCATCTTGGGCTGATCACAATGCCTCTGAATCCTGATTTCCTCACCCAAAAGATGGAGACAACTATCCCCTCTTCGCAAACTTTAGGCAGATTCTGATGACTTCATATCACACTCCATGCACTGGGCCAGCCAACTCCAGGAGCACTCCAAACAGCCTGAAAAACGTACGTTTAGAGCCTAGACACTTGCTCAGCTCAGAGCTCTCAAACATACTGGTGGTATGTAGACTTTGCAGCTTATCTTTTTTGCCTCATTTTCCTTATCTGCAAACTGGAAAGACCAATAGGGCCTGCGGCATAAGGGCTTTAGGGAGAATCCAGACTGAGTAAATAGGTCAGGTCATGCCTGGCACGTAGGACACAATCAATAAACACAGGCCATCATGACTCGCTCCCCGCCTTCCTCGTACCCCACTTTGGGAAAGCATGGGCCCCCAACTGCACACATCACCGTGGCCAAACACCAGGACTCACTCTGCCACATCAGAAAGTGCCTAAGTCTACGGCCGTACCACCCTGAACACGCCCAACCCCGTCTGATCTCAGAAGCTAAGCAGGATGGGGCCTGGTTAGTACTTGGATGGGAGAATGCCTAAAAGGCTTCCCAGGAGGTCAGAGCTGTCCCACCTCTCACTGCTGGTGAAGAGCCCAGCTCACCGGTCTCACTTCTCCTGTCTGGACGGACGGCCATGTGCTCCCCAACCCATGACTCACGCCCTTTGCCCCATCCTGACCCTAATATTGAGGGTCAAGGTCAGGGTCTTGACCTTCCATCGCAGCCCCAGCTCAGCCTCACGCCTCCCCACACAGAAGTTTCTAGATCCATTGCCACAAGAAAGCGTTTCCTGCTGTGGGCTTGGGAGAGGTGATTCTGCCAAGATGTCAACATCAAACGGAGACCCTCCACAGGCCACCCTGCAGGACCCCGAGATGCTCTTCTGTGCTCCCTCCCCTCTCATTTTGCGTCAGAGTCCCAGGCAGGCTCCCTCCACTGGTCTACATGGACCCTTCCTGAAAATTACAAAAAGTACCCACCCTGAGTGGCAGAATTGGGGGTGAGGGTGATGCCTGATGAGCTAATAGCACCTCTGAGAATGAGAAAGGGGACCCTTCCTGGAGGAACACCAGGCCACCCTGTACCACTGTGATCGTCATTAGACTCTACTACTGAAATCAAGCCAAGTCAACTGCCCTGTGCAAGATCTCTGGGCTTATTAACAAGACTAAGAGCTACAGCCTCTGTGCTGAGATGAGGGGTGGGGTGGGGCGCAGGGGGACTGGCGGAGCCAGGATGGCCCAGGGGCGAGAGTCGTTTCCTCCTCTTGGGATGGGAAGCCCGGCAGAGGTGTTGCCACCTGAACTGGAGCTGGAGAGATGGGAGAATGGCCCCAGGAAGGATGTGAGCAGACCCCAGGCAGAGGGGAAACACCCGCCAAGGCAAGAAGCACATTTCAGGCATTTAGAGGATTGTGGGCTTTCAATGAAGGGGCAGGAAAAGGAAGGGAGGGGGAGAGATGAGGTCATTGTTCACTCCTTGAGAATCCACGATGTGCTGGTACCCTGTAAGGCAGGGGGAGCCAAAAATAAGTAAAAATAAACCCTCGCTGTCAGAGAAGTTAAAAATGCAGTCTGGGAGAAAGAAACAGTTATAAAATGACAGCGATGATGCACACAGCGGTCCTTCCCGGTCACAGGGCCTACGGAAGGTGTGACCTGCTGGGGGACTGGGGAGGACCGGAGGAGGTGACGACCAGCTGGGCGGCTGGCAGGTGAGGCGGGGGGCCGTGGGGGTTAAGGCAGGCCACAGCCTGGGCGGGACCCGAGCGGGCAGCAAGCTGACCGGTGAGGCTTGGCACACCGCGTTCCAAGGGGCCGGAAACCGCCTCCTTAACAGGAAACTGGGTTTTCAGCCCACAGGTGAAGGCGGATCAAGCCACACAGGAAGAGTTACCTGCCCAGGTCTGCGCCTCAGCCCAAAACGCTCTGCAGCAAGCTGGAGGGCAAGAGGTGTGGAGGTCAGTGAGTCACTTGAGGAAGCAAGCAGCAATAGTCCGTGCAGCGGCGCGGAGGCCCGGGAACCTCCCGGAGGGCGGAGTCTCCTTGACCCGGAAACACCGTGCTCGGTCCCACGAAGACCACGCATTTCCAAAGCAGAAGCGGGAACCCTCTGGACGCAGTATTTTCAACATGACTTTACTTCCCTTTGGGCGTGTCACTGGCATTTTACACACGGCCTACTTTTTTGAAAGAGTCCGATTTTCTTTTGCTCACGCTTAAAAAAGCCTTTCAGAAAGCTCACACAGCATGTTTGTCATAGTACGGACCTTAAAGAAGGGTGTCTCTGCCTTGGGTGACCACTGTCTGCATCTGGACCCCGGGTCCTGACGTCCCATTTGATTCAGCACTTGTTCAGCATCCTATCAGACGGATGATAGGTCCGCCCTTCTTCCCCTGAAGGCTGGGCCGGAAAGGAGGCATCTTTCTCTACCACAGCCATTCCCCACACAGACCAACTGCTCAGAAGTCCCAGGAGAGCAAGAGCTCCGTTATCATCTTCCAACAAAGGCCCTTTCAATCAAGGGAGACTTTGCTGGGTGGAAGCTGCAAAACGACCCTGTGTCCTTGGCACTGGATTGGGAGGATTTCAGGTGCAGCTGCGTCGCCACCCGAGCCCAGAGGCAGGTCCGGACCCTGGTCCTCAGGGCTGCAGCCTCAAGCAGCCTCCGAGGGGCCGGGAGCCCACCTGGCAGGGCACTGGTCGCCCCCAACAGCATCACCTACTCCGACCATGACCCCCATCCTCAGGCCGAGTGACCCAGACAGCCTCCTGTGACTCCAGACTATAAATCCAAATCCCAACACGTCCAATCCTGTATCATTTCCATCACGTCCACATTTCCGACAATGCCACTGGTGAAAACTGTCCTTCCCTCTCCGTCCATCAGGGCTCCCAGCTCCTACCCAGCCCTGCTTCTGTGAAGGGAGAACTGGGGTCATGCAAGGAAGAGGTCCCCAACCCCCTGGATGTAATGCCTGATGATCTGAGATGGGCTGATGTAGGTACTGCTCCTAATAATAGAGATAAAGTGTACAATAAATGCAATGTACTTGAATCATCCCCTAACCATCCCCCTCATCTCCTCCCCCCATCCATGGAAAAACTCTTCCACGATACTGGTCCCCGACGTCAAAAACGCCGGGGTCAGCTGCTGTGAGGTGGAGGGGATATTCAATGACGGGCTGGGGAAAAGGGGGCCTGCCGGGTTGTGGTTCAGGATGACACGGAGGAAAGGGTCTCACTCCGGGGAGTGAGAAGCACAGAAGACACTACAGCATCGGCCACAGCGGCGCCCCTGCCGCCCTTAGGACACATGAATGCTACCGGTGGACCAGAGTCACTCTGGGGTTCTCTCCGATCCCAGGAAACTGCCCTCCTTGCTCCCTGCTTTCTGCTAATGACTTGAAAGGAGGTGCTCCAGAAAACATGAAAGAACCTTCAGGTCACGGGCAAATGCCAAGGCGCGAGCTGGCGCCCTTCTCCTGGGAGAGGCCAGTGTGGAGTGGCCCCACTCGGTCCCCTAGCCCTCCCAGGGCCACCCACTCACGGGCAAATGGGTCTTTGGAGAACGGTGGCACCCGAGAGAGGGAGAGAGGAAAGGAGGCGAGCAGGCAGGTGTGTGCGGAACTCACTGAACTGAGACAGCGAAGGCAGAACCGGGTTCAGAGCTTCTGACTCATTTTCTGGAACCCAGTCCGTGAAGCCGCGACACGACTTCTTTCCACTGAACGTCTTGAGGCATTATCTGTAACTCCTCTCTAATCTGTCCCTGAGAAATGATCCCTTCTCTTCTCATATAAATGATAACAATTCAAGGCTCAGCTCTGCTTGGCTCTTATAAGATTTGGAGCTCAATATTCCACTCCAATTTTAACCTCAGATCTTCTGAACAGGCTAAAAAACATCATCTGAATCCATTTCAATTTTTTTTTTTTATGAAGAGTTTTGGATAAAACAAAACGAAAATGAATTTAAGGAAAAGGGACTGAAAATTTTCAAATCCAGCTTCTTCCTTCCAAATCCTAACATTTGATGCAGAGTCAGCGAGAATGATAGGCATTTTTTTTTTTTTTTTTTTTTTTTTACATAAAACACAATCTACTAGTCAGTGTGCAAATGTGGAATGTGAAAAGCCAACCGGCCAGTTCTGTTCTGGATGCTGGTGCCTGTTAAGTAGTAGAAGAAAGATACTAAAAAGTAAGAAGCCTCTGTCTCCAATAGATGTCTCGTTTAGTAAGAGGAAAGTGAAGCGTTAGAGCATTGGTTCAGGCACTTGGTAAACCGCTCAAGGGGCTTCGCAGTCAAATGAGAAAAAGCTGCAGGTGGCGGCGTCCCCCGCCCAGTGCTTGTAGCTCAGGCTGGCGGCAGCGCCCCAGAGCACGTCGCTTCCTGGTGAGACGACTCAGAAAGCTAACCCTCAGTCAGTCATCTGGGCACACTGAAGCATGAGAGATTTTTTTAAAAATATTTCCCCGATATTGAATGTGCATCAGTTTTGTTTATTTATAGGCGATATTGCAGCATCAGTTTCAGGGCCCCACAATAAAGCAAATATCATCATACACTGAGCCACACAAACCCGGGCTTCCCAGGACGTAGCACATAGTTATTTTTAGTCTATTAGATGTGCAATAGCATTCTTTTTTTTTTTAAAGTGTAAGTACCTTAATTTAAAAATACGTTCTTAAAAAATAATGTCAACCATCGTCTGACAACACAGTTGCCACAAACATTCCATTTGTTTAAAAAAAAAAAAACAGTACTCTGGGAAGTGCAATAAAGTGAGATATGCCTGGATTTCTTGTTGGTCATTTCGCCAGGTGCAAGTCATTGGTAACTTACTGATGTCTTCTCTAAATAAAACTCAAAGCGGGCATGGTACGACTTCCCTGGGGATCCAGTGGCTAAGCTCCACGCTCCCAGTGTGGGCGCCCAGGGTTCGATCCCTGTTCAGGGAACTAGAGTCTACATGCCACAATTTAAAGAGTTCTCACGCCACAACTAAAGGCCCCACACACTGCAACTGAAAAAAGATCCTGCATTCTGCAACTAAGACCCAGAGCAGCCTAATAAATAAGTAAGTATTGGAAGAAAAAAACCAAGCCTGGTAACAGGACAGCATATAGAAGAGGTCTGACCAACGGCAGTCAGGGGCTTCAGTGGGGTGTGGAGCACGAGCTGAGCTGCCTCGTTACGCAGCGTCTCCAGGGTCAGGCTGAGGCCCTGAGGTCAGAGTATCACCACGGGCCACTGTCCTGGGGACACAGACGATGAGCCAGGGCTTCGACAAGGGGACTCCAGCAGCCAGCATGGCCCTCGTGGTTCAACCCCATGGGGTACCCAACGTGAAGAGGGTGTCCTGAGAGGGGGCCAGCGATCTGTTTCAGCACCACTGGCATACATGGCAGGCCACTGGCAGCCCTTTAGGATTTAAGAATTAACCTTTCCTGTTTCCATTAAACAGGGAAGACAAATTAGATCAACTTCTGCTATAACCTTTAGGCCAAAAGTTTCTTCTCTGAAATCTGGTTCAAATTCTAGCTCTAATCTTCACTCTGCTCCCAGGTCTTACAACTTATGGCAACACACTGTCAAAAGTCAATGGGGCTGACTGAAAAATACAGGAATACCAGGTGCAACACCCAGATTAAAAAGCTGAAACATCCCAAATGATCAGGCTGCCAGTGCTTCTGTAAATGCCACTGCTGCTGCTGCTGCTAAGTCGCTTCAGTCATGTCCGACTCTGTGCGACCCCACAAATGCAGCCCACCAGGCTCCCCTGTCCCTGGGATTCTCCAGGCAAGAACACTGGAGTGGGTTGCCATTTCCTTCTCCAATGCATGAAAGTGAAAAGTGAAAGTGAAGTCACTCAGTCATGTGCGACCCTCAGCGACCCCATGGACCGCAGCCTTCCAGGCTCCTCCATCCATGGGATTTTCCAGGCAAGAGTACTGAAGTGGGGTGCCATTGGAATCACCAAATCTCTTAATTCCAAAATTACACATGTCAAAAAATACCCAGTTCTCCCAGGAACAAAATGATCCTTTGTTTCCCTCAGCTAGAGTTGATTAAAAAAAGCACACACACACACACCCCAACAGGAATATATTAAAATGAACATAAACATGTTCTTATTTTTCTGCTGCAGAAAAACAGAAACATCTGAATCTAATTTCCTCATTAAACCCATGGGAAGGCCAAGCCAGCCCAGCTGAGAACAAGGTCTATACCCCTGCAAGAATGTGGCCCTAAACCAGTTGTATCTGTGTCGCCTCTCAGGCAGAAACTGGTGTGGGGGGGGGGGGGCAGCAATCTCTGCTTTAAGAAGCTGCCCCCCTCCCTCCGGGGGATTCCCATGGATGCCTGAATTCGAAGAGTTTTTGCTTCAACTCCAGAAACCTAAACAGCAACAAAGCAGACATACCTGGCTCCGAAGATGTCCTTCTTGGCAAGATCGATTCCAGAAACAACCTTCACTCTGAGAATACGGGACTCTCCCTGTTGGAGAAGGGGAAAAAATAGATTAAAAAACAGACTTTTGATCCATTGTTTTCTTACCCAAAACACAAAGTCAATGATTCCTCTTCAGTCTAGTGGTGGGATCTGGAACAAAGCAATGGGTGATCGATCCTTCCTTAGACTAAATTCCAAAGGTAATATTCGTGCTCTGAAATCCTACAACCCTTAGAATATACTGCAAAGACTGAATAAGCAAGTGGATGTCCTACAACCCTCGACATTTAGAGCAACCAAGTTAATTAAGCACAAGTTTAATTCAAACGAGGTCATGCAGATCAATTATTTCTACCATTGATAGGAAATATTTTCCAGCTGTAGCAGGAACACAGCCACACACATGAAACCACTGAGATGAATGCCCAAGTGCAACAAGATACCATAAATTTCATAAATAATTCCTCCTTTGAAGTTAATATACATGTGTGTGAGGGCTGAGAGAGGAATTTCACATGGTAAAAATCTCTTCTCAAAATTACAGTTTCAAAATGTCAGTGCTGGCAAGCAAAATAGTGTCTCATGCCAGTAAAAAGAAAGAAAAAGCATCATCCCAAATGGAAATGACCCCAGACCATTTCAGAAGCCATTCATTCATTCATCCGCCCGCTTATTCATTCATTCCAATGTTTTCTAAGCAGCTCCGAGGCAGTGGGCATGGAGCTTGGACTTGAATGTGCTGATGGTCCATTGAAGGGATGAGCAAAGCGACAGCACAGGCCCACGCGGTGGTGCCACGGCGGGAGAAGGTCTAGTCTGCGGCTAAGACATTCGGGACAGATGAGACGGCTTACAGGGAGGGGGAAACAGAAACCCAGGGTGACTCTCAGGTCTCCGGATTCGGTCACTAAATCTTAACATAAATCGAAATAGAGGATTCAGTTGAATTCTAGGTGCCATATGAGACAACCAGATGGGGGGAAAAAGATGACTAAATAGATAAATAGGAGAGACACCTAGTCTTGGCTAGATACTTGGGCATTTTCAGTATAGAGTTGACAAGCAGAGCTCAAGATGTGTGAGAAGTTATCCAAGAAGAGTGAGAATGAAAAATAGCTCTGGATGGAGCCCCAAGTGCAGAGGGGCAAGAGAGAATACGAAATTTGTCTACCCAATGTGTTTAGAGAAGACATAGGTGAGGGAAAGAAACCCTTGAGTGACCTGTAGGTTCTGTCATGTCAAAGGAGATGAAGGCAGGGTGAAATAAAATATGGGAAAAGGGTGCTGAACCCTTGTCCACTAGCCGCTCAGATCAAGGACACATACATGCAATTGGACACATGTTTGAGAACCTTTTCTTTCCAGGATTCTTTACCCTTCCAATCATCACTCCAAACAGAAGGCTGCTCACATGCAAACACAAGGGACACAACGTGTGTGTTTCTTATTCCCTTTCCAGTGAGGCCTACATTCAAGTCTGACAGGATTTAATGTTTTCCAGCCTTCATGAAGGGCTTCCCTGGTGGCTCAGAGGCAAAGCGTCTGCCTGTAATGTGGAAGATCTGGGTTTGATCCATGGGTCAAGAAGATCCCCTGGAGGAGGAAATGGCAATCCACTCCAGTATTCTTGCCTGGAAAATTCCATGGACGGAGGAGCCTGGTAGGCTACAGTCCATGGGATCGTAAAGAGTCGGACACGACTGAGCAACATCACTTCACTTCAGCCTTCATTAAAGTATTCAACCAGGTCAGAGAAACTAAAACAGGGCCATATTACCGGACCTACTCCCAAGGTTACATGGCCTTCCCTTGGTCCTTGAAGCAGGTGCTGAGCATGCTTCCCTTTCTCTTACACACTCAGCTCACCACCAATCATCAGGGATTTCTTCTTAGCATGTTCTCTAGGCTAAGGCTTTCCATTTCTCACAGCAGGCTGTATCGTAGCCATCATTTACAGGTCCTCTGGACAGCTCAGATGGTAAAGAATCTGCCTGCAGTGCGAGAGATCCAGGTTTGATCCTTGGGTTGGGAAGATCTGCTGATGAAGGGAATGGCTACCTACTCCAGTATTATTGGGGCTTCTCTGGTGGCTCAGACGGTAAATAAAGAATCTGCCTGGAATGTGGAAGACCTGGGTTCAATCCCTGGGTTTGGAAGATCCCCTAGAGGAGGGGATGGCCACCCACCTCAGTATTCCTGCCTGGAGAATCTCATGGACAGAAGAGCCTGGCAGGCTACAGTCCACGGGGTTACAAAAAGCTGGACACAACTACGCAACTTTCTTCACTTTCTGGCCTATTCAGCTCAAGTAATGCCACAGTTTAAGTATTTTTTACACGTGGAGCAAACTTTGGCAACACACCTGTGGAGAGTTCCTGGTACACCCGGGAAGAGTTTATGACCCACTTACCAATGAATGCCTATGGGCTTCCCAGGTGGCTCAGTGGTAAAGAATCTGCCTGCCAAGACATGAGATGTAGGTTCGATCCCTGAGTCAGGAAGATCCCCTGGAGAAGGCAATGGTAACCCACGCCAGTATTCTTACCTGGAAAACCCCATGGACAGAGGAGCCTAGCGCCCTACAGTCTATGGGGTCACAGAGAGTCAGACATGACCGAGCACTCATGCACACAGAATTACCCATAGCATACCAGTTGAGAATCACAGGTTAAAATGAAATCCTTGTTTGCCAGGCAAAGAGGTTAAGACTTTACTTGGGGGAATAAGGAACCATTCAGAAGAAGAAATGAGGACAAGGAGATGAACATATTTTTTCTATCAGCTTGCCTCCCGCATCTCAACTCTGCCTTTCTCTACCAATAACAGATCCTGCAAATCAGCAATTCTCCCCAACACCACTGTGCACAGAGGGGATGTCGGCTGGGACCCCCAGAGGATGGATACCATTAAAGGAAAGCACTTCATCTCCAGGCTGGTCCTGGATGCTGGCTGAAGCAGATGTGTGATGTAGCAGCAGGAGAGTAAAAGGACCTGTGAGAAGTGGGGAGGAGGAGGAAGGGTCTGCAAAGCAGTAACTCCTTCCAAAGACCAACTCAGAGCAGCTCACCTAGTTATGCTCTTGTGGCTGATGTGGGGGCGACAAAGAAGGGACAGGGAACCAAGATACAGTCAGGCCCAGGCACAGAGGAGGGGACAAGGGTTCTGGTTAGAAACTCCCTGTTGCACATCCTTTGGAGTTTTGGAAAATCCTGGACAGAGTTCTGGACTTTCTACCAACCCCATAGGGGGCTCAATGGAACCTTGACTGGGTTCTAAGGAATAAGATGAGTCCTGCTAACAGCAGTGCCCTTGGGTTTAACATTGGGTGGATGCTCTTACACTGGACAGACCTGCTCTGCAAAAACATACATTTTAAAAATCAGACAACGTTTCTACAAATAAATGAATAAAAATAAGCTTAAAGTAAGGGATACTTAGAATTTTTTATGAAAACTGATGTGTTCATTCAGTAAGCATGAACAACTGTTCTAAGATTTAGGGATACATCCATGAAGACAGACAGAACCTCTACCCTACCCTGCCCACATTTTAGTGCTGAGAATGTGCTCAACCACATGGAGAAACAAATCCAGAAGCTCTGAACACATTAAACTTTTGTACACACACTGATTCAGTAAACAAATTCTCACCTAGGAATCAATCCTAAGAAAACAAACACAGATACGTGTACCAAAATCCCCCAAGAAACTAGATAAGAGTCATCAAAGCATTTATGTAAAAGGCACAAAAGTAGACATTTAAATATTCGTGGCAATTCCATGCAGTGGGCTATAGTACTGTCATTAGAAATGTGTGCACTCTGTCAGGATCTTCATTCATCCCTCAAGTATGTATTAAGCAGCCACAGCGGCCGAACTCATTACCTCGGGATACAGATGGGAGCAAAATGAAGCTCCCCCTCCTTAAAGGAACCCACAGCCTAGCGAACAGAGAGGTGGGGTACAAGCAAATCCAAACAAACAAGCCAGATGATTTCTGATGGTGGTGACCGCTGGACTACAAGAGCACAGTTAAAAAAAAAAGCAACCACGTGGAGGGAGGGAGGAGATCTACGCCTGGTAGCTGGAGAGGTGACATCTGAGCTGAAAGCTGAAGAAGACAGCAGGTGGTGGGCTGTGGGGGGCTCAGGCAGAGATGCTGGCAGCCCCCATCGCCTCAGAGGACAGTCCAAGGGGAGAGGCTGCGGGGGCGGGGGCAGCATGGCCCGTGGGGTCAGAGTGCAGCGTGCCAGCCTCGTGCGGGTGGGGGGCATAACTGCAACCATCTTTGGAAAGTTTCAAGCAGGACAGTGACAACATTTGACTTCAGTTTTTAAAAGACCCCTTCAGTTGCTGGGGGACCAGGAGCAGGGAGACCACTTATAAGGAATTCTGGAAAGAGAGGGTGGAGATGGAGAGGGGACTAGATTATGCCCACAAAATCATGTTCAAAATAAACTTTTTTTTTTTTTTTTTTTTTAAAGAAAGTTTCAAAACGGTTTATTCAACTGAGTGAGAGACCAGCACGTTGTTGAACAGGCGGTTTCCCCTTTCGACTAGGACTGGCAAGGAGACTACATTTCCCAGAACACCTTGCAGTTGGGTGTGGTCATGCGACTAAGTTCTGGCCAATGAGACGTGGGCAGAAATGCAGGCTGCGTTTTCCAGACAAGGTCGGTAAGACACTCCCACTCACCCACCCCAATCTCGTCCCCCATCCCCTGCCCAACATAAGATTCTGAAGGCCAAGAAGGGGGCGCCTCTCCTGCCTCACTATGCTTCTTCCACCTTCACCTACTGACCCTTCCCAGGCAGCGAAGTGCACACAGACTGCAGGCTGCCTTAGCAGTTAACCTGCCCTCACAACACAGTCTCATTTTAAAATACATATCAACTATATATACAGGTACACGCAAAGCCCTAGAAAGGGTGATGATAAGAATGATCATCTCTGGATAATGGATAACTTCTTTTGCTTCTTTGCATTTTTTTCCTTTTGAAACATTAAATATTTTTCTTTGGAAACTACACTTTTGTAGAAACTGCAGAAAATACAAAAGGGGGAAAAACAGAAAATTTAATACAGGTTCCCATATTTCTGAAATGAAGAAACCTTTTGTCCCAAGAAAACACAACTACATGTTGTATTTTAGCTAACTCGCAAAGGCACAGAGGTGTCTATTTGGAGGACAAGAAAAGAGTTCTCATGTAATATGGAGTCAACCGCTGGGAGATAAAAGGGGAGAGGGCCTTTACTGAGTGCTTCCTATTTACAAGCTGTGGATGCAGGAAATTTCACTTCGCCCTGAAGGTCAGGAGCAGGAGAGCAGGAAAGAGAATGCTACTCTAAAAAAAAGTTTTTTACACGTGGGTTTCAGACATTCAGTAAAAGCTTCTTATCTTTGCTTCCTCTCAATAACAAGGCTGCACACAGATAAGCAGCCATCACCACTCTGTGAGGAAGCACGTGACCAGGTGTATGACTCATTTATCAGATGCAGGGGCCCCACGCCGAGCAGCTACACTCTCTGAAGCATTTTATTACTTTCATAAAATCTATGCATGACATTTTAGTCCCTGGTTATGACTCCCCAGAATCAAATATTTAACTAAGGTGGATTATGACAATGAAAATATTATCTGGAGATGGATTGTATGAGGCAGAGAAGAAGCGAGGCCAGATAACCCAGGCTCTCGCATGACTTTGAGGGTTCTTCCCATTCTACTAATCAGTTTTTTGCATTGTTATTTGGTAACAAGGATTCTCTGCACTTGACATGTATTTCTCCTTCCTACTTAATTTTCTAATTCTTCATCAAGATATTAAACAAGGTGCTCAAACCATAAAATGGATAGTATTCTGAAGACTCATTTTGTAAGTCAGTTGTTTACAATTCAGTTCAGTTGCTCAGTTGTGTCCAACTCTTTGTGACCCCATGAACCACAGCACACCAGGCCTCCCTGTCCATCACCAACTCCCGGAGTTTACCCTAACTTATGTCCATTGAGTCAGTGATGCCATCCAACCATCTCATCCTCTGTCACCCCCTTCTCCTCCTGCTTTTAATCTTTCCCAGCACCAGGGTCTTTTCAAATGAGTCAGCTCTTCGAATCAGGTGGCCAAACTACTGGAGTTTCAGTTTCAGCATCAGTCCTTCCAGTGAACACTCAGGACTGATCTCCTTCAGAATGGACTGGTTGGATCTCCTTGCAGTCCAAGGAACTCTCAAGAGTCTTCTCCAGCACCACAGTTCAAAAGCATCAATTCTTCAGGACTCAGCTTTCTTTATAGTCCAACTCTCACATTCATACATGATTACTGGAAAAACCATAGCTTTCACTAGAAGGACCTTTGCCGGAAAAATAATATCTCTGCTTTTTAATATGCTGTCTAAGTTGGTCATAACTTTCCTTCCAAGGAGTAAGCGTCTTTTAATATCATGGCTGCAGTCACCATCTGCAGTGATTTTGGGGCCCCCCCAAAATAAAGTCAGCCACTGTTTCCACTGTCTCCCCATGTATTTGCCATGAATAACTCAGTAGCCTGCTTATATAACTGTGTGTAAATGGTGACCAGATTCCCACGCCCACACACAAAACCTCTTAAATACATCATCTATCAAAGTGGTTCCTTTGGTAAAAATAAATCTCAAGTTCGACTCAACACAAGACACTAGAATTGACCTTTCCTCCTATGAATCTGCCTTGAGAAGGTGAACTTTAATACTTTATTTCCTATTATATTTTATTCCCAATTCTTAACAATGGCAAATGATTCCCACCCCAAAAGGTGGTATATGGGTTGCAAAATAGTGGTCTTCCTCCACAGGGATCCACTGTGACCCCATATCATACACACCAGCTGTCCACATGGACAAGGAAGTCTGGCGCCAGGGTACCTCTTGATTGTTCTCCCTTAAATTAATTTATGTCTTTACCTTCCATATTCTACAGTATATTTGTAGTTCTAGTTATTATTAACACTTGCCATAAACAATCTAGATTAAAAGAGATAATTGATAATTTGTACCTAAATTAATTTATGTCTTTACCTTCTATATTCTACAGTGTACTTATAGTTCTAGTTATTATCTAGTTATTATTTAACACTTGCAATAAACACTCTAGATTAAAAGAGATAATTGATAATTTTGTTCCACTCAAGTATCTAAGTTATATACACATCAACTAACTTTAGTTGCCTTAAAAAATAAGACAACATGGGGGAAGTGTCCACATAGTGCCTGATACACAGAAGATACTGTTAATCTCTCCATTTCCACCTGGCTCTTGCCCCAACTAGGAGACAAGATCCTGTTCTGTACATTTTTGAAAATCTCCTGCACCGGCCCATCACCCCACATTCTCATCATCGCCAACTCTTGCTATATGCTGTCCTCTCTACCTCCTTTCTCCCCTTTCTACCCCAATTCCTGTCCCCAAACCTATGCCCCTATTCACTCTCTTGAGGGGTTCCCTGATCTCACAATGCTGGTAACTTCTCTCTCTCTCTCTCTCTGCGTTCTCCGCTTTGACCCAATGACACACTCAACAACAAGGATGTGCTGAGTGATTATTCATCTTCAAGGCATTTTGCTAGCAGAAAGGAGGGGCACAAAACTGAGCAAGACAGTCTTCTCTGCTGCTCGGGGCCTAGCAGTCAACTGTGGGGGTTAGACACACACACCTGAAATACGCCTAGGATACAGGGCTGACACAGAGGCGAGAGATGCGTGTGATGAGAACAAAGATGGAGGACAGAAAACAAGAGCAGCTCAACACCAAGACTATGCGTCCAGCTCAAGCTCACGTGATAACGACGCCAGCAAACAGCCCCGACCACAAGACTATCCACGGGAGCTGTTCACCAGTGTCAGCCCGACACATGACATATGCAAGAAGCCAAGTCCAAAGGATATCAGTTGTGGGAAAAGCTGCAGAAACACTGGATCCTGCACAATCTAAATTTCTTAACTTGTACTAGATTACAGCCATTCTTCTACCCAACAAATAGGAAGAAGTGAAAACGATGGCCCTCCAGAGAGCATCAATTCGAACGCACAAGGTGACTGACTTTCAGAAACTATGTTGTGTGGCTTTAAAATAGGTCCACAAATTCTTGAAATTCCTTGAAGAGGGAGGGCTTCACTTCTCTCCCTGGCAAGGGGTTGGACTTAGCCACGTCTTTCTAATAAGACTATGGGGGAGGTAACAGTGTGCAACTTTGAAGATTGTATCATAAAAAGCACTGTGGCTCACTCCCTGAGATCATTCATTCGGGGGAAACCAGACACTGCCATGCGGTGAGGACCCTCAAGAAGCCTGAGGAGAGGAGAGGTCCCTGCAGAGAGGAGCGGAACAGAGGGCTCCTGCCGACAGCCACGTGGATGAACCTTCTTGGAAGGGGGTCCTCCAGCCCCAGTTACGCCCTGTGATGACAGCCCTCCTGGCTGACATCATGACTGCAACCTCATGACAGGTCTTATATGCCAGCAAGGCATGAGTCAGAGGCACCCAGCTAAACCATTTTTGATCTCTGGATGCACAGAAACTATGAGCTAATAATCCTTATTGTTTTATGATGCTAAATTTGGGGATAATCTGTTACACAGCAATAGAGAATTAACATGCAGGGAGAATCCCACGCAACAATGGGCGTCTAATTTATCTCCTTGCTAAACTGAGATTTTCCAGTAATTTGGACAATGTCTCAATACAAGAAAAAGAAGTAAAGGCTACTGTCATAAGTCATAAATCACTATTGCCTTTTTTTTTCTTGTTAGTTATATTCTCAACCAAACCTCATGGCTGCACTGTCTAATATGGCTGCCACTAGCTATAAAAAGCTATTTTAAATGTAATTAAAATCAGTTAGAATCCAGTTTCTTGGCGACACTAGCCACATTTTAAGTGCTCGACAGTCCCCTATGCCTAGTGGCTACTGTACTGGACAGCACAGAGAACGTTTCCATAATCACAGAAAGTTCTACGGGACGGTGCTGCTCTAAGGGCACCAATATAGGGCAAGAAGGGAGCAGCATCTGAATAATGTCCTGTGACAGGGAAGATAGGAAAGAAGGATGGGAGGGAGGAAGGGGCCGCTATTCTTACCCTAATTACAACTTAGAACACAGCAGAAGAGTTAAACTATGGGACACAGCTATCCGGAAATGAGAGAGGCATTATGGTCATCACACGTTCCAGGGTCAAGATCTCTTTTGAAAGATGAAAGACCAGCACGCAAATTACATGCTTATCAATTAAGAGCTATGAAGACTAATAAAGCAAATACTATGGAGTATAGCATGGTCTTTCTGCATCAAGACATTTAAAAAATCGTTATATACGTAGAGGCATAGCAACGATGGTGATTTCACAGCCAGTGTGATGAAGATCTGGGAGTTTTAGCTGATGAGGCCAGAATCATAGCAAGGTTGCAAGTCTTGCAAAATAGTCACAGAAAATGCATTTGGGAGGCAAGAAAAGAGGTAGAACTTCAACAGGGCTTCTCTGTCCCTTTAAGGGAATTATGGACACCCTGGAACACAGAGACAAAAGGCTGGTTGGGACTGAAAACAGTGGGTGGAGTCGGGGTGGCCGACCACCCTAGAGGGAGCCAGACCAGGTCCCAAGGATGCCCTGCAGGCAAAGGAGATAGCAAGACCATGGAAGGAAAGTCTGGAAACAGTTACATTTGGGCAGACTGGCTGCAACCATATCACCTGCTCCAGAAAAGCACCGTTGTCGCAGGAGACAAACTGCCCTAGACAAACTGCATATGATTTCTGTCACTTCTTCAAGCCAGTTCTGCATAGCTTGATAAATGCAGGTCTGTCTCATGCTCTCCTTTCCACCCCTCTCACCAAATGCTGTTTTGACTATCATGCCCTTAAAAGTGCTGGCTTTACATTGTCTTCATTCAGTGACGGCACTGGATGTCTGTGACTTCTGGCATTTCCAGTGGTCAGCCCAGGTTCCTTTATAGTTATCACTATTGCACATCGTTTCACCTGGAAAATCCATCCCTGAAGAAGAGATGAGGGAGCAGATGGCCTCAGGGGTCGCTGCTAGGCTGAGGAGTCAGCAGCAGTGGGCGGCAGCCAAGGTCAAGGACAGGCCTAGTGACACGTGCATTTCCATGGGCCTCGTAGCTCGCATGACTCAAGTGCACGCCTCAGCAAGAATGCAAACTTGTGGATAGGTTTTTACACTGGCTCTCAGTTAGAAATGTTAAATCTTCAAATGCCAAGAATCCACAGTAATTCAGTGATGACAGGGGGGAGGTGAGGAAGGTGCCCGTGAACAGCATCCATGGGATGAAGGTGCTGGCGAGAGTCCCACTTAAAGGATGCAGTCACTCTCCTCCACTAATTAAAAATTCTCTTTTTACCAGAAAGACTTGGTAAAACTCCATGTAAAAGGTCTTCAAAGAATCCAGTTATCAATGGTCTTTTTGTTCCAAACTTAATCATAAGACAGGAAACATTTTTAAATTCCTTCCAGATTGCTAAGAGAAGAATTATCTTGTGGTTCTAGTTCTAAAAATGATAATAAACAATTGCACTTTGTTGAAAGCCAAAACTCATAGCTCCAAATCTAAAATTATATATATAATATACATATTTGTATTAAAAAAAAAAAAAAAAAAGGAAGGCTAAGTGCCAAAGAATTGATGCTTTTGAACCATGGTGTTAGAGAAGACTCTTGAGAGTCCTTTGGACTGCAGGGAGATCAAACCAATCAATCCTAAAGGAAATCAACCCTGAGTATTCACTGGAAGGACTGGTGCTGAAGCTCCAATACTTTGGCCACCTGATACAAAGAACTGACTCATTAGAAAAGACCCTGATGCTGGGAAAGATTGAAGGCAAGAGAAGGGGCCAACCAAGGATGAGATGGTTGGATGGCATCACAAACTCAATGGAATGAGTTTGAGCAGGCTCCAGGGACAGGGAAGCCTGGGGTGCTGCAGTCCATGGGGTGAGAGTCGGTCATGATTAAGCAACTGAACAACACAATACACATATTTTAAAAATAATTCTATACACTTTTTCTGGCTGCACCACATGGCTTGCAAGATCTTAGCTCCCCAATCAGATACTGAACTTGTGACCTCGGCAGTGAGAGCATGAAGTCCTAACCCGTGGACCACCAGCAAATTCCCTAAAGTTCTCTATTTTTCATGGTAGTCATACCTGACCTCTCACAATAAAGTCTGGATTTCTGCGTGGAGTGTGTAGCTTGGCCAGGAGGAACTAGCAGAAGGTTTGGATTTCAGAAAGCAGAGACTTCCAAGAGTCCCCAAGAAGACAATTCCCAGGTGAACCCCGTGGCCCAATATCTGACCCTCACCAAGAACAAGGGGAAGCAGGACTCATGTTGGAGAGCCCAAGAGCTCCCAGCAACTTGACAAGGGCACACAGGAGCAAAGCTGACTTTAAAACATTCAGTGTTGCCTGTTAGATTTTATTGTGAAAAAATGGCCTGTTGCGTGGATTTGAAGACACGGGGCTGGTGTCTTGACTCTACTTTGCATCTGTCCAACCTGCTTTGCTGCTGTTCAGTTGTTAAGTCGTGTTTGACTCTGAGACCCCATGGACTGCAGCACGCCAGCTTTCCCTGTCCTTCACCAGATCCAGGAGTTTGCTCAGACTCATGTCCATTGAGTTGGTGGTGCCATCCAACCATCTCATCCCCTGTTGCCCCTCTTCTCCTCCTACCCTCAATCTTTCCCACCATCAGGGTCTTCTCCAATGAGTCAGCTCTTTGCATCAGGTGGCCAAAGCAGTGGAGCTTCAGCTTCAGCATCAGTCCTTCCAATGAATATTTAGAGTTGATTTCCTTTAAGATGGACTGGTTTGATCTCCTTTCTTCTCCAGCACCACAGTTTGAAAGCATCAGTTCTTGCCTACAATTAGTCAAGTGACCTTGGAGAGTAATGAATGTGACCTCAGAACAGGACTTAGTTTGAAGATCCCATCATGGGTTGTGCTCATCTCTGCAACAGGGTGACCCTGCCACTACCTCTGAAGTACTCAAGCTCCAGGACAGACCTTCAAAGAGCAGCCCAAACAGAAATCCCTACGGGCTTCTATCTCCTGTGCTCCAGATGGCCGTCCCTACTTCCCCCCAGGCTGCCCTGACCACACACAACTCAGAAGGTTTCCCCTCCACGGCGGGTGACCAAATTTCAGCTCTGACTCACGGAGATAGCACCTGAATCACTGCCACTGGAACTGTGGATGTTCCCAATCTCTTTGGCCACATACTTGCAGATAATTTCTTGGTTTGGTCCCACAAAGATTTTATTCACTACCAGATAAATCCTCATGAGATAACTATTCCTAATTCCTAGAGAAGTCTGAAGAGTTTAATAAAAATAATTGTCCACTCCTGGGCTACAATTAGAAGCCTTCTTGTGCTAACACTTCCTGACTACATGGAGTCAGCCTGTCTGTGTTGGAAAACAACTGGGAGACCCAGAGTCACAAAACAGGGGAGTGGAGGTGGCAATGAGGAAATCTGGGCTCTGCAAACTGGTTCCACCAAGTCCCCATCCCGTCATGAGAAACTGAGAGAAACTTCTGGTCATTTCAGAAATTATAGAATCAGAGACGGGCAAAGTTTCCAGCGTTGAAAGAAGTTATGAATCACATTATAAATTATACAGACTGGGCTGATGGCAGTTCCTCCCTCTGCCAGCTCCACCAATTTGATGCTATTTTTGCTCAGATCTCCTCCTTACTTGTCTTTAGGTGTCAGCTTAAATATCATTTTCTGAACATGTCCTTCCAGATCTCGAAGACTCAGTAAGTCACCCCTACAGTAAGTTCCCACAGGACCTACATTTCTCCTCTCACCGTTTTTGTTGCTGGCTTTTTAAAATTAGCTATCATGGCCAACGCCAGGAAAGACTGAAGGCAAAAGGAGAATGGGGCAGCAAGGGATGAGATGGTTAGATGGCATCACTGACTCAATGGACATGAATATGAGCAAACTCCAGAAGATACTGGAGGACAGAGGAGCCTGGCGGGCTATAGTCCATGAGGTCACAAAGAGTCGGATATGGCTAAGCAACTGAACAACATCATGGCCAAGGATGATGCTCTTGCAGAGCAGAGGCTAGACAGATCTTGGGAAGTAACAAGAAGAATGGTCCACAGGCAGCCACCCAAGGCCAGAGAGACACGAGCCACCCTCTCCCCTTGCTCAGGACTGTCCTCCTAGACTCTAGCAAAGAGCTGGGTATCCCCTATGTTTCCAGGGGGAATGAATCAGTGATATTTATCTGAAATTCTAGAGTGAGTCGCTAAATATTTTCTGGACATTTAGAAAAGAACAATCTCCAGTGGAGGTTTGCTAAGAATATAAGACACATGCATGCTTATTCCCTTTTCTGAGAAGGCAAAAATTTCAAGGGCACACTGCATACTAGTGAACATGGACCCTGGCCAGCCTTCCACCAGAACACTGTATTCTTCTAGACAAGATGATGACGGGAAGGTGAACTGATGCTAAAGTAAGGGTGGGGCTGAGTTGCATCCTTCTGCTAACTCCTATCCAGAGCCTAATCACTGGAAAAGTCTAGGGGGCCCCCAGGGCTTATGTCAGGGGGCTCTTAGGATTAGCTCCACTCTGGGCCACATCGTGAGCCAGGAAAATTTGGAGGTTACTGACAGCAGGCTAATCCAATTTGCAGCTGATACACACAGCCAGATGAAAGGTCAGAAGATAGGATCAGAATCCAAAAGATTTCATCAGAATGGGTGACAAGGCCAAAGCTCAGAGGATGGAGTTCTATGGCGGTGAGCGCTGTGTGTGCTTAGCTGTTAAGTCAGTGCAGAGCGCAGGATGGAAGAAACAGGATGGGCGAGCATCACAAGTGCAGGTGGGGGGGTCCAGGGGGTTCACCTATCTTCGGGGCAGTATGGCTCACCTCTGTGACACTGCAAACCACATGCATTAGTCCAAGTCCTGAGCAGGGAGTGTCTGCACCCCGTGCCCCTGGCCAGCGGTACGTGCAAACCCAAGAGGCATGACTTGAGGGAGGTGGTTGCTTAGTTTCTTTTTTTAAGTAAATAGGACAAAATCTATGTGCTAGAACACTGAACAACCATAAGAATGGGAATGCACTCTATGTACAGATTTGAAAATCCAAGATGTGCTCTCACATGAAACGACTAAGTGGAGAACACACAGGGTGATGCCATTCTGTAAGACGTGTGTATGTGTCACACGTGAACGCTGTGTCTGTGTGTCATAAACTCTGCATGGACATCAGAAAATGGTACCACTGGCTGACTCTGAAGACAGAAATTAGATGGTTAGGGACAGAGGTAAACAGGACAGATACACACACATCTTACTGCACGGCCTTCTTTACACTTTTAATTTAAAATCACTTACATATATTAACAACTCAAAAAGTTGTTTTTAAGTACCCAGGATAGTTAATAAACGAACATCATAGGAAGACTTACAAATGTTTAACCCCCTTCTTTAAAAAAAAAAAAAAAAGAGCAGACTCTTTCTCAGGAGGGCGGTGGGTTGGCGGAAACCATGTCCTTGTGTTATAAGGCTGCGGTGAACAAACCCTGACCCCAGGAGTGAAAGCCGCAGGAAGGCAGGTGCGCCTCGATGAGGGAGGAACTTCCGGCCATTAATGCTGGTCAGATACGGAGCAGGGGGCCTCCCAAGGCCAAGAGCTGGCCAGTTAGTGCCAGAGAGAGAGCAAAGACGGGACCGCTGCCAGAAGGACCACCAGGGAGGAAGCAAAGGAAGCAGTTGGTCCCCGGCTTCCCTTCCCAGCTCTGAGACGTGGCTATTTGAGACCAGCATACGGGGGGCCAAAAACTCATCTGAGATTTATGCAAGATCACACACCAGCTGAAGCACGTACATGTATAACTTCTTTAAGACAAAACCCAGGAGTAAGAATTACAGTTTTGTCCACCTCACAGGGAAACACAAGACTGTTGATACATCTGGACGCATCCTAACTCTCAGCCAGTCTCAAAACATCATGAATGAAATAACCATTAGAAATGAAAGAAGGATTTCCCTGGTGGTCCAGTGGTTAAGAATCCACCTTCCAATACAGGGGACACAGGTCCGGTCCCTGATTGGGGAAGACCCCACATGCCTCGGAGCAACTAAGCCCTTGGACCACAACTTCTGAGCCTGTGCTCCCGAGCCAGTGCTCCCGAGCCCCTGCTCCACAACGAGAGAGCAGCCCCCACTCGCCACCGCAACTAGAGGGAGCCCACGTGTAGCAAGGAGACCCAGGACAGGCAAAAATAATAAAGAAAATTTAAAGAAAAAAGACGTGAACCAAGAGCATTTGTAAACAGTATCTTTTTTTTGGTGGTGGGGGGGGGGGGTCCTGTTTGTTGTTCTTACTCCACAAAGGATTGATGGCGGCTATAACTGGCTCTATGTGTGATGTTTAAAATCCCTTTATGAAGAATGGCAACACTTTTTCTACCACAGGCTGGTCTCAGACTCATTCCAAGAATTAACACAAGGGAAAAGCCAGGTAAGAGGGCAGGAGGTCACTGATTCAAGGAGTAGCCAGAGTTTACTTGAATACTGCAGGAAAGCTTAACTCAACAAGGAGGAGAAAACTCTCCAGCTGCAAAGGGAGACTCAAGGCAGATCTCGCCCAGGGAAAAGCTGCCCACAGAACTAGGCTGTCCAGTCTGAAACTCTCTAAGAAGCCACGGGACCCAGTGCCACAAGTTTGGAGAGCTGCAGGCATCAACCAAGGGATCCTGGAGGGGTACAAGGTTAATGGCACTTGGGTAACTGTCAGGGCCAAAGGCGATCCCTCCTGACTCCCTCCCCTTCCGTCACAATCTGAGGCTAAAAGCCGGCACCACACGGTGAGGGGTGCTCACCTGTAATATACCTACGAGGAATCAGGACACCTGAGACAACACCTTCAGGGTCACTGAAGCTTCGCTTTGAAAAGGAGACAACCATGTTGGCTGAACTGATCTCATGTTGGGCAGAACCACTGCTTCTAATAGCTGGGCTTCCTTAAAATGTGCAAATGTGTGTTATCAGATTTCACATTTCAGCTGAGCCTCATTACCCAGCAATGCCACTTTATTACAAGGACATAACTCATATCAGCAACTCATTAATGAGATAGCGACTCTGAAAAATGCTATTTCAGAGCTTATCAGAATTGTGCTAAATTATTTTTTCCAGTTTCCTCCTAAAAATACATAAGATTATTTTTAAATCAGTGCTAACTTTGATTTTTTTAAAGATATCAAAGTAAAGTTCTCTAGCTTTTTCGAACTACGAAATAATCTCAACTACCACGTGGGTCTGTGCTGTTTCAAAAAAAGAGATAGTGAAGTAATGCCAGAACAAAAATCACAAATGCATGTTACTTCCAACACAGGGCTTTCAAAGGAAAAAGAAAATAAGAAGGTTCAGGAAGCCGTTTTTCAGACAGCTGCAGGAGGCTAGATGGTGTTAGGGCACTGGTTCTCTGAAACACCATGTAAAATACATTTTAAAATATTTATTCCTTTTACAGTAGTACTTTATGAAGTTTGATTACTTTCAAATGGTCCTAATATGGATTTCACATAATACAGGAAGGAAGAAATTTCAGTATGAAGTTCAAACTTGCTTTCTACCTTCAAATGTACACATTCACGCCTCTCCCTATATCTGAAGACCATCGGAAACATAGGCCCTCATAAATATTTGATGGATAGCTGGGTATGGTGATTAATATTTGGCTGTTACACTGGCAGCAGCTTCTGAACATCTGGCAACTGCAGCTTCCTGGTCCCTGACTGAGAGCTGGGACGCAGCAGGTGTTAAGAGGTGTGACTGTCACTTGGTTCAGGCCCTGTGGTGTCAACACACAATCCCCTATTTTCCTCCTCATCCCCAATCCTAGGGCTCAGAAACTGAGTTTTGTCTGAGAGCAGCAGAAGGCTCTAAGGAATCCATCAAACAAACAGGCAGGGCTCACTCTACACGGAAATGAGCTCAGTTTCCATGGAAATGGGTAAGGCGAGGGCCATGTGCGTACAACATTTTCATTTTAGGGAACTTTTCTTGGACTTGAAGCCTTTCTTAAGGCCTGTATCTCTGGTCCATTTCTAACAGTTATCTTTTTTTTTTTTAGGTTTTAATTGGATAGTTGCTTTACAATGTTGCGTTTCTGCTTTACAACAACGTGAATCAGCTATCGGTGTACATATGTCCCCTTCCTCTCACCCCACCCCATCACAGAGCACAGACTTCATTCATTTGATCGATCTATTGCTATTTGATGCTATTTCTTTCTATAACTTGAAATTGATATTTAATTTTAACACCAAACACCTTGCACTTGGTTTGATAGTCAATATATCACTCACCTAGAGCCAGACATCCTGGAATGCAAAATCAAGCAGGCCTGAGGAAGCATCGCTAGGAACAAAGCTAGTGGAGGTGATGGGATTCCACTCGAGTGCTTTCAAATCCTGAAAGATGATGCTGTGAAAGTGCTGCACTCAATATGCCAGCAAATTTGGAAAACTCAGCAGTGGCCACAGGACTGGAAAAGGTCAGTTTTCATTCCAATCCCAAAGAAAGGCAATGCCAAAGAATGCTCAAACTACCGCAGTTGTACTCATCTCACACGCTAGTAAAGTAATGCTCAAAATTCTCCAAGCCAGGCTTCAGAAATATGTAAACCATGAACTTCCAGATGTTCACGCTGTATTTAGAAAAGGCAGAGGAACCAGAGATCAAACTGCCAACATCCACTGGATCAAAGAAAAAGCAAGAGAATTCCAGAAAAACATCTACTTCTCCTTTATTGAATATGCCAAAGCCTCTGACTGTGTGGATCACAATAAACTGTGAAAAATTCTGAAAGAGATGGGAATACCAGACTACGTGACCTGCCTCTTGAGAAATCTGTATGCAGGTCAAGAAGCAACAGTTAGAAGCAGACATGAAACAACAGACTGGATCCAAATTGGGAAAGGAGTATGTCAAGGCTGTATATTGTCACCCTGCTTATTTAACTTGCATGCAGAGTACATAATGAGAAACGCTGGCTGGAAGAAGCACAAGCTGGAATCAAGATTGCTGGGAGATATGCAGATGACACCACCATTATGGCAGAAAGTGAAGAAGAACTGAAGAGCCTCTTGAGGAAAGTTAAAGAGGAGAGTGAAAAAGCCGGCTTAAAAAACTCAGCATTCAAAAAACGAAGATCATGGCATCCAGTCCCATCACTTTATGGCAAATAGATGGGGAAACAATGGAAACAGTGACAGACTTTATTTTCTTGGGCTCCAAAGTCACCACAGATGTTGCCTGCAGCCATGAAATTAGAAGATGCTTGCTCCTTGGAAGAAAAGTTATGACCAACCTAGAGAGCATATTCAAAAGCAGAGACATCACTGTGCCAACAAAGGTCCATCTAGTCAAAGCTCTGGTTTTTCCAGTAGACAAGACTTTAGTGACTGAACAACTCCCAGTGCAGGGGGCATGGAATTCGATCCCTGGTTGGAGAACTAAGATATACCATGTGCTGGGGTGGGGCATGTTTAAAAAGGGGGGCGGACATTTAAGACAGAGTGTCCCTCTAAGCATTTACCCAGGAGGTTATGCTGACTGTGGAGTTCTCTGGGTCTCAGTCATGATGCTCCTTGCAGAGGTGAGGTGTGGGGCTCTGAGAGTCTGAAAGGCAGTGTTTGGGGGGCAGGTTCCACAGCAGCCGTGATGGGACAGGGGGTGGCACCAGGGCACCAGGCCTGACCTGGGCTGCACTTTGCGGGGAGTGAGCTAAAGCCACTCCTCTTCCCTGTCAGCCGGTGGAAAGTTACCCTCGGGGCAGCCAGCACTTCCAGAACCACCAGTGCTCTTGAGGTTTCCAACTTTGCTGCTGTTGCTGCTAAGTCGCTTCAGACGTGCAGAGTTGTGTAGAGTGTCTGACTCTGTGCAACCCCATAGACAGCAGCCCATCAGGCTCCCCCACCCCTGGGATTCTCCAGGCAAGAACACTGGAGTGGGTTGCCATTTCCTTCTCCAATGCATGAAAGTGAAAAGTGAAAGTGAAGTCGCTCAGTCGTGTCCGACTCTTAGCAACCCCATGGATTGCAGCCTACCAGGCTCCTCCGTCCATGGGATTGTCTCACCTTTAATGTTTAGTATATTCGCCTAATCATTAAAGAAGGCTTGCACTTATGGAATTAATGCCTCTTGGTAAGGCTTTCCCCCAGGGGGAGGGCGTTTTACCTTCCTGGGGCATTTTTGAAGTGAAGTCAGTCGCTCAGTGTCCAACTCTTTGCGACCCTGTGGACTGTAGCCCACCAGGCTCCTCTGTCCATGGGATTCTGCAGGCAAGAATAGTGGAGTGGGTTGCCATTTCCTTCTCCAGGGGATCTTCCCAGCCCAGGGATCGAACCCAGGTCTCCTGCATTGCAGGTAGATGCTTTATCCTCTGCTGCTGCTCCTGCTGCTAAGTCGCTTCAGTTGTGTCTGACTCTGTGCAACGCCATAGACAGCAGCCCACCAGGCTCCCCCGTCCCTGGGATTCTCCAGGCAAGAACATTGGAGTGGGTTGCCATTTCCTTCTCCAATGCATGAAAGTGAAAAGTGAAAGTGAAGTCGCTCAGTCGTGTCTGACTCTTAGTGACCCCATGGACTGCAGCCTACCAGGCTCCTCCGTCCATGGGATTTTCCACGCAAGAGTACTGGAGTGGGGGTGCCATTTCCTTCTCCAGGGGATCTTCCCAGCCCAGGGATCGAACCCGGGTCTCCTGCATTGCAGGTAGATGCTTTATCCTCTGGGGCATTTTTAAATCTGTGGATTCATCCAGAGTCACAGCAGTGTGACAGGACCTCGAGATTCTTCTGCTAGGATTTCAATGCTAATGTGGTTGCCCTAGTTTACTTCTTTCTGGGAGGATTCTGCTCAGACCTCAGGGGTGTGAGCTTTCATGTAGGAGCCACTACATGGGATAGATTTTCTTAAACGGAGATGTTGGTTTAGGAAAAAAAAATTTTAGAAAATGCATGGATTTAAAATTTAGGAACACTGTGGAAATTGTGAGTTTGTTTTCTTGAAGGAAAAAGAAATGGGCATCTGTAAATGTTTCTCTTAAACTTTATAGTGAGACATGAAACTTTACTAGGTATGGTAATTTATGCAGTTTATCTGGGTAAAGCTTTTTTTTTTTTTCTTTTATTGAAGCGCAGTTGATTTACAGTGCTGTGCCAATCTCTGTTGTACAACAGTGACTCAGTTATACACATATACATAATAAAAAATTAATTGTATAATTATTTTTACATTAATATGTACATAATGTATATAATATATATACATTATATATACATATATATTCATATACACATTAAAGAAATTCTTTTCTATTATGGTTTATCTCAGGAGATTAGATATAATGCCCTGTGCTATACAGTAGAACCTTGTTGTTTATCCATTCTAAATGTAATAGTTCACATCTCAGTTCAGTTCAGTCACTCAGTTGCGTCCGACTCTTTGGGACCCCATGAATCGCAGCACGCCAGGCCTCCCTGTCCATCACCAACTCTCGGAGTTCACCCACACTCTTGTCCATCGAGTCAGTGATGCCATCCAGCCATCTCATCCTCTGTCGTCCCCTTCTCCTCCTGCCCCCAATCCCTCCCAGCATCAGTCTTTTCCAATGAGTCAACTCTTCACATGAGCTGGCCAAAGTATTGGAGTTTCAGCTTTAGCATCAGTCCTTCCAAAGAATATCCAGGACTGATCTCCTTCAGAATGGACTGGTTGGATCTCCTTGCAGTCCAAGGGACTCTCAAGAGTCTTCTCCAACACCACAGTTCAAAAGCATCAATTCTTCGGCACTCAGCTTTCTTCACAGTCCAACTTTCACATCCATACATGACCACTGGAAAAACCATAGCCTTGACTAGATGGACCTTTGTTGGCAAAGTAATGTCTTTGCTTTTGAATATGCTATATAGGTTGGTCATAACTTTCCTTCCAAGGAGTAAGCATCTTTTAATTTCATGGCTGCAATCACCATCTGCAGTGATTTTGGAGCCCAAAAAAAGAAAGTCTGACACTGTTTCCACTGTTTACCCATCTATTTCCCAGGAAGTGATGGGACCAGATGCCATGATCTTCATTTTCTGAATGTTGAGCTTTAAGCCAACTTTTTCACTCTCCACTTTCACCTTCATCAAGAGGCTTTTTAGTTCCTCTTCTCTTTCTGCCATAAGGGTGGTGTCATCTGCATATCTGAGGTTATTGATATTTCTCCCAGCAATCTTGATTCCAGCTTGTGCTTCATCCAGCCCATTGTTTCTCATGATGGACTCTGCATAGAAGTTAAATAAGCAGGGTGACAATATACAGCCTTGGTGTACTCCTTTTCCTGTTTGGAACCAGTCTGTTGTTCCATGTCCAGTTCTGTTGCTTCCTGACCTGCATATAGGTGTCTTAAGAGGCAGGTCACATGGTCTGGTATTCCCATCTCTTTCAGAATTTTCCACAGTTTATTGTGATCCACACAGTCGAAAAGAGTTGGCCAAAACTGAGTGACTGACACTTTCACTATGTAAATAGCCCAACTGCAGAGTATTCTGTGTGAAGAGATGGTGCCATTTAATTCTGCAGTCACTACGTCCATTTACCTGTTATTTGCCCTGCTGGCCGGTGCCACTGTCCTTTAAGGTTCAGATAAATTTTAACTACTTGTTTGAAACCTTTGATTCTAGGGTTTAGAAGGAGACCATTAAGAGCAGCAATTATTTGGGATGATGAGATGCATTTTAGACCTGAGATGGCTAGATGGCTCTGAGTATTTGCTTCCTGAGGGGTAGAGGAGGGGGCCACAGATAGCTTTTTCTGAGATGGGTGCCCGGCATCCCTTCCTTCAGGTAACTGACATTTTGTGAGCTGGCCTGCCTGTACCTGCCAGCCGTCACTGTGTGGTGTCCAGGGATGGCAGGCGTCAACACCAAGGGCACTGTTTTCACAAGGGGGTGGGGGCCGTGTTTCCGTGGGTGGGGGTCAGAGTGACTCCCTGTCAGCTGGGATCTTGCCCTGCCCCCTCTCCCTTCCTCCATCAGGTAAATGAGTGTAAACACGGACTCCTCCAGCTATGAAAGGACTTTGAACTTTGGCTCTGTTAGAGAGCATAGGCCCCACCTCAACCAGGCACAGAGATTGGAATCTCATCTATGTTTTTAAAAAAAACCTCTGCAGGGGACTTCATAACTTTCCTGAGTGTCATTTTCTGGTGACTAACGACCTTGGCTTTGGGGAGTCCTTTCTTTGCCAAATGTGCATTCCTTGTGTGCTCTCCCAAAATGATTGTGAAAATCGTGCCTTTCTGTTCACACCGCTGGAACCGGGGCTGTGGGAAAGGGACTGCTCCTGCCCCAGAGGAAACACGGGAGGGGGAAGCCCTCTGAAAAACTGCTCTGCAAGCTCCCATCCACCTGGCCCACCTGTTCTCTTCCTCTTTCTCTGCAGAGTTCGTTCAGGCTCCACAGCTTTTCCTCCATACATTCTGGTGCTTTTCTGCATCATGGTTTGTTGTAGGAGGTCTGGGATGAGTGGCGGTAATTCAGAATGTAAATTTCTGGTGTGTAGTAGGTACTCAAGTGTGTCTGTGTGTGTGTGTGTGTGTGCGTGCGTACACGCACGCGCCCGCATGCTCAGTTGTGTCCAACTCTTTGTGACCCCGTGGACTGTAGCCTGCCAGGCTCTGCTGTCCATGGGATTCTCCAGGCAAGAATACTGGAATGGGTTGCCATTTCCTCCTCCGGGGGATCTTCCTAACCCAGGGACCAAACCTGCATCTCTTGCGTCTCCTGTGGATTCTTTACCACTAGCGCCAAGAAGGGTCACTAAATGTGAAGGTCCAGAATCAGTGTGAAAATACAGCGGTCACTGTAGCATGGTCACTGATGGGATGGGCGTGAGAGAGAAGGCTGTACTCTGGTGATGGCACTCACCACTGTACGTGTGTGTGTGCGCACACGTGTGTGTATAGGTGGTGGGCATGGCCTGGACTTGGTGATTAGTATTTTAAGTCATACTGGACACACAGGGACAAGTGTGAATAGTAACGGAGCTGACTGAGTTCTGAAATGAGCCTGTGGAATCTGAGCGCAAAGAGAGGATTATGGCAGAGCGTGGAGTGGGGGACCACGATCACAAGAGAGCTCTGGCCTGATGCTGACCAGGGCTGTCTGAGGGCTGATGGATCAGCACAGGAAGAGAATGAGATACTGCAGGGTTAGGGGTGATTCAAATATATTATTTATATATATACATGTGATGCAGTTGAGTATCAAAGCATCTATACCATGGGATAGAATCAGCAAGACTGGGTAAATATGAGATAACATAAAGAAAACAATCTATGGAGGCATAAACTGCTTCTACCTCCTTATGAAAACAGTTTCTCATTATAAAAGTTTAATAAGTGCTCTTCAGAGAAATTAAAAAACTCTAAACTACTCGAGCACAGTGGACATGAATTACACTCAAAGTGAGAGAGTCCCTCCTCTCGCCATGCTGGAGAAACTGTTGGAAGTGTTTGGAAGTGTTTGGCTCAGATGGTAAAGGGTCTGACCACAATGCAGGAGACCCGGAGTTCGATCCCTGGGTTGGGAAGATCCCCTGGAAAAGGAAATGGCAACCCATTCCAGTATTCTTGCCTGGAAAATCCCATGGACAGAGGACTCTGGTAGGCTGCAGTTCATGGGGTCGCAAAGAGTCAGATACGACTGAGCGACTTCACTTTCTTTCACTTTCTCCCACAAAGTGATTCCTGGTAAGTTATTGTGAAGCTTTGAGGTGTCAGAACAGAGGAAGGAGATGAACACCGAGAATCTGTTCAGTTTGGAGTACAGATCCCAGTCTTTCTTCCCGCATTGCTGGCTCAGAGAGAGAAAGAGACTCAGGGATTCGGGAGGAAGGGAGGTTAGGGTCGGAGATGCGGATCTGGGGACCCCTGCATTTAGAAATTTCATTGGCACCTCTCACATTTTCTGTCCAAGTTTTCCCTGGCAGAGAGGATTAAGCCTGTCCCTGAAAATGGGAGGTCTTAAAGCAGATGCAAACTGCCCGTTTGGTCGCATGATGCTTTGTTTTAATAGAATATTCTTTCTCAAACTTCATGGAGCTTCAGAATCACCTGGGAGTTTGTACGTGCAAATCACTAGGTCCCACCCCAGGGATTCTGTTTCTGGAGGGTTTGAGTGGCACCTGAAAATGGGCATTTCCACCAAGTGGCCAGGTGATGCTGGGTGGTTGGGGGTCCACACTCTGAGAACCACTGCCATATCCATCAAGACTTTTCAAAGGACTGGTACTCCAGGAAGATGCTCCATGCCAGCCCTATGGCTTCTCAGCACCTCTTCCTGCATAGAACCGTGCAGGGACTGCACACCGGTCCAGTGTGGGAAACACATGAATTTCATGGCTCTGAACAGCCACTTGAAGGGCAGCTGGCTAATGCTCTTCTGCACCCTCAGGGATTTGCAGGGAGGGGAGGAGAAATGAGCCAGTCCAGGCTGTAGGAGGGGTCTGGCTCCAGGGTCCCTCTGAGTGGACCAGTTGTGTCATGAGCTTTATCATCCTGTGGATGGATGGTTGGTTCCTCTCATTTGATAACAATTTTAAGAACTTTAAAATCAACCTCATAAGCAGGACAGGCTCTTTATAGATGGACCTGAAGGACAGCAGAGGCCTTGAAAAAGGTATAAAATGTGTCTCTGCCGGGGATAAGATCTCATTTAGAAGGAGGAAGAGGTTGGCATGGGTGTCTCCTAGACTGTGTGTTGGTAGATTCAAAGGAGAGGCAAGTTGGTAAACTGTTCGATTCAGTTCAGTTGCTCAGTCGTGTCAGACTCTTTGCGACCCCATGGACTGCGGCACATCAGGCCTCTCTGTCCATCACCAACTCTTGGACCCTACTCAAACCCATGTCCATTGAGTCGGCGATGCCAATCATCTCATCCTCTGTCATCCCCTTCTCCTCCTGCCTTCAATCTTTCCCAGCATCAGGGTCTTTTCCAGTGAGTCAGTTCTTTGCATCAGGTGACCAAAGTACTGGAGTTTCAGCTTCAACATCAGTCCTTCTAATGAATATTCAGGACTGATTTCCTTTAGGATTGACTGGTCTGATCTTCTTGCAGTCCCAGGGACTCTTGAGAGACTTCTCCAAGCACACAGTTTGAAAGCATCAATTCTTCTGCACTCAGCCTTCTTTATGGTCCAGCTCGCACATCTGTACATGACTACTGGAAAAACCATAGCTTTGACTATATGTCACTGGGAGAGTGGAGTCTTAGCAACTGGACCACCTGGGAGGTCCTTTAAATGTCACTTTTAAAGTCATTTTTTTTCGCTGTGCAAGTTAGTGTTCCTTTTCTGTCCCTTCCCATTTATGTAATGATACAGCTGGAAGGAGGTTTATCAGAAAGCATCTGTGTGATTGCACTCAGGATAAAGGTTCGTCTCCTTGTACATGTGAGACCATGAGCAGTGCATCATCAGGTCAAGGGATATTTAAAGTCTTAGCAACTTCTTACAGCAATCTGATAATGAGCTCTTCAAACAGCTGAAGTACGGATTCACCTTTCTTCTAAGAAAGATCTAAGAAGCCGCTGTTCATTGGTCTACTGCCACAAAACCATAAAATTAGATCAGTGCTGTGGGCTGAACTGTGTGTGGCCCTCCTCTCTACTCCCACCCCAAAATCCATATGTTGATGCCCCAAATCCCTGCCCCTGAGGATGCCCCACTCCAGTCTCACAAGTCAGCCCCCAACAACAAAGAATCACCCAGCCCAACAGTCCCTGATGGCTCAGTGGGTAAAGAATCTGCCTGCAAGGCAGGAGATGTGGGTTCAATCCCTGGGTCAGGAAGATCCTTTGGGGGAGGAAATGGCAACCCACTCCAATATTCTTGCCTGGGAAATCCCATGGAGTGAGGAGCCTGGTGGGCTACAGTCCATGGGGTCACAAAGAGACAGGACACAACTCAAAAACCAAGCACACACACGGTCAACGGTGTCAGCCTGCAGAAGCCCTGTTCTAGAACCTACGCCGGTACAACCACATTCTTGAAGGGATCCACTGCGGTGCAAAGCATTGTTTCTCGCCAAGAAAACCCTCCCAGTCCTGGGGCCTCTGGCACCAGCCCAGGCTCACTGGGCTCCACCTGATCCTGAGACAGCGAACCTCAGCCTCCAGCATGGAACCTCCGGGGTCTCTGCCTCCAACTGCGCCCACTTGGGTCCACTTGCCCACCCACCTCTGCTCCACATGTCCTTTCTGGAAGCTTACACAATTTGCAGGGCCCAGTGGAAAATGAAAACATGGGCCTTTTGTCCCAAACTTTCAAGACTGTGAAATTTCAAGGGTGTTAAACCAAGCACAGGGCTAGCACCCAGTCTGGAGTGTGGGGGCCTGCGGGGCCACAGCAGCCCTGCACCAACTCCGGGCCCTCCCTACCTCTGCACCAGCCCATCAGCACTGCCTTCACCTTCACCCTTTTACAAATGTTCCCCCTGCGTCCGTATCACACTGAAAGCATAGCTCAGCATAGAGGACAGGCCCCGGGGCGGGCCAGAACTGGAGCTTCCCACCTCCACACCACTGGGTCCCCTGCTGACACAAAGAGCTCACTCTGCCATTCTATCCACAGACCGCCTGGCCAACCACCCAACGCCCCATCCCTTCTCCTCTTCAGAGGTGACTCTGGAACCTTCTGCCCTGGCTCAGATCCTCCTTGATCCTGCCTGATGTCAGGGCCCAAGCCAGGGACGCCTCTGTTCACAAATGGGCATGAGATCCACAAGCATCTCCACCCATGCTCCACCTCGGCTACCTGCTACCATGCTGGACTTCACTCCTACCCAGAAATGCCCTCTCTCCCAAAACCTCCTCTTCAAGCTGCTGGTCTCTCCAACTCACCTTTCTAAAATCAACAGACCAACAATGGGAGGGAGAGCTGAAGTTAACAAGTTAGCTAGAAGGGTAGCTATCCAAAGCTGGCACTGATTTGACACTTTGTACGTTCTTAGCCCTCACCGTCACCCCGTGAGATGGGCGTGACTCCTCTAATCCTGTTCTCCAGGGAGAAAAGCGATGCTGAGTGAGTTTGAGAAAACTGATCTTGGTGGACCTGCCAGCCAGCAGTCCAGGCCCCAGGTACTTGATGACATGCAGAACTGTTGCCACCTGAGTCTAGGAAAGACAATTTCAAACTTGCCAATAATCAAAAAAATGCAAACAAAAACGAGCATACATTTTCAATCCAGCAGATTGACGAAAAGCAAAAAGAATAACCATATCCAGACTGGTGAGAGTGTAGAGGAGACAGGTACTGTTAGAAGTCAGATTAAAAATTGATATAATAGTTCTAGAAGGCAATCTGGTAAAATATTGATATATGACTTGTCCAGCTTCAAGCAGCAAAGACTTTGATGCCAACTGTACACTTTTTGCAGAAAGACCCAGACAAATAGGCAAAGATGTAGTTACATGAATATTCATCCTCCAAAAATTCATTAAACATCATCTGGGAATGATTGGATAACTGTCATTATTATTTTTATTATCGCCATCATGTACTGTCACACCTGGGTAAAGTGATCATATTTTGAGACAAAATCTCATTAAATCCTCACAATTCGTTAGATTTTACAAATGAGGAAAATGTTGCCTAAATCATTAAATAAACTGACCAGTCATATAGCTAATGAGCAGTTCAGCTGGAATCCGACTCCAGAATCGGGGCCCTAGAGAAAGAGCATGCAGAGCCGTGTCTAGTGATACAGAAAGATGCCCATGATGTATTATTCGCAGTAAAAATGTAAATTTCATTAGAACAGAGCAAAACTGGGCCTCCCAGGTGGTGCAAGTGGTAAAGAACCCTCCTGCCAAATCAGGAGATACAAGGGATGCGGGTTTAATCCCTGGGTCAGGAAGATGCCCTGGAGGAGGGCATGGCAACCCGCTCCAGTGTTCTTGCCTGGAGAACCCCATGGACAGGGGAGCCTGGTGGGCTGCAGTCCACGGGGTCACAAAGAGTCAGACATGACTGAGCACACACGGCAGCACAGAGCAAAACCGGATTCCAGATCGAATTCTTTAAAATGACAGGCAGTGCTGGTTGTTGGCTGTCTCCACGACTCCAAAGCCACCCTTTCTCTTCTCTGCCTAGGACGCTGGGACCAGCATCCTACAAATTGCAATTCCCAGCCCCCCTTTCTGGCCAGCTTCCTGCCGAGAGGAGAGAGACGTCCACCCTGCCTTGGTCAGTGCCGCCCTGGCAGCACCAGAGACCCCAGCTTCCTCTGGTCCTTCAGCAGCACCCCCGCCCCAAGCTCCCCCGCCCCCCAGTGTCTGCCACAGGTGGACAGCACTCCCTCCACGGGGGTCAGCGCCATCCTGGCTGGGCCGCCCATGGCCCCGGGTTCAGGCCACTCCAGTTCTCCCTGGACTCCCCCAGGCCCGAGCGTGGTGCCTCTTTCCTGCAGATATTTTGTTCTTTTAGCTCCCACCCCTGTGGGGGCAGCTCCCAGGGTGAGGTCCCCTCTGTTGGATGCTGACTGGCAGCACTGCATGTGAGACTTGACACACTGTTTGGAGCTCGCTCCGTGCACAGGGGCCCCCGCCAGGTGCTGGGAACTCAGTACCACCAAGATGGGCTCAGCTCTGCCCTCAGAGCAGCTGCCTCCCAACCAGGATGGTGGGAGCAAGGTCCAGGTATGCTAAAACTGCGACTGCTCCTACCTCAGTCCAGTGAGATGGTGGGTCATTTTTCCTTCTTTTTTATCCTATGATTTCTGACTTCTTTTCAGTGAACAAATACTTTTATAATCAGGACATCCAATAAATAACTTTAAAATAAAGTAGATAACCTGATGCTGGGAAAGATTGAAGGCAGGAGGAGAAGGGGATGGCAGAAGATGAGATGGTTGGATGGCATCACTGACTTGATGGACATGAGTTTGAGCAAGCCAGTTGGTGATGGACAAGGAAGCCTGGCGTGCTGCAGTCCATGGGGTGGCAAAGAGTTGGACACAACTGAATTGAACTACACAACCTAGCATCTTCTCTGAACTCCATGATGCTTCAAAGAGATTGGTAAATAAGAACAAACTGGAAAATAAGAAAGATGTTGCTCTCAATATATAGTTGTAAAATAATATTTGGGGTAGAATATTCTGTTTTGGTCCCCCCTAAAAATAAAATCAAGAGATTCATCCCAGATACAGTTTCAACAACAAAAAAGTCAACAGAAGCACTCAGTCTATTTCCAGGTGGAAAACCATGACTTACTAACAATACCTAAAGGAAAGCTATGAGAAACCTAGACAGTGTAGTAAAAAGCAGAGACATCACTTTGCCCACAAAGGTCCATATAGTCAAAGCTATGGTTTTTCCAGTAGTCATGTACGGATGTGAGAGTTGGACTATAAAGAACACTGAGTGCTTTTTGGAATTGTGGTGCTGGAAAAGACTTGTGAGAGTCCCTTGGACAGCAAAGAGATCAAACCAGTCAATCCTAAAGGAAATCAAATGAATATTCATCGGAAGGACTGATGTTAAAGCTCCAATACTTTGGCCACCAGATGCAAGAAGAAACTCATTGATGCTGGGAAAGACTGAAGGCAGGAGGAGAAGGGGACAACAGGGGATGAGATGGTTGGATGGCATCACTGAGTCAATGGACATGAGTTTGAGCAAGCTCCGGGAGACAGTGAAAGACAGAGAAGCCTGGAGTGCTACAGTCTGTGGGGTCACAAAGAGTCAGACACAACGACTTAGCAACTGAACAACATCAAAGCAGTCTTTTAGGTCCCTACTAAGCACAGGGAAAAAGCCAATTTCCAGATAATGTTAGTTAATTCCCTTCGTACCCAAGTGGGGACAACGCAGAACCTTATGGTACTAGGCCTGGGTATCTGCAAAATTCTAAAGCTGGCCCTTGAGCCTCCTGTCCTTGGACAGATGTAGAAATCCTTTGGCTTGCCTGCCACACACCCACCACCATGACCGCCTTATAAGGACCACCGGCAGCAAGGATTGATCCTACTCCCTGACGACGCCTCCATCCGTCACAGCTTCCAAAGACATGAACACAGGACACAGGCCCGCCTGGTCCATGGGGGTCCCCAGAGCACTAACATTCTCCCGCCCCTCCACCCTGGGGAGCTTTACTGGATGACCTTCAAACAGTATCCCATCATCCCTGGCACTGGGTCTGTGAAATACCGTAACCCAGAGACCCTTAGAACCTGTCCCAGAGCCAATTGTCATCACTGCTGATAAGAAATATGGAAGGAAACTGCCCTTTTCCCAAAACAATTATGAAAAGTACAGAAATTTCTAGTTCAAGAGATAATACTGATGTCATATCCCAACGCTTTGGAGAGAGCGTGAGTCACCTGACATCACAAGAGAGGAGGGGCACTTCCAGCTCCATGACCTCGGACACATGAGGAAGCCTCAATTTCCCTCTCAGTGAATAGAAACAGAATCCTCTGGGAGGGTTGCTAGGACGGCTGATAAAGACACACAGTAGCTAGCACAGTGCCAAGCCACAGGAGGATATCAACACGGTCATTTCCAGCTCAGAACAGGGAGCCAGGTCTCCTGACCACTAACCGGGTGCCTGCCCACTTTGCACCTCTGACCCAATCATGTAGTCTGGTCTCCCCTCTCCCAACCTCCATTTCTAAAGACTCTGCCAGCATCCACATATTCATGGCTTGATAGTCAGTAAACATCTGAGCTAGAGGACACTCTTAAATGGAGTTAGAAATACTAGAGAAATAACGAAAGATGAGGCCTGTCATTTTCAAGTTCCCCTTTCAAGTTCCTGTCCAAGGAGATGTGAAATTAAATTTTCATTTCAAGAGTCCTCATTATCTGGGCCTCAACATGCCTGAAATATCTGACATTTTAAAATGGCAAGTGGAAAGATCTTTTCCTGAACATGCAGACTCCATTGAGCCAGTAATGAGAAATGTTATTAAATGCAGTTGTCTCTACAAAACAGAGAACAAGGTAAGATTCCCCAAACTCTCTTTTGGACGGCTTGAGTTTCAAACTCTGCCATTCAGACATCCTCTGAGGTTTGTAACATTGGGATCTGCTGGGGACCAGCCCCAGCTGATCCAGGGATTTTGAAGTGAGGACAGCATTGGCGGGGATCAGGACACATTACCTATAATTAGAGATATAAAGAATAATAGAATGAGGATAGCTCAGTAGAAAAATTCAGTGGAGAAAAGAGGCTGAGTAGCTTGGTTTACGCGGGAGACCAATAAAACTTCAAGACAAGAAGTTTGCACCACTTACGCAGGCCGCAAGCGTCTTTCCATTCTCCCAGAGAGGAGACACTGAGGCCTCCCCGGTCAGATCTTAGAAGCCCAGGCATAATTAGTAAGCATGGTGGGTTCTGTGCTCCAGATGGAGACTCAACCAGAATTTGAGAGAGAGAGAGCGACATGGGGAGACCAGTCTTTCAAGGAACTGATCCCAATTCTTATTTTCCATGGTCTACTTTTATACACTGAGATGGTATACAAAAGTCACGTGGGGTCAGCAGTCCTGACTTTTATCAAAGTCAGGTGCTTCATACAAATGTATACAGAGGTCTTAGGGGTGTTACATCATCTTCTGGCCAGGGGCCTGCTGACAATTTATGACCCTCTCCTTGTGACAGCGGTCAGTCAACCAGGACACTTTTTTCTCCAAGGGTGATTATTCTTAAAACAGACTCCACCAGATAAATTTACATTCCTATAGGGTAGGGTGGGTTTTAATTAAAGAAAGAACTTACTTAGCCTAAGGTCTAACGTGATTAATATCAAAGGTTAATACCTATTTCTTCTATATATTCATTAATGTGTGTAAGGGCGGGCGATGTGGAGACTTAGCAGCAAACATTGGCTCAACAAATGAAAAACCCTTCATCAATACAATTTCTAATCAGCCCACTAATAGTTTTCTAACTTCTCTAAAGAACCTGTTTTTAGAAGTACATGTGGCCGGACAAGCCTGTCAGGTGGGCTAGAGAACCTTCAGAGGAGTTTGTAGGTTAAAACACTCCTGTCACGCCCAGGAATTTTTGTTAGCTGGAGCTCTAAGTTAACCCTTTTTTCAGAGAGAGGTAGTGGGGGACAGCCCCCCTGTAAAGTCAGAAGTGTAGGTGAGAGCACAAAGTAGTAAAGTAGGCAGGCTCTGGTTATGGGGGTAGATGCTTGAGGATCTCCAGGGGAACTCCTGAGGCTCAATCCCGCCTTTGCGTATGTCAAGCCTCCTTCCTCATGACCTTTGCCACGGGTGGAGGTCCTCTCGCTGGCTCCCTGGCAGGGATCCCTTTGTGAGACTGTAACAAGTCAGAGGAATCAGTCAATATGAGCTCCCTAAACACCCCAACAGGACGACTCAAGATTCTTCCTTCAGAAAACCAAACAAAATCGCAGACGTTACATTAGACTCAGACTTTTAAAATGGGTGGTTCAAGTTCAATTAGAAGTTTGGGGAGGCGGAAAAGACAGCAGACCAGACGCCTGCCAGTACGACATTTATCTGAAATTCGCCAGGACGTAACCTCGCACTGGCTGTCACAAAACAGGGCTGCACTGTCCTCACAGCCCATTTCATCAGCCAGCAGCTGGGCACGTAAGGGCCCAGCCACGCTTTCCAACCGCCGGCATGGGTACAGAGACCATTTCACATTTTTAATTTGGAAACTGGGGACAAGAGATGGAAATTTTCCCAATGTTCCTATTAGCTACACTCAGTTTAAGTGATATACACAGATAAAATACAAGGATGTATTACTCACTCATAACACTCGTCATATGACATACTCATAACACTCATCAAGAGGGAGAAACAGAATCTCTTCACATGAATCCCAATTATTTCTGCGCACAATCAGGAAACCAGCGTAAACCATCGCCAGATGAAGCCATGCAGTGCTTGAAGGTTTTTAAAAGACTGTAGCTGGACGCCATCCAACAAAAGAGGAATCTTTTCTGCCTCGTTTCCACATCACCCCTGATGCTGTAGAGGAATTTTATTTTATTCTCTAATTCAAGATTACTCGTTTCATCATCTCTTCCCTGCCCAAATCCATCTTGTCTCTCTGTGACAATACTGTGCAACAGTTCCTGTTTTCACTAATCAGTAATTCACATTGCTTTCTCTCCTAGCCTTTTGGTTGAGAGACAGTAAAAGGTGCTTTGAAAACATGTTGCGAAGTTCCCTGTAAAGTAACCACCCTCATCACCCTCTATCTGCAGTTGAGCCCTCCTCATGCAGGTCAGCACCGAGCAAAGCATCCACCCTTCCCTAGAGGCCAGAGATGAGGAGACACCTGGCCAAGACCACCTTCCCAACCAGCCCATCAGGAAAGTGTTGCTGTTTCTCTCCTAACACAGGATGAAACCGAGGTGGGAGGGGTGGGGCTCAGGCTGCAGGAGGCCAGATCTCCATCAAACCCAGGGCTCTCTGCCCACCAAACCCACGCTCTTCCACAGAGGCCAGAGATGGGGAGACACCTGGCCAAGACCACCTTCCCAACCAGCCCATCAGGAAAGTGTTGCTGTTTCTCTCCTAACACGGGATGAAACCAAGGTGGGAGGGGTGGGGCTCAGGCTGCAGGAGGCCAGATCTCCATCAAACCCAGGGCTCTCTGCCCACCAAACCCATGCTCTTCCACACGGCACTCTCATCAGAACCACAGACCACCAAACAGTCGTCTGCAGCATAACGAAATTCTGAACACTGCATCTAAGGCCTCCAACAGTCTCAGAAAAATAACTGACAACTCTGAGCGAGGGCAACTGCACCTGTTTTATCTCCGGCGGAGACGCGCGGGTGACCGAGGGCTGCACAAAGGCTCCGTTCATCAGAACTTTGCTACAAGGGGGAGGAGGGGGGCGGACTGGATGGATTACACGAGGCAGGCATTCCTCCTCCGAGAAAAACACTTCAAACACACCACTGTGTGTGGTGTGCTCGAATCCTGTGCTCAGAAATGGACAAAAGAATCCATTGATTACTCGACAAAGGAACCAATCTGATTGGAGTTTTGACCGCACGTGGCACTGATGTGCATTTTTGTAATATGATGCGGGAACATACCGTGTGTTCCCTCATGCTCGTGGTCCTTTGTGGGGCAAACAATGGGCTTTTATAAGCCTTGGGAATTATGATCTAATCCAGTAAAGAAAATTTCACCAACCCCAGCTTTAGGGGTTCCTTGGTCTGTGCAACTAATTTTCAGCCTTCACTTTTCATGCACATAATCCCCTGTAGGACTGCAGGCAGTGGGGGGCCGGGGGGCTCTGTTCTTGAACACACGGAAGTCCTCTGGGGCCAGCTGTGGGTACCTTGTCAACCCATCCACCTTGTGGATGCTGCAGCCTTGTTCAGGCCACCAGCATGTCTCGCCTCAATGACTGGACAAGCTCCTGACTGTGTGCCCGCCTGTCTGCCCTCACCCTCTTCCAGCGCAGTGAAGGTGAAACAGGGATGCTGTCATTGTTTATTTGCTCCGTTGTGTCAACTCTGAGTCCCCAAGGACTGTAGCCCACCAGGTTCCTCTGCCCATGGGATTCTCCAGGCAAGAATACTGGAGTGGGTAGTCATTCCCTTCTCTAAGGGATCTCCCGGACCCAGGGATCGAACCCAGGTCTCCTGTAATGCACACAGATTCTTTACCATCTGAGCCACCAGGGAAGCCCCGAACCAGAGTGACAGAACCAAAACATAAATGTAATGCTAACACCCTTTGGAAAACTCCCCCAACTCCAGGGGCCCTGCTGCTGCTAAGTCGCTACAGTCGTGTCCGACTCTGTGCAACCCCATAGATGGCAGCCCACCAGGCTCCACCGTCCCCAGGATTCTCCAGGCAAGAACACTGGAGTGGGTTGCCATTTGCTTCTCCAATGCATGAAAGTGAAAAGTGAAAGTGAAGTCGCTCAGTCAAGTCCAACTTCGCGACCCCATGGACTGCAGCCTACCAGGCTCCTCCGTCCATGTGGTTTTCCCAAGCAAGAGTACTAGAGTGGGGTGCCATTGCCTTCTCCAGGGGCCCTAACGACCCACAAAACCCCAACCTTCACCTCACCAGCTCAGCTCTCTCCATTCCTCCCCCACAACCCACACGTGGTTGAGGTGGGGGTGGGTTGGGGAGCCCCCCACCATCCCTCAAAGACTTCCCCCCTTTTGGAGGTTAGCAAGGAAGCAGATGTAAGAGCACAGCTGCTCTGAAGTTGAGTTCTCGCCACACAGCTGTTCCTACTCAGCCAGACCTGTAGGGCTCGACCAGAAAGCAGAGTGACCTGACTTATTATCAAGTAACAAAGACAAAAACATCCTTCCTTGACCCCTAAATCTATTCCTAACCACCACAGACAGAGAGGGCTTTTCACTTTCACTTTTTTAAAAAACTTTTTTCCACTGTATTTCATTGTTTTAAAAAACCAAATGTGCTTGAGTTTAAATATAGTTTTCTGATTATGAAATTAATAGAACGGAATATCTATTGAATCTACCAGCCCCACCTCCCTACGTCATCCAAAGTTTCAGCTCATGAAGGATTCTCTCCCACAAAATCAACAGCCAAGCGTACTGGGAGGCATGTAACTGAGGGTCTCACGCTCAGAGGGGCAGACAAACAGGAATCAGCACCCTCTCCTCCCGGCTCAGCCCTTAGGACACCTGCAGCAGGCATACAAAGACTGCAAAACACAACCTCTGGCCGTTCAAACAGAAAATCATAAGCAGAATTCGCATTGTTCGACGGCCAAGTATTCTGAGTACAAGGGTAAGTACCAGCACATCAGCTTTATAGGAGATCTACCAGGGGCTCCGTCGATCCAGTAACAAATATTGCTAACACTTGTTTTTGCCAGATCAGACAACATTCTAACCTTGAATTCAACATAAATACACAATAGCAGATAGCAAACATTTAAGAAAAACAATACGGAAGAAATTCTTTAAATTAAAAAAAAAATCTCATCCATTTCTTGACTTTTATCTCCTCCCTGCGAATTAATGAAATCGGGTTATGATTCCATTTTAGTGGCAAACACTCTCAGCTTGGCTCCCTGGGGAAAACCTGTTTCGTTTGCGGTTGTACATTTCGAGGGAGTTGATGAGACAGAGGAGCGCGCCCGCAGGAAGGTATGAGAGCAGTGCTGGGTCGGAAACAGCCTCTCCTCACATCCCTGATGTCTCAATGCCCGATTCCCTGGGCTTCTCTGGGTCCTTCTAGAATGCTCCTGGTCCTCTTTCCAGCTACCTTAAATCTGAAGAGTTTACTCAAACCCCTCTTACTCCATAACCCTTCCCACTCACTATTTCAAACCGTATCGAAGTCTCCATCCCTGAAAGACTACTGTATCCTGGTCAGGAGCTCCCAGACTGCCACCCCTTCATTCGCCATTTCCCAACTTCGACCTCTCTGGGTCACCCTGTTAGGGGAAGCACACTGACTGAAACCGCCCGCCCTGGCCAGGCACCACAGTAGCCGTTTGCCTGAGTTGTTTTAGGACAGGAGGTCCGGGTAGGGAACACGGAACTAAGAAGCCTCCACCAACCGGAAGAGTTCAGGAAAGGTCAAAAGGAGACACCACCTGTCCGACCACCTCCCAGAATCCTCCTCTCTGGCATCCATCTGGGCTGAATAAGGTGTGCACCACCAGGAAGGACTCTGAGTCAGAATGATTGGCTAAAGACAACGGAAACTAATCCCATCACCATAAAACCCGAGACTGCGGGCCGTGTGGCAGAGCAGTTCTCCTGGGCTCCCTTACCTCCTGCTCTCCACCCGGGCGCCCTTTTCCAATAAATCTCTTGCTTTGTCAGTACATGTGTCTCCTCGGACAATTCGTTTCTGAGTGTTAGACAAGAGCCCAGTTTCGGCCCCTGGAAGGGGTCCTCCTTCCTGCAACAACCCTTACCTCACCCCCAACCCAGCATGAACCTGGGAAAGGAGAGGGCACTTAGGGAACAAGCAACCGCACCAGCCCCCGAGAAAGCAAACCATTATTTGTCATTAAAACCCCTTTATCGGTAGCCTGGTAAGGAGGAGACCCCACTTTCTCTGCTCACACAGAACAGTCCTCCCTGAAGCACTTTCTCTGTCCACTGATTGAGAAAACCGCTTCCCAGGAGAGCCAACACTGTTACTAACATCCGCAGCAAACACAGGAAACACCCTCAGCATGTGAGCAGTTACCTTCATTATCTACCAGCTTTACCTCTAAGACACAAACATTTCAAACTGAGTTTACATGGATTCCTTTGATCCCGAAGTGGATGTGGGGACTACAGTGTTCAGCCGCCAGGAGGAGCAGGCATTCAGCTTCCTGGCCAATCACTCCAGGGGCGTTTACATCAATGAGCGCAATGTAAATCCAGTGTCTTCTTCAGGAATCCCTAGGCAGTGACCCTCTGAATAACCTGGGGTCTCTCTGCTGGAGACATGCTCCTGTTTTTCCCACATAAGGTGTGGTTTCTGGCTTCTCTCTCATTAAAACTCTCATTGAAGACAAACAAAAAAGATCCCACAAAGCAAGTGGTGAAGGATATTCAAGCCCACGCACCAGGAATACGAATGAAGAAAACTTTGTCAATGTGTTAATTCCACCAGAAAAGCCAAGAACCAGTGGGGAATTTACTAGAAAGAGGCTGGCTGCAGCCAAGTATGCCAAAGGTTAGTTTTTGCAGAATGCTTGAGATCACAACTTAGAGTTTCACAATCTGAACTAACAGAGGTTCAAGGGGAAAAAAAAAAAGAAAAAAGGTGATTTTTCTCTCTCAGTTCAAGGTCAGATGGCCTCCATCTCAAAGTGAATTTAGAATCAGAAGAGCAAACCAGAAAAGACATCAAAGACACAGCTCAGCCCTGCCTCTAAGAAGAGGCTCACACACTGGCATTTATGACAGACTGCAGCCTAAAAAGCACACTCTCTCAATAGGAGAAACATCACGGTAACCCACTCTAGGATTCTTGCCTGGAGAATCCCATTGACAGAGGAGCCTGGCGGGCTACAGTTCATGGGGTTGCAGAGAGTTGGACACGACTGAGCGACTCAACAGCAAACATGACGGCGTGAGGCCAGAATCACCCCAGATCTCACGATGCTGGGAAGATGCACCTCGTCATCAGTCCTCTCCTCCACATTCACCTTCCCCTTCTTTCACTTATTCACGGCATTGCAATGGGTTTTTACTCTGGACGGGCGTCATAGCAGAGGCTATGGTATTATGCGTCTAGGTATTAGACGTGTAAGATGGTCCGTCATTGCTTTCAAGGAGACAGAAATACAGAAGCAGGCAATTCCAGCAACACGTGAAACCCTTGAATTGAGGGTACAAAGGGCACAGTCCCCCCTCACAGCCACACTAGTTCTGAAACGAGAAGGAGTAATTCTGAAATTCCACTTAAGAAGTGGAATTCCTCTGCTTGATTGGTGTGACACATGAGAGCAGAATTAAGAATATGAAGCTTGACTCTCTACCTTACAACCTCATCCCCAAAGGGGAATGAAAATTAATACCTCTCTCCGAGACTCGTTATGAGGATTACATGAGCTCCTACTCTACTCGTAAAGCAATCTGAACGTGGGCTAGCACAGAGGGTGTGCCTAACACCCTGGCTTATCCACCATCGCGTGAAACCCAGATAAGGCAGTTTTGTGTGGATGAAAGGGAAAGGGTACCTCTACTTCATTATGAACATTAGTGTATTAAGGAAAAAATCAATTTGCAGTTTAGGAGTATAGCTTCTTATTTAAATACATATACCTTTTCCCACAAAGGTACACACACACACACTGGTAAATGCTAAGAGCACCTGATCCAAAGTAATAAGATTTGAGTTTAAGTCCTGACCCGCCACTTGATCTGGCACATGGTCTGTGAACAAGTTCCTTTACATTCCACGAGCTCCGACCTTGTCTATAAAGGGAAGAGACATCCACCCCCGGGCCAGAGTCTAGGTGGGGCCGTAGAAAACCCTTGGCGAGGCCTGCTGCTGCTGCTGCTAAGTCGCTTCAGCTCTGCAAACAGAAGTGAAAACGGTTCGGCAAGAAACTTGAGGAGCTCATTCTCCTAACTAGCCCTTTTGCTCAAAACTTCAAAACAGCTTTTTTAAAAGGTAACATTTCAGTGTATAAAACCGCAAGAATTCCATGAGGGTCAAAACCCCAGGATCTCCCAAATAAATCCGAAAAGATACCCAACACTCAGCTGTCACTCCTGCTCCTTCCACGCTTTGTTTGACGAGTGTATTCCAACACTACCTGCCAGGCCTAAAGGAGCACCACGGACCACTGAAATCTGCAGAGAAGAGAGGCCCCTCCACTTGGTTTGGGGAAGCACACTATGGTTTTTGACGCCCCTATTAAACCATTAACCTCCTAAATATGAGTTAACCAACATTCACTATTCGAATTGAATAATTTCCTGATCAATCTGTCTGATCTCACTAAGGATCTCAAGCCTCTTCCCTACCACACATATTACAGTCACTTTTCACAAACTGTCTTGTAACTCTGACACTGTACACAAACAAAAGTGTTAAACCAAAAAAGCAAATCACAGATACTTTCATCACCTTCAGGAAACAAATCAAATCAAAACAAAAACCAGAGAGTAACACCAAGATCTTTCAGCACCAGAAATGCATCTGGGGTCAGTTGGAGGGCTGGCCATATGCCAAGCACCATGTATTTATTAATATATTTATTACTTCCTTAAATTCCATGGCTCTCGGTTATATGATTAAGGCACTTTCTGGATGAGCAAACTAGGGAGTGTACAGTGGGTGGATTAACTTGCTAGGAGCCTTCTAGCACAGGGTGACCCTATGGCCCTGGCCTGCCATGTCCTCAGCCTGCCTTTTGTCTGCAAAAAAAACTTTAGCCAAAAAATAAGTTTAATCAGAGAAGTGAGAAAATGCAGAAACAAAGGACAACAGTTCAAGAAGACTAAATAGTAACAGTTTGGTCCGTAAGCATAGTCAAGGACCTTCAGTTCCTCTTCTTGGGCTACAGATAATATTCTGAGTCAGAGCACATGAGCTGTCTTGTAGGTGCTGAAACCTCCATCAGGTGAAAGACGTTAACTACACGATGGCCAGACTGTAGCCAGGACATGCGGTTTAGCCACTAAGTCGTGTCCGGCTCTTGCCATCCCACGGACTATAGCCCACCAGGCTCCTCTGTCTATGGGATTCTCCAGGCGAGAATACTGGAGTAGGTGGCCATTTCCTTCTCCAGAGTATCTTCCCCACCCAGGGATCAAACCCAGGTCTCCTGCATTGCAGGCAGATTCTCTACCGACTGAGCTACGAGGGAAGCCCCAGCCATGACATAAGCTGCCACAATTGCGAGAGCTGGCCTTCAAGGAATGCAAACAAACCAGCTCTGGAACTAAAGAGTAGCTGTACTAAGACAATCAAGATGACCCTGGTCAGACCCCCGATAACCAATTTCAAGAGGATTGTCAGAGCTGACTGAGGTGGTTCTGTGTGCAGCCCCCTCCTTCCATCCATAAAAGCTCTGGCCCCCTGGATGTCAGGGGTGGTGGGAGGAGTCGGCCTTGGACGGGAAACCCACCCCCACCAGCATCCAAAATAAAGCAAACTTTCCATGCCTCTTTACTGGCTTTTGAGCTTTTGAGGAACCAGACCCCACTTTCAGCAACATAACCTTACCATTACCCAATCTGACTGATGAGGGTTCAAAAGTAAAGACCCTAAATTATTCAAGTGCTCTTTGTTATATAGCAACCAAACAGGAAACAGCTGGCTCCGTGGCAGTGCTACACTCGAGAGTTAGTGCCCATCTGCAAAATAACCTAATCGTTTACATACGGCATCCCTTGGACTCATTCTCATGGGGCGGCCTCACATATAATTCATATAATCCACTCTAAGAAGTTCCACAGGTCTCTCTCTCTCCCTTTCAATGAGTGGCAAAACAACACTTTAGGTGGTGAGACAGTAAGACTCAGGATAAGGTTAAAAGGCCTTAGAACACCTAGGACTAGCTAACCCTAACCTTAACCCTAGCAGAGGGAGAGAAGAACTTAAGAGACTTGGCCAACCAGCACTGAGTCAGGAACTGCCATCTCCTCTGGTAAAACCCAAGCTTTCAGAGTCTTTTCGGCTTCACTCCTCTGCTCCAGAGATGAGGAGAGGGAGCCGGACAGGGACCCAGAGCCAATGCAGGGTTCTGCTGGCAGGAAGAGGCAAGGAGGCCTGTTTCAGAATAGAAAGTGGATGCTCTCTCCCACCTTTTCAGAATGTATTTATATACGAACACGTCTCAGGGACTTCCTGGCAATCCAGTGGTTGAGACCTCACCTTCCAACGCAGGGGGCACGAGTTCAATCCCTGGCTGGGGAGCTCACATCCCACCTGCCTCAGAGCCAAGAGGCCAAGATGTAGAACAGGCATACAATGGAAGCAGTATTGTAGCAAATTCAATTAAGTTGTTTCTTTTTTTTAATGGTTCACAGAAAAAAAAAAAAATCTTTAAAAATATATACATCAAAAAAACAAAAAAAAATCTCAAACAATATAATCTAATTTGTTGAGAAACTGGTTCAAAATTCTAAGTAGCTCTTCCCAGAACTATCCAAGAACTCCTCAATCCAGGAGTCCAAGAAGCCACTGTATGTGAAATAACACGAAACACAAGTGCAAAGAGCATGACCTGGTGAAAAGCATCAGGCCAAGGCTCCATCAGCAGTTCTCCTGATCGTCAGCCAAGCAGGTCACAGTGAGGCCCGGATGCGTGAGGTGAATCCGGCTCAGCGAAGGTCACAGGATTCACATTTGGGTTTGTCTGTGACACATCTTCCAAGAGTTCTATGAAGAACACGTACAAACACAGCTTAATGAGATCATCTGTGGGTCCACTCTCCCCCCAGCTACAAGGGACTTAAGACTCTAACACTTAATCCCTCCAACTGAGATGGGCCTGAAAAGAAAAGTAGAAACCTAGTTGGGTCTTCTATCTTAGTGGAGAAGCTTCTAGAACAACGGGGAGATGACGACCAAGCAAAAGGATGAGCTGGATCCATTGGGTGTTGCCATTCTTTTATCTGATCTTAGAACACAGAGCTATAACCAGGCATACACGCGGAGGCCAGATGTGGAGAGCTCTGAATCAAGTGAAATCAGCTGCCCTGAATCGAGTCCTGTCTCCCCTCACTGTGGATAACTGAACATGCACGAGGCCCAGGCTGGACATGAACTTCTTAGACTCCACGTAAGAAAACACGTCAACTGTCTAGACGGTTTTCTCAGGACATTCTCCATCAGCAAGCTGGACTGAGCCAACGGCATGAATATATACATGTTCAATAAGGTGATCAGGCACAAGGCTATTTGTTAAATCTCACCTGGGTCATCTGTTTCATTTTACTATTTTGAAAACATGCCAGAAAATCTTACCCCCTGCCAGATCCCCTCTTTTAATAAGAAAAATCTTGTACACGCATGACAGGCGCTTCATAGCTTGGAACTAACCGCACTGTATCGGGTGCTCGTGGCTGAGCGGGTTACTGTAGGTGGGAAATCATTAACCGTGTACAGTGAGAGTCAGTGCCCAGTAATCCAAAGGCCAGGCTCGGCCAGGAAAAACAAAAGCATCGCTGCCCTCAACGGCCATGAGAGAGGCTGTGTTTTTACGATCCAGGCATCTCAATGGGCTGTTCAACCACAGAACATTAAGCAGGGAAGGTTTTTAGTTCACCGAATTCCAACATTGCACAGTGATAACAGCAAACATGATTGAAAAGGGAAAAACCTACAAACCTGGAAAGGCCAGGCCGGGTCTCTGGCACCAATTCATCAGGTAATCAGATGACAGAACAAAGGCGACCCAGTGCGAGAGGGAACGGCAACAGGCACCGCTTGCATTCTGTCGTGTGACGGAAGCTACCGGTCTTTAACTCAAAATGGAATCTATCATTTTGGACTCCAGTTGTCCAGAGCCTCATCCGTATTATGTATTCAGAGGTAGTTAGACATATAAATTCCCATTCACCCCATAGAAACCATTTTAGAGTACGGGTTCTTCCCCCCACCCCCACCCCCTGCTTAAGTTTCCTGGGATAAGAATTTTACAACCAGGTACAACCAGGGATGTTGAAATGAATAAATGAATTATGATGAGGAAGGCACAAAGAATCTGGCACTTTTGTGCAGCCACATGGTTATGTGTTACGTTGAGGTGTTGCTCAGTCCTGTCCGACTCTTTGTGACCCCATGGACTGTAGCCCACCAGGCTCCTCTCTGTCCATGAGATTCTCCAGGCTAGAATACTGGAGTGGGTAGCCATTCCCTTCTCCAGGGGATCTTCCCAACCCAGGATCAAATCCAGGTCTCCCACACTACTATCTGAGCCACCAGGAAAGCCCATTTCATGCAGCCATGTAACTATCCCATATCAAAACAGCACCACCCGTAGAACTTTCTAGGATGCTGGGAAAGTCCTACATGGTAGCTGTCACATGTAGCTACTGAGCCTCTGAAATGTACCAAACGCCCACTGAAGACGCAAGTTTTAACTTTCATTTAGTTTTAATTATCTTGACTTGACTAGCCTCACGTGCCTAGTGCTTCCTGACTGGCAGGTGCAGCCCATTCCCAGGAAGCGGCAGAGGATGCCAGAATACACAGTGTTATCAGAGAAAAAGCACAACAGCAGCAGGAGATGAGCAGAGAAAAAGGTCAGAAGTAGGAGCAGCAAAAATAGTCACCAGGTCTAACTAACCCACCCCAGGAAGGGAGACAGACAGAAACTCAGGGTCAACAGCAAGGGAGGACGGACAGGCTGGGTGGGCAGGAACCCCGCTGAGGGGCTGGGGTGGGGTGAGTGAGTGCCCCCAGGAGGATGAGATTCCCAAGAGGGGCTAATCAGCTTGGGTAACTGCTACATGGAAACCTAAAAAGGATGGAATGACTCTGGGGAAAAACTCACAATTTGGGGGACAGCCTCTCCATCAACAGACGTTCCCAGACTAAAGCGAGGCAATTAGTGAAGATGAAGGGGAAGAGTGTGCAAAGCAAAAGGCACAGCAGATGTCAAGTTCCCAAGACCGGAACTCACCTACCCTGCCTGCTGGCAGGAGGGACAAGCCCTGGGCAAGGGGGTACCCCCACGCAGCTGCTGAAATGGGACCAGCCCAAAGTGAGACACGCTCCAACTGTGAAACACCCACCACATCCCAGATCAGATCAGATCAGATCAGTCGCTCAGTCCGACTCTTTGCGACCCCAAGAACTGCAGCACGCCAGGCCTCCCTGTCCATCACCAACTCCCGGAGGTCACTCAGACTCACATCCATCGAGTCACATCCCAAACACCTGGTAAAAAAGAAAAGTATATACAAGATCTCAATTTTTTTGTGAGTACTGAGTCCATGCTGAAATATTTTTGATAGATGGATTAATGAAAACATTAAAATTCGTATCATCTGTCGTTTACAAGACTTTGCAGGGGGACCACTAGAAAAGGCAGGGTACGTACGTGGCTTGCATTCATAGCTCACATTGTCTTTTCTTGGCAGCACCAGGGCAAGGCAGAGAGCGGAGAGGTGGGGCTGGGTGCTTGGGGGCCCATCACGGGAGGCTGAGAGCCAGGCCTGAGCTTTTGGATCCAACTCTGATGAGGAAGAGACGGGATCTCATTTCTCCTTTGGAGAGATCACTGCAAACAGGAGGAAGGGGAGGGAGGCGAGGAGGCCGGGCTAGAGACAGGCTCAGCAGCCACCCCTCCCGCTGGAGGCCAGAGACCTTAGGAGCCCAGGATTAGAGTCACAGTGCTTGGGCTCGAATCTTAATTCCAACACTTAGAAAATGTGTAACTAAGGACAAGCTACTTAATCTCTGTGCCTGAGCTTTGTCGTCTGCAAAACGGGATACTAACAGCCTTCCGCTGGAGCTTAAGACAGACTTTGTCCAGTGTTTAGAACAGTGCATGGCATGCAATAAGCCCTCGATGGTGTTCTGTGATTACAATCAGTGGATGAGGAATATGAAAGATGGTAAACTGGGTTTTTAACTAAAAAACTGAGTAGGTGATGGGTGGCCAGACTCTGGGTGAGGAGGGGGCAGACTTGGAAGGGAAGTTCTGAGTTGGCCAATAAGTTCGTTTGGGTTTTTTCATAAGATACGATGGAAAAATCCAGAAGAATTTTTTTGGCAACCCAATACTCTTGCTTTGGCCAGGCTGCATTTGAGATTCCCATGGACCATCAAATGGACCTGTCAGGAGGGAAACTGGCTCTCTAAGTGTGAGTTCAGAGGCAAAGGGTGCAGGTTTGTAATACAGTTTGAGACACATCAACTCACTTGCTGATGTGTGCTTAAAGCTTTGAAATGCCATGGGACAGAGTACAGAAGAAAAAAGGCGGGTGGAGAGCGACCCTGGGCGCCTGGAGGCCTGGGAGAAGAGGAGGACCCAGAGGGCAGCTGAGAAGGAATGATTCATAACACAAGGGAAGAAAAGACCAGCAGAGGAGCTGGGAGGCCTTCCAGGAGCAGAGAGATGTTTCAAATGCAGCCAGAGGAGGAGGAAGACAGGAGAGACCACACGCGGCACCTGGACGGCGCAGGCGGGTGGCAGAGGCTGGTGTCCCACCCAGGTCACAGCCACCGGTCACCCCCGTCACTGGAGGAGGAACAGACATGCTGACAAGCTTGGGGAAAAGGTAAGAAAGTAGACAGCAGTGAACAGAACCTATTCTCGAGGGGATTACCTGCTATCAAGTGAAGCACAAGAGGACAATGGCTGGAGAGGAACACGGAATTTTTAAGGAAAATTTTCAAAGAGAAACATTACAAGGCCTGTTTATATGCCATTTGGAAGAGTCCAGAAGAAAGGAAGAAATGAGTCATCCAAGGGTAAAAAGACCGAGCTTCAGGAGAGGCATCCTTAAAAAGGTGACACAAGATTCCTTGCGGGGGGAGGGCTGGCCTCAGACAAGAGCCAGCCGGGCTTAAGCTCCTGTGGGGAGTAAGGCAGCAGGAAGAAGATGCAGCTGGAGGTAAGAAGTCTGACGGCCTGGCTCCCTTCTCTCAACGAACAAGAAGCGAAGTCCTCAGCTAAGAAGAGGAAGGGGGTGTGGGAGAACTGATGACCGATCAGAAGTTATGGAAGTTTTCTCGCCGCTGGTGAAATGACCCCAAAGTGTAGTAAGATGCCCACTGGAGGTGCGAGGTCACAAATACGATGGATCCAGTTAACACTGTCTTGGGAAAATGAGTTTAACCCAGAATGGGGAGTCTTAACCAGGGCTGGTTGCGGTCTCCTTAGGAAGTCTAACAGAATAAGAGGATCCAAGTGGTCCGGGTGTTCTCAGGAGGCGCCCACGAAGTCTAGGCTGCCATCTCAGGGCAAGAGGTGGGGGGTGACCATTAATGAAAAGGAGGTGGGGGTCCAGAGAGCCACCAGACTCCGGATTCTGAAGGGAGAGTCTCACGTGGGAAGGACGGGCATGGAGATCTCAGAGCAGGATGTCTTAAATCACGATTCCAGAGGTTAATCGAAACAAGACCTAAAGATGGTCAATAAAAAGAGAGGCAGAAAGGTCACCAGAGCTGAGGAGGTCAAGAATTGAGAGGCCAGGTTGCCGGGTGGATGGACGGACAATGGTGGATGGAGACTGAGCTTGGGGACGAAGGCCTCAGAGGAGGAGGTGATCAGAAGACCAGGACAGAATGAGGGAGGAAGCGGAGCTACGGCTGATGGTACAAGTTTCAACAGGAGCTGAAGTTTAAAAGAGGGGAAGGGAGGTCAGCTGGAAATGGCAATAAGGAAAAACCACTCCTTGAGAAGATGCAGGAACAGGCAGCCAGATTTTCACAAGAGAGAAGAGGTGATGGAACATTTTCAGAATGCGGGGAACACGGGAAAGAACGGTGTAGCCAATGCATATGTTGTAGCGGGTGGCCCTACTTTGTAATGGGTGGTTCACCTGGTGCTGAAAAATACGTCACCCAGGTGTAGCCTCCTAACTCAGCAATACCCCAGTACGCCCCATTTGCAAAGTTACCACATGTTTCAAGCCTCTCACGAAGAGCAGGCTAGAGGTATAAAGGCGATGGCAGCCCCAGGGTTCGCTAAAGTGCGTTTCCGACACTTGTCAGTGACTGACTACAGCCAAGCCAGTCACCAGCTTGTTGGAACAGAACCATCACCTCCACTCCAGCCCTACAGCAGGCTGGCAGCTGGACACCAAAGTCAGCCACCACTAGAGGGCGACACAGCCCCAAGACTTGAGCAACTCCCAGGCACTAACTTGGATAAAGCTGTAAGCAGCAGCACTGATTGACATTTCTCTCACATTCATAATTCAGTTACTTTAATCTTGAAGACAGAATACTAGAAAAATACAGCGAGGCCATGGGTACAGATACGCACAGAAAAAGGTCTCAAAGGTTTTAATGACCCTATTTGCAAAACAGAAAGAGAGACAGACATAAAGAACAAAGGTAGGGATGGGTGCCCACTCCTTGCAGCCCCACAGACCGCAGCACGTGGGCCTCCCTGTCCCTCACTATCATCTCCCGGAGTTTGCCCAAGTTCATGTCCACTGAATACCAAGAGGGAAAGGCAAGGGTGGGAGGAACTGAGAGACTGAGACGGGCACATACACATCATTGATATTATGTATAAAATAACTAACTAGTGAAGACCAGCACAGGGAACTCTGAATGCGCTGTGGGGCCCGGATGGGAAGGAAGCCCAAAGGGATGGCACAGATGTATGAGTGTGGCTAATTCACTTTGCTGGCAAGTAGAAACTCAGAACACTGTAAGGCTATGGTTTTCCCTGTGGTCGTGTACGGATGTGAGAGTTGGACTGTGAAGAAGGCTGAGCGCTAAAGAATTGATGCTTTTGAACTGTGGTGTTGGAGAAGACTCTTGAGAGTCCCTTGCACTGCAAGGAGATCCAATCAGTCCATTCTGAAGGAGATCAGCCCTGGGATTTCTTTGGAGGGAATGATGCTGAAGCTGAAACTCCAGTACTTTGGCCACCTCATGCGAAGAGTTGACTCATTGGAGAAGACTCTGATGCTGGGAGGGATTGGGGGCAAGAGGAGAAGGGGACGACAGAGGATGGGATGGCTGGATGGCATCACTGACGTCATCCAGTGATGGATGGACGTGAGTCTGAGTGAACTCCAGGAGTTGGTGAGGGACAGGGAGGCCTGGCGTGCTGCGATTCTAGGGTCGCAAAGAGTCAGACATGACTGAGCAACTGAACTGAACTGAACTGAAGGCAACTATGCTAGGCTAAGTCACTTCAGTCATCTCTGACTGTGTCACTCCACGGACTGCAGCCTGCCAGGCTCCTCTGTCCATGGGGATTCTCCAGGCAAGAATACTGTAGTGGGTTGCTATGTCCTCCTCCAGGAGATCTTCCCAACCCAGGGATCAAACCCAGGTCCCCTGCATTGCAGGTGGATTCTTTACCGTCTGAGGCAGCAGGAAAGCATACTCCAGTAAAAATTAATTTTTAAAAAGGTCTCAGAGACTTTTCATTAACCTGGTCAACAGTAGTTCACCTCTAGCAAAGTAAGGAAGTACACCCAGAAAGTGCTTATTTTCACTTTTCCGTCCATACGCCATGTTTCTCAACAGTGCGTTCACACATGCTTTGTATAACTTAAAAATGCATTAAAACTGTGACAATATAACACATAGATACAAAATTTATCACATTAAAACCTTAGGAAGCAGTAAAGTAACTAGAGAGACTGAAACAGCAGTGTTCAACAAGGATCTAAAATTTATCACATCTGAAGCTATATTCTTTTCCAAAGGAAATTAAGGCCCCCGGGGATTAAGTAACTTGGTCAAATAATAGGGGAAGAATTGAAATAACAGTCAGTTCTCATCCCAGATCCTGAGACATGGGAATCCTCTCTGTGCTCCATCCTCTACTTAGCATTTAGTGTTTGGTCATCAATTCTCTGCTTCGCCAGGTCTTCATGATCTGTGGTCGGCTGAACCCGGAGATATGGAGGAACCAAGGATACAGAAGGGTAACTATAAATTGCTCATGGATTTCTGACTGTTCAGAGGGTTGCCACCCCTAACCCCTGCGTAGTTCAAGGGTCAACTGTACAGGGTTTAATATTACCCACGGTTTCAGGTGTCTACAGGGTTCTTGGAAGGTATCCCACATGCGCAAGGAAGGTCTATTTTATCAAGAATTTCCCTACAGAGGGAGGGGAAACACAGCAGGCCAGCAAAGAGCAGAGTAAGGATTTAAACAGAGGTCTGTAACCTATACCTTCTCTAACTGCAGTCCTGGGCGAGTGGATCAGACAGCGTTCTCTCTTTACGTCTCCTGATATGAATCCCACTCCATCCTCAGCCCTTGCTGTCTGGCTTTCACAAGATTTCGACGTTTCTATTTGGGTTGCCCAATTTAGCCAACATCAGTGGAGGCAGAAAGACAGATCATGGGCCTGGGTCCTAAAGAGAGCAGGTGAGGGCAGGTCAGACCCTGGCAAGAAGAGCGTTTCTTCCTCAAAGGACTGGCAGGTAGAGGGAAGGTCTTCCAAGGTGGGTTAAGGAAGACTGTCAGATGTCTGATGATAGAGTGGCCAATACTGTGCTGTAATTACTGCTGTAATTACTTAATCACTGAGTGTGATTAAGGGAGGACTGGCGAACAAGAGATGGAGAAGGCGATGGCACCCCACTCCAGTACTCTTGCCTGGAAAATCCCATGGACGGAGGAGCCTGGTGGGCTGCAGTCCATGGGGTCGCAAAGAGTCAGACATGACTGAGCGGATTCACTCTCACTTTTCATTTTCATGCATTGGAGAAGGAAATGGCAACCCACTCCAGTGTTCTTGCCTGGAGAATCCCAGGGACGGGGGAGCCTGGTGGGCTGCCATCTACGGGGTCGCACAGAGTCGGACACGACTGAAATGACTTAGCAGCAGCAGGGGAACAAGAGAAGAACAGATCTTGGTTCTCAACATAGCTGATTCGAAGGCTCACCTGTGTAGTTTTTAAAAACATACACCAGTGCCCAGGCCTGCCTGCCCCTGGACCAGTGAAGTTGGGGTCTCTGGGCATGAACAGGGCCTCAATAAAAGCTTCAAACTTCCCCCAGGCAATTCTAAGGTGTGGTCAGGACTGAGAAGCACTGAGCCAAACCAACAGCTAAGAGAACTGAACTTGGGCAGGATCAAGGGTATGGAGGCAGGACTGCAAACTCTCAGAAGTCCAGCCAAAGTCAGGCGTATGCACGTGTCGCACAGGTACACAGCTCGGCGACCTTCCCCAGCAATTGTATGCAGCAAGGAACAGAAAGAACACCACAGCAAGGTCTTTGGGGGCAGGTCAGTGGGTCAGGGGTAGATGGGTATGGAGTGGGTGCAAAGGCACTGTGGTTGCAGCTGATAAAGGAGATCATGCTGAATACAGAGGTGAGGCCCGAATACAGCTGGCAGGCAGGGAGAATCCAGGGAGGCGAAGGGACCAGGCTGGGGGCAGGCAGGGGTGTCAGAACAGCCGGGATACCTTGTCAACACATGGATGTGTGTATCTGAGTGTCCCTACATCTCCACTGTTCTTGTCCTCCCAGGTGTTTCTGAGACCACTGGGCCCCTGGGACAGGAGGAGGAGGTGTGGACAGGAGGAAAATGAAGCAGAGAAGTAACGTCAGAGAGAGAAGACTGCAGAATCTAAGAGCTTAGAGGTCAAGCATCTTCAATGGAAGCCGTGGCTGAATTAAAGAGAAATATTATTGAATTTACTGCGGTAAGAAATGTCAAGGTCAGTGGATGAGTCCATCCACAAGGATATCTAAGACCCTTAGGATGATACAGGGCGTGGGTATGGATAGAAACCAAGAAATGTGGAGGTATGACCTCAGCAGAGTGGAAACAGGAGACAGGATGAGGTCAGGACCTTTGTAAGATATCCTGCCTGTACTGGGGGCCAAAGGGCATCTGCAATCTGTACCCTGGAGCTGGAAGAGGAGCCTTCCCAGGAAGGAGGGAGGGAGCAAGGTGCTGGGCCACAGTCACTGTAGGGGAAAGAGCAGCAGCTCCCTCAGCTGCTGTTGTTCAGTCAGTCAGTCATGTCCGACTTTCTGTGACCCCATGGGCTGCAGCACGTCAGGCTTCCCTGTCCTTCACCGTCTCCCGGAGCTTGCTCAAGCTCATGTCCATCGAGTCGGTGATGCCATCCAACCATCTCATCCTGTCGTCTCCTTCTCCTCCTGCCCTCAATCTTTCCCAGCATCAGGGTCTTTTCCAACAAGTCAGCCAAAGTATTAAAACTTCAGCATCAGTCCTTCCAATGAATATTCAGTTGGAAAATGAGCAAATCACACAGGGTTCTCTTCAGCCTTAATGGTCTCAGTCACTCTCTTGGGAAACTTTGAAAAATGTGGTACAAAAGATGACTCAGCCAGAAAATAGCAATGAAACCAAACAGAAGGAATATGAGTTCCTAGAGTCGTGAACAGGCCTGGAGAGTGGCTGTGTTCTTAGAACTAGTTACGTGGGAGTTTTTTGTTTTTAAATCAGAGGGAGGGAAGATTTAAATTGGTCAAAACAAGAAAAAATGATTTTTTAACTATTAACAAATTTAGCACATTGAAGAAGCAGAACTGTTAGTTCTACAAGTAAATGAGACAAAAAAAAAAAAAAAAACTATGTAAAGCCCCAAGTTTCCTTCACCAACTCGGTTCCGATCTATTCATAAATGTTTTCGACAGTGAACACTCACAGGCCCCTGAAAAAGCAACTGATTAACACGCAGGAAATGGATCTTCGCTGGAAGTCCAGTGGTTAAGACTCCACGCTTCTGCAGGGAAGAGGGTTCAATCCCTGGTTGGAGAACTAAGATCCCACTTGCTACACAGCAAGGCCAATAAACAATCAAACATGCAGGAAATGCTGAGCGAACCACACGGCACACGGCAGAGTGTGTCTGTGTTGATAACAGTACGTCCCACGAAGCAATTTGTGGGATCGTTTACCGGAGCCGATGTGTTTCACGCATCATGTCAAGTTTTAGATTTATTGGAACTTTCTGGTAATTCTTGTTTGAGCTTTGGGAAATACGCCATGAATGAGAAAGGAAGTGGAGTGAAGTCGTTACTAATGCTGGAAGGACACAAAGGATTGTGGGCGATGAGCCTCAAGCACGGGTACGCTCTTCCTTGTCACTCATGGTAGCTAAGCATGCAGCAGCTGGTCTTCTTTTTTTTTGTTTGTTTAAAGGGTGAGAAAACACCTGAATAAAAGGGGAGGCAGCTGTTAACCAGAGATTAGGACAGTGTCAATAAAGAAGGGAAACTTTCTGCATATGTCACAGGCAAAGGCATCGGGCTAACCAAAACCACACTCACTACCATTTCAAACGATTCAAAGGAAACACATTCAGAAGCGTGATCTTTCATACCTATGGGACTCAGCCTCATTAGCTTATAATTTTACCATTCCCACTAGGATCTGGCTCCCCAGTAAAGAGTGAAAAATGGCTGCCTGCTCCCCCATAAATAAAGACGAACGCGCAGGAGCAACGTGGCCGACAGCCAGACTCAAACGTGTGCTTAAATCACACTTGAACATGATAAAGAATGAGCTGGCTATAGATTATCTTGAACATAAGTTATTCTAGACAGTAATAGGGAGAGGCTGCTTTTCCTGCTAAAAGGCAAAGAGGGTCTCCATCTTCAGTAATATATGTGCCAATTTAAATCGGCGTGTGGAAGCATAGCCTTACACAGACACCTGGAAAAGCAGAGAAGGAAGAGTCTACGTCACAAACCCCTGGACTAGGGGAATCTCAGTTCTAACTCTTACTTCAAACCTCAAGTATTTACTAAGCACTTATTTCCCCTTAGGTATTCAGGGCTGAGCAATGCTTCTTTCCCAGCCCCCAAATTCCTTTCTAGAGTGCGGTGTGTGTGTGTGTGTGTGTGCATGCACACATGTGGGCTCAGTCATGTCCAGCTCTTTCCAACTCCATGGACCATAGCCCACCAGGCTCCTCTGTCCATAGGATTCTCCAGGCAAGAATACTTGAGTGGGTGGCCACGCACTCCTCCAAAAGATCTTCCCAACCCAGGGACTGAACCCAGGTCTCCTACACTGGCAGGTAGATTCTTTACCACTGCACCATGCTGGTAAGGAGAGAGTGCCAAACCACGCCCTCCACGCAAGGCAAGAAGCAGCATCAACCCTGACTTGAGTTTGGATAAGAAGCCAGCTGGGTCAAGCCAAACCCCTTCCTCTGGTTCCACCCTTCCCACCACAGAAAGACCTGTCCAAGGAAGGACCCACCCCCTTCTAGCTGGTGAGGCGGCCCAGGCCTGTGCTGGTCCTCACCGGAGTGGGCATGGCGGGGGTGGGGTGGGGGTGTTACGTCTGCCTGGATCCACGTGACCAAGTCCACAGGCCCAGCCACAGAAGCCACGTCCTCCTGTGTCAAGCTTTGGAACAAGTAAAGGTGACACTCTGGTCCTCTGTCCCCAGCCCCTCCCCCACAGAGTCCTCCTCAGCTTCTCTGATGGGGTGCTTTTCCCAGACCTGAGTGCTATAGCTGCTGCTGCTCAGGGCAGATGGCTTTACGGGGGCTGGGGGTGGGGGGTGTCCAAATTTAGAGTGCAGAGACTCATCTGGAGAGGACAGTTTAAAATGCAAATTCCTGACCCTAGGCCCATAAATGCTGATGTGGCAAGCCTAGGGAACTCTCAGAAAACTGCACCTCTGACAACCACAGCTTAACCAAAACCACCCTTGAGAAAGCCTTGGGGAAAGTTCGCGGTTCTTTACCTCTGAGCTTAAGAAACCCAGTATGTTAACAACGACTCTGACTTTCCACTTCCGGAAGTGAAATGATTTTATGGCCGATTTAGTGACCCATAGACAATGCTCACAGGACAAAGCTACAAGGCAGCAATGCAACTCTGAGCGTGCTAAAACAGCCAGACACGTCAGCTCATCACTGCCCAGCTGGATACCAGCCTAAGTCACTCAGGGCCCAACGAGGCGTGCCGCGGACCGTGCCAGGCCCTCACACGGGGCAGGGACTGCCGAGAGGGGGCACGGCAGTCTGGGGGCAAACTCGGCAGTACTGGGCATGACTGAGTCATCTAAAAATCTTTCGGTCTAAATGCATTTACCCTCGGATAACCTTCCACCTCCAACCCAAACCTGAAGTTCCAAAGACAGAGTGTTGTCTCGGCCCTGCCAGACAGACAGCACATTGATTTTTCTAGTCTCTTAGCAGAAGCAAAAGAATTGTGTTCCAAAGTCTGATGGTCAAGGTTGCACAAAACGTGACGCTCCAACAGAACTTGCTAACCTGGTATGAACAACCCTCCTGGCTGTGAGCTCCTTCACCCACGCTCAAGTCCCCTTTGTCCCAACTGCATTGTCCTACGCCCTGTCCACCCAGGACGTGTGCTCTCTCCGCTAAGGAGCTATTCAACTGAACTGACAAAGAAAACAAGTCATTCTTTTCTTTTTTCTGGCCACATCACATGGCATGTGGGATCCTGATGCCCTGAGCAGGGATCAAATCCCTGCATTGGGAGAGTGGAGTCTTAATCACTGGACCACCAGGGAAGTCCCAGGTCATTCTTTCAAAGGTCCTAAAATCATATCATAATTCCTGGTTCTCCTTTAAGACAGTGTTAGCACCCTCCCCAACCCAGGCACTGAAAATCACAGTCTGATTATTTTTCAAAAACTTCTGCAGCCATGAAAAACCTTGACATTAATCTTGGGAGGACTCCTGGGCCTCTCTTGTCCTGCTTTAATATGCTGCATTCATGAGAAGAACACAAGGTAAGCCTTCGTGCTTCCGCAACAAACCAGTCTTCATGAAAAATCCAAACCCAAGCAGATTCCATCTCTTCTAGTCATGGCTTCAAAAACCTCCACCATCCCCCAAGCCACTGATGAATTCCAGGGTGAGCTCAGACACATTCCAGAAGGTATTTCCAGTCTGTGGTCTCAAAGCGCCTACTGAGTACCCAGAATGGCAGGGTTGGGGAGGGGAGGGGAGAATCTAAGGTAGATACCAACAGGAATTCAGTGAAAAGACAAAAAAGCAAGCACTGGAACCATTTCCTAGTGTCAGAAAGATGAAGGCTCCTGCCACGGCAGGCAGAATAACGCCCCCAAAGACGGCCACGTCCTAACCCCAGGGACTCAAGATGATCTCAAGCCAGAGAGAGAAGGGGGAGTCAAGGCAGGTCACCAGCCGACCTTAAAATACAGAGTTATCCTGGATTATTCAGATTAGCACAACGTAATCACAAGGGATCTTCAGAATGGAAAAGGGAGGGGCTTCCCTGGTGGTTCAGTGGTTAAGAATCCGCCTTGCGGTGCCGGGGACACAGGTTCTGCCCCTGGGTGGGGGACTCTGATCCCTCAAGCCACAGAGCAACTAAGCCCGCGCCTCAACCACGGAGGCCTCGTCCCACGACTGGAGTCTGCAATGCGGTGCAATAGGCCACACCATGGACCCAAGACCCTGCAAGCCTGTGACTGAGGGCTGGTCGGAAGGCCACATGGCTGGCTTTCAGCGCGGCAGAGTGAACCCATGAGCCCGTGGATGGAGGTCTCCCACTGAAGCTGGAAAGGGCAAGGGCCTCAGGCCTGGAGCCCCGGGTTTAATGCAGCCTTGACAACACCTTGATTTTAGCCCCTCGGGACCCACGTGGGACCGCTAACCTACAGAGCTAGATCTGAAGTTCGTGTTGTTTGAAACCACCAAATTTGTGTTGATTTTCTACACTAACCATGGAAACCCCATCTTCAATGCCACAGAAGGTCTACAGCTCCTTTTTCTGGTCTATGGTGAGTGCTAGGCAAAAAGACATGGGGGCTTCCCCGGTGGTGCTCATGGTTAACAATCCACCTGCCAGTTCAGGAGACCTAAGAGACTCAGGTTAGATCCCTGGGTCAGGATGATCCCCCAGAGGAGAGCATGGCAACCCACCAGGCTCCTCTGTCCATGGAATTCTCCAGGCAAGAAGACTGGAGAAAGTTGCCGTTCCCTCTAACCCCCAACCAGATCTTCCTGACCCAGAGATCGAACCTGTATCTCTGGCGTCTCTTGCGTTGGCACGCGTCTTCTTTACCACTAGTGATACCTGGGAAGCTCATTAAAGGAGGGATCTCCCTGCAACAGAAATAAGGAGATGGGACCTACCTCGGGTCTAGAAGTGTTCATATACACATCCTCTTGGAAAATGAAGAGTCCCAGGGCTCAGGTCCGGGGCTCAGCTCTGAGAACACCTCAACCTGGGCTCCTCGGCAGGTAGATCTGACCCCTGACCTTCCTACCTCAACCTGTAACTTGTCCCTGCACCCATTCTTGCCATCCCCCCGACCCCCTCCCACTGTAATCCATTTGAGAGCTTTTCTACTAAATCGGATGATGGCACTTCCCTGCTTACAACCCTTCAGTGCTATCTCACACCATCTTGAATAAAGTTCAAAGTATCTGCAGCTCCACAAGGCACCGCCCAATGTGGCCGATACCTTGGTCTTTTTTCTTCCCAGTGCCCTACATACTATTTCAGTTCCTCCAACCCCTCAGAGCCTCCCAGCTTCAGAAAGCCTCTCTCCTGCCTCTGGGACAGAGGTCCTTCCCAACACATCCCTCACCAAACACAAAGCAAAACCCAACGTGCAAGTGCCCAGCATGCTCCCACAGAGAAATTTGCTTTGACAGCCCTGTTTTATTTTGTAACCCCATCTGCCTTTTTCCCTTAAGGTCTGCCACCAACCAGAAGATACACTCCATGAAGACAGAAACGGTATCTGAACACATGGCAGACTAGTCATTCAGTAAAGCAGGTTCACTCAACACATGAACTCCAGAAGGTTCTTATCTCTAAAAACTATGGGGTTTTACAAAATAAATATTTAACTGTATACACTGAAAACCCTATTTCATTTTACCCATCACAAACTGAAGTCAGCTAAAGAACCAAGACAGGGACTTCCCTGATGGTCCAGTAGTTAAGATTCCAGGCTCTCAATGAAAGGGACGCAGGTTCAATCCCTGGTTGGGGAACTAAGATCCCACATGCCTTGTGGAATGGCCAAAAGATTAAAAAAAAAAAAATTTTTTTTTTTTTTTTTTTTTTTTAAAGAATGAAGACAAACAGGAACCACCACCAAAGTTTCTCAGTTAAGTAAAGTGACAGGTTGGGATTTTTTGTGGCAAAGCAAGTTAATTCTCATTTCGATTTAAACTTGTTTAAACTGGAAAGCTTCTCAAAGAAAAGCCACTGGACTTGCCAATTGGTTAAGCTGAAGAGACTAACACCAAGCAGAATATCACATTTTAAACTGAGAAGGTGGGTCCAATACTGGGAGGGAAGCACCTTCCTATGAAACCCACCCGCTGGAAACCTGACAAATCTGCACAGTTGTAACAGCATGAGTTGCCAAGGACAGAAATGATGTACAGAGACAGGAGAACAGAGCCGGGACAGCAAAGCTTCCTGTTAAATGGTTTAAAGCAGCATGCACCACCTGCTGGGATGGCTCTAATCAAAGATGGACTAAAACAAGTGTCGGCAGGGACAGGGAGGACTCACACACCACTGGGCAGGGGGATATGGAACGTTCCAGCTGCTTAGGGAAAAAACCTGTCAGTTTTTTCAAAGGATTACACAAAGGTCCGTCTAGTCAAGGCTATGGTTTTTCCAATGGTCATGTATGGATGTGAGAGTTGGACTATAAAGAAAGCTGAGCACAGAAGAATCAACGCTTTTGAACTGTGGTGTTAGGAGATCCAACCTAACACCTAAGGAGATCCAACCAGTCCATCCTAAAGGAAATCAGTCCTGAATATTCATTGGAAGGACTGATGCTGAAGTTGAAACTCTGCCACCTGATGCAAAGAGGTGACTCATTTGAAAAGACCCTGATGCTGGGAGATTGAAAAAGGGAGGAGAAGCGGATGACAGAGGATGAGATGGTTGGATGGCATCACCAACTCAATGGACATGAGTTTGAGTAAACTCTGGGAGTTAGTGATGGACAGGGAAGCCCGGCGTGCTGCAGTCCATGGAGTTGCAAAGAGTCGGACACGACTGAACGACTGAACTGAAACACAGTCAGCACAAGGCCCAGCAATTCCACTCCTAGGTATAAGCTCAATAGAAATGCAAACATGTTTGCAGAATAGCTCCTACGAGACCGTACAAGAATATACACAGGCTTTCACAGTAGCATTATCCATTGTTCAAAAAAGTGGGAACACCCCAAACGTCTAACCGACAAAGCGGTTTACAGCAGGGTTGTAATAGTTATATTACAGACTATATTCCACACCATGAAACATTATTCAACAGTAAATGGAAATGAAGTACTGACACAGGCCACAACATGCATGACACAGGCCACAACATGCATGAGCCTTGAGGACATGCCAAGCATAGCAAGCCAGTCACAAAGGACCACAGAGTGTGTGGTTCCATTTCTGGGAATGTCTAGAACAGGCAAACTCATAGAAACAGAAAGCGAATTAGAAACTGTCTCTTTTCTGGGAAGGGGACGTGTGAGAGGTCTGGAGAGGGGGTTTCATTCCAGGTAATAAAAATACCTTACAACTGTGATGATAGTTGTATAACTCTGTGAACGGCACACAGAGTGAAAGCCAGTGAACTGCACACTTTAAATGGGTGAACTGTATGGTTTGGGAATTTTCCCTCCATAAAGCTGTTATTAAAAAACGGCAAGTGCGTTACAACACTTAGTTCATTAAATATACTTCTAGTTAAAGGCTAACAGTAACAGAAGAAATGTTCTTGGTCAAAGTGACATCTGCCTACATGTTCCTGCGCTCACATAGTCATAGGCGTATAATGACAAAAAGTAAGTTCAAAACGGATTTATAGTTTAGAAAAGGAAAATGAGTAAGGTTCAGCCTCTTATAAAACAACCTGAGTTAGGAAGGACAAAGAGATGCTAGAAAACCATCACTAATATTTCAACATCACCTTAAAAGCCTTAAAGAATGGTTTTGCTATGAGTGGCGGTCCATCACAACTTAAACAAGACTCTGGTCTGTGCTGATGTTGAGCTCACTCGAGGACCCAGGCCCACGGCACAGCTGGGCTGCCCTCTGGACCATCCCCAGGCCTCTCCTTAGAGATCACTCCTGTGAGTCCTGCCTTGGCACAAAATCTACCTGGAGCCTCATCTGTTCTGTTTCTAATTAAAGGTGGTCTTGTGACCACACCTGGGCTCAGTGGGGCAGAAAGATGTAATTCCACCATCTATCCTGAAGAGTGAAAAAGTTGGCTTAAAACTCAACATTCAGAAAACTAAGATCATGGCATCCGATCCCATCACTTCACGGCAAATAGATGGGGAAACAATGCAAACAGTGAAAGACTTTATTTTGGGGGTGCTCCAAAATCACTGCAGATGCTGACTACAGCCATGAAATTAAAAGATGCTCGTTCCTTGGAAGAAAAGCTATGACCAACCTAGACAGCATATTAAAAAGCAAAGCCATTACTTTGCTAACAAAGGTCCAACTAGTCAAAGCTATGGTTTTTCCAGTAGTCATGTATGGATGTGAGAGTTGGACTATAAAGAAAGCTGAGTGCAGATGAATTGATGCTTTTGAACTGCGGTATTGGAGAAGACCCTTGAGAGTCCCATGGACTGCAAGGAGATTCAACCAGTCAATTGTAAAGGAGATCAGTCCTGAATATTCATTGGAAGGACTGATGCTGAAGCTGAAGTTTCAATACTTTGGCCACCTGACGTGAAGAACTGACTGATTGTAAAAGACCCTGATGCTGGGAAAGATTGAAGACAGGAGGAGAAGCCAGAGGATGAGATGATTTGATGGCATCACAATCTAATGGACCAGAGTTTGAGCAAGCTTTGGGAGTTGGTGACGGACAGGGAAGCCTGGCATGCTGCAGTCCATGGGGTCGCAAAGAGTCAGACACAACTGAGTGACTGAATTGAACTGATCCTAAAGAGGAAAGCTAGACATTTGTGAGCAATGTTGACACCCCTAGACACCAAATCTCAAGCTCTATTCCTCGGAGCCAACCCTCCAGAGAGAGGTACCTGCATTCACTATCCTTTCCACTGGCACACAATTCCAGATCGAGGCACTGGCCAGCTACCTGTGGGACCTGTACTATCCCCAGGCACCTCCAAGTCATCCGAGGATCAGCACAGTATCTGCTCCCCCCACCTCCTCCCCAGCCTCTGTATAAATGGCTCCATTATCCACCTAGACACCCAAGCCATCAATAGAAACCCAGAGTCATCTCCACCCCAGCCACATCCATCCGAACACCAACCCCCTCAACAGCTCTGGAACTGGTCCTCTTCTCCAGACTCCAGTAGCTGCAGCCCTAGTTTAGGACCATGGTCTCATCTGGATCATCACAAAGTCTTTCTAAAACTCTTCATCAGCCTGCATCTTGCCTCCACTCCAAACCATCCTGTGACACCGACAGGTGAGTCTTTCTCGACTGCTACCATCATCGCTGCCCCATCAAAACATCTCAGCGGCTTCACACTGCCTGTGACCTGCGCCCCTTTCTGGTCTTGCTCTCCTCTATCCCCATATGGCACACAGATGCCCTAAACTGCCGCTTTTCAACCATGCCATGCACCCCATCCTGTATCTCCAGACATACTATTACTACTGTCTGAGAAATTTCCACTCTGGGTGATTTCTCCCCAATATTCAGATTTTAATTCAAGTGCTTGCTCCCCTGTGAAACTCTTCCTGCCAAACCCCTTTTTCTCAGAGCAACCCTCTTTAATAAATGCAGAGCAGCAGGAGCAAACCTGGTGGGCAGTGCTTAGGACACCCTCCTGGTCCCCCTCACCTGGCCTGGAAGCTTGCCGAGGGCAGGGGCTTATCTGTTTCTAATCACTGTTTCTCAGATCTTTTCTTTTTTTCAGTTATATATATATATATATATATTTCCAGATTACTTTCCTTTACAGGTTATTCAATTCAGTTCAGTCGCTCAGTCATGTCCGACTCTTTGCGACCCCATGAATCGCAGCATGCCAGGCCTCCCTGTCCATCACCATCTCCCAGAGTTCACTCAAACTCACGTCCATCGAGTCAGTGATGCCATCCAGCCATCTCATCCTCTGTCATCCCCTTCTCCTCCTGCCCCCCCATCCCTCCCAGCATCAGTCTTTTCAAATGAGTCAACTCTTCACACGAGGTGGCCAAAGAACTAGAGTTTCAGCTTTAGCATCATTCCTTCCAAAGAAATCCCAGGGCTGATCTCCTTTAGAATGGACTGGTTGGATCTCCTTGCAGTCCATGGGACTCTCAAGAGTCTTCTCCAACACCACAGTTCAAAAGCATCAATTCTTCGGTGCTCAGCTTTCTTCACAGTCCAACTCTCACATCCATACATGACCACTGAAAAAACCATAGCCTTGACTAGACGGGTCTTTGTTGGCAAAGTAATGTCTCTGCTTTTCAATATGCTATCTAGGTTGGTCATAACTTTCCTTCCAAGGAGTAAGCATCTTTTAATTTCATGGCTGCAGTCACCATCTGCAGTGATTTTGGAGCCCAAAAAAAGAAAGTCTGACACTGTTTCCACTGTTTCCCCATCTATTTCCCATGAAGTGATGGGACCAGATGCCATGATCTTCATTTTCTGAATATTGAGCTTTAAGCCAACTTTTTCACTCTCCTCTTTCACTTTCATCAAGAGGCTTTTTACAGGTTATTACAAAATATTAAATTCCCTTTGTTATAAATAGTTGCTTATCTATTTTATGTATAGTTTGTATGTGTTAATCGCATACTCCTAATTTATCCCTTCTCCCTTTTCTCTTTGGTACTGGTTATTTTTCTACCGACTATGCCAAAGCCTTTGACTGTGTAGATCACAATAAACTGTGGAAAATTCTGAAAGAGATGGGAATACCACACTACCTGATCTGCCTCTTGAGAAATCTGTATGCAGGTCAGGAAGCAACAGTTAGAACTGGTCAGGGAATAACAGACTGGTTCCAAATAGGAAAAGGAGTACATCAAGGCTGCATATTGTCACCATGTTTATTTAACTTATATGCAGAGTACATCATGAGAAATGCTGGACTGGAAGAAACACAAGCTGGAATCAAGATTGCTGGGAGAAATATCAATAACCTCAGATATGCAGATGACACCACCCTTATGGCAGAAAGTGAAGAGGAACTAAAAGCCTCTTGATGAAAGTGAAAGTGGAGAGTGAAAAGGTTGGCTTAAAGCTCAACATTCAGAAAACAAAGATCATGGCATCCGGTCCCATCACTACATGGGAAATAGATGGAGAAACAGTGGAAACAGTGTCAGACTTTATTTTTCTGGGCTCCAAAGTCACTGCAGATGGTGACTGCAGCCATGAAATTAAAAGACGCTTACTCTTTGGAAGGAAAGTTATGACCAACCTAGATAGCATATTCAAAAGCAGAGACATTACTTTGCCAACAAAAGTTCGCCTAGTCAAGGCTATGGTCTTTCCTGTGGTCATGTATGGATGTGAGAGCTGGACTGTGAAGAAGGCTGAGCGCCGAAGAATTGATGCTTTTGAACTGTGGTGTTGGAGAAGACTCTTGAGAGTCCCTTGGACTGCAAGGAGATCCAACCAGTCCATTCTGAAGGAGATCAATCCTGGAATTTCTTTGGAAGGAATGATGCTAAAGCTGAAACTCCAGTATTTTGGCCACCTCATGCGAAGAGTTGACTCATTGGAGAAGACTCTGATGCTGGGAGGGATTGGGGGCAGGAGGAGAGGGGGACGACAGAGGATGAGATGGCTGGATGGCATCACTGACTCGATGGACGTGAGTCTGAGTGACCTCCGGGAGTTGGTGATGGACAGGGAGGCCTGGTGTGCTGCAGTTCATGGGGTCGCAAAGAGTCGGACACGACTGAGCGACTGATCTGATCTGATTTTTCTATGTCAGACTTTTTTTTTTTTATTATTGAATGAATGAGAATATTAATCCAAAGCTGACATTTCTTTTCCTCTCTTATTAAAAAAAGTTTTTTAAAGGCCTCTAATTTATCTGCATAACTATATCCTCCATCAACTTTCCATGTTTTTTTTTTTTTTGTCTGTATCATGTGGCTTGCAGGGTCTTCGTTCCCAGACCAGGGATTGAACCCAGGCTGTGCTTCTTTGGAAGCACAGAGTCCTAACCACTGAACCACCAGGGAATCCCCTCCACCTCCTTGGAAAATCATAAAGACTGTGCAACACGGGAAAGACAGTACTTACTAGAACCTTCACATATATTACTACATGTACACACTCTGCCAACCCATTGAAATCTGTATAATTATCCACTTTTCACAGCTGAGGAAATTGAAGCTCTGCCAATTTGTGTCATATGATAAATCTGACAAGGCTAGTAAGTGACAAAGCCAAGATTTAAACCCAGATGGTCTTACCTCCAAATTTAAGCTCCACTACTCCACAATTTGGTGATTAAAATAATAACATTTATTATTAAGAAAACCAAGGCACACTTAGGAATTTTAATTTTGGAAAATTTACATCACCTGTTTCTCTACAACCACAAACTCAAACAACTTTGGAGTCAGACGGCATTGGGACTCAAAATCTCCTCTGGTAAGACTGTGTTATGACCCAGTGTGTCACACCCCCTGACACCTGGACCGGGTCTCCAAGAAAAGGCAGGCCTTTCCTCTCGCTGGACACAACCAAAGCCAGCTTGAGGACGGCTCTTACTACTGGGCCACGTGGCCTTTGCTGTGCCATGAGCCGAGGCTGCCAGCACTGGCTCCTCTCACACATCCCTTTCTCAGGACAGTTCTTGAAATCTAATTGCTCTGGAAGGCTGACCCCTGGAAAATGCAAAACGAGTGCTTGACAAGCTAAGTCAGTCAACATCACAGACTACGACCCCCACCAGATCATTTCTCACCCGTCATCTTTTGTATTTCTTTCTTCCAAAAAGCACCATTTGAAAACACAACAACAAAAACCCTGGAGTCATTCAATGTGGTTCACTAAAACTAAGATGTAGTGAGAGGGCTTGGGCTGTTATGTGCTGGAGTCAGCTTCACAGTATCACACTGACCTGTGACACAAGGCCAGGATCAATACCACCTGTTTTCTTAATTATTTTCATAATACAAATAAGAAACAGAGTGAAATTATAAACACATGGCCCAGGAAAAAAAGCAACTTGGGCCAGAAAACATTACCAATGGTCCTCAAGCAAAACAAACAGATTCTTTTGTTAATTTAAAAGATTTAGACTGAAATCTTGATTTTCCGTAACATTCTTTGAAAGTGTTAGTTACTCAGTCGTGTCCGACTCTTTCCGTCCCCATGGACTACAGCCCACCAGGCTCTCTGTCCATGGAATTCTCCAGGCAAGAATACTGGAGTGGGCTGCCATTTCCTTCTCCAGGGGATCTAAGTATTTATTAAGCTGCTACTGTTCACTGCCTGGAGAAGGAAATGGCAACCCACTCCAGTACTCTTGCCTGGAAAATCCCACAGACAGAGGAGCCTGGTAGGCTCCAGTCCATGGGGTCGCTAAGAGTCGGACATGACTGAGCGACTTCACTTTCACGCACTGGAGAAGGAAATGGCAACCCACTCCAATGTTCTTGCCTGGAGAATCCCAGGGACGGGGAAGCCTGGTGGGCTGCCATCTGTGGGGTCATACAGAGTCGGACACGACTGAAGCGACTTATCATGCACTGCCAGGTCCAGAAGCCTCAAGAAAGAATAAGACACACCTCCCTACCCTCAAAAGTCTTGGTCTGCTGGGGAAGGTCACATGCTAACTGAACAGTAACACAAGCATAGCCTGTATCGTAACGTGGGGAAAGCATGAGATGAGGAGGAGGGATCCTCAAAAGCAACTCCAGAATGAATGAATGCTATACAGCGTCATGATGGGTCGTGGTGGCATTCCTGGGCATCAGACGTCTCACCCTATGGTCTCTTTGCTGCCAAATTTCCAGAGGCCAAGATACATCTGGGGCGACCATTTCTTTCAGCTGCCAGTCACATAGCTGTCCGCCTGTCCCCTTGGCACCCCTCTCCCCCCAGGTAGCTGATGTCTAACCACACCTCGTAAGCCAGGATTTTTCATCAGTTCCCAATGCCTGCTGGAGGCGTCGCTGGCGGCTCAAAGGTAAAGAACTGCCTGCCAGTGCAGGAGACGCAGGTTGGGTTCAGTCTCTGAGTCAGGAAGATCCCCTGGAGAAGGTAATGGCAACCCACTCCAGTATTCTTGCCTGCGAAATCCCACAGACAGAGGAGCCTGGTGGGCTTTACAGTCCATGGGGTTGCAAAAGACACGACTTAGCAACTAAACAACAATGCCTGCTGATCTGGGCCTTCCCTTCTGGCTCAGACAAAAAGTGTCTGCCTACAATGTGGGAGACCAGGGTTCGATCCCTGGGTCGGGGAGATCCCCTGGAGAAGGAAATGGCAACCCACTCCAGTTCTCTTGCCTGGAAAATCCCATGGACGGAGGAGCCTGGTAGGCTACAGTCTGTAGGGTTGCAAAGAGTCAGACACGACTGAGTGACTTCACTTTCACTTTTCCTAGAAGGAAATGAGGGTCCACCAACTTCCCTGTTACTATCCCACCTCTAGCTTTCTCTGCTTTTCCGAGAAGCTCAGCACACCTGTCTGCTGTAGAGGACACAGCTCAGAATGCTCGCAGGCAGAGCGGTTGTTACAGCGACGACGGGCCCATCAATCACCATGTATGCACATGGTAACTTATGTACACGGGAGCCCTCGATTTGTACGGCTGTACAAGACCATGAAAATGACCATGCAAACCGAAACCTTTCAAAGTTATCTTATCAATGGAAAAAAACGCAATTGTTCTGTGACCTCTAAAAACTTGTTAAAATATTAAAAACTCTTGTCAGGTTGTAAGTGCATGGGGAAATTTTTAAAAACAGTAAAACTCCTACCATTTGAAACACTGAGCACTGAAATGTTTTCTTTGTTAAAAACATATCATGAATAGTTTTAAAATGCCAGCTTCTTAGAGCATAATTGACAATACAAGGAAGCACCTTGTCGATGCCTTGTACAGTCGGGCATCTACATCCGAGAGTTCAGTATTCTTGGATTCAGCCAACCACAGACTGAAAACATTTGGTTGAAAAAAATTCCAGAAGGTTCCAAAATGCAAAACTTGAATTTGCAGCATGCCGGCAACAATTTACATAGCATTTACACTGTATTAGGTATTATAAGTAATCTAGAGATGGTTTCAAGTGTACATAGGTAGATGTATGGAGGTTATATGCAAATATTATGCCATTTTATATAAGAGACTTGAGCATGCCTGGATTTTGGTATCCTCATGGGTCCTGGAACAAATCAATTCCCAGGAGATATAGGGGGACAACTGTATTTCTTAATTGAATTCACATTAAATGTTTTGAAACAAACAACTCAAAGGCACTTAGTACATTCACAATGTTGTATAAGCACAACCTTTATCTGGTTTTGAAACATTTTCATCACTCCAGGAAGCCCTGTACCCTTTAAGCAGTTACTCCACCCTGAACTTCCCTTCCAACCTTTAACTCCTTTGCTGCGCCCTGGTCTTAAGTTAGCTTGTTCCCTCGCAATTTTTGACGTTTTTGTAATGTCACACTGGTTTATCACAGTAGGACAAGGCAGAAACCCTAACACACACTTTGCTGTCTGTGCGTGATCTGAGTGTCGTGTGCAATGACCAATCACCAAGAGACTACAGGAAGTGGTGTGATTGGTCACTGACCACAAGGCACGTCTGTTATTTATATAGCGATTTGTGAACTGAAACATGAACATGAAATTGAGTGTTCTTTATGCAATTACTCACAGTTCAGTTAACACTGGACTAACTGAAATTTGAATTGTGTTAAGGGACTGGTATTATTTAACGCATGGTAACAAACTGCTGCATCACCAGAACTGTGCAAAGTGAGGAATGTCTATACACGTGGGCATACAGTAATACAAGGGCTTTCCCAGGAGGCCCAGTGGTAAAGAACCTGCCTGCCACTACAGGAGATGTGGGTTCGATCCCTGGGTCGAGAAGATCCCCTAGAGAAGGAAATGGCAACCCACTCCAGTATTCTTGCCTGGAAAATCCCACAGACAGAGGAGCCTACTGGGCTACAGTCCATGAGCTTGCAAAAGAGTTGGACACGACTTAGCAACTGAACAACAACAACACAGTAATGTAAATGTATATACACACATTTACGCACAATTCATAGACCGTGTGTAGTTAGTGAGAATGAGCAGCACTGCAGTGAACCAGTGCCACCGGAGAAATCAATATGCAAAATGCAGGATCTGCTCTCCATCCCACTCAGTGGGTTCTGGACCCACCGTCACTGGGCACCCAGGGGGCACAAGCCAGCTCAGCCCGACCCTCATGAAGAGCATCTTCGACCTTTCTCATACCCTGTGACCTCAGACACCAGATCATGGGCTGGTTTGGGGCCTGGGAACAAAGGCTGAGCAGCTGGAACAGCAACAGCCATGGGCTCAACGTTTCCATATTACATTTGTATATGACCTATTTTATTGGGTCAAGGAAAAGGAAATGAATACTGGAGAAGGAAATGGCAACCCACTCCAGTATTCTTGCCTGGAGAATGCTATGGACAGAGAAACCTTGTGGGCTGCAGTCCGTGGGGTCGCAAGAGTCGGACACGACCGAGTGACTTCTGACTTTGACTTGACTATTTTATTTGACCATACGTATTTTTAGAAGGAAAACAAAATGACCTCAACACTGGGCCTACTTGAGGGCCCTGAGCAAGAATTCCCTAAAAATGCACACTATTCACTGTACAGAATTTTTGTCACACACATGCAGAGGCCAAAATTTTCAGGTTATAAAATGGCAAGTTAAGTTTCAGGTTGATAAGCTATTACAATAACTGTCTTTTTTTCTCTTTTTTTAAGACTTCCCAGGACCCACGCTTCTGTAGACAGACACATGGGCTCAGTTCTCCAAGTGCTTGACCCTCCACTCGGTACCTCCACTGATGCAAGGGATATGTTATCCTGGTGCAGTGTTGGGAGGGGGAGAAGGAGGAGCCAGAGGAGAAAGGAAACTATACACCCAACATTATTTCCAAATGAATTATTGGCAGCTTGGAAAAAAAATGTTTAGGAAAAGAAAAACAGAGAAAAGGATAAAATCGGGCTTGGGATGAAGTCAGTACATAACCAGCCAATCAAGGAACACTATGCACAGACTTCATGGTTGTTAAGCTTCCTGGCAGGCAGATTGACATGGGCAACTCAGTAAGAGGGCTAACCACTTGCTTCTAAACTAATTTAAGATAAATCCCCACTCATTTCATCATGAATAATTCACCCACTTTCCAACAAGCACCAAATTAAACAGAAAAAAGTCATCTACACTGGCTCCTCCCCTTCTCCTGGTTCACTGTTGACACTTGGGACAAAATAATTGACAAGGGCAGAACCAAGCATCTGAAGAAGTTTAAAAAGGCATCTGTCCTCCGACAAAAACTCATATACTAGAAACAGAATTTGGAATGCAGTTCTCTCTCTCATGATGCCATCTGTGGGCTGCTGACGTGCAGATACACAAATATCTGATTTGCACACGGAGGCCGGCAGGTCCTCAGTGCGATGGAAACACGGTGGCCTGTTACTTAAGTGACACTTGAGTAAACCTAGAAGCACTGGTTTGAAACCTCAGCCCTCATTATCCAAAACAAAGCGTCAGCTCTTCCCGCGAGCAGGCACCCCAGACACCAAATGCAAATTAAGCCAACAGGACAAAACCCGTATTCAGAAGGCGCAGATTGCAAAAGCCTTGTTCTGAGCTCAGCTATTCATGGGCCCTAAGGAGGACATAGCCCGGGAGAAACACAGCTGGGCCACACTCAACATCCCCAGAAGCCATGCTTCTTTTACAACCGAAGTGTTTGGTTCCACTTATCTTTCTCTTTAATCGGTTTCCTTTCCTGCTTGGCTCTTTAACGATGAAAACTGTCATTTCATCTAAAAGAATGAGACAGGCATTCCCTGCTTGCATTTCTGAAGCTACAGAGAAACTGCTTAGACTTAAAATCAATTTTTTGTTAAACACCCTAAAAGAAATGTCATACACTAACATCCATTTCCATTAACTGCTGTAACAGTGAGGTGGGTAAGAAGGTCTTTTCTTAGGTTTTTTCCAAAAAGCCAAATTACCTTTGGATTGAGAGTTTGGGGTTAATACATGCAAACTGTTATGTATAGAATGAATAAACAAAGTTCTACTGCGTAGCATTGGAAACTATATTCAAAAACCTGTGATAAACGATAATGGAAAAGAATATTTAAAAATGTTTATGTATGTAAACTGAGTCATTTTGCTGTACAGCAGTAATTAACATAACATTACAATTCAACTATACTTCAATAATAAGTAAAATAAAGGGGGCTTGGTGGTTCTGGGAGGAAAGAAACTAAGCCAAAAAATAAGGTTTTTTAGATATTTGCCACCATCCACAGGGTTTACTCCCACCAGAAAATATGGCTTACACAAACTCAAAATCTCCCCCAGTGGAGAAATAGAAATATTTTAGCCAAGTCTTAGCCTGGGCAGTGTCTCCAGTGTGGGAGGGGTGCCCAAAGAGTGCATCACACCCACCCACAAAACCCGGGTTTAGGGTAACGTGCTGGTGCAGAGGGGGTACAGGACCTGTCCTTACAGGTCTGTCCGCTGAAGCCTAAGTGTCACCCGGGAAAGGAAGGTCCTTCCCATCAACTACCCACACAAGTAGGTGCGGGAAATGCCCACCACACTCGTCACTGCTCTGGCCTCCAGAAGAACTGGCTTTCTGAAGCCACCGTCTAACGTCATAATCCTCAACTTTCAAGAGAAATTTCCGAATCAACCAGGATGACTGGGCCAGGCAAGGATGTGCCCTTCGCCACGCAACCCCTGCTAGACCTCACCCCCAGCCAGACCTTGCCCCTCCACTCAGACCCCGCCCCCAGCCAGACCGCTTGCCACCCAGACTCCGCCCCTAGCCAGAGCTCCTCCCAGCCAGACTCTGCCCCCAGACTCCGCCCCCAGCCAGACCTCCTCCCATCTGGACTCCGCCCCCTAGCCAGACCCACTCCCACCCAGACTCCGCCCCCACCCGACTCCGCCCCTAGCCAGGCCCCGCTTCGCCAACCAGACCCTGCCCCCCCACCCCAGCATCAGGGTGGCAAAACACTCCAGCATTTATTCGGGTGAACACACAGCTGCCAGGAGGACGTGGGGCCTGCCTTCCTTCAACTGAGCAGGCCCCACCCCAGCGACTGCTCTCCTTGTTCTGGCTGTCAGGAAACTGAGAACTACCTGAAATCCATTTCCTAGCCCTTCCTTCCTGGTTCTGTTAATCATTCTTATTTTATTGGGCCTGCACTTTTATCGTAAGCTGTCCCATTATTTTCTACAGCAGGTAGCGTACCAAACAACCAAAAGTGGGACATCACCTCTCTGACCTGAGGCTGGGTGTCCTTGAAGAGCTTTTCTGCATTGTGCATGGACACTAATGTAGCCGCTCAAACTACCCCTCAATCTCAACACTCTTAAGGACCACGCCACACCTCTTTGGGTCTACTTCAAAGGTCCAAGCCAACGTTTTAGGATATAATACTTTTCCATTCACATAGAGATAAGAAGCTGCAGAACAAAGAATAACGTGAATCCTGGAGAATCACAGGAACATCATGACTCAACCTAGGTGGACAGATGCAAGAACAAAGGACTCTGACGGTAAGAAGTTTGTCCCAGCCAAGGACACCACCTTCCCTTTAAACATCAACCAACGGCATAAAACATAAAAGAAGTCTGAGTTCTATCTCAGATAAGGTGCGTTCTTTGGAACCCTAGTTCATCATCTTCTCAGTCTGCTGGGTTCCTGAATAAAGTCACTGCTCCTTGCCCCAGCAACTCGCCTCTTGATATGCTGGCCTGCCATGCAGGGAGTAGCACAAGCTTGGACTCGACAACATGAACACCTCCAGATGCCTGTCACCCTCGTCTGGCACACTGTCCCAGGTCTGGATCTGAGACCACTCCTCTCTTCTGATTACCATCTGCAGACCTGACTCCCGTACGTGCTACTCAGAAGAGAAGGTCCTTGGACTCAATTAAGCCTAACTTTAGATAGCACGTCACACACGCCCTGACTCACTCCAACCAGATAAAGACCCGAGAATTCCTGCTATTGTGCTGAGGATGTGACTTGGGGCTCTGACTTTTGTCTCTGACATCCTTTGCGAATAACAGAGCAGGGCACTTGGCCTAGAGCTGTATCCATTCAGCCACACAGGTCCGTTGTGTGTTCTCCCTTTACTCCTCGTGGGAACGGAACGCTTCTCCCACTTGGAACGGCCCATGCGTTCACAACCTGCTTGCAGACTCCAGATGAATTCTGGCCAAGGATTCAGCAGCTCTGTGTTCTAAACATCACTCAGCACAGAGCTAGCACCACTCATGCACCATCCCTGACAGTAAGTTACAATAGTCTCATTGCCCTCCCACCAGAATAAAAAGCCACAGAGCTGGGGTTATGTCCTATGTCTTGGGAACAAAGCAAGTCATCATGCATTCACCTTATTTTTTCTTTCCTCTTTTTTTTTTTTTTGGTAATTTAAGGAAGATTTCTAAATGGTTTGCCACTTGAGAGGTCATGGTTTGATCTGCAATTTTGTGAAGCACTGACCTTAGTGCTCTGAAGATTAGAACCTTAAATGGCTGATGTTAAATCAGTACAGGAGAAAAACCCCAAGCTTCTAACTGCCACCTGCTATTCTTCCACATGCCAATTTGTTGCACTGATACCGATTTTGCAAGGCTGAGAAGAGTTCACATCTGGACACAAACACATTCTGTGATTGATGGACATCAGGACAGACGATCATACGGTTCTACCGTGAGAGGAGTAACTCATGACAGCATGGAGAAGCAGAGCGCTGGCTTCTGAATGCACCGAGGCTCCTTGTTTTAAACAAAACTCACCACAACGCGAAATGCAGCTTTACACAAAAGCCAGGGCAGTGAGTTTCAGATAAAGACAACCACAGAATGACTTTTATCATCAAACCTCACTGTAAGGTAATTCAGCATTCAAACATAATCCTTACACAGCTATTGGTGATAAAGTACCGCCTGGAGATGGTGGCTCAGATGGTAAATAAATCTGCCTGCGATGCAGGAGACCCAGGTTCAACCCCTAGGTTGGGAAGACTCCCTGGAGAAGGGAAAAAGAATGGCTACCCACTCCAGTATTCTTGCCTGGAGAATTCCATGGACAGGAGCCTGGCAGGTTACAGTCCTGAGGTTGCAGAGTCCATGGGGTTGCAAAGAGTCAGACACGACTGAGCAACTAACACTTTTACTTCTGACTTTCAGAGATGAAGACAACATAAATAAAAAGACTCAGACACTAACAGTAGGTTCTACCAAGGAGTTCCACTGGGAAGAGACCAGCTCATTCCAGTAAAAGCAGCCCCCAAATGTAAACACTTGGCATTCCTGAAACCTAAGCCCTAAAATTCTAGATCTTATGAGACAAAGCTTTCTAACAGAATTTAAAGTGTGTTGGCGTGCCTTGTTTTTTTATTTTTGTTTTGGGGGGTTTTCTTTGCTCCTTTGTTTTTTCAGTCAGACCTCACGTGGCATGGCTTCCTTCCCTGGTGGTTCAGATGGTAAGGACTCTGCCTGCAAAAACCCTGAGTTTTTCACCTGGCATGCAGGATTCTATTTCCCCACCAGTGGAACCCATGCCCCTGCACTGGAATGTGTGTGTGCGTTAGTTGCTCAGTCATTTCCAACTCTTTGCAACCCCACAGACTGCAGTCTGCCAGGCTCCTCTGTCCATGGGATTCTCCAGGCAAAAATACTGGAGTGGGTTGTCATGCCCTCCTCCAGGGAGTCTTCCCGACTCAGGGATCGAACCCACGTCTCTTGCATCACAGGCAGATTATTTACCATCTGACCACAGAGTCTTAACCACTGGGACTGCCAGGGAAGTCCCAGGGCATGCCTTTTTTATGCTCAAATAAGAACACTTTAGAAAATGCCCCCAGTTAGAAATAGAAGAAAATATGGAAATGATTACAGGGAACCCACAGAGACATTCAAACTCCACTGAGGATTTGCAGCCCCACTGTCTCAGCATCCAGGAACCACGTGGGTGAGGGTTCCGTGTGATGCTGGGGGGTTGGGCACCTCCAGCCAGATGCCCTCCCAAGGCTGTCCCTCTGCCCTTCAGGCCAGACTATGGGGGTGAGCGGGGATCTGCAATTAGCCCCACCCACCTGTCCAGACCTCACCTCACCCCACTGCCCCCTACCCTGGGCAAATCCAATTATGCCACATCCTCTGAAGGGACCCTGGTACTTTCCAGCCTCACCCCTGCCACGCTACCCCCACTGCCTGGGATTAACCTCCCCATCCCCACCCCACCTCCATTTCTCATCTTTCAAATGCCTGCCCGCCCTGCAAGGCCAGCTCACAGCACAGCCTCGTCTGAAGGGACAGAGCCACCCCCTGTCCTGGACAGCACAGGCCTCAGGCTGCCCCGAGCTCTGGGACAACACAGACGTGCACAACAATCAGTGAAGCAACCAGTGAGCAAATCAATCAGGGAGTGTGCGAGTGAGCAGGTGTGAGAGGGGAGGGGTAAGTGAGTGGGGAGGGGAGCGGAGGAGAGGGGGCAGGGGCACGTTTTCTCCCCTAAGGGCACACTCCTGCAGCACCAGCCACTATACAGTCTTTGCTCCCTTTCCCAGTAAGCACTAAGCAGCCAGGCCCTCAGTAAGGCTCCCCTGGATAACCGTGGCCCTCCTCACTCGGTTCCATGGCCCTGGGAGCCAAGCGCAGCTCAATAAACAGTGGACAACCAGCCCCTCAGGGACTAAGAACTCAGATCAACGGCATCACGTTGGGAGGAAGGAAAAGAATGAGGAATAAGGGCTTCCCCAGTGGTCCAGTGGTTGAGTCTGCTTTGCAATGCAGGGGACATGGGCTCGATCCCTGGTCTGGGGCGATCCCACGTGCGTGGAGCAACTGAGTCCGTGCACCGCCACTGTTGAGCCCGTGAGCCTCAACTACTGAAGCGTGTGTGCAGCAAGAGAAACCAGCACAATAAGAAGGCTGCACACCACAACTAGAGTGAACCCTGCTCACCGCATCTGGAGAAAAGCCCGCACAGCAATGATGGCCCAGCACAGCCCAAAGGAACTACATACATAAAAGTGTTTAAAAACAAAAAAGAGGAAAAAAACAAACAAACAAACAAAGAGGAGTAAAAACCCCCTGAACTACAGCTTAACCTGTACCACATCTAGAAAGATGTCTGAGTCTTTACAATCAGTGGACAATCTGAAATTTTCAGGACACACCTAGAGCCTTCTAAGCGGTCAACCCAGCAATTGGGAGAGCCTCTGCTGCTGCTAAGTCACTTCAGTAGTGTCCGACTCTGCGTGATCCCATAGACAGAAGCTCACCAGGCTCCCCCGCCCCTGGGATTCTCCAGGCAAGAACACTGGAGTGGGTTGCCATTTCCTTCTCCAATGCATGAAAGTGAAAAGTAGAAGTGAAGTCGCTCAATTGTGTCCGACTCTTAGCGACCCCATGGACTGGAGCCTACCAGGCTCCTTCGTCCATGGGATTTTCCAGGCAAAAGTACTGGGGTGGGGTGCCATTGCCTTCCCCGTGGGAGAGCCTCAACGCTGCCTAAATTTAAAAACACCACCAAGCCTTTGTCTTTAAACTCATAGGCCATGAATGGGCTTCCCTGTGGCTCAGCTGATAAAGAATCTGCCCGCAATGTGGGAGACCTGGGTTCGATCCCTGGGTTGGGAAGATCCCCTGGAGAAGGGAAAGGCTCCCCACTCCAGTATTCTGGCCTGGAGAATTCCATGGACTGTATAGTCCATAGGGTTGCAAAGAGTCAGACACGACTGAGAGCCTTTCACTTCTACTTCACTTCAGGCCATGAACTGGGAAATTCTCTTTGAATTTTTCTTTCAGGTTTTCTTTCTAGGTGTTTGTGACAGAAGTGGCAGCAACAGTCTGCACGACAAGCCTACACGCTTCTCATGTGTCACTAAGACAGCTGCAAAGGTACGGGGTCTGCCTTCACCCCCACACCCCCAGCTGCCTGGTCTCCAAGCCCCCCAGGATCCCACCACCCCATCCAGTCTGGCCCTGGGCCATGTGATCCATTGGCAGAGAGGAAAGCCAGCTCCGCAGGGGTGGCGTCCGTGGAGCAGGGACAGCTGAGCCCTGAAGTGTGATCAACTGAGAAGTGAGGGGCGACGGGGTGCACTGCAGCCAGAGCACATGGAGCGCACGTGAGCACCAGGGAACACAGGAGTGGCAGGCCGGGAGGGCCGGGGCGGCCAGGTGAGGCTGCCCTGCAGCTGAGAAGGACTTTTCGCAAGCTGCACCAGAGACGTGGGCCTTTACTTTGCACAGCATGAAGACAGGCACCGGCCACCCCAGTGACAGCGCCAGGGGACGAGTGGAGGGGGGAGCTGGGCTTCAAGAAACCGTGCCACGGGCCTGCCTCCACTGTTCCGGAAGCGCCCGGGGTGGGGCTGCACATCCCCCGCCAACATCATACGAGGCGGGCAGCAAGGGGTAAAGACTGGCTCCCACGTGCAACATCCAGTAGGATTCCTCCAATGGGAACCAACGTCAGACCTGCTATTTCACTCATCTACAAAATGCAGGCCATTTCCTTAGTGCGTCAGCGCTGGTTATGTTTGGAGAGTGGGTCTGAGCATTCTCCCCCAGTGACGATCATAGGATGTTTGACCTCTGTGTTGTATCAGCAGAGGATACGAAAGGACAGGCCAGAGGAGGGCGGGCCCAGCTGTGTCACATGCCTTTACACGACAAAGCTTCTTCAGTGAAATACCCACCACAGAAAGGAATACACGCAGGCTTGAGAGACTTGGCGGTGTCCAGCTTCATTTGGGGTGGGGTGATAGTTTTTTATTTTTTTTCACCCAGCCTGGAGATAACTATTTTGTTACTCCTGCTTTTCAAGAAAAACCTGCTGCGATACCAGTTAGTCTAAGGCACAAGGACAATTATGAAATGTTAGTACTCACCAGCTATGATAGACTGGAAGGCTGAGTCAGGACAAGTACCTACCACCATGCCTTATGCATTTCTCACCAAATAGCTTGCTATTACTCAAGATCACTGTGGAATGAATACTTCTTGAAAAATTCCTATGTGAAAAAGCACCAGGCTAGACAGCATGTAATTTAATAACAATCACTATCTGCAGCAAAACCCACGTTGCTGAGAGCTCGCAGCCTGTGAAGGAACCTACCTACAACCATCTTTGCTTCACGGAAATGTCCTTCGATCTAAGCAACACTCGCAACAGGAATCCCTGACTGTGTCTTAAAACAGAATCTGTTCACGTGTTTGCTGACTCTCCACTGCAAACAGGGAACGCACGGGATCTTTTCTCTCTGGTACTAGGGAAGTGAAAGAGAAAGCGTTAGCTGCTCAGTCGTGTCTGACTCTCTGCGACCCCACGGGCTGTAGCTCACCAGGCTTCTCCGTCTTGGAATTCTCCAGGCAACATTACTGGAGTAGGTTGTCATTCCCTTCCCAGGGGATCTTCCTGACCCAGGGATCAAACCCACATCTTCTGTATTGTAGGCGGATTCTTTACGACTGAGCCACCAGCTGCTAAGTCGCTTCAGTCGTGTCCGACTCTGTGCGACCCCATAGACGGCAGCCCACCAGGCTCCCCCCTGGGATTCTCCAGGCAAGAGCACTGGAGTGGGTTGCCATTTCCTTCTCCAATGCATGGAAGTGAAAAGGGAAAGTGAAGTCACTTAGTCCTGTCCGACTCTTTGCGACCCCATGGACTGCAGCCCACCAGGCTCCTCTGTCCATGGGATTTTCCAGGCAAGAGTATTGGAGTGGGTGCCATCGCCTTCTCCGTGAGCTACCAGGGGAGGTACCAAAATCTGTGACTTCTTAAATTCCACATATATCAAAAGGTTGATGCTTTGCACTGCACCTACCTAAAATGCTATTGCTTTTGTGCTGCTAAACAAATTCCAAGCTCTTCTGGATCAAGAATTTTCTCTCACTTATCTCTGTAACACTTGATAGCACTGTGCCAAGTGGCTAATGCAGTCAGTCCAGAAAGAGCAATTCCTGCTCACCTTCACTTTCTAAAAGCAGTCTAGCAGCATTCCTCCACGACCTCTGAACCTCATGCCTTTCCCCTGAATCAGTTCCCTCAGAATCGTCTTGCCTACTGCTCTCTACATGTCCTGCTCAGCACTGTGATCTCTGCTATGCCTCTCATAAGACCTGGGCCTTGGCATGTAGTCAGGGCTTCCTTGGTCGTTCAGATGGTAAAGAATCTGTGTAGGAGACCTGGGTTAGAACCCTGGGTCGGGAAGATCCTTGGGAGAAGGGAATGGCTACCCACTCCAGTATTCTGGCCTGGAGAGTCTCATGGACAGATGAATCAGGTGAGCTACAGCCCATGGGGTCCCAAAGAACTGGACATGACTAAGCGACCAACCTTTCACTTTCAGCACATGGTGGCCCACCAGACCCGCTTCTACTTCCCAATTCCAAATAACAGATGCTCAGCAATCTCTCTTGCATTCTACGCATAAACCCACCCCCTCATCCCAACCTCTAAATTCCCAGCAGATCTGAATCATCTGGGTCACACGATCCTATCATTTACCTCGTGTGCAAAACCTCCAGCTGGTGTGTCCAGATTTTTACCCGCTGTGTAAAAATGTTTACCCCTAGCACCCTCGAGCTGGTCGAAGTATCTCAAGCCAGGGAGGAAGATGCTGCTGGCGAATCGTGGCACCTGCCCTGACCTCAGCCCCTCTCATCTCACCTCTCACCCGTACCTTCAGCTTGGTTCTTAGAAGGCTTGTTTGCCACGCTTGGAGCTGACACAAAGCTACGAAGGTCACTTAGTCCTTGGAATGACAGAATGGCCAGCCCCAGAGCTGACACTGAACAAGTGAATCTGACATTCCCTACCTGAGCCAAAGAGCAAAACAGTGTGGAGGCATCTGCGGGGGAGCAGTGCCACACCCACTCCCGGGGCAGAGGGGCCCTGACTCTTCTAGGAGCCCACAGTGCTAAGCGGTAGTATGGGAGCTTCTGCAGTCTTGGGCAACATTCACAACAACCCTACAGGCGTTTTTACAGGAAGACAAAATCTCATGCCATCGTGTGTTAGCAGAACACAGCCCAACAGCTAAGAAGGCAGCTTCTGGAGGCTTCTGCTAGGATGGAAGCCCTGGCCCCTCCTCCTCCTGGCTGCAGGAGCATGGACAAGTTACATAACCGTCTCCAAGATGCCAATGGCTCATCTGTAAAATGGGGATAAAGCTAATTCGTACAGTCCTGTCTCACGTGAAGATTAAATGTGTATTAAATGTAAATCCCTGTCAAGCCCTGAGCAGCGGTGCCTGGTATGGAGGAAGCATCAGCGAACAGCGGAGATATCAGCAGTTGATCATCCTACCCTGGGTGCCAACTACACACCATCCCCCACTGGGCAAGCGACACGTACAATCTCACTTCTCCTTTTCTAAGTGAGGACCCAGGGATCCTTTCACGGGGTCCCAGAAGGTTCGACAGTTTGCCCAAGGACAGGGAAGTGCATGTGGACTCGACATCTCAAGGACTCCAAAGCCTGAGCACTGTCCACTCTGTTGCACTGGAAGGTTCTGGAACCTTCCACAGTGCCAAATTCTGGTCCCCACACATGATAAGAGATGCAAACTGGCAGCCGGTCAGTGGAGGGCCTGGTTCTGGTGGAAAGGGTTCCACAGGTGGGCAGGAAGGACCTGGGAAGGTTGTCATGTGGACATGGGCTCAGCCTGGCTCTCTCTCGGCTCCTATGATGGGATAAGGGTGAGTGTGTAGAAGTGACAAGAAGGCTAATCCTTTCTGTGCTAGTCTACCAGGGCTGCCATAACAAAACACCACACACGGGGTGCCTTAAACGACAGGAATTTATTCCTCATGGTTCTGGAGGTCAGAAGTCCACAATGAAGGTGTCCACACGGTCACTCTCTCCGGAGGTCTCCCTCCTCGGCTGGCAGACGGCCACGTGGTTGCAGTGTCCTCACAGGGCCCTCTCTCCTGACCCCTTCTTATCAGGACACCACTCAGTCTGGACAAGGGCCCACCCTAAAGGCCTCATTCTCAAGAACTGAGGATTAAGGCTTCAACATAAGAATTCGTGGGCTGACGTGATTCAGGCCATGACCGCCCCTCAGAAGAAGGAAGACTTTCCCATGTTACTATCCCAAGTCTGGAATGAGGGGCTTCAGGAGGAGCAGGGACACACAAGCATCAGCCAGACAGGCCCTGAACAGAGAGGCTCACCTGCTCGGATGCTGGGCCACACCATCTCCACTCAGGCCCTCATACACACGTTAAGTCCACGAGTCAATGGAGTTTTAGGTCGCTGTTTTCTAAGTTTTTTAAACAACACACCTCTATACAAACAAAACAAGAAATCTACACAAAGAACAAGCAGCAAAGTCAGAGATTGTAACGGCAGGGCTTCCCTGGTGACTCAGCAGTGAAGAGTCTGCCGGCCACTGCGGGAGACATGGGTTCCATCCCTAACCCAGGAAGATCCCGCATGCCACAGAGCAACCAAGCCCGTGCACCACAGCTACTGAGCTTCTGCTCCAGAGCCAGAGCCGAAAGGACTGAAGCCCGTGCACCCTAGAGCCCACGCTCTGCAGGAAGAGAAGGAACCCACACGTGCCAACTAGAGAGCAGCCCCCTATCTCTGCAACTGGAGAAGAGCCCATGCAGCAACGAAGACCCAGCACAGTCAAAAATAAAGATTTTTTTTAAAAAGGAAAGGAAGTTGCAAGGGCAATAAGATAAACCCATAAGATATTCTCTGGACAATACCACTAAGATGAGAAAGAGCAATTCACCGAAGAACAGAGAAGGAACCCATAGAGTTCACAGGAGCTTAGGAGCTTGTCACATTGCGCTCCCCTCATGATCCAGTGACAAGGACTTTCAGGCCCCCCACTCCCAGAATAATTTACACTTAGAGGAATACCTTCTTACAAGGCCCCTCCACTGTTCACATACAGTCTCACTTGTGAGTCAGTCTTGGGAGCTCTGGGCAATGACCACTAAGTACAAACACAGCCTCAAAGGAAGAGAAGGAATAGAAGGTGATGCTGAGGGCATGGCCAGGGTTCCACCCAAGGCCTGAAGAATGCCCCCAGGTTCTACAGTTCTGTCCAAAAGGCTGGAAGCTCTTACTTGGAGCTCCTGTTCTCAGTGGATGCAGTGTCTCCCATTCACCTTTCTGAGATGCATTTCAAACCATCTGAACCTGCACCTTCTAAGATTTCAATCTCATGATCTTACGCACCATACCATCTTATTCAGCGCCCATCAGCCACTTCTAAAAGCTTTCTCTCCTAAATCAACAACTCATACTAGTCACATTTTCTTCAGGTTTTTTCCTACGAACCAACTAGAATTATGAGACGAAACCTGAACGGAGGAGGAGGCGATGTATATGAACGAGGCTTTCTCTGAGGCCAAATCCTGCAGACTGGAGCAAAGGTTAATGTATTTTCTTCCTACTAGATGGGAGCTGAACAAAAGTGAGGCTGCCTATGTTTCACTTCTGTATCCACAGCACCTGGAGCAAAGTCCAGCAAACAAGGAGTGCAATAAACATTTGTGGAATTCAAGAAGATCTGGCTTTTATCTCACAAATAAATTGGAACATCTCATAGCAAAATATCAAGTAATAAGAGTAGTAATAAGCCAGGATCACCCTAACTGCTGTACTTCAACAAATTTCAATTTCAGCTTCTCCCTGGCTAAGGAACCAACAGAAACCAAGTTTCTGCTTGCACTGATTTCTAGAGGAAAACATTTAAGAAGTTATAAGATGGATATTGAGTAATAAACACACACAGCTGCATTTATGCAAAAATGCAATACTGAAGTCCTCATGGTTCTTTCTTGTGGCTCTATTAATATAGCAGAGGGCATATAAGTAACATTAAACTTCAGCCGGGTGAGGCCCATTCTAGTAAGAGTTTTGCAAACAAGGGCCAAATGGTAATAATAATACTTTAAAAAAGCCAATCTAATTAATAGAAATTAGATGGCCTGTCTTTAAAGCAAACCATTCTCATTGGCAAGCCATAATCAACGGAGGTATCTCACTGAATTCCACAGAACCTGTGTTGGCCAGCCTACCTGGTGCCCCATCATGGGGCGATCCTGATGGGTAGGTGAATTTGCCTCCTGAATTCACACCCTTGTGTGGTCACCCTCCACAATAAACAGCAAGGACATATAACCGAGAGGACATCGTGGAAGTGACCGGGGGAGGTGAGGCCATAAAACACATGGCGGCTGGTGCCTCTCTTCTGAACCATGTGCTAAGGACGGATGGCTGCCATGCCGTGAAGGTGTTCCACACAGCAAGAAGCTGGCCCCCCCGGCAACAATCGCTAATTCGCCAGGCGCATATGTGAGACAGCTGGGGAGCAGGTCCTCCAACCCCATTCAAGCCTTCAGACGACTCCAGCCAAGGCCAGTGTACAGATGACAACCTCAAGAGACACCCTGAGCCGCCACCACCCACTGGAGCCACTCTGGGACCTCCTGACCTGCAGAAACGGAAGAATGATGTTCGCTGTTTGAAGCCACTGAGTTTGGACTCACTGTACTGCAGCAATATATAACACGTATAGATTTTGGTAACTGGAACTGGTGTGCTGCTGTGAGAGAAACCCAAACTGTGGAATCTGGCAGCAGGGAGAAGTTGGAAGGACTCAAAGGACAAGCCTGCAGCATTCTGATAAAGCTTCGTACAACACTGACCGTCTTTCAGGGGACTAGGACTTATGGGGTTCCATGAGGGAAATGCTATTAGAAGTTGTAATGAAAAGAATCCTTATTAGTCAGTGAAGGAAAGGTCAGCAGCATTGCTGCCAGTCTGATCTCAGGAAATGTCCAGGCAAAGTGTTGAAGGTGCCACCGATAGAATCTGCATTAAGAACTGAGAACTCCTCCTCAGAATCATGCAGACCAACAAAAAGGCTTCTACGAAGCAAGGCTGTGGCCCCTCAGTGCTCTCAGAAAAAGCCCAGTGAAGAGAACTGCTTATCTTGAAGAGGTCTAATAAAGTGAATCCCCAATAAGAGTCATAGGACATCCACAACATTTTTAAAAGAAGTATATTAGCAAGAACAATCAACAGCTTGGATTGAAATGCACAGAGACAGTACAGAATAAAATTCTTTTGGCAAGAAGCTGAGAAATTTACACAGTTAAAGCAAAGGCTAGCTTTCATGACTATGACATAGTAATTCTTTAAAATTTTTAATTTAAAATAACTGATTAAATTTTGAGGTTACTCAGCAGTAGAAAACTAGTATTATTAGTAATATACATTTCCCCCCAAACATAGAGTAATTCCCTTGGATTTAAAAATTCATTTTTAATAAAAAAATAAAGTCAGCCAATTTGTAGAAAATCTAGTTATACTTAAAATAGATCAGGCATGTGACCATATGTCCTATATAATATGGCAGAACACGGAGGGGAGGCTAAACACCAAGGACAAGCACTGTTCCCTAACTTTCTTAGAAAGTGAAATTGTTCCCTAAATAAGTACAATAGGCCCTCTGTATCCACCCGTTCCTTATCCACAGAGTCAGCTAATCATGGGTTAAAAATATTCCCAAAAAAGTCTTACTGTTTACATAGCATTTACATTGTATTTACAACTATTTACACAGCACTTACATTGTACTGGCTATTATAAGTAAGCTAGAGATGATTTAGAGTACATAGCAGGAAGTGGTTAAATGCAAATATCATGTCGTTCTATATAAGGGGCTTGAGCATCCACAGATTTTGGTATCTGATCTCCTGTGGGTACCAAGGTAGGATTATAATACATTCATGTCATTAAAAAAAAAATACCTTAAGCTGATACAATATAAAAGCATCCGTCTCTCACCCTGACCTCATCCGGCCAGGTTCCCTGTTCTCCACCAACGCTTTCCCACTTCCCCCCACCCCCCCACCACACAGACAAACCACCACAGGCAACCACTATATTGCTAGGTTTCCTGTCAATCCTTTCAAAGTTCTTTTTGCAGATACAAACAGATATTAAAATCTCAGTTTATTTTCTCCCTCCTGACCCAGCAGGTGGTTTATTTTACAGACTATTCTGCACCTCAGAGAGTTTTAAGTTACCTGGAGAGCCGTCCACTCAAGGGTCTCTGACGAGAGTCTTATCCTGATGGTCTGGATGATGAATATTCTACGGTGCTCAATAAAGTTAGAACCAAACATTTTAAAGGATTAAAAGCTAAAGAATGTATGATATCCAACAGCTCAAACTTCAATATCTATAAGCAAAATTCTCCAAAACCAGGGAGTCTACCCTCATGCTGTGATGGTTATAACTCAAAATCACAAGTAGTCAGTAGGAATCTTAACCATCCCTTGCCAGGGAACCAGCTGTAAAGTCTGCTAAACTGTACAACATAAACTAATGCAAATGATTAACAAATACACTTGTCTCCATCCAACCCCTAGAGTCAGGTTCCTGAAAACTCCTTTAGGAGTCTCTTAGGAGAATCTATGCTTCATGAGTGTGTAATAAGAGATTCCTTTTTCACTAGGGAAAGACTGGTTGCAAAGATTCAGCTTGGAAGAAAACTATGAAGGCTGTCCTTTGACTGAAACAACACACTAGAGTATCAGCAACATTTCACAGAACTTATAGACACTGGAACCTGTATTTGCACTTACTTAATTTCCCTAGTTCACATTATTGCACTGACAAGTTCAAGGTTCCAAACTCTGAAGTCATCTCCGACGTTTCAGATCTGAACTTTGCCTATGAGGCCTCCAGCCCCTATACTTTCCCCACATTTGCCACACCATCTTGCACACTCACCTCCCTCTTTCTGGCCTCTTGCCTCTGCAGCACACCAGCAGAGCAGCCTGGATTAAGTTTCTGGAAGATGCTTCTACTATACCACCATCAGCTGATCCTAAGGACCCCACACTGCCTGGAAGACCAAGTCCACACCGCTGACTGCCACACACAGCCTTCCGTGACTGGCCTAGCACACACTTCTATGCACACCTCCCACCATGGTCCATCCTTTGACTCTAGAAGGATCTCCCAGCTCTGTGGCCCATGCCTGTGCCTCCATACACAGGGGTTCCTCATCTCAAACTAGTAACCACCATTATGGGCTGAACTGTACAATTCAATGGATTTTGATATATTCAGAGTGAAGCAAGCAAGATAACTGTCAAATTTTAGGACAGTGTCACCACCTGAAAAAAAAAGAAAAACTATACCCATTTTCCGCCCCCATTCCCCGCCCACCCGGCCCTAAACAACCATTAATCTTTCTGTCGCTGCAGATGCACCTATTCCAGGCACCTCGTATAAAGAGACTAATATGCGGCCTCTGGGGACTGGCTTCTTTCACTGCACATTTTTAAGGTCCGTCTATGTTGTGACACTGTAGCACTTCACTCCTTTTTCTTGCCGAATGATGGGCTGTATGTTTTTGTTCACCCATTCATCTGCAGATGGACATTTGAGCTGTTTCAATTTTTAACCCCACTTAATTTTAAAGTCCTAACTCTAATGTGAGCATTAGATGTGGATCCCCTTCCTCTCCAAAACCCAAGACCTCCTGTAAATCACCTAGGATGAAGGCCTGGTGTCAAACTGTTAACACAACAAGCATTAGCTATTAATTACTATGGTGGCTCAGACGGTAGAGAGTCTGCCTGCAGTGCAAGAGACCCGGTTCGATTCCTGGGTTGGGAAGATCCCCTGGAGAAGGAAATGGCAACCCACTCCAGTTCTCTTGCCTGGAGAATCCCATGGACAGAGGAGTCTAGCAGGCTACAGTCCATGGGGTCGCAAAGAGTTGGACATGACTGAGGGACTTCTCTTTCTTTCTTAATTACCATGAACCACTGTAGCACTTCCTGTTTATATGACTAACTGAACCCCTTATGATCACTGCCTTTCTATGCTCATTCATTCAATCAATAAACATTCATTGAGCATCTACTATATGAAGGCACCAAGGCAGAGCTCATATCCTCTGCTGACAAAACAGGTACCTTCTCTTCTCTTATAAACCTTAATCCAGGGTAATCCAGGGTATGCCACTAGTTACTTTTGACTTAGAATTTAAGTCCCTCCTAAAAATGCATACACTCTTTGACTTATTAAGAGAAAACAGTAGTAAATCAAAGGAAAGATCACGATGAATAAAAACGCTTCCCAGTGCAACTTGTAACATGGGAAACATGAGGGAAAACAGTCCAAGAATATGTAACAGACAAGTGATAAGGGAACATCCACATCATGGGATACTTTATAATCATTTATAATAAAGTTTACTAAACATTTTTTAAAGGAAATTTTATTTTATAAATTAAAAAGGCAGTGTAAAATGCATAAAGGGTACCGTCTTAATGCATAAAAGAAAACTGGTTATAAAACTACTACAGTCATCAAAAAATAACATCAGTTGACTCTGGTTGGGTTACTTGAGATTTTATTTTTCATGTCACATTTCCACCTATGAACACATTTCCCTTAACAACATTGGCATATTTAAGAACTGGAGTTTCTACTTGAATCTGAATGCTTAGGAGCAAGGGGGTCAAGGGGAGGAGCAGAGCGGGGCGGGGCAGTGGACACAGGGCTCACTGTGCTGCACCAGAACTGCATATTTTTGTTTGTGCACTTGTCCATGTGTTGTATTTCACAGTAGAAAGATTCAAAAATGCTTACGGTATGCTCTCTGAAGGCAGGTATTATGTCAAATTAAATTATTACATTTCCCACATACTTTGCACAAACTACTTGGCTCAGATGGTAAAGAATCTGCTTGCAATGCAGGAGAAAGGGTTAGATCCCTGGGTCAGGAAGATCCCCTGGAAAAAGGAATGGCAACCCACTCCAGTGTTCTTGCCTGGAGAATCCCATGGACAGAGTAACCTGGGGTGGCAAGAGTCACACACAACTGAGCAACTAACGCATATGCTTTTGCATAAACTATTATTAAAAAATTATTACATATTCTTAATAGACACTTATTCAGTTCAGTTGCTCAGTCATGTCCGACTCTTTCCGACCCCATGGACTGCAGCACGCCAGGTGCCCTGTCCATCACCAACTCCCGGAGCTCACTCAAACCCATGACCATTGAGTCAGTGATGCCATCCAGCCATCTCATCCTCTGTCGTCCCCTTCTCCTCCCACCTTCAATCATTCCCAGGATCAGGGTCTTTTCAAATGAGTCAGTTCTTCACATCAGGTGGCCAAAGTATTGGAGTTTCAGCTTCAGCATTAGTTCTTCCAATGAATATTCAGGACTGATTTCCTTTAGGATGGACTAGTTGTCCAAGGGACTCTCAAGAGTCTTCTCCAACACCACAGTTCAAAAGCATCTATTCTTCAGTGCTCAGCTTTCTTTATAGTCCAACTCTCACATTCATATGTGACTTTAATATAAACACTTAATAAATGCATTATAGGCTCATTCTTTATCTTGAAAAATCATAACACTTACTCTTCTGTGAACGCAGCTATGACTTCTGCTGCTCTGATGTTAGCTGCTCTTAGAAACAGGTAAAAAATCCAAGTTCCAAACTCACCCCTCCACAAAAACAGCACCTGATACCTCACTAAGTGTAAAACTGCAAAGATTTAAAGATCGATTTGCACTCCCAACCCTTGGCAAAGTCTTCTGCCCCCAAAAACACGTCACCGAGTAACAAAGCAAACATGGCCAGAAAGTAAGAAAAGCCGAATGTAGAGGAATAAGAACGAATAAAAGCATGTATGATACCAAGATAAGGAAATCAATAAATTAGGAATACAGTACACGTCCAGAGCAAAAGCTAAAGCCATTTTTCAAAGTCCGGATAAACAATCAGCTGAGGCTTTGTGTTGTGTATTTAGTCCTGGGCTGCAATCCCTTTCTGAACCATTCCTTGCTTCAGTGAAAGACACACATTATTTCACGCTCAAATATAAATAGCCTGTCAAATACAGGCAGAGCTTTCTAGATTAGGTAGTTACTGCCAGGTCTAAGGAAGGTATCCTTGGGGAAATGGGCAATTTGAATTCTGTACAAAACACATTTGCTAGAGAGAAACTGCCTGGGAAAAGCAGGAAGTTCAGAAGAGTCGGCCAACTCTTAATTACTTCTCTAATATTAATAATTAAGGCAGGTACTCTGAGGTTCAGAAGTAAGAGTGGGAACAGGAAAATAAAGCGTGTAGTTCACCTCAGGGCAGAGGAAGATAGGATGGCTTATTTACATGTTTTGACTCAGGTCATTCTGCATTTTTCAGATGTCCTTCTGCACAAATAATAACTCTCTTGCTTTAAAACACAGGCTGACTTTAAAAATTTCATCCGGAAGTTAGTTATTTGAAATTTGGAATCCATATCCCCAAATGCAGATGAGTTTCCAAAGCGAGTCCACATGCATGGATTTCACTTGCACTGCAGCTAAAACACCACAGGCTTTATATTCTCGGATGGCAGCAGATGACAACGCCCTGGTGATACCAACGATCACACAGGAGCTGAAAGGCCGGGACAGCTTTCATTCCTGGAGTTCTGATGCTGAGGCATCTGGCTGCACGTGTCTCTCAGACCAGGGCCGCTCCCTGCCCACCCCTGCCTCTCCCCAGCCCCGAAGCAGCTTTTTCATCCTGAGAAGCTTGAGAGAATGCTCTAGGGGACTGCTGCTCTCCCTTCCTGGCTGAGGTCAGGCAAGGGCAGAGAAAAGAACAGTTGTCCTTGGCCTCCACCAACAGGCCCCACCAGATACCCGGGGAACTTTCGGACTCATTCCACAGGAGCCAGGCAGCCGGGGGGCAGCCCCCTAACCAGGCTCCCTGGTCAGCTAGTAAATGACTTTTGTTTTTCTCTTTTTCTTTCTTGCTTGCTTATACTTGATTGTTAAACAACAGAGGGACTTCCAAGGTGGTGCAGTGGTTAAAACTCTACACTTTGAATGCAAGGGGGCACGGGTTCGATCCTGGGTCAGGAAACTAACCCACATGCCACACGATGAGGTCAGAAAATAAGGGAAAAATGGGGGGGGGGTGGCGGAATTTAAAGTCACAGTTTAAAAAAATATATTAAATAAACAAACAGAAACCCTCTCTACAGAGAGCCCCTCAATGTACAGTGATTCAGCTTACAATTTCACAGCTCTACAACGGTGCCTAAGTCATTGACACCCAGGAGGAACAGAGCCTCGATTCTGAATTTCGACCTCTCCCTGGCCCAGTGACATGCAGAACGCTCTTCCTATGATGTGCCCAGCCAGAGGCCCCATCGCAAGGGAGAACAGCTGATACCCTTTCAATCTACCTGTATCCAGACTAACGCTCTGCTCTTCACTTTCAGTACCATCCTCACCAAGTCACATGAGACAGGCAATACTTCATCATAAAAGAGGCTTTGTGCTGGGAGATCCTGCCCATGTGCAGGCCGACAGAAGTGTCCCGAGCACGTTTAAGGTGGATGGGGCTATGCTGTGCTGTCCAGGAGGGGTATTAAATGCATTTTCGACTATACAATATATATAACTTACAATAGGTTTATTGGGCCAGAAGTCCAACACAGGTGAAGGAAGTTCTGTATTTATAGCATCTAAGTGTGGCTTCTACCACAAACGCATGGGGATACTTGGCAAGCAAGCAGCAGGTACAGGAATAAGGAACAGCCCCCTGCCTGGCTCTGTGATCTAGAGCAACAGATGTTTTCCTGACAAGAGCTATTTCTTCCACGAGTCACCCATGAGGTGGCTCAAACTAATGAATATACAACTTCTCACCTTTCTAGACCAGAAAGGTCTCTAAGGCAATATGGCGAGCTGGCAGAAATGATCCCACTTGACTATTCGTATCCGCTTCAGTGTCTCCGAAGTTGTGAGAACCAAAAACCTCAAGGGTTATGAGATCAAACTGGAAGCTTTTACCAGAATGCTGAAACTTGAGTCAACTACGGTTGCTTTGAGCCGTGCACCTGCTGGAGCCAGGTGTCCGGGGGGTGCTCCTCGTCTAAAGGGAATCCTGCATGAGCACTGGATCCCAGCCCTGCCCCTTCCCCGGGGACCACCGCACTGCCCCTGCTTCCCCTCCACCGACACATCCTCCCTGTATTAAAATACGTGCACGCCCTGCGTGCATGCATGCTAAGTCACTTCAGTCGTGCCCAGCTCTTTGCGATCCCATGGACTGTAGCCCTCCAAGTGCCTCTGTCCATGGGACTCTCCAGGCAAAAATACTGGAGTGGGTTGTCATGCCCTCCTCCAGGGGATCTTTCCAACCCAGGGACCAAACCTGTGTTTCTCGTGGCTCCTACACTGCAGGTGGATTCCTTACCACTAAGCCACCAGGGAAGCCTAGCAGTTTAAAACAGAAAAATAACTTCCATAACCCAACCCAGAACAAAACAACTCCTCAGTTCTACACACACACCCCCACTCTCATCCCTGAAGCTACAAGTGCCCCCCTACTCGAGGGACCCCACCCCAGGACTCCCCTGCAGCCTTCTAAAGCCCTCAGGGGAGCTGGCCAGGTGGTAAAGATCCCAAGAGGCAGACTGCCTGCAGCCATCAAGGTCTCCCAGCTGTGATTAGGAGTAAATCACAAACTTCTCTGAGCCTTGGTTTCCTATTCTACATCATGGAGATAAAAGTATTAATAGTACCTATTTATACCTTTATAGGGTGTTTTGAAAATTAAAAAATGAGTATTATTACAGTCCTGAGGCCAGGACCTGGAACACAGTGACTGCTCCGTGTTTTTAAATGAGAAAGCGCATGCTCACTCCCGCCTATCAGCACGCTTCCCATTCATTACTGTCATCCCATTCCCAGAAGCCTTTCTTCCAGAATTCAACAGCAGAGAATGCTAACAAGGAATGGATCTTTAAGGTCAGTCAAGTTATCTCCAGTTCAGATATGAAGAAATGAAGGGAAATAAGGGACTTCCCTGGCAGTCCAGTGGTTAAGGCTCCATATTTCCACTGCAGGGGGCCTGGGTCCCACCTGTGGTCAGGGAACTAAGTGCCCACATGCCATACGGTGCAGCCAAAAAATAAAATGAGTTTTTAAAAAAGAAATGAGGGAAATTAAGATGGGAGACATTCCGTAACTTGCCCGAGGATATGTTGTAATTAAACCCCAGAGCTGCATCAAGACTCCAACGATGACGACTCCATCAGCATTCCTTGCAGTGTTACCAGCAGGTATCTGCCCCGGGTTATGTCTGACACACACCTCACAGGTATAGGAGTCTCAGCACTTTGCCACACTCAGCCCCAGAGTGCTCCTACCATCTGGGGCTACACAGGAGGCTTTATCAACACTCTTCCATCCACGGGCTCATTTAATCCACCACCCATCATAAAGTAGTATCTTTCCGCAACCGCGGATGTGAAGTGGTGAAGTGAACGGACCCTTCCAGAGTCGAAGTCCACTTTCCCCCAAGCCAGTGTCTTTTTAGTCCCACCATATTGTCTCAGATCGCTGAAAACAACCCAACAAGGAATGGGCTGACCTACGCTCCCTTTTCACCTTCGTCTTCCTCCTCTTCGGCAGGACCAGCGCCAGCCGTGTCTCGCAGCTAACCCTGCCGTTCTCACAACAAGAAGAGCTCTCTCCCTCCTTTTTTCAAGCCCTCTGTTTTTACATCTTGTTTTCCCGAAGATCAGTAAAATGTAAATAGCCGGAGCAATACTAGAAATATTTTATTAGTAGTAAGAGCCAGGAAAGCCATTCTCTATGGAGTCAAATTAGATCTTGTGAAGAACAGCCCTATCAAGAGGGGAGGGGTAGGTTCAAAGCACAGGGGAACGTCCATGGTGGTCCAGCGGTTAGGACTCCATGCTTCCCGTGCAAGGAGCGCAGGTTCAATCCCTAGTTAGGGAATTAAGATCCCACATGCCACTCGGCAGTACAGCCAAAAACTGCCCAGGCTCCTGGGCCCGGCCCCCACCCTTCTACTTCAGAAGCTCCATGATGGTGCTTGGGAATTCAGCCTTGAAAATAATTCCTGCAAGTGATTCATAAGCAAATATTGAACTGTACTCATGTCCGTTGTGTACTTTGAAAACTAACAATAAGATGGGAAGAGGAAACAAGATAAAGCAAATACAGCAGAATATTAATTGTAGACTCCAGGGGGTGAGTAGATGAATGTTTACTGGATGTTCTTTCCACTTTTCTCAGGCTTGACCCTGATGCTGGGAAAGACTGAAGGCAGGAGGAGAAGGACGACAGAGGATGAGATGGTTGGATGGCGTCACTGACTCAATGGACCTGAGTTTGAGTAAACTCCGGAAGCTGGTGATGGACAGGGAGGCCTGGCAGGCTGCAGTCCGTGGGGTCTCAAAGAGTTGGACATGACTCAGGAACTGAAGAACAACAATAGGCTTGAAACATTTTTAATAAAATGTTGCGGCGGGGGTGGTATTGGAGACTGGAACACTTCTTAGGATCAGGATTTGAAAACCACTGAAATAAGAGGGAGTCCAACTCTTCTCTTGGTGGAAGGACACTGGCTTTATCTTGATGTCTCACTTTACCTATTATGGAGTGAGCTGAAAGTTACTGAAGGAGTTCAAGAAAATGGAGCCAGACCTCAAAGAGGATCAAGAAGGGTCTGCCAGCCCTTTCCTCCCTCTGCGGCCCTGCTACTTCTTGCTTTGTATCTTGCGATTCCAGCAAAATAAAACAGAACTGACCACCTGCCCTAATTTTGTCCATTTTACTCTCCTCTGTTAATCCCCAACCCTAAGGCACAGTTCTCAATAGGTCTTTAATTCATAGTAGTTGTCAAGTTGCTCAGTCCTGTCCAGCTCTTTGCGACCCCATGGACTATACAGTCCATGGAATTCTCCAGGCCAGAATACTGGAGTGGGTAGCCTTTCCCTTCTCCAGGGCATCTTCCCAACCCAGGGATCAAGCCCAGGTCTCCCACAGTGCAGGCGGATTCTTTACCAGCTGAGCCACCAGGGAAGCCCATATGAATGTGCCCAATTTCAGAAAGGAGATTGTCCTGTTAAATATTAAGAATAAAAGTTTAAAAAAAACACAGAAGTTAAGACTTTGCTCTTCATGTGACACTAGCCAGCATCTCTGCCTCCCACTGGAGTTACTAGCGCCACGCTAGTCTGGCTCTGATCCAAAATACAATTACCTCCAGGCTCACATATTTGTGGGCTTCTCAATTTATCAAAAAGTCCTGACCACAAAAAACTGACAGGTAGCTTTTCTACTGAACCACAGTCCAAGGCATCAAGGGAAAGGCTCCTTAGCAATCCAGTTTCCTATGTTTACCAAACGGCATAATCATTTCTCTTGATGTCAGCAATGGTTATTTTCCACGGCACTTTGTGCCAGCCTAATGATTACTTTGTGTGGCCAGACCAGAGGAAAATCTGTAATGAAATCCGTAATTTCCAACAACCTCAGGCCAAAAAAAAAAAGGTCTTAAAACTGCCTCCTGGAGTCTATTGTTTTTTACTTCCATTTTGCTCTCTAGTACAGGAAATCCTTGTGACTATGATATTCTCTGGTCCAAATACTTTTTATAAATTGGATCTGTGCAAATATACGCCTTCCTCCTAAGAGGATAGGTGAGATGAATCCATTATAGAAAGTATCTGAGATATGTGCAGGTTTTGTTATCACTGTTATCATTTTGTCTAAACAATTGCTTCTCCATTCAACTCTTCAGCTCTGGAGACGTCCTTCCCTCCACCCCCCGTCCCATCTCTTTCATAGTTTCCAGGACCCTCTCACTCTGAGCCAATCATCCACAGCAACATCAGCCAACGCTGGCTGAAGCCTTAGCGTCCTCTCTCCTATGTGTCCATCATTCGGCCTTTGTCTCCTTGTCTCAATATGCAGCACCATTTCTTCCCTCGAGTTAACTAGCAGAAGTCAAGAGTTCAACTTTATTCTTGCTTACTTTGTATGCAACTGGTTCAACTTTGGGATTGCATACCACCCTTCAGGAAGATGCTTTTTATAGCCTCAAGCTGGTCAAGAGCATCTCCAGGGCATTTCTCTTCACTGTGCTAATTTTTCTTAGCACCATCTTAGGAGGGTGAGAGGAAAATGACAAGGTGCAAGTAGCAAGAATGGGGAGAAACACTGACACATCCAACATCAAAGAAAGCTGAAGCTCCTGCAAGAAGCAGAGCAGCCCACATCACCCTCTCGAGATGGAGCTGCTCCCTCAGTCCAGTGCCACGGAAGCCGACCCTGCCAGGGGCAGCAGGGTGGATAGGCAAAATCAGATGCAGAGTTAGGAATGCAACCCAAGGCACAAAATGCCCAAGGTCCGCACAAGCCAGATGCTGAAGCCTATGACACAATCTTAACACCCTAGATACACCTGGATATGCCCCTATCTAGATATTATTTTTAACAGAGTACATCATGTGCAACGCTGGGCTGGATGAATCACAAACTGGAATCAAGACTGCTGGGAGAAATATCAACAGCCTCAGATATGCAGATCATACCACTCTAATGGCAGAAAGTGATGAGGAACTAAAGAGCCTGTTGATGAGGGTGAAAGAGGAGAGTAAAAAAGTTGGCTTAAAACTCAACATTCAAAAAATGAAGATATGGCATCTGGTCCCATCATTTCATGGCAAATAGAAGGGGGAAAAGTAGAAGCAGTGACAGATTTTCTTTCCTTTGGCTCCAAAATCACTGAGCACGGTGACTGCAGCCATGAAATTAAAAAATGTTTGCTCCTTGGAAGGAAAGCTATGACAAACCTGGAGAGCATATTAAAAAGTAAAGACATCACTTTGCCGACAAAGGTCCATATAGTCAAAGATACAGTTTTTCCAGTAGTCATGTACAGATGTGAGAGTTAGACCATAAAGAAGGCTGAATGCAGAAGAATTGATGCCTTTGAACTGTGGTGTTAGAAAAGATTCTTGGGAATACCTTGGACTGCAAGGAGATCAAACCAGTCAATCCTTAAGGAAATCAGTCCTGAATATTCATTGGAAGGACTGATGCTGAAGCTGAAACTCCAATACTTTGGCCACCTGACACAAAAAGCCAACTCAATGGAAAAGACCCTGATGCTGGGAAAGATGGAGGGCAGGAGGAGAAGGGGGTGACAGGGGATGAGATGGTTGGATGCCATCACCAACTCAATTGACATAAGTTTGAGTAAACTCCGGGAGACTGTGGGAACAGGGAAGCCTGGCATGCTGCAGTCCATGGGCTCACAAGAGTCAGACATGACTTATTGAGGCTTAATTTCTATATCCTAAAATTTGCCCTTTTCAAATATACAATTCACTGATTTTTAATATATTCACAAAGCTGTGCACCTATCACCATTAATTTGATAATGCCAGAAATCTTTCCTCACCCCAAAAGAAACTTTATACCCATTACAGCATACCCTATTCCTCCCTGCCACCAGCCTACAGCAAGTACTAGGCTACCTTCTATCTCTCTGGATTTGTCTATTTTAAACACTTTAAATAAAAGCGTGGCTTTTTGTGTCTGGCTTCTTTCACCTATCATAATGTTGTCAACGTCTCCTTTTTAGTTACTCTACGTTTCAACTCCAAAATTTTTTTTAATAATCTTTTTTTTAATAATCTTTACTTCTTTATTCACATTTTCTATTTGGTGATACAGCATTCCATATTTCCCTTTAAGTCTCTAGATGTGGTTTCCTACATATCTATCAAAGCAGATTTAAAGTTTTGTGTAGTATATCCAATACCCAGGCTTCCTTAAGGAAAGTTTCTGTTGACAGTTTTTTTCCTGTGTTTGGGCCATGTTTTCCTGTTTCTTTGGGTATCTTGCAATTTACTGTTGAAAACGAGACATTTAAAGTAATATAATGTGTCAGTGTGTGGGAAGCAGAATCCAGATTTACTGTTATGAACCCCAGGGTTGTTTGCTGCTGCTGTCTAGTGGTTTTCTCGGACTGAGCCTATCGAGTCTGTATTTTTGGTTCATATGTGGCCACCAAAATCTCTGATGAGTGACTTAGTGTGTAAGTATTAGCTAAACAGAGATTTCCTTAAATGCTTTGAGCTGATGAATCTCCCAGCCCTTACCAAGTGCTTCTGTGAGTGTGCCGGGGCAGTTTCCAGGCTTCGCCAGCCAGTTCACAACTTTACCTTGTGTTGGTAGCTCAGTCGTGTCTGACTTTTTGCAACCCCATGGACTGTAGCCCTCCAGGCTCCTCTGTCCATGGAATTCTCCAGGCAAGAATACTGGAGTGGGTTGCCATTCCCTTCTCCAAGAGATCTGTCCAACCCAGGAATCCAACCAGGTCTCCGGCACTGCAGGCAGATTCTTCACCATCTGAGCCACCAGAGAAGCCCGTAACTCTTAGTCTTCTAAGAGAAGACTGCTTGTGTAGAACCTCAAGGCCAGTCACAGGCGGGAATTTAGGGCCTTCTCCAGTAGTCCCTGGGCATGTGCAGAGCCTTGTAGATTCCCAGAAATATGTGGGAACTTTATAAGGCTCCCGCTGGACATTCCATCCCCAGGTTTTTCTTTCAGTACTTTTTGATCAGTTAATTGTTGGCCCCAAATAGCATCACCATCTCAGGCAGCCGTGATGAAACAATCCCAACTGACCATTCTCAACCAATGAGAGTGGGGCCCTTACACAAAGTGTGCTCCGAGTCAAATCAAATAAAGACAAGCCATAAGAATGGAGCGTTCACGCGGGCTGTCAGATGGGTGACACTTTCCTGGAAAGAAGTGGGCCTCTGGAGGAGCTCCAGCTTTGTTCTCGCTCACCCAGGAGCTATGAGACTGCTGGTTTTCACTGCCGCCAGAGCCGCAAGGCCACTGGCTTTCACGGCCACCATGAAGCTGGGGCAAGGAGGACGGGATCCACACAAGTTAAAACACCACACAAAGCTCGCTGCTCCTGCTGAGCTCACGGAGCTGTTCTTGAACAAATATTACTCTTTTTGTTCTAATTCTTTAACTTCCAAAGTTTTGGAAAAGTTGATATTGGTGTGTTTTGCCAGTGTTCTCACTGCTTTAACAGAGCAGACGTTCAGAAGTCCTTACTCTACACTGTGGAATTCTGAGGTCCTTCCCTGGTGACTCAGACGGTAAAGAATCCGTCTGCAGTGCAGGAGACCTGGGTTCGATCCTGGGTTGGGAAGATCCCTGGAGAAGGGAGTGGTTAACCCACTCCAGTATTCTTACTTAGAGAATTCCATGGACTGAGGAGCCTGGGAGGCTAAAGTTCATGGGGTCACAGAAGAGTCAGATATGACTAAGCGACTAACACTTTCCCTTTTTCACTTATCTGGGTTCCTGTGTAATTTTAGGGAGGTGGTAACCACCATTTTAAACTCAGGATCCCTGTGTCAGTCAGCATACAGAGTTAACACTTCATAGTCGTGTTCTGAGAGACTGGTATTCCTCCAACAGCATGCCCAAGAAAGATCCAGAAAATTCACAATCACGGCCCTCAGATCCAGCCAAACTTTCTCCCTCAGGAATCCCTAGGACTGCTTCCTAAAACTGAGCTAGTAAGAGAGAAGAATGATTCAAATACAGAGTACTTTTAGTAATAAGTCTCCCACGTTATTAAAAATCTATATTGACTTCAACATCTGAAAGTTGGTTCCCGGTGAGATGGCCTCATTTTCAACCTTAACATCGCTGGTACTCAGCTACTTGAAAAGCTGTGGAAATAAAGGTTTTCACAAGAGTGCTTACTCCACCGTTAATACTTGCTGAGGATGGGCATAAAGAGACAGTCATCTTTTCTTAGAAGCAATGCTAGAGAAGAGCATGAAACAATAAGCCAGGAGAATGCATCCTTTCAGAAGGGAACTAAAGGAGCCAGGGCTGCCGAGGCCCCACTCAGTCCCCACTATCCGCGTGCATCCGCATCACTTGAGCACCGAGCCTGGGCCGCGGCCACGCACCTCAGGGACGTCCCTCAAGCTCCTCCCTTTCTTGCATGAGTCATGGGAAAAGAGAAGAGAAACAGTAGGTGGGGAATGCTGACATTTCCCCTGGTAGGTCTATCAGGCTTCTGCAGAGCAAGTCTGAGGCAAGAGATAACACCCAACCCAAGAACATTTAGAGAATCTGCTCACGTGGGTCTGAGTGGCTCGAGGGTCATAGTCACTCTTGCCTCATCGAGCTCCCTCACTTTGCAAGTAACCATTTTCCCCTCTTAGCAAGTGGCACCATGGACTGAGAGGCTCCTCAGAGCCTGGCAAGCTACAGTCCATAGGGTCGCAAAGAGTCAGACACGACTGAGTGACTTAGGACATTCTCCTCTCTGCTGAGACGAGAAACAAACTGGGACTGAGAACAGTGAGGTGCTTCTGCCCTTGGTGTTTAAAAATTCGGCAGCCCTGCTGCCAAACGGCGTAGCCCCGTTTCACCTCCAGGGAATCCCGCCCCCGGGCTCAGCTCCCGACCCTCACACAGTCCACCTGCATCCCCTGCTGCCTCCACCAGCTGCCATCGGGGATGCTCGCATTCCAGGCAGGCTGAGAAGTGCCAGCTTCCCAAGTTGCCTCGCCTCACCTTCCATCTGCCAAACGCTGCAGGACATCTCCTTCTCCAGCTTCCACGCCTCAAATAGCTCTGCTGGGACACTAATGATACACGAGAAAGTATAACACACGCGGCAGTCATGAGAGCCCTGGAAGCCTTGCTCAGGTCCCTCAGAGCTCCTCCATTCACTTCCTTGCCAAGAGTTTGATTTCTTAGCCAAAAGACCCTATTCCATGAAAACTACAGGTGTGACAAGTAATCCAGGTATACCTCCAGGGCCCCCCAGTAAGGCGTGCTAGGTGTTCCAGGTAAGCCAGGTGTACCTCCGCAGCGGTTCCCCCCACCCCACCCCAAGTCACTGCTTTAACCAGAACATGTCAAACCGTGTGATAAATCCTCAAATGCAAACAGCACAAGGGGATCGCAGGGCTAGCCGTGGTATTAAGACTGGGAACTTCTGCAGAGGTCCAGAGGTTAAGACTCCACACTGCCAACCACAGGGTGACACAGTTGATCCCTGGCTGGGGAACTAAGATCCCATACAAAGCATCAGATCAGATCAGTCACTTAGTCATGTCCGACTCTGCGACCCCATGAATCGCAGCACGCTAGGCCTCCCTGTCCATCACCAGCTCCCGGAGGTCACTCAGACTCGCATCCATCGAGTCAGTGATGCCATCCAGCCATCTCATCCTCTGTCGTCCCCTTCTCATCTTGACCCCAGTCCCTCCCAACATCAGAGTCTTCTCCAATGAGTCAACTCTTCGCATGAGGTGGCCAAAGTACTCGAGTTTCAGCTATAGCATCATTCCTTCCAAAGAAATCCCAGGGCTGATCTCCTTCAGAATGGACTGGTTGGATCTTCTTGCAGTCCAAGGGACTCTCAAGAGTCTTCTCCATCACCACAGCATCAATTCTTCGGCACTCAGCCTTCTTCACAGTCCAACTCTCACATCCATATATGACCACAGGAAAAACCATAGCCTTGACTAGACGAATCTTAGTTGGCAAAGTAATGTCTCTGCTTTTCAATATGCTATCTAGATTGGTCATAACTTTCCTTCCAAGGAGTAAGCGTCTTTTAATTTCATGGCTGCAGTCACCATCTGCAGTGATTTTGGAGCCCAGAAAAACAAAGTCTGACACTGTTTCCCCATCTATTTCCCATGAAGTGATGGGACCAGATGCCATGATCTTTGTTTTCTAAATGTTGAGCTTTAAGCCAACTTTTTCACTCCCCACTTTCACTTTCATCAAGAGGCTTTTGAGTTCCTCTTCACTTTCTGCCATAAGGGTGGTGTCATCTGCATATCTGAGGTTATTGATATTTCTCCCGGGCAATCTTGATTTCACCTTGTGTTTCCTCCAGCCCAGCGTTTCTCATGCTGTACTCTACATAGAAGTTAAATAAACAGGGTGACAATATGAAGTCTTGATGTACTCCTTTTCCTATTTGGAACCAGTCTCTTGTTCCATGTTCAGTTCTAACTGTTGCTTCCTGACCTGCATACAGATTTCTCAAGAGGCAGGTCAGGTGGTCTGGTACTCCCATCTCTTTCAGAATTTTCCACAGTTTATTGTGATCTACACAGTCAAAGGCTTTGGCATAGTCAAGAAAGCAGAAATAGATGTTTTTCTGGAACTCTCGTTTTTTCCATGATGTAGCGGATATTGGCAATTTGATCTCTGGTTCCTCTGCCTTTTCTAAAACCAGCTTGAACATCAGGAAGTTCACGGTTCACATATTGCTGAAGCCTGGCTTGGAGAATTTTGAGCATTACTTTACTAGCATGTGAGATGAGTGCAATTGTGCGGTAGTTTGAGCATTCTTTGGCATTGCCTTTCTTTGGGATTGGAATGAAAACTGACCTTTTCCAGTCCTGGGGCCACTGCTGAGTTTTCCAAATTTGCTGGCATATTGAGTGCAGCACTTTCACAGCATCATCTTTCAGGACTTGGAATAGCTCAACTGGATTTCCATCACCTCCACTAGCTTTGTTCATAGTGATGCTTTCTAAGGCCCACTTGACTTCACATTCCAGGATGTCTGGCTCTAGGTCAGTGATCACACCATCATGATTATCGGGGTCATGAAGATCTTTTTTGTACAGTTCTTCTGTGTATTCTTGCCATCTCTTCTTAATATTTTCTGCTTTTATTAGGTCCATACCATTTCTGTCCTTTATCGAGCCCATCTTTGCATGAAATGTTCCTTTGGTGTCCCTGATTTTCTTGAAGAGATCTCTAGTCTTTCCCATTCTGTTGTTTTCCTCTATTTCTTTGCATTGATCACTGAAGGAGGCTTTCTTATCTCTCCTTGCTATTCTTTGGAACTCTGCATTCAGATGTTTATATCTTTCCTTTTCTCCTTTGCTTTTCACTTCTCTTCTCTTCACAGCTATTTGTAAGGCCTCCCCAGGCAGCCATTTTGCTTTTTTGCATTTCTTTTCCATGGGGATGGGCTTGATCCCTGTCTCCTGTACAATGTCACGAACCTCATTCCATAGTTCATCAGGCACTCTATCTATCAGATCTAGGCCCTTAAATCTATTTCTCACTTCCACTGTATACTCATAAGGGATTTGATTTAGGTCATACCTGAATGGTCTAGTGGTTTTCCCTACTTTCTTCAATTTCAGTCTGAATTTGGCAATAAGGAGTTCATGGTCCGAGCCACAGTCAGCTCCTGGTCTTGTTTTTGCTGATTGTATAGAGCTTCTCCATCTTTGGCTGCAAAGAATATAATCAATCTGATTTTGGTGTTGACCATCTGGTGATATCCATGTATAGAGTCTTCTCTTGTGTTGTTGGAAGAGGGTGTTTGTTATGACTAGTGCATTTTCTTGGCAAAACTCTATTAGTCTTTGCCCTGCTTCATTCCGTATTCCAAGGCCAAATTTGCCTGTTACTCCAGGTGTTTCTTGACTTCCTACTTTTGCATTCCAGTCCCCTATAATGAAAAGGACATCTTTTTTGGGTGTTAGTTCTAAAAGGTCTTGTAGGTCTTCATAGAACCATTCAACTTCAGCTTCTTCAGCGTTACTGGTTGGGGCATAGACTTGGATTACTGTGACACTGAATGGTTTGCCTTGGAGACGAACAGAGATCATTCTGTCGTTTTTGAGACTGCATCCAAGTACTGCATTTCGGACTCTTTTGTTGACCATGATGGCCACTCCATTTCTTCTGAGGGATTCCTGCCCACAGTAGTAGATATAATGGTCATCTGAGTTAAATTCACCCAGTCTAGTCCATTTCAGTTTGCTGATTCCTAGAACGTCGACATTCACTCTTGCCATCTCTTGTTTGACCACTTCGAATTTGCCTTGATTCATGGACCTGACATTCCAGGTTCCTATGCACTATTGCTCTTTATAGCATCGGACCTTCCTTCTATCACCAGTCACATCCACAGCTGGGTATTTTTTTTTTGCTTTGGCTCCATCCCTTCATTTTTTCTGGAGTTATTTCTCCACTGATCTCCAGTAGCATATTGGGCACCTACTGACCTGGGGAGTTTCTCTTTCAGTATCCTATCATTTTGCCTTTTCATACTGTTCATAGGGTTCTCAAGGCAAGAATACTAAAGTGGTTTGCCATTCCCTCCTCCAGTGGACCACATTCTGTCAGATCTCTCCACCATGACCCGCCCATCTTGGGTTGCCCCACGGGCATGGCCAACAACAAAAATAACACCCTTCTTTGGGAGCAATTATCTTTACACACACACACACACACTTCATCATTTCCTGTTACTGTCACTCTTCAAAGCCTGAGGCCAGCATGGTATCTCAGACATAAACACCTCCCCAAAACTGGTGCAAACACTGGCAAGTACGCTATGTAAATGTGGGCCTCTTCCCAGCCTGTTTGAGACGAGGACGCCACACTGCTCGGTGGGAACCGTAATCCAGCGGCACCATCCACCACCATCAATCTGCTTCCCAGGAGCTACGCTGTGTTCTGCCAGCTTCTCACTGGATCTACACGTGTTCGTTCTTGGCAGAAACCAAAATGCACTTAGACTTGAACATTCACTTTCAGAGCATGGGCCTTAAGTGTTTAAATTGATAAGCATATTAGGAAAGCATTTAAAGATGACAGGCTCTGACTTATACCTTGTACTTTCACACTCACTTGTGGGCGTGTAAAAGGGGACCTAAGTTCACAAACCATCCCCCAAAATAAACACAACCCCCAAACAATCTGCAGAATTTGGGGAGAAAACACTCTCTCAGCCACTGATTTCCTAGTATCTAGCAATCACTGCTGCTGGTGCTGCTAAGTCACTTCAGTCATGTCCGACTCTGTGTGACCCCATAGACGGCAGCCCACCAGGCTCCCCTGTCCCTGGGATTCTCCAGGCAAGAACACTGGAGTGGGTTGCTGTCTCCTTCTCCAATGCATGAAATTGAAAAGTGAAAGTGAAGTCGCTCAGTCATGCCCGACTCCTAGCGACCCCATGGACTGCAGCCTACCAGGCTCCTCCATCCATGGGATTTTCTGTACATGGGATTTGAGTACTGGAGCGGGGTGCCACTGCCTTCTCCATCTAGCAATCACAGTCAGAAGTAAAACCCAGAACCTCCTAATTTCTATGAAAATGGAGGCTCCAAAAAGGATTCCCAAAAGGCTTCAAGAAATGTCAGATGTAACAGGAAAGGGACAAGTAACGAAAGCAACTACGAGGGGAAAAACATTAAGAAAATGTGTATGTATTTCTACTGCATAAAAACTCACCAGTAATTTCTCCTCTTTCACTTTTCTGAGCGGAGAGTAAGATTTACCAAGCTCCTCTCCTGACTCTTACTCTACAGGTATAAATAATAAAAGCAAGTGAAGCTGCTCAGTCGTGTCTGACTCTTTGCAACTCCGTGGACTGCAGCCTGCTAGGCTCCTCCATCCAAGGGGTTTTCCAGGCAAGGACACTGGAGTTGCCATTTCCCAGGGACTGAACCCAGGTCTCCCGCACTGAGGGCACTCTTTACTGTCTGAGCCACGAGGGGAAGAACGTGGCCAGCTCTTCGGCTGTGACGCTAAAAAGCATGGCCTGCTGGCACGGCCGCCGTGGACCCGCAGCGCTGTTCAACAGTCAGTCACCGGCCCGCACCTGGAGCCCCGCCTTCTCTACAGGAGCAGCTGCCACGGAGCCCACACGTCCCATTACATCCGACACCCTGAGTGGCTGGTAAGTGTGTCTTCCCGGGGGATAAACTTAACTTCTAGAAACAGCTTCAGAGTCAGCCGTCCTGACTAAGATGAGTGTTCAAGCCAGTTAAGAGCACTTAAATAAGGTGTTGTTATAAGGTAAGGAGGCTGAGGTGGCTAGTAAGCGGGCTGAGAAGGCAGTTTTGACAGAGTAAGGATTGCGACCAACCTAGACAGCGTATTAAAAAGCAGAGACGTTACTTTGACGACAAAGGTCCATATAGTCAAAGTTGTGGTTTTTCCAGTAGTCATGTATCGATGCGAGAGTCAGACTATAAAGAAGGCTGAGCACCAAAGAACTGATGCTTTCGAACCGTGGTGTTGGAGAAGACTTGAGAGTCTCTTGGACTGCAAGGAGATCCAACCAGTCCATCCTAAAGGAAATCAACCCTCAATATTCATTGGAAGGACTGATGCTGAAGCTCCAATACTTTGGCCACCTGATGCAAAGAGCCAACTCATTAGAAAAGACCCTGATGCTGGGAAAGATTGAAGGCAGGAGGAGAAGGGGATGACAGGGAGAAGATGGTTGGATGGCATCAATGGACGTGAGTTTGAGCAAACTCTGGGAGACGGTGAAGGACAGCGAAGCCTGGTGTGCTGCAGTCCATAGGGTCACAAAGAGTCGGACATGACTGAGTGACTGAACAACAACTCAAAGGATTACCAAGGATTTCACTGATTCATGGTTACCTCATGAAGAGTAGAGGCAAGGCCTCCCAAGAAACCACATTAAAATGCAATGCTCATTGGACAGCCAATGTCCAACGCTGTTCAAATAAGTTGCCCCTTGTTTTATTGTCATCCCTGGCTAAGATAACCAAAGGGAGAAAGGCATTTTTTTAAAGGCAAGAATCCTAAGGTATTAGTACAACTGTAGAGAAGTACAACTCCCAGTGTTCCACTGAGCACCCACTCGACACGGAGCAGAGCACCCCAGTGTTATCTTCCTTGTCAGGGACTCGAAAGCCAAAAAAAATAAGTTTTGTTCACCCTGAAAACAAGACAACAAAAGCATTTATTGCTTGGAAAATCAGCAAGGTCATCTGATGGTGGCAATGGAAAGCGGGTTGCTAAGGAATGGAAAGATTAGAGCCTGACTGACTTGTGTTCTTTAGGCAGGAAGATGTTCAGTACGAAGCTAAAGACGAGACGGGTGCAAGACGAAATAGCAACCATGGCACTGGATGTGTTGGACAGTCGACGTTCTCAGTGTGGGTGGTCACTGGGCCAGGTGTGAACCATCTGTGTTCTGATGCATCACAGTTGTCTGATGGCAGAGCTGATGGATAAAATACACTGGCTGTCCAAAGAGGCTCCACCACCCACCATAGTAACCATCCCTGCAGGGTGAAGAGTGAGGACCACTTCTGGTCCAGGAAGCCTTAGGCCATGACGATCTTAATGTATTAATACAAATACATTCGAGACCATTGACACGGCCACATTAAGTAATGGAGGGCTCACCATGACTTCTGGGGCTAAAACCAGTCTCGTCTTCACAATCAAGAGGGCGTCGGTAATGCCTCTATGTCTCCAGCAAACACGACTTCAGGTCACTGGTGTCTCTGTGTGCCAACAGCACACGGTACGAGAAAAGTCTGAATAATGGGAACAAAGGCAACCCGCGTGAGTGATCATCACCTGGCATGTGGTGGGTCAGGAGGAGAAAACCTGTCCCAGCAGCCAGGACATCCATAGATGACTGCTGTGGCTTTAACACGTCAGCACCACCTGCCACCTTAAAAACCACGCAGTCGGGACGTCCCTGGCAGCCCAGTGGCTACCACTCTGCATGTCCACCGAAGGGGGCACAGGTTCCATCCCTGGTCGGGGGACCTAAGATCCCACATGCCGTGTGGCATGGCCAAAAAAATTTTAAATCAGGAAGTTAATTTGAAGACTCCTAACAGTCCCTTGGACTGCCAGATCAAACCAGTTCATCCTAAAGGAAATCGACCCTGAATACTCATTGGAAGGATGGATGCTGAAGCTCCAATACTTTGGCCACCTGATGCAAACAACCAACTCATTGGAAAAGACCCTGATGTTGGGAAAGACTGAAGGCAAAAGGAGAAGCCGGCAGCAGAGGACACGATGGTTAGACAGCATCTCCAACTCAGTGGACATGAATTTGAGCAGACGCCAGGAGATAGTGAAGGACAGGGGAGCTTGGCATGCTACAGTCCATGCGGCTGCAAAGAGTCAGACATGACTTAGTGACTGAACAAAAATCTCAATTGAATTAGGTCGGGAATCGGATCTGTACTGAACCTGTGTGTTGCTTGCAGTGACAGTCATGTGATTTATACTCTATAAACACGTTCACTCCTCCTTTAATGTTTGCATATATTTTAAGAAACATTATAATAAAAATAATTTAAGTCAACCTATGAAATCCTCACTGATGTTCTCTCTCTCTCAGGAGTGTGTACTTTATTCAGGCCTAAAAAAAAAAAAAAACACTATATAATTTTTGCCTGCTGTCTTCCCACTGCAGAAAAGGAAACCCATGATTAACTGTCCTGCCTAAGGCAAGCAATATTAGAATAAGGTATTCCTCACCAGGAAATTTTCAAACAGGAAAAAAACCACCTAAGCCAAATCAGGTAAGCAATGAGTAACAGTAAAATTAATACAGTGAAATATGAGTGAAAGAGGAGAGTGAAAAAGCTGGCTTAAAACTCAACATTCAAAAAACTAAGATCATGGCATCCAGTCCCATCACTTCATGGCAAATAGATGGGGAAACAATGGGAACAGTGAGAGACTTTTATTTAGCAGGGGTGGGGCTCCAAACTCACTGCAGATGGTGCCTGCAGCCATGAAATTAAAAGACACTTGCTCCTTGGAAGAAAAGCTACGAGCAACCTAGACAGCATATAAAAAGCAGAGACATTACTTTACCAACAAAGGTCCATCTAGTCAAAGCTACAGTTGGTTTTTCCAGTAGTCATGTATGGACGTGAGAGTTGGGCAATAAAGAAAGCTGAGTGCTGAAGAATTGATGCTTTTGAACTGTGGTGTTGGGGAAGACTCTTGAGAGTCCCTTGGACTGCAAGGAGATCCAACCAGTCCATCCTAAAGGAAATCAGTCCTGAATATTCATTGGAAAAGCTGATGCTAAAGCTGAAATTCCAATACTTTGGCCACCTGATGTGAAGAACTGACTCCTTGGAAAAGACCCTGATGCTGGGAACGATTGAAGGCGGAAGGACAAGGGGACGACAGAGAATGAGATGGTTGGATGGCATCACCAATTCGAAAGACATGAGTTTGAGTAAGCTCTGGGAGTTGGTGATGGACAGGGAAACTTGGCATTCTGCAGTCCACGGGGTCTCAAAGAGTCAGACACGACTGAGCAACTGAATTGCACTGAATTAGTGAATATATTATGATATTTTTGTGATTATTCTTCAATACTGGACTTAATTTAGAAGTGCTCTTTTCATTGATTACTCCTGCCATTTCTCTGTCAAAATGTCCTATGACTACTTCTGTGTTATAGGAATGAATCTACACAAGGAGTGTGAAAAGGAAACACCACACTCAGGTTCAGTGTTGAATGCAGTATAACCCAGGCCAGCACCACCACACTGTGAAGTTTGAAGTCCTCCTTTTCTCCATTTTTTTTTTCTGATTTTCTATGTATACATGAACTCTCCTAACAGAAAGCTAAAGATCCTGCTGTTGGCTCACCAAACTCCTAAGCAGTTACTTTCCAGCTGCACCGGCATCAGAGTGGAAGGTGCAGCAAACAGGTATCGTCCAAAGAAGCACTGCCGGATGCGGGAGCCTCAGCATCTTTCATGATAACAGCTCCGAGGGATACAGGACAGAAACTGCACACTGACCGGATGGGCCCGGCAGCTCAGGCACTGGGGTGCTCTGAGGCCGGACACAATTATTAACAGGATTGGGGTCCACATGGAGGAATCAGGCCCACACACACCTATCTCGGGCTCAGCAGGGCAGCCTCATTCAGCTCACCACCCAAAGACCTTAAAATGCACAACCTTCAAAAGCCCAGTGACCGGGCGTTAGACAGTTTGACTGCGAAAACTCTGTCCCTGGGGCTCTATCATCCCAGGCCACCAAGGAAGGCTGCCGGGAGACCAGAGAGCCACCATTAAAAAGCGGACAGATATCGAAATGCCACACTCTCTTGAACTACAGAAAGTCCTCTAGTCAATTCAGACCACACTAAAATCGCCTTACCTCTAGCAAATCAAGGTATTTTTAATAGTTCTGCTACCTCTAAACCCAAAGTGGTCATGAATGACCCTCCCAACCCCTCCTCCACGGGATACTCCATAATTAAATCACTGGGAAGCTGCAATAGTTAATATGCACAGGGAAGAAACAGGAATTTATAAATAAGTGGGAAGTTATCATTTTCCCATTTTACCTGAATTTAACAGCAGTATTTTTAAAAGGCAAAGACGGTGCATGTGAATATTTGCAGGAGAAAAGCCGACATCCAGACAGTAACTCCTGTGAACTCCCCGCTATAAGACCTTCGGGACTGGAAAATTCGATCCTATGCAGAGCTGAGTATAAATAACCACCTTCCTTCCTGCCTGCTCCAGTCCGGAGCCAGCACGACAGAAAAAAAGAGCCCAGAATTCACGGTGCCTCTTCCTCTACAGCCTCGCGAGGAGCAAAACCGCAGGCGAACTGAAAAGGGCACATCTCTGCCGGGACACCGAAGGCCCGGGTTCAAGTTCCGACTCTGGCTCTCACTAGGCCCTGGGGCTTTGGTCAAGCCACCCATGCTTGCTAAGCTTTGCTTTTCTCATCTGAAAAACATGAAAAAGAGTATTTAAGAACCCCACGTGTTTGGTGGATGGATTACATTAGATAATCATGTAAAACTGGTGCACACTAGAGCAGGGTTTCTGCAACCTAGCACTACTGGCATTGGGGCTGCTACATTTTTATTGTGGGGGCCTTCCTGTGCTTTGTAGGGTGTTTAGTATCATCCCTGGCCTCACCCACGGATGCCAAGAGCATCTCCTAAGTTTTAACCACCAAAAGCCTCTCCAGGTACTGCCAAAGGTTCTGGGGGGTCAGAGGGGCTTACCACCCAGTTTAAAACCACTGTACCTGGTATTTAGTAAATAATTTAAAAAAGGGTTTCTCCCTCCCATCCAGAAGTCACCTGAAACAAACCTGGGCCGGGGTTGGGGGGGGGGTGTTGGTTATTCTAGAGTCTTCCCTTTTTCTAGTCTAATCAGTCAGTAGCCACATCCAACGCCTTCTGCCTTCCACATGCCTCTGGCATTTATTCTCTGCCTCCTGCACCCCCGCATGGTCAGTCCTATGGCCACGGTCACCGGCTCTGCCCAGCCAGCTACAGGACCACCCACCGTGGTCCACCTCCCTGTCCGTTCTCTGCCGGCTGCGAGGTGAGCATGAGCAAAGCACAGCTCTACACGAGCTCTCACAGTGCCTCAGGATAAAGTCCGGGTTCCCTGACAAGGTCCACAAGGCTGTTCACAGATAACCACTTCCTCCTATGACTCTGGCCACTCGGGACTCGGGGGTGCCCTCTCTCCACTCCCTGGAGACCTGCCCTGAGACACCACCAGGTGGTGGTCCCACCCACAGGCTCGGAGCCCGACTGCCCCAGTTCAAGTCCTGGCTCTGCCGCTTCCTAGCTCTGTGGCCCTCGAGCAAGTTAGCTAACCTCTCTGTGCCTCAGTTTGCCCACCTGTGAGATGGTGATAAAGTACCCACCTCCAGGACTTCCCTGGTGGCCCAAGGGCTAGGATTCTGCACTCCCAATGCAGGGGGCCCAAGTTCAAACCCTGGTCAGGGAACTAGATCCCACATGCCACAACTAAGAGCCTGCATGGCCAAATAAATACGTAAATATTAAAAAAAAAAAAAAAATTTACAAAATACCCACCTTCAAGAGCTATTGTGAAGATTTTGCAAGTTAGGTTTTGTCAGATATACGCATCAGCACCCAGCACAGGAAAAGTTCCCAACTTTTAACTACTGGCTTATTTTAATCTAAAACTCAGATTAGATGTCACTGTTCAAAGCCTACACCAGTTTTTCCACCCACCTTCACAGCCCAGACTCAACTGCCCTCCTGTAGTTATCGCTACTACCGCACTGACCACAGGTGGCTGCTGTTCATGTGCCTATTTCAAGTAGATCAGACCCTCCCTCGGAGCAGGGGCTGTGTGTCACTGACCATCTCAGTCCCCAGCACAACATCAGGTCTCGTGCGTGTCCGCTCCATGCAAGCCGAATCTCAGACTGGACAATCTCATCAGATCAGCCAGTCCCTTATTAAAAAACAAAACCCTTATTTGTTCATGCCATACAGACCTCCCCTCCTTTTTCCTGGTCTATACCATTACTTCAGATTTTCTTCTTAACTATCCTCCTTCCCTAAAATTCCAAGTGAAAAGACCTGCGGCTTCTCCAAGCCCCCTCAAAATACAAATACATTCCAAAGAAGAAGGGCACTTTGGATCATTTTACACTGGTTTTTATTCTCCACAGATTTCTTAAAGGCCAAAGGAATCCTTGAAACTGCCATTGCCCAGACCAGAATATCTGCTTGAAACCGTCACTTTGCAGAATTAAGGTCACCTGGCAAAGAAGTACAATGTCCTTGTTGCCCCTAAAATCACCACAAGACTGGGAAACTGAGATAAAGCAGGAGTTTGGGATTAACATATACACATTACTAGATATAAAACAGATAAACAACAAGGACCTACTATACAGCATAAGGAACTATACTCAATATCTTGTAATAAACTATAACTGAAAAAATCTGAAAGAGTATATACACATACATATATGTATGTACAACTAAATCACTTTCAATGTACACTTGAAACTAACAATACTGTAAATTAACTATACTTCAATTTTTTTTTTTGGCTGCACCACAGGACTTGGGGCATATGTGATCTCAGTTCCCCGACCAGGGACTAAACCCAGGCATTCAGCTGTGAGAGTGTGGAATCCTGACCACTAGACCACCAGGGAACTTCCCATACTTCAATTTTTTTTAATTATTAAAAAAAAAAAAAAAAAAGATTCGGAACCTGGGAAGTCCCTCCTCTCTGGAGCAACAGGATGTTACCAACGTTGGGACTTACCAACCCACCTCATCTCATTCATCAAATCGTCCATTACCAGTCCCTCCTGCCCCTTTCTGCAATTATTAATCTTTTTGTGTCCTAAGACCAGCCTCACTCTAACGAGACAAGTGCTTGTTATGAAAGAACAATATACAAAATCTAAGACTGTACAAGGGCTTCAAGTGGAGAAATAAGGTCTGAGAATCCGAAAACATGAACTGTGAACTAATCAGAACAACACTTCTCACGCTTGATGTTCTGTTCAAAAGGTAAAACATTCTCAAAGCCCCTTTCTTTGCTGACTCAAATTCTTCGGTTGATATTTCATTTATACAAGTGTAAAACTAGGTCTACATCCAATGACGCTCCTTGCCACCAAGCTGGTTCCTTGGAGTTCCACGCAGCTCTGCTATGTCATATTTGATGTCTCAACTCATGTCTCCAACACCTTTTCAACCGCAGACAGAAACTTCTGTTCGCATCACCAGGCACACGATGATTTGGCCTTCTCTGGGCAGGAGGATATTGCTGGTGTATTGAGTTCATTCTGGTCTTATCCCCTTAGTGTGCGCGTACTGAGTCCATTTTGGTCTTATCCCCTTAGTGTGCACGTACTGAGTCCATTTTGGTCTTTTCCCCTTGGAGTGCGTGCGTGCTCAGTCATGTCTGACTCTGCGACCCCACAGACTGCAGCACCCCAGGGTCCTCTGCCCTTGGGATTTCCCAAGCAAGAATACTGGAGTAGGTTGCCATTTCTTTCTCCAGGGGATCTTCCTGACCCAGCGATTGAACTCTTGCCTCCTGCTTCTCCTACACTGGCAGGCAGATTCTTTGCCAAGGGGTCACCAGGGAAGCCCGAGCAGGTATATTACTCTTAACCTAATCAAAACACACCTTTGGATCTCCCCTTTTCCCCTTATTATTAGGTAACTGACCACCTAACTGTTCACACCAAAATCCTGGGTGGTAACTCCATCTATCAAGACCCAGGCACTTCCTCCAAAATACACACCAAACCCATCCACCTCACCACATGGCACCATGTCCTTCCTCACACCCCGGCCAACCATCACCTCCCAACCAACCAACCAGTACTGGAGTTTCCAGACTGGTCTCCCTGCTTTCTTTCATATCCTGCCCACAACAATCCTTTCTCCCTAGAGGCACTTCACAAATTAGATCCTGCTACTCCTCTGCTTAAAACCCTCCAATGGCTCCGCAACTCTGCTGAGAAAAACCCAGCCCCCCAAATCGGCCCCTGTAGCCTCTGTCCACATCCTTGCCCTACACGCCCCAAGCACCCTGCTTCTCTCTCTGCTCCTCAAGCCTCTGTGTCTGCTATCCACCCATCCTGTCCCCCTGGTCTGGAATATTCTGTCCCCAAACCTTGAGTAGCCATCAACCCCTCGCTCAGGTCTCCACTGAACCCCTGTCGTACTGTGGGTTCTTGGAGAGCATGGACCCCTCCACGGCACAGGGTTGGGGGCGGGCACTCTGCCCCCCTCAAGGAGGTGAAATTTGCAAAAACGCATCAGAGCTTCTCCCTCATGGCCACATGGCAGAGGCTCAAGCCACTCAGCCTCACTCCCTACTGAGGCTCTGACTCTGGGAGGAGGAACGCTGCACTTCCCAGCATCAAAAACCACTTCCTGTGTTTGGGGATTCCCACGGCGCAAGTTCCGGGGCCAGCTGGGGCCATCCTCCACAGCAGAAACCAAAAGTCTAAGAGAGAGGAAACAGGCCCCCCGGCAGTGAGGCGGTGAGCCCAGTCAGGGGCTCCTGCTGGAGTTTTCCCACCAGAGACACAGGGAGAGTGGGCAGAAAAGAGGCAGTGGAGTGAGCCTGAGGCTGCTGTCCTTCCCAAGTGCGCCTGCAAGACTGGCTCTGGGCTGGCTTCTGGGAACTTGAATGCGCACAGCTCCGTCCACGAACACATATGTGCCCCCAATGGTGAAGGGCGCCCAGACTGTCTGTGCCAACACATGCTCTCCTCCCGGGAGCTAGAATTTTAGTAGGTGGTAGGCAGTGGGTAATGGCACCTCACTCCAGTACTCTTGCCTGGAAAATACTATGGACAGAGGATCCTGATAGGCTGCAGTCCATGGGGTCGCTAACAGTCGGATACGACTGAGTGACTTCACTTTCACTTTTCACTGTCATGCATTGGAGAAGAAAATGGCAACCCACTCCAGTGTTCTTGTCTGGGGAATCCCAGGGATGGGGGAGCCTGGTGCCGTCTATGGGTCGCACAGAGTCGGACACGACTGTAGCGACTTAGCAGCAGCAGTAGGCAGGGGCCACTGACACAATCTGTTCCCAACAAAAAGCTTGGGCAGTGGGTCTCTAACAAACACCCCGGGAGACAGCATCTCCTCCAAGTGGTCCCAGCAGTGGCCAGAGGAATGGACCACACCCTGCCAACGCCCCTGGAGGAGGCCTCCCAGAAGCTCCTGGCTGATCTCACTCCAGGCACCTATATTCCTTTAGCGATTTCGCTTTGCTATCCTTTTGCCATAACCAACTCTAACTGTGAGTGGACCCGTTTCTGGGTCTTGGGACTCCACCTGCGGAATCACTGAGCCTGAGAATGGCTGGGAGGACGCCCACCACAAGTAGGAAACAGGACGGCTGAGGCAGTTACAGCAAGAGGCACCCCGCCACGCGGCAGTCAAGGGGGTGGGGACAGTGTGGGAGGCGGCGTGCAGTGTCCAGGGTCCCTGGGGCCCCATCGGATGCTGCCTGTGGGCTCTCTGGCTGCGATTCTGAGTGTCCAGCTTCCCTTCATCCAGCTTACCACCACCCAGGCCTGACTCTCCAGCTTGACAGGTACTTCTGGGCTATGCAAAATGCCTTCATTAAATCCTGTTCTGCTCAAATTCATCAGAGTGGGTCGCTGTTGCTTGTAATCAAGCATCCCCAACTATCCGAGATTTTATGATACCAACTGCACTACAAACGAAATTGAAATGTCCAAAGAGGGCCGGGGCAGGTAGACGGTCCTGTGAGTCCCACGATCCCAGTCCAGAGAAGGTTCTTCTGAGCAGAGTGCGTTTAAGTGCCCTGCTCTGTGTTACCCAAACTTGGTGCCTCTTTATTCGAGACTATTTTTCAAATCACCTCGAGGCAGAAGCAATGGGATGAGCAGGGCAGAGACCTGTCACTAAGACACAGAAATTCCCAAAGCACAGACTTCATCTGGATAAGATCACTGGCTGTCATTTACCAGCCCGTGGAATTGACTGGAAGCAAAGCAAACAAACAAACAAAAAAACTGGAATCTAAGTTTTCATGGGAGCAATACTGCCAAGTATTCCACTCAACTGATACTAGCCGTCAGCTGTTGAACCCCTAGACACACCACCCTGAAGTCCCAAGCTCACACCCAAGCAGGGCCCCAGAGGAGGGGCTCTGCTGGTTCCCATCCGTCCAGGTACAGCTGTAGGGCATAGGGATCGAGGAAGACCCTCACAGTGGACACATAGCAGCGGAGCTGGAAGCGGCCGGACTGGCCGAGCAACACAAGAGCTCCTTGCTACTCCTGTTCCACCGGCAACCATACCCTGGGATTCCTTATTTGCTCTCTCTCCAAATGGGAGGTTTATTGTAAAATCTTGTTCCTTTTTCGCTGCTGGAGGCTGGATGGATCTAGTGACCAACTACGTCAGAGTCACTAGACATTAAAAAAAAAAACTTTCAGGTGGAGAGAAGTGGCAGGGTATCAATCACCCAGAGATCTCTGCAACACTTAAATGAATACTTGGGCCGCCTCTCTGGAGAAAGGGAGCGTGCGATTCCATGAGGCCATGGACATTTCTGAAGGTGGATGAACTATCCAACAGGTGCACTGTAGGGCCATCACGGGGTTCACCCCAGCTCAAGGGCAGGACCAGTAAGGCAATAAAGGTAATCCCACCCCCTCCTTCCCACTGGTTGGCTGAGGGATGCACAGATCTCAGCTTCTGTGGGCCAGGGAGACACAACAGGAGATTTCCTGGCTGATTATGGGAACGAGATTTTCTTAATCTTAAGCAGAAAGCCATGGGAGGTGATTATCTTCCCTCTGCAAGTAGAAAAAGAGAACAAAGCTCTAACTGCCACTGGCAGCCAACCTCAGACCAACAAAGGCTCTGAACCCGGCCAGGCTACAGACAGAGGAACAGTGAAAAACGGACTTGATGCCCTGAGGACGCCACTGAGCCAGCACGCCTCCTTCGGTCCAGGTGGGAGCTTCTTAACAGACACATCATAACTGAACAAGAGAGATTAAGGCTGCAGTTGCCGTGACAACCACCAAGACTCTACTATTATACACAAGGTTGGCCAACTTCGACTTTGGGGAGGATGAGGGATGTGGGGGAGATAAGCGAGTGAAGGACCTATTACCACACAAAACACACTTATCAACTGGAAGACGCATCCTTATTTCAGAAATAATAAAAGCCGCATGGGGAGGGGGGATAAAGACACGTCCCATCTGTTACATGACATTGGCCAACCCGGTCCTTCTGTTCGGGGAGGAACCACCATGAAACATACCCTGGGAAGCACTGACACTTGAGTGCTTACTCAGCTTGAAGGCAGAGAAGAGCTTCCGGCTACTCTATTATTTTTGCCTAAGACTATGGCTATGTGTAGTTATCATTTCGATATCTAAACGCTCAATTTAGATAACACCTCAATGCGGCAATTACGTAACGACAAGACCTCTCACTCAAAACCCAAGAAAACAAAATAGAGAGTAACAAATTTGAGTTTGATCACAGGCCACACACACTCTTCATAGTGCGCACAGGAGAAAGTTAGAACACTACTAAAGATTCAGACGACTTCTGAGAAACCACAAGACCCTGAAGGATGAAAATGCAAGCCATTCGTGTCCATAGCAGAGAAACTGAAACACCTGGTTTGTAAGTTGCTGGGTGAAAAAAAGAATCGGATGTAATATCCACTTTTTCTGAAAAAATAACCAACTTTCTACCTCTCCCCTCCTCTTCCCACCGTTGGAGGCTCCTAGAAGGCGCCACTGGCAGTGCAATGACCTTGATGTCCTCGGATACAAAGCACATAGGGGGCTGCTGACAAAGCATGCCCAACCCAGCAAACACTACCCAGCTGCCCAAAGCTCGAAGAGTCTACATCAAACACTATCTATCCAGCCAAAGCTTGAAGTATCTACATTTGGGAGGTTTCTACCTCATTTTCAGATTCACTCTTACATTAAAGGGGGCGGGGGGAAAGTTTGTAGTAGAAATACACAAAACATTTAGCAAGCAAAGAAATAAAACCAAAAGTAACGGCAATCCCTTTGCCCAAAGATAACTGCCATCACTATCACGGGTTGGTTACATTCCTGGCCATGTTTCCTCGGCATAAACACTTTAAACCACAATAGGATTCTACTGTTGTGAAGAAACAGCACACCCACTGTTTTGTAACCTACTTTTCCCACTTATTATATTACTGACATCTCCATGTCATTAAACACTCTTCAATCTCTCCCCACCCCCTCTGCCACCCTCGTGGCTGCACAATAAATAATGTTCTCCATCTCATTTCTCCCAGCAGAGAAGGAAAAGCTTTTAGCTCCAGCTTAAATGTTCACTTTTGCTAATAACACGCAGACAATTAAGGCCCCTATTTCAAAGGCAGGCAGCACAGTCCCTACCAACTTCTTAATTATCAGCATAAACATACTCCAGAGCGCACAGAGTTCATCAGCTCCCTCTGGGTACAGCTCCGTCCAAGAACCACGCTCATTCATCCTCAGGAGTTAACAGGCAAGGAGGAGACACAGCCAGTTCAAAGTTTAAAAACCACCTGTCTGACTGTAATCACAGCCGCCTCCAATGATCGCACACAGCATACAAAGCACAAAAAGAATTAGAAGAAGCTATAAAAGGAAGCAAACTGATTCTCAGTTTTGCTTTAATAAAAAGAAAGAAAGAAACCCACACTCCTTCCCGTTTCTAAACCAAACTGCCTAAGTTGAAGCTGGCGCTCTGATGACACCCAAAGATAAAACCACTGATGAACTGAGAGAGAAAAAAGTGGAGGCTTAGAAAAAGCACACGATTCTTAACAGATTCCCATTCTTCTGGACCTGGAGGTAGCTGGGAGAGTCGTAAGCACACAGAGCTTTGAATTTGGGGGGACACACACACACCCACGTTTTCTCATGAACTGTTAATACTGAGTGCTCACAAAGCATGAGGAGTCTCTAAGTAGTGTAGGCTTGCTTTCATTTTTCTGGGAAAACCAAAGTGTCTTTCAGCACTAAAAAAACAAAACTTAATACACGTAAATAAAACTAACACTTTCGATGCAAACATCTCCAGCTAAACAACAGGAAAAGTTAGTAGAGAGTTTGTCTTCTGCTATGTTCCCTGGCAAGGGGACTTCCTGGTGGCTCAGCTGGTAAAGAATCCACCCGCAATGCAGGGGACCTGGGTTCCATCCCTGGGTGGAAGATCCCCTGGAGAAGGGAAAGGTTACCCACTCCAGTATTCTGGCCTGGAGAATCCCACGGACTGTAGAGGTCGAAAAGGGTCGGATATGACTGAGCGACTTTCACTCACTCACAGGTTACCTGGGACCCAAGCCTATCTGTCCCGGAGTCCGCGCATTGATGACATCTAATGTGGTGACCAAAATGTACACTGGAAACACAGATCACAAAAAAAATGGTTTAACTGTTAAGTTTAAAACGTTAAAACAGATGTTCAACTGGGGCAACTCCGAGTGACCTCTGGCCAGGTGAGAGCACACTGTCCATCTTTTCTCAATGCGGCCACCTCATCACCACAGCAGCCCACAAGGGCATGTCCAGCCTCGTGAGATACTCTAAATGACACAAGGCGCGCCCCAGAACGGCACCCGAGGAGGCCAGGAAGAGCCGTGCCTCGAATGAGGCTGAACAGGGAAGTAAAATTAAACTATGGGAACTGGATGAACAGAGGCAAGACCAAGAATCAGAGGCGCACACACACACACAAGATTAACAAGAGGCACATCTCGGGCCCTTGTGGTTGTTCCACAGGATCCCCTCCCGAGTCTGCTCCCTCAGTCCGCAGGGACCGAGTCACACAGAAGATGGAACACACCGTCTCCACCTGGAAGACAGGAGTGGCCACGGAGGTGACCTTAGCAACTCAAGGACCCACCAAAATTTCACATCAGGGTATCTTTGGTGATGGTTGTTTAATCGCTTAAGTCTGACTCTTTGGACCCCATGGCCGGCAGCATGCCAGGCTCCCCCTGTCCTTCACCATCCTCTGGAGTTTGCTCACTGAGTCGGTGATGCCATCCAACCATCTCATCCTCTGCGGCCCCCTTCTCCTTTAGCTTTCAACCTTTCCCAGCATCAGGGTCTTTTCCAAAGGAAGAACAGTGTATCTGGGAAGCCTTGAGGAGTCCCAGGAGATGGGCCATGACCCTAACCAGCAATGGGATTGTTCCCTGGGCAAGTTCATTTTGTTCTTGGGGCCGCCCACCCTACAAACTCGGCCAACGTCCTTCTGTGTAGGACAGACCTCACATCACGTGCAGCATTTTACACTAAAAGAAGTCACCTTTGAATGGCCCTTTCTTCCTAGTGAGCAGGAGGCATAAAAAGAATATGAAGCCTCTCACTGGATGCTTGCCTGCCTGCCAAGAAGCCACCAAGCAGTGAGTCTGACGACAGCCAGGGAATCTGATACCCTCGCCATTAAACTCGGCCAGTTCTGAATCAATATGGGATTCTGAAATTAGGGACAAAAAGTCGACTCAAGTGTCAAATTTAAATTTGTTACCCTGGACGCACTTAATGTAATATGGCTTTTCTCACCTAAAACTATTACAATAAAGTTAGCATTCAGGCCACATGGGTTCAGAATCAGTTTTATGATTGTAACGATATCTTACATTTTCTTGAAATAAGTGTCCCAGATCCTGACTCACTCCTTTTCTCTCTGCTAGAACCTGAGCCTCCTTCTTGCCTCAGGAACCAAGAATATCTCCAGCAATTCAATACTTGGGAGTCGTGACGATTATCAACTCCTTCCAAAGTCAGTGATGGCCACTCTGGAATGGTCTGTGCAAATCCAATGAAATTATTCAGAAGTCCTTATGTGCCCAAGAAGAAAGGATGCGAGGCTGGCTCTCAAAAGATCTTTCCTGTGCAGTTCCTACGTTGTGGGGGCTTTTCCCCAAATCCAAACGCCTGCGCATCCTTCAAATGTTAATATGTTCTGGGTAAGAGGAACCTTGAAAAGTCTAGAAAACAGATGATTCCTGATACTCCCCACAGCGACAAACATCACTTTGTTTTTAGTAAAGAACTGATTTTTTTGGGAAAACACTGTTTTCTAAACCTAGGTTCTTTATCCTCATCTCTAAATTATCCTCCCATTTCTATGTTCCACCAACAAACTACTCCCAAGCCAACAGTAATATCATTAAACAGAAACAGTACAAATATTGCCACCTATAGTTGGAAAATGAAATATATTTGCTTATACTGTGACCTGGAAGAGAAACAATATAAAAACAGAACGTAACACTGTCACACTTCTCATGCCCTGCACTAATTCTACAGCCCTAACACTTATCAACCCTAGATAGCATATTCAAAAGCAGAGACATTACTTTGCCAACAAAGGTTCGCCTAGTCAAGGCTATGGTCTTTCCTGTGGTCATGTATGGATGTGAGAGTTGGACTGTGAAGAAGGCTGAGTGCCGAAGAATTGATGCTTTTGAACTGTGGTGTTGGAGAAGACTCTTGAGAGTCCCTTGGACTGCAAGGAGATCCAACCAGTCCATTCTAAAGGAGATCAGCCCTGGGATTTCTTTGGAAGGAATGATGCTAAAGCTGAAACTCCAGTACTTTGGCCACCTCATGTGAGGAGTTGACTCATTGGAGAAGACTCTGATGCTGGGAGGGATTGGGGGCAGGAGGAGAAGGGGACGACAGAGGATGAGATGGCTGGATGGCATCACTGACTCGATGGATGTGAGTCTGAGTGAACTCCGGGAGTTGGTGATGGACAGGGAGGCCTGGCGTGCTGCGATTCATGGGGTCTCAAAGAGTCCGACACGACTGAGCGACTGATCTGAACACTTATCATTACTATACAATTGATTCATTATTTTAATCCTCTTTTACATAGACTGTCAAAAGACTGTGTAGTCTGCTTTGTTACCAATTCACAAATGTATCAGTAAGACAGAATCACTTATGCAAAGACCTATTGCATCAAAAAGTTTAAAAACTCAACTTAGGGTCTCTTTTGATTGCTGCTACTTGTCTAGGACCCAAATTTTAAGAGTAGCAGTAAAGCTGGCTTAAACGTCTTAACTCAAAATTAGAAATTTAATATGATCTCAATCTACCACAGAGGAATTAATTTGTTTCTTCCATAAGTCACATAGTATCATGTTTTTGCTCCTGCTGCTGCTAAGTCGCTTCAGTCGTGTCCGACTCTGTGCGACCCCATAGACGGAAGCCCACCAGGCTCCCCCATCCCTGGGATTCTCCAGGCAAGAACACTGGAGTGGGTTGCCATTTCCTTCTCCAATGCATGAAAGTGAAAATTGAAAGTGAAGTCGCTCAGTCATGTCCAACTGTTAGCGACCCCATGGACTGCAGCCCACCAGGCTCCTCCGTCCATGGGGTTTTCCAGGCGAGAGTATTGGAGTAGGGTGCCATTTTATCGTGATATAAATAACTGTATAACACAGAAAGGTTATTAATTAGCAATGAACAAGAAGGTTCTTCCTTTCGGGGGCATGCAGAAGCAGTTTAGCAGGAACTCAAAGTACTGCTGTGATACAGTTCTAAAACCATTCTTAACATCAAGGATTTCTTCCTTGAGATATTTCATGTTTTTCCTGAGGTGTATCAAACATACTGATGCTCCCAGAATCCCCAAAGGGCTTTCCAAGGAAGTTTCCTGGGGATGTGGGCACTCACTGCACTGAAAACAAAGATGCCAGGCCCCGTTCAACCACTTCCTTTAAGTTGCATCCTGGGAATTTCCTGATGGTTCAGTAACTAGGATCCAAGCTTCCACTGCAGGGGACACACGTTCGACCCATAGTCGGGGAACTAAGATCCGGCAAGCCACGTAGCAAGGCCAAAAATACATAATAAAATTTTAAAATAAAATTAAATTTGCATTCTGCATGGAAAAGAAATTGCAATCATCTGAGGACTCTCATTTACCCCTCTCCTTATGCTTTTGACCAAAAAAAGTTATTCCTTAAGGACACTACTTTTCAGTGATGACATAATAAACACTCAAGAAAACTAAAATAGAATATACATTAAAATGTCAATTACTTGCAAATTCTACAGACTCCTGGAAGCAAAGAAAAACCTACAGAGAGAATTGAAAACAATGCGTTATATTGAACAAAAATATATTATATATCATATATGTAATATTTATTTAATATTATATTAAAGAATATGTTTATTTAATATTATATTTAATTATATATATATGTTTTCAAATTGCTTTCAAATGTCACCACAAAACCCATTCTTTTTTAATGTTTCTTTCTCAAATGCCAGCGCTAAGGACTCAGGTGTAAACGGGGTAGCCCGTGTCCTGGGCAGAGAGCTCGTCAACCAGCAGGGCTAGGCCTGACTCAGGCACTTGGGAGTTGGGATGAAGGGCAAGGCTTACATTCCCGGGGACCCAGCCTCACAGCCTCCTTCAGATCCAGACAGTATACCCAAACAGACTTCTGAAAGCATCTTGTGCCCGCTTCTGCACAGCTGCAAAGATGGCCTGCCCGGTCTTTCCGCAATCTCTTGAAAACACACACAGACCACCTTCTGTCGATTAACAGTTCTTCTTAATTACTCACACTTGGCTAAGTCAGGTGGCCCAGGCTTCCCGTTTCTCCTCTGCTAATGCCCACTTAAGAGCCTTCCTCTGAGTCCAGCCCTTTTCTCAAAGAAGAGCAAAAATTTAACTAGCAGTTGACTTAAAATTGTTCACAGAATGAAGTAGGGCAGGGGAGGGCAGGGCAGGGGCGGTGAATGTTGAAATTGATGATCCAGGGTTATCCCAGGCTTCCAACTAGAGTAATTCAGGAACTCTAAAACACCCTTGTTTTCATATTTTACACTTCTAAAATAATGTTGCTTCATGAAATCCACAGTATATCACAGCTTGAAAGCAATTTTCTTTTTGTAGTGGTGCATGAAATAGTGGTACGTCTTAAAACTGATAGCACCTTGGAGCAAAGAAAATACAATATCCATGTCAAAGGTCAAGCTTATACGTTGTGAAGCGGGTAACTATGCACAAGTGAGCAAGATGACTAAGCCAACAGGGAGCAGAGGAGACCGTGGCGACTACACCACAGCTGCCACGATCCCAAGAGCCACAACTCAGATCCACTAACTGCCGCCGGGTGAGAATGCGGCTCCAGTGAGTCAGAGTTTTACCATTTTCCATGAAAATTCCCGGGCTTTAAAACACGACACAGACAACACTAAGCAGGATCCCTGGACAATTTTGACCTGGAAGCCATCAGTTCACAACCCCTGACACTTTTGTCTATCTTACTTTATCCTGAATAATTTAGCTCTGAAGACTTTTCAGGGTACTTGGAAGAGAGGGAGCATGTTAAAAATGAGGGTTGTAGACTCAAACTAGTTTCAGATCCTGGCTCTACCACTTACTCTCTGTGGGTCCTTATGCAGTCACTTCACCTCTCTGAGCCTCCACCCCTCAACTGTGAATCACAGCAGACCTCACTGGGCTTTTATGAGGACTAAATGAGACAGCAAGCATATAAAGGCCTAGAACACAGTGCCACAGAGAATATCCTTGTTTGTATGAAATAAAGAGGGAAGGCAACGTACCATCCCATGTGAGGCTGGCCTTCATCTCTATGCCATCTGCCTCATTCTAACCATCAAAAAAAAAAAATTTTAATGCTATACATAAAGAAAAAGCTATCAAACTTCCACTCAGCAGAAAATCCCATAAATAAAGGATACATTTTTATGTTGTAATAAAATATTCCAGAAGGTTAACAGCAATATTCACAAGTAGACTGTGCCAAAATGTGCTGCAGCTTGCCAAAAAATAAACAAAAACAAAAAGCAAAAACAAAAAACCACCAAGGAACTAAGCCAAATGCAGAAACTAGTCCAAACTGTTCTGACTCCAAACCAAATCTGATGCTGGGCCCTGAGTCAGAAATTTGGTGAATTTGCTAACCCCTCCAATACCAAAGTCCTTCATCTGATAGAAATTTCAAATTTGATTACCTAAATGGACCTAATTTGGATCTGGTGAATATGAACCATAATTTACCACAGGAACCCTGGCCAGGAAGGCACAACAAAAAATAAACAGCACATGTGCTCACACAAGCAAAGCCCACACTTAATCCCTTTCATGCGACAAGCTGGACAGACCTAGGAACAATGCCCTCTGTCTTGGCATCCCGCGGTTTTCTGGGTTAATGCAGTGCTTCATCACCAGTGCTACCTACAGCTAAAGCCTCTCCGTGACAGGGCACAACTCAGTGCCCGCCAAACACACAATAATGCTTTTCATCAACCTCCAATGAACACACAAACATATGTCTATAAAATTTGCTAGGGACAAATGCCTATTTTGCTAAGAGGTTTATCAGGTGACTCTTCCACCTGGCAATCAAAGTATCTTCCTGGGTGATGATGACCCACTGGACGCCATATGAGCTGAAATGCATGCCTTTGGAAGACGTTTGTTCCACTGGGCTCTTAGATGCTCAAATCTACCCCTTGTTTTCTAACACAGGCTAATTCAGGAAGACAAAGCAAGCTGTGCAAATTCAACCATTTCTTGTTAATATTCTACGAAGGCAATCCCTGATCTTCTGAAGGGTGACATGACAGCATGAAACCACCCATAAAAAGTAAATAGAGCACACATGTGAAGTCATCAGAACCACCTTGCGTTTCTTCCCCACCCCTAGTAGGAGAAGCTGAAATGGCTGTGACCTGTCTTTTGGAATATAGTGTGTGTAGAACAAAACAGTACCAGCAACTTGGCCATCACTCAATCAATCAATATAATGTCTTCATCACCTCCTGCTATTCCCCATACAGCCCCAAATCCCGCTCCAGCAACAAGAAGGAGTGAACTCAGTCACACTATACACACACACACACACACCTCGATTCTGTTTACATTCCATCCTTCACTTTCACCCTAGACATCAGTCAAGATCACCAGAATTAACTCACCTAGACAAAAGTGGTAAGATGTGCTCTGGGTCAATTCCGACACGAGCTGTAAATGCAGACAAAGCACAAACTACACTGACATGCATGTGATTCATTTACCCACTTGCATTTCCCAAAATGCTCAGTTAGAAAACATTTTTTTCTTCCAGGATTTTAAGAGTAATCATGTAATTAAAAAAAAAAAAAAAAAAAAAGACCTAAGATGAGAGGCAGCCCTCTTTATCCCCCACAACACTTCCTGCCCCTTTGTTTGGGAATGTGAATCTCACTACCTTTCTAAAAGCTCACTGCCGGCCCTCTATTGCTACTAATTAAATGGAGAAGTAGAGAATGAAAGAGAAAGCTCCTCAAAGAGAAAACCAGAGGAGAGAGATTCCCCTGGGTAAATGAAACAAAGCTACTTTTCATCCATCCCCTCGGTTAACTGCACGGAAAGGGGGTTATTTTACAAAAGTCCAGCATGGCAAAATGATCGGAAATGCCACTCACTTGCTTTGCCATCGCTCTTTGATAAAATCAATATCACAGCAAGCTTTACCAAGCACCGTTAAAGGAGGGAGGGGTTGAAACGTACCCCCGACACTTTCCCCACCCTAAGACACCTATTCCATTACACACGGAACGCGCGCGCGCGCACACACACACACACACACACAACCAGGATAGGAAAGATGACGGGAGAGAAGCCATAACGTTGTCGAGTCTCAGATAAGAGCCTCTCTATTAACCCCACCCCTATCACCAGAGAAAGAGGGGATCTCAGAAAAGAAAGGAGAGGGAAAAAAGAGAAACCCAGAAATCCTTGAATTTCCAGGCATTAACTTTTCATGAAATGCACAACCAGGATAGGAAATACCTCCCCGCTGAGTAATGCCTCATGGGTTGTAAATTCACCTCTCGAAAGGGGAGCCAGACCTGAGAGCGCACCCGGCCAGATGGCCAACCCCTCCTACCTGCTCCATCCAGCCTGCCCGTCACGCCGCGCCGGCGACAGCCTCCCACCCCTCTTTTTAGCAGCGGAACACACCAATAAGGGTCGAGCCTGGCTGGTCGCGAGAGGGCTGGGCAGTGAGTTAGCAGGATCGCCTCAAAAGGGGGGAGTGGGAACCCGCGAGGAGAGTGAGGGTAAAAAACAAAGCCCTTCCTAGGCAAGCCGACAGCCTCGGGGGCGTGGCTTACTTAATTGGCTTCATCAATAAAAAAGATCAATGGAGCTTCCTCCTTCCACCCACCCCAGGCGTGCTGGATCCTAAGGAGGGGGAAAAAATGGCAGGGCTGCAAGCGTCCTCCAAGTTTCCAGCAGCACCTGCCACCATGCGGGATCTCCCCCTCCCACCCCAAAGACTCCGAAATGCACACTCTCGGCTTCAGACTGTGCAAGACGGAGGGTCGGACACGCACGGCTCACAAGGTTTCACCCGCTCCCACTGTGACAAGCACACACACACGCAGCAGAGCACTTGCTGACACCATCACGAGAAAGTTCCAGGGGGGAGACAATCCAGGTTTCCGCCGCGGCCCCGGGCTCCCCCGCGCGGCGCGGGTCTCTCCAAACGCGACACCCATCATGGACTCCAGGGCTGCAGGGGCCAGAGGCGGAAAGTTGCCCCACGGCCCCGGGAGACGCGGCACGGAGGACAGGGACTCGCGGGCGCAGAGCCGCACGCGCCCCCCTCGCACCCAAAGGCGGGGAGCGCCGAGGGAACCCCAGCTCGCGCCGCTTTATTTACCAACAGAGCGCTGCGCCGGGGGGAGGGGACGCCGGGCGGAAGATTGTGAGCACCCCGCCGGGATCCCTGCCCCCGGACGCGCCCGCCTTTGGGGTGCCCCTGCAGGCGCGCGGGTTGAGGGGGGAGACGAGCGTCCAAGGGGGTCTTCCCAGTGGCCGCCGCCGGGCGAAAACTCCCCGGGGAGTCCCGCGGGGAAGGGAGCGCCGCTCACCTCTTCTTCCGAAAGTCCGTAGACCGGCTCCCCGAGCCCGGTCGCCATGGAGCCGGCTCCCCGCGCGGGATCTGAGGCGCTCCCGGGCGGCTGGGCTGCGGCGCGTCTGGACGGCCGGGTCTCCCCTCCTCCGCCGCCGCCGCCTCCGGGGACGGCCGGCCCGGCGCCGCAGGTGAGGGGGCCCGAGCGCTTGCGCCTCGGCAGCTGCCTGCGCCGCTTCCTCCCGGAAGGCTGCGGACCGTGCGCTCCTGAGAGCGCGCCGTGCAGCGGGCGGCGGCGGCGGCGCGGCGCCCCCTGGGCTTCCCTCCTCCCGCGCGCGCGCCGCTCTCCGCCCCTCGCCCAGCCCGCTCTCCGGGCTCGGGAAGCCGGCGCGCCCGCCCCCGCGCCCGCTCCCTCCCGGCCCCCGCTCTCTCCGCCCCCTCCTCCGCCCCCTCCCGCCCCGGCGCCCGGGGGGGACCCTCCCCGCCTCCCCGCCTCCCCGGGGCGGGCACACGCGCCCCCCAAGCCAATCGCAGGCCGGGCTGGGGGGCGGGCCGCGGAGCTGGCGGGGTTCGCCCCTCCACGCCCACCCCGGCTCCCCGCGGGCGCCCCCGGCCGCTGGGCGGGTCTCCGGGGAGCGCGGGCGCTCGGCCCTGGGACCAGATCCGCCCTCCTCTCCGTTTGGGGGAGCGGGCGAGCTGGGCATTTGGGGGCGCTGGAGACATTTTCTACAAGAAAGTCCCATTTCTGTTCCCTGAGGTCTTTCTACGAAGAACCCTGGGCCCGCCGTGATTGTTAAAGGGGATTGGGGTTGGGGGCGAGAAGATGGATGTTTCTGGACACCTTTAAATTCTTGGCAAACCGCGGCAAGCCCAACTTGGCGGCTTTGTGGGCGCCCCGGTGCCGGGCCGCGCGGCCGGGGAGAGGCTGCCCCGGCGTGGCCGCGAGTCGCCACTGCCTGCGTCAACCTTGCCTGCAACAAAACCGACCCGGCGCCCGCTCTGAGTACACGCCCACCCCCTAGAAAACCGACAGCGTGGCTCTTTGAGCCAAAGGCCACTCTTTTGTGATCCGTAACGTGAAATCGCAGACTCAGGTTTAAGGTTATCCTCTGCAGAGGCAAGCTATTAAGACGTCGTATTAGCCACGGTAGGGTTCTTCCCACGTCCCGGCTACTGTTTCTCCAGCAAGCAGTTCATTTAATCCATCAGATGTATAGGAACGCCAGAGACTAAAGAGAGAAATTAGTCACTCGACTTTTTCCGGAACCCTGTCCTTACATTTCGTTGTTAAGTACAGTTGTGGGTTCAGAAAGGAAACAAAAGTAGAACATGCTATTTGCCTTTGAAAAGAAAACATCAAAGTGCCCTCTTTGGTATTCACGGGGTGCCTTTAGGATTTTCATTCAAGTCTGTTGTTTCAGAAAGCAATCACGTGGCCCCAAAGCCTCCCCGCAACCGAACCCGACCGCAGCTCCTGTTCTAAGTATCTAGCTCGTTTTCAAACCAAGGGAAACACCCATCCTAATGGAAGCTTTCCTTTGCCTCCCGACAACATGGCTGTGGCTTAAAGTTGTGCGAACGCTGGATTTTCTTTCCAGACAAAGCCCCTTGGCGTCAACACCGTACTCAGAAGCCTTCTCCCCACATCGTGAGCCAGTAAATCACAGGGCTGAGATGCCACAGAAGCCCAAACTAGAAAAAAAAAAAAAATCACATTTATGGAGGAACAGTTAAAAAGACGATTCTCTGTACTTTCTGTCCGGGCCAAAGTTTTTTGACCTTTTCAGATCTACATTATTTTTCTTTTCATAAAGATTTGCAAACACACACACACAAAGGCCCACACAGAATTCCCATGTGCTCTTCAACAAGCCTGTGATTTCTGCAGAAGTTGCTACTCCTTGTCAAGTTTTGTACAGTTTTTTCTATAAGGGGAAAGGTAATCTTTTTTCAAATTTTAAATAGAAACTTGTAATTTCTAGTTACACAGGACACCCTTCCCACACCTTGTATTGTAGTGTTCGTCGAGCAGTTGCGGCCGATGCTTTGCAACCCGGTGGACTGTAGCCCACCAGGCTCCTCTGCCCATGGGATTTCCCAGGCAAGAATACTGGAGTGGGTTGCCATCCCCTTCTCCAGGGGATCTTCCTGACCCAGGTATGGAACCCAGGTCTCCCGCATTGTAGGCAGGCTCTTCACTGGCAGGCAGTGTATGGTTCTGGACTTTATCTCGAGGTAAGGCTCTATCATCTGGGAACTCCAGGGGTGTATCCTGCTTCCTCCTCCTGCCCTGTCTCCAGGGTTCTGTGCCTATGCCTGACCACAACAGTCTGCGCCTGCCTGCACGCTGGGGTCACGCCCTGGGCTTTCCCTAAGGGCTTTTCCCTATGAGAAACTACAACATGAAACTTGCCTCATGTCATGTACTGTAGAGGTGTTGATAAAATTGTGGTCTTTACCATTTAGTGTTTCCTGTAAGAAAACTCAAACAAGACATTTATTTCAGACCTAGGAGGAAATGCCTGGTTTCTTCCAAGGAACTGGTAAGCTTTTGCAGGACGGATGGTGGCAAGAATTATTTCAACTAGTGTTGTTTTTCTAGTCACTTTGGCTACCAGGAAACTCAGGACTCATTTTATGGCCCTGAGTCATAAAGTGAAAGTCATTCAGTCATGTCCAACTCTTTGCGACCCCATGGACCATACAGTCCATGGAATTCTCCAGGCCAGAATACTGGAGTGAGTAGACTTTCCCTTCTCCATCGGATCTTCCCAACCCAGGGATCGAACCGGGGTCTCCTGCATTGCAGGTGGATTCTTTACCGAGGTATCAGGGATGCCCTGAGTCATAAAAGAACCCCATAAAAAACCAAAATCAATCCCTTGTATAATTATGTACCAGCTTTCCACCAAAATAGGGGTTCACTACCCCCGATACACATTGTCATCATCTGCGGAGCTTTAAAATGATCAAGAACCCAGTGGCAGGCCTAAGAGACTACAGTTTCACTGGTTCAGGGTAGGCGCACAGGCAGTGGTAGTTTCAGGAGCTTTCCAGGTGATGCTAACGTCTCTGTAAGGTTGAGAATGAGACGGTTGGATGGCATCACTGACTCAATGGACATGAGTTTGAGTAAACTCCAGGAGTTGGTGATGGACAGGGAGGCCAGCAGTCCATGGGGTCGCAAAGAGTGGACACGACTGAGCAACTGAACTGAAGGTTGAGAATGGCAGCCCGGGCCAGTGGTTCCCAAACTTGGCTGCACATGTCTAAAACCACTGCTGTGTACCTCCCACCCCCATACACTCTGGTTTAGTTATGCGGGGGTACTACGCCTGAGTCAGGAGTTTTAGAAGCTCCCAGGTGATTCTAATGAAGGCACAGCACCATCTAGACTGATACTCTTAGTCTAGATGTATCAGCTTAGTATCAGCTTAGACTGATACTCTTTACCTGTTTTCCATGATCCTGATCTTTTCTTTTTCAGTTTAGAGAAAATTACATTTTTAAAAAACATTCTTAAATCCTTTGTGGATGTAAACAAATGTACTTTGTGTAACTAGTATCATGGAGCAGTTTTACCCACCCCCTACCTCTCTGAAGTCTCAAATTAGCATCCAGCATCTTGCAGGAGGGTAGTTCAGAGCACACAAACCTTAAGAGAAATTCGTCTACAGTCTTTCCCAAGTGAAACTGTCGTGCATTCTTCAATCGATTTCACGTCTACCCAACAATTATATGGCTTCCCTGGTGGCTCAGATGGCAAAGCATCTGCCTGTAATGCGGGAGATCTGAGTTCAATCGCTGGGTCGGGAAGATCCCCTGGAGAAGGAAATGGCAACCCACTCCAGTACTCTTCCCTGAGAAATCCCATGGACAGAGGAGCATGGTAGGTTACGGTCCAAGGGGTCGAAAAGAGTCAGAAACGACTGAGCGACTTCATTTTCCACTTTCCAACAATTATATAGAACCAAACTTGGAGATCCTTCTCTGGAATTTGTTCTATTTTGTTCCCTTCAGAGGCTGCCTTTAACATCTTAGATGTGATATTGTGGGTGTTTGGTGAATGCTCTTTACTTGGATCATCAGAAATGAAAAATTGGCAAGAACAATTTAAAGTACAAGGTACACTGGGTAGTCACAAATAGGGAACGTTTTAATGCAAAGCCTCTTTACAAGTTACTGAGTTGGCTTAGCAAGCTATATATATCTCCATCAAGTCTGGGAAGTTCCCCAAGCTGTGTAACACATAGTGTCACTTATCTGCATGCTTCATGTAAATAACACTGGATTTCTTTTCTCTTCAATTTTTGGTATTTTGTCTTCTTTAAAAAGAAAGCTCATGAAGCAGACATTTTGAAGATGGCCCTGTACCTGTAAAACCCTTTGTCATCTTGGGACTTAACAATGTTCACTGACATATAGAGGAATCTCACAGATTTAAAGCTTTTAGGATTATATAATAATACATGCTTCAAACTTTCTACAAATAGCTAGGCTTTTTAAGAAACACATTTTGAATACCTATATGTTATTCATTCTAATTTCTGAGGTAGAGGAGCATGATTCCAATTTTCTCCAATCTGACAATATACCTGCTTTTTATCTGGGTATATTAGCTATTTGCTTTTTCGATTTATTAATATTTCTAAAATATTTGATTTGTTTCCACATTTTACTGTGTTTTTTATGTTTTAATGTATCTTTTTTTATTAAATTATGCTATTATTGTTACTTTTTTTTTATGGTATTGTCTCCCTCTCCTAGTTGGGATGTTAATCACTACCTTTCTGCTCTTTTTCTGTTTACCCTGGACACCTTACATACATACCTTGTTTGACAAGTCAAAAGCTAATATCTTAATCCCCTATCTGAACAATACAAAAAGTTTAAGGCACTGCTTTTGATCATCAACTCCTTCCATGGTATTACTGTCCAATTTTGTTCTGTTCATTTTTTAAACCACATTAGATATTTTTGTACACATTTTTTTAGCTTTACCAATATAGTTTGTGGTTTTTTCGCTTCTTAGACATTTCTCTGAGATTATTTTCTTCTTTAAGGATATCCTTGTAAATTCCTTTAGCAAAAGTCTCATCGGTGATAAGCTTAGTTTCTGTTTATCGGAAAATGTCTACCCTCGTTCATGCAAGATGCTGCTGCTGCTAAGTCGCTTCAGTCGTGTCCAACTCTGTGCGACCCCATAGACGGCAGCCCACCAGGCCCCCCGTCCCTGGGATTCTCCAGGCAAGAACACTGGAGTGGGGTGCCATTTCCTTGCAAGATAGTGAAACATAAATTAGAAGCAGACTCTAAACCACTGTGAAATGTAGAAGGAGGTAAATATTCTTAATGTGACTGAGTTTACCATCCCTACCTCTCTGAAGTGTTGGTTTTTAAATGAATTTATTTGGGGGTTATTAGGCAGATAGAACCACCCTTAAGAAAAACCACTCAATAGGCTTATCCAAGAAAAAAATGGTAGTCTCATTCTCAGCACTTTGAAGATGCTATTCTTCTGATTTCCAGCTTCCTTTGTTAACAATGATTGGGCAACTGTTCGTGTAATTATTGCTCCTGTGCAGGTCATCTGCCTCATCTGTTGTTGTTTAGTCGCTCGGTCATGTCTGACTCTTTGCGACCCCGTGGACTATAGCCCGCCAGGCTCCTCTGTCCTTGGGATTTCCTGGGCAAGAACACTGGAGTGGGTTGCCCCTTCTTTCTCTAGGGGCTCTTCTTGACTTAGTAGCTGCTCTTTATTCTAAATTTTCTATTATTTGTCTCTATGTGACATTCTTTTTATTTATCCTGCCTAATTATACTTTGCACTGTGGGTTTACATCTTCTGTCCTTTCTGGAAAATGCTCACTTACCATCTCTGCAAGCACTGCCCTTTCTGCATCCTCTGTGTCTGTCCTTCCAGGACTCCAGGTAATCTGATGTAGACCTTCTCGTTCTGTCGAAGATGTCTCTTAACCTCTATCACATACTCCATCATGTCCTTGTCTGTTTGTGTTGCACTCTGACCGATTTCTTCCCCTCTCTCTTACACTTTGCTAAGTAACTGTTTCACTGAGTCTAATCTTCTGTTGAACCCATCAGTTGAGCTTTTTATTCAGCAATCAAAATTTTCCTGTCCAGAAGTTCTATTTAGGTTTTTTTTTTTCAAATCAGCTTCATCATTCTTGATAGTTTCTGATTTTGAGTTTCCAAGTTTTATTCCATTAAACTGAATATCTCATAACTAATTATTTTATATTTTTCTAAGGAATATCTAAAAGTTTGGAATATGTCTTCCATGGTTTCTCCTGACTCTTGCTCACTGTGACTTCATTCTGTGTGTGTTTAAGGTGAATTCATTTGGTTGTGATTTTATTTGGTTAATCTTTTTCTATGGAAATGCAAAGTGGTTTTGTGTTTGTTTCTGCTAAGGGCACGCTACCACTTTGGGACCACTCTAGACCCATTTGAGAACTTTGGTTTCATACAGAAGTCTGAGATTCGCCCACTGGCCCTTCAAATTAGTCTCCTCTCAATTGCAGCATTGAACAGCATTTACTTGCTATTAACTGCATTATTCTTTGGCTTCAGCAAACTTTTTCAGGGTGGAGGGGCATGGAACACTGAATTACTGATCAGGGAATATTCACTTCCTCACCTTCAGGAGGAGTAAATGCCCCTGCCCCAATGATAATGCACTTGACCATGTAACTTACTTACTCCAACAGAATATGAGCAAAGTAGCTCTGTGACCAGTTCAAAACAGAGACCACAGAGGTTTTGCAAATTCTGCCACTTCTTATGTGCTCTCGAGCTACACCATGGGAACAGTTCTTTCCAGGCAAGAGCTGGTCCTCTAGCCTGGGTCCCATAAGGACACACAAGAAACAGACCTGAACTTGACCTGCAGCCTGGAGCGGGGTCATTCAACTTACACCTGCCAACATGCAGTGTGGTGAACTAGAGATAGATTTATTGTTTTAGCTACTGAAGTTTTGAGATTTTTGCTACATATCATTATCAAAGCCAAGGCTGACTGGTATATGGAGCCACCAGGCTTTAATTTGTTACTTACTGTAAGTCTAACAATACATTTTAGAAGCCAAGATAATTTACAGCAGGAAGACCCTTCAGGGTAATTAGACCCTGTAAGCTAGCTGTGGAAGCTCTAATGACCTTATTTAGTAGACAGGCACTTGAAAGTTAATGCTGTTATGTTTTTCTACCTAAAAGAGGCAGAGTCCTATTTGTTCTTTTAAATAATGCCTTTACATTCTGATTCCCTTCCCATTGACTTAGTAAGCTTTAAAATCAAACACCAAATTCTTCTTTCCTAGAAGTTTGGAAGTGTATTAATTACTTTCCTATGGCCACTACAATGGATTTCGATGGCATAAAACAATAGAAATGTGTTCTCTTACAGTTCTGGAGGCCAGACGTCTGGAATCAGCATCACTGGGCTGAAATCAACGTGTTGGCACCCTCTCCAAAGGCAGGGGGCCAGTAGGGTGGGGTATGGGTTGGCGTCTAGAGCCACATTCCTTACATTTCTCTACTCACAGCCCTTCCCTCTATCTTCAGATCTGTGTGTCTCTTGTTTGAGGTCATTACATCACCTTTTTCTCCCCTCACTTTCCCTCCTGTTCCCCCCACCCTTCTTCCTGTTATCCAGTCGCCCCATGCCCCCTTCTTATGAGGACATTAGTGACCTCATTTAGGTCCCACCCAGATAGTCCAGGATAATTGTTAAAAAGTGTTACTCAGTCATGCCCTACTCTTCGGGATCCCGTGGACTGTAGCCCGGCAGACTCCTCTCTATGACATTCTCCAGGCAAGAGTAACGGAGTGGGTAGCCATTCCTTTCTCCAGGGGCTCTTCCCAACCCAAGCATGGAGCCCGGGTCTCCCATATTGAAGGCCGATTCTTTACTACCTGAACCAGCAGGGAAGCCCCATCTTAAAATCTTTAATTTAATTATGCCTGTACACTCTGCTGCTGGGTAAGGTAACATCACAGGTTCCAAGGATTAGGACCTAGATATTTCTGAAACCCATTTTTCAGCCAACCACAAGAAGTGTGGTAGTAGATTTCAGTCTGCATTTTTTCTGGACACCATGAATGCTCAATTATTTGTGTCCATTTTTTTTTGTAGAAAGGGGCTGATTTTTTTTTTACCCCTCATCACACTGCATTTTCCTTTGCCAGAAGCAATAAATTATGTCTTTTTGACTCTGTGTTAAAAGTTCTGAAACAGCTGCTCTAATTAACAATTTTGACATGTTTATTGATTTTTTTAATAAATAATAATCCAAGTGACCCAAAAAATCTCCACTTAAAGGGTGAAATACATCTTTTCTTTTTGGAACTCCTTTACCCCACTGATAAATTTTAAAAATATGCTTCTAAAATGACTTTCTCTGCTTTCATTATTTGTATTAAAAATGGGAAAGATTGGGGCAGTCAGTAAACAACTAAGTTGTAAAGCTTTGCTTCCAAGGGTTTCTTTCTTTTCTCTCTTTAATTTTGGCTGAACTGGGTCTTCTTGCTGCCCTGGGCTTTCTCTGGTTGCAGGGAGGGGGAGCTCTAGGCCACGAGGGCTTCAGCAGTTGTGGTGCACAGGCTAAGTTACTCCCTGGCGTGTGGAATCTTCCTGGACCGAGGATCGAACCTGCGTTCCTGGCATTGGCAGGTAGTTTCTTAAACACTGGACCAGCAGGGAAGTCCCTCCCTAGCATTGTTGAGAGAACTTTCACCTGTGTGCTAGAGAAGAGATGGAGTGGGAGGGCGGGTGCTTGGGATGGTTCCTGAAAGATTGGAAAAGAGAAAGATGGTTTCACATACTGGAAGTCCTCTTGAATTACTAGTGCCTTCGCTTTATGAGTGAGCAATGGAGATAAACCAAGCCAACCCACACAGCTAACATCAGGCTTTCTCATTTTTCCCACCTCTCACCTCCACATGCAGCCCCCAGACTGCTTGCTGCTGTCCCTTCTCCCACCTCCACCCCTGCCTCCTGCCAGTGTTGTGGCCTGTTCTCTCAGTGTCACTGGTTATGTCATCATTTAATCCTCAACACAGATGACTCTTCCACTTACTCTGGATTCTACTCACCAGCATCTCTAGAATATATCCCAGTGACTGTTTCCCAGTCTTATCAAGTCGATATGATGGATGTTGGTAAGCAGCTGCTTTGCTTACCATGGATGGCAAGACTTGAGAGAACAGGATTGAAATACTGAAAAGAAAAAGACCAAAGGTTTGACCACATACTCTGTGAGCAGGATTGTGGAGAAGCAAAATTTTCCCATGTTGCTGGTGAGAATGCCAAACAATCTCTGTGGAGAAGAATGTGTTTGTATCTGACAAAAATTACACTGGTAACATTAATCCAGCCTACTTCTAAGACTGACAGCCTTGGCAAAATATGAAGTGAAATGCATTTGAAATAGCAGAAGGTTGGAAATAACCCCAAATGTCCATCAATAGAGAAGTGGTGGAATCAATTACTGATCCACACAATGAAGGATGATGTAGTTGTAAAAATAAATGAGGATGTTCTCTGAATACAGATATGAAGTAGCTCAAGGTTATATTGTTTAATTAAAAGAAAAAGCAAAGTGCAGAACCATGTTTATCCTAGGATGCCATTTAGATGCAAATAGGAAAATATGTTTGACTCTAGAAGTACAGAGAATATCATAAGGGTTCTGGCACTTGACTCTGCTTGTCTGTACTTGGCTTCATTCTGCAGCCTGGCTCATTCTGTATAACAAATGAGAAGACTGCCTGCAGCCCAAGCTGTTCAGTCAGAGCAAGGTAGGCCCAGCCTGAGTCCCTGTCCCAGTCCAGTGCGAGGGGGCGGGGACGGAGTGGGGTTGTTGACAGCGTCATCTCATATGGCATGAGAACAGGGAAGGAGCCCAGATGAAATGCAAAGACTGCCTGCAGCCCAAGCTGTTCTGTCAAACCAAGGTAGGCCCAGCCTGAGTCCCTGTCCCAGCCCAGTGCGAGGGCGGTGAGGGGCGGGGGGCGGAATGGAGTGGAGTAGTTGACAGGGGCGGGGTGCGGAGGACAGAGTGGAGTAGTCGACAGCATCGTCTCATATGGCATGAGAGCAGGGAAGAAGCCCAGATGAAATGTGGTCACTGAACGTGCAATGACCGAGATGCCCATGCATGTTTAAGAACGGGAAGAGACAGTCTCAAAGTATGTCCAGATTTCAAAATTCTGTGAACTATGGAAGACAGTAGATATTGGAAGCCTTCTTCTCTGGGGTACCAACTGTAAAAGCATTTCTTAAAACTTCACATCCAAGAACTCAGGGCAATGTATTGAATTCATGTTTGGATTGCACCATAGTCTGCTTCTGGTTTCTCCACTTCACCTGCTAGATTTTTCAGGGAGTTTGAAGCCTGTCACCTGGCAACAAAGCAGGAGTTTGGAAGGTGAATTCTGAACTGTAAAGGTGTAATAAAATCACCAGGACTCATGCCTGTGCTAGGACAAAACAGCTTTGGGTGTTATGTTTCACACCCAGAGAGCTCTCCCTTGGCCCCCAGAGAGTGTGGATGCCTCTGTGGAATTCTCCTGGGCCAGCCGTAATGGAAATCTGGGAGGGAAGGGCGGGTGTTACTTATTGAACAGAGGCTAATGACCTCAGAAGCACTTGGGGACAAGAAGCAAGCCTTGTACACGCTGGCTGCCTGCCCAGTCTTAGCATTTACAGAGACGAACGAGGCATCCAAGTGAAAGCAACCTTTCTGGGCATCCGAAGGTGGTGATGGTGAAGAAACTCAGATTATCTGAACCACCCCTCCCCACCTGTCTCAGCAGGAAGACTTCTGAGATCATTCTTGCTAACTACTCATGAAAGGTCACAGAAATAATTTCTCTTCTTCCCTTTTCCTTTCTCCTAGAACCAAATATTTTAGATCATAGGGGAGGAGTGTTCTGCTTTTTGTGGCTGAAACAGCCTGGGGAAATGGCCTTGCTACCTTCTGATAGATAGTTCCAGTAAGCGCTGCTAGCTAATGGCCACTCACTCCACCTGATCCCCAGGATCTGCTCCATGAAGCCTCAACTCCACTTAATATAAAGCAAACAAAACTCCTATGCTCTTACAAGAACAGAACTTTCTCCTAATCGTGTAAACTCAAGTTCTTTATAAAATAATCAGAAATATTCTACTATTTTATAGCACTGGCTACCCTATGTTAAAACAGCAACATATTAAGAATACATTATATTCTTTAGCTTATCATTAAAGTTTCCATTTGATACTGTAAAGCACTTTTCTGAGGCTTGTGGCATCATGCCGCTTTCCTTCCTGTTGCTGCCTCCTTGGGTCTGACCCCTCCCTCCACATGCCTGCTCTGAGTGAAGACTTGGGTGCCTGGTTCATCACTATTCCATCCACCTTGATGCCTGGGATACAGTAAACAGATGCAGTGATGTCCCTCCAACTGCCTGGCTTCTCAGGCACTTGACCTCCTCATTTCTAACGACCTTCTCCTCTTCTCTCCTAGACCTTGTCAACATCCAAACTGCTCCAACCTCAAAAATGGGTGGTTTAAAGGCCAACTCTGATCACAGACTCACATCCCATGTCCTTTGTCATCATAATCAAGACCATTATCCTTTCTGCCATCTTCTGAGACCTCTTGAGAGTCATTGCAACACCCTCCTGGTCTAACTTAAATTCCAGTCTCTCCACAGATGTAAAGAACAGACTTTTGGACTCTGTGGGAGAAGGTGAGGGTGGAATGATTTGAGAGAATAGCACTGAAACATGTATATTAACGTATGTAAAATAGATGACCAGTTCAATGCATGAACAAGGCACCCAAAGCTGGTGCTCTGGGACAACCCATGGATGGGGTGTGGAGGGGTGGGAGGGGGTTCAGGAGGGGGGACACGTGCACCTGTGCATACACGACGATGTTTGGCAAAACCACCACGGTATTGTGATTATCCTCCAATTAAATAAAATTCCAGTCTCTCGTTTCAGTCCTGCTCTTGCAGTCACTCCCCACTTGTGTTTTCCCGTCTTCTGTGGTTTTTGTTTTATCCCAGCCAGCACCTGGGTAGCTGAAAAGCACTGGCGAAAGTAATGAAGCCCACAAGTTTCTGCCCACTGTGAGTGCGTTCATCATCCCCAGCTCAGCTGTGCCCTCGTATCCCTGACACCTCTTCCACTCCCTCACTTTCAGTGGATGACTTTGATTCCTGGTTCTAGGAGGAAACAGAAGCCATCCAAAAGGTGGCCCGCGACCACACCTAGAGACGCCGCTCCGACCCCAGCTGTGTCCTGCTGCTACTGCTCTGACTGTATGGGTCAGTCACACGCATGGGGCCTGGACCTCACACCCTCCCTTCTTTCACCCACTGATCCTTTCCAGCAGGCCCAGTCTGTCCATTACATTCTGGAACACCCAGACAAGAAAACACCCTCTGAAATTTAACAGAGGTGGTTTTAGACCTGACACCACGAACAGCAAGCTTGGGAAGCTTGGCCCCTGAAGTGATACAGCCTCAGAAGGACAGTGAATTCAAGACAAGGTTGAATCAGTGGATGACAGGTTCAAGGAGGGCTCGTACCGTCCATCCACACAGCAAAGCCACAACCTCTGAGAAGGGGGCTGTCTTCACTAAGGCCCGTCAGCCTTTGGAATTTTACACCAGGAGGTCAATTTCAGTGTCCCATGACACAGCCCCCTCAAGCCACTGTGAGGATATGGGCTTGGTTGGCAGCAATCTGACGCAGCGTGATAAGCTATTTGTTCTTGCCCTTCAGCTCCAGCATTATAAAGGACATTTTATGAATGATTTATCATGTTATTATGAATGCTGCAAGTCTAGACAAACCATCTCGGTCTCTCTCTTAAAACATAAACACAATCCTTTTCGTATTTTGCTCCAGGGCCTCTGAACCGGCTCTGTGCACACACACCTGTGTATGCCTGCAGGTAGGAGTATCATTTCTTCCCACATAAATAAGCATGGAGCTACAGTTAGCACCCTGATGCATTTCCTACCTTCATGGTCTCAGAAGCCAATTTCATCCTTTCCACGCTTATCCCACCCCACTCCCAGCCCCGTGTCATCCGGTTCCAGGATGCATGTAGACATCTCAAAACAAAATTCCTTTCTTATTTTCTCCAGTTTTGCAAAAAGATATGTGCCAAATTAGCCCAGGATCCAGGAGGAACTCGTTATTAGAATGCAATAAAGCAAGGTGCAGGTGTCATGGTTCCAGGCACGAATTAAGATGGCACCTTCAATCTCTCTCATCTCATCCATTCGGGATGTAGAACCTTCCTGCTCCCAGCTGAATTCCCTGATCGCTCTTGCATCCGCTGTGTTTAAACAAACTCACAGAACCTGATGTTTAGCTCCTGTACTGAGGCAGTGTTTTTGTTGTTAATATAAAATCATATACTGATCAGATTCACCAGCCAGAATGAAATGGATGACTGTACCAGTTAATGAAATCATTTGACTAAAAAGAAAAAAACAAACTCAAACGCCCTGGACAATATCATCCGTTCCCAATGTTGAGGGTAAACTGTCTCCAAGAGGCACCATGGGACTTTTAGTAAACAGAACTTCATTTTTATTAGCTGATCAAAATAAAACAAAATACAAGACTTCTGCATGGGAAAGAGTAATGGATTTAGTATATTTGGTGTAGAAGGAGGGAGGAGCTGAAACGGCTAGGATAAGAAGCCATGGTTATACAGAATAATCAAGCCTTAAATATTTCTTTTATTATCGCCTTATCCTGGGAAATGGACTTTGGAAAAGTTCTGTAATGCAGGCTGTGACAAACCTCAGTTCCATCATAAAAGGCTTTGTTGGACCTCAGTCAATCTTCTTGTTTATGACCTGTTCAGATGCGGGCTATTAGAGGACATAGGGAACTGAAATATTTCCATGACAACAGTTTTTAATAAAGAGAAGGAAATGCTAGATTTCTTTTTAAGACCAAACTGTTCTGAAATAAATAATTGGTCCAAAAAGGTTATTTGAGAGGCTTTTTTGCCTTTTTTTTTAAGCTCAAGTAATGTTCCAATGATTAGGTAAAAATTGGAGACTAAGAGCCAAGACTCCTGGCTCCTACTTAAATATATGGATCATGTAATCACTCTACGTTCCATTCTTCTGCACAGAATACAGATTATAATAAGAATGCCATATAGAGGTAGTTTTAATATTAATTAGCTTATGATTATAAAGTGTGTTTTGAGGTAGTAAAATGAAAAATATTGTAAAATTTATGATGTCATCATTTTTATAAAATAAAATAAAAACAAAATGTACTCTATTATGCCTAGAAATTATGGCCTTCAGCTTTTGATTTGAAAATTTTTTTATTTTGGCTGCTAGAAGTTCATTTTGAAGGGATTTTATCAATATCTCAAGGATCCTAGTTTAAGAAGCGCACACGTGCACATGCACACACGCACGCACACACACACACACGCACGCACACACACACACGCATGCACGCACACACACACACACGCATGCACGCACACACACACACTGACAGCCACAAAGACACAGTGCGTGTTTCCTGATCCTTCAAGGAGGTGACCAGACTCTTTGCTCTGATTATATTTCTTGCTTTCTCTCCCATTTTTCACCAATTTAGGACACGAGACCACATCTGCAACCAAGAATTCTTCAACAGTTTCCAAATTTGCGTGCGTGGGTGCTCAGTCCTGTCTGACTCTTTGTCACTCTGGTTGATTAAATTAACCAATAAGCAGGGCTTCCAAGGTGGTCCAGTGTTAAGAATCCACTCTGCAGTGCAGGGGGTGCACACTCAATCCCTGGCTGGGGAACTGAGATCCCCTGTGCCACGGACCAACCCAAAGCCTGAGTGCCCCAACTGGAGAGTCTGACCCAACACAGCCAAGTAAACAACTACGTATTATTTGACATGGCCAAATAAACAAGTAAATATTTTTTTAAACGTTTAAAGAGTAGATCTTGAAAGTTCTCATCACAGGAAAAACATTGTAACTACCTGTGGTGATAGATGTTAACCAGATTGACTTGGTTCTGTTTCAAGATATATACAGTATCAAATCATTACATTATGCACTTGGAACTAATTAACATTATTATATTATAATATCAAATAGTATATCTCAAAAAAGGTCCCTGAATACCATATAGCATATACCATATACCATATAGCAACCATCCTATACGGTATGTAGTATTTTACAGATAAAGACGTGGAGGCTCTGCAAAGTTAAGAGCTCACTCAAGTTCACACGGCCAGGGTTAGAGCCTGGGTATGTCTGACTCAGCACCACTTCTGTGCAGTTTATGCCATGAAAGTCTCGGTCTCCACGTCCACACAGAGGAGTGACTACATTCAGTGACACACACCTTCTCCACAACTCACAGAGCTTATTCCCCAGCACCAGGACGGCACCCGCCCTCCAAAAGTCCATGCAGGAGGCTGGGTAACACGATGCGTACAGTCCCACAACTGGCATCTTAATATCGAGAGGTTACCAGCTCTTCAAGATTGTGCTTGTGTACTCAGGATAAAATGGCAACCCACGCCAGTATCCTTGTCTGGAGAATCCCACGGACAGAGGAGCCTGGTGGGCTATAGTCCATGGGGTCGCAAAGAGTCAGACATGATTGAGTGACTGAGCACTCAGGATATGAGTCTCACTTTCTTTTTGGTTCCTTGATGGTCTGGTGATGGTGATCCGGAACTATAATCTCCTTAATAACAAGAGGCCAGGTCAGCTGTTCTCAGCCTTGGAAGCCCCTTACAATAACCCACAGAGCCTCGAAAAATACCAGCACCAGGGCCCTGTCTCCAGAATACTGGTTTGTTTTGGTCAAGGGTAGGGCCCCGGCATCAGAACATTTTAAAATCTCCCAGGTTAGCCTATTGTGCAGTTCAAAGCACTGCTGTCAGTTAATTTTAAGGACGGTTCATTCTCATTCAGTTTGAATACGATGATACCTCCATTTAAATGAGCATTTTTAAAAAGCTTATGCAAATAACCACCAGGGTGCTACTCCTCCTTTCAGCTGTGATTGACAGCAAGTTGGCAGTTACCACTGTGGGCTGATGGGGCTTAGAGGGACATTATTCCAGTAGGAACAAAACCTGTTTTCATTAATTTTTTTTTTTTTTTGGCTTTGTTGCCACTTATTTCAGCTCAAAGAACCACCACACTCTAGCTTCAATATGATGTGTTACTCACTTTGTAACATTATTTCTCCTTTTTGCTTTAGAACATGAGATAAGAAAGCTGGCCTACAATATATACCTGAGGACCAAACTCATTTTCGCAACTTCCATGAGCTGGGAAATAGGATGTATAAGCCTCATTAAGCCTCATGGGAGCTGGTAATACATAGTAATGGCAACACTTGAAATGATGAATGAGGTCCTCACAAATGGAAATCAACTGTAACCTAGATTTGGACGTTTATAAGACCTGTCTGAAGGCTGGTACCCAAAACATGCACAGCATCTCCAGCTGCACCTGGAGTGCCTTGTGTCTTAATCCTCACAGGCCCAGGAGGCAAGTATTTCCCACCTAAGAAATTGATTCCTTTCCTTCTGTTCCTCAGAACTCTCCATTACTTTGCTCTGATGACTTTCATAAAAGTTTATAATTTATTTCATTAAACGTAAATCAAATGGTGAAGCCTGATGGGGGTGCGAGGAGCCCTGAGCTCTTTCTGTAAATGTGTGTACATTTTCTCTAGTTAAGTGCTAAAGCAACACCCTGGAGAATGAAAAGGATAACAGCGCAGGCACGATGAAAAGCTCTTTCCTGCTTTTCATCCAAACACCGTGTCACACGTGTTTTCAGAAAGCAGAAAAGCATCACGTCGACAGACTCCACCTCTCCAGATGCTCCCTGGACCCTGGTTTTTCTCAGCCTATGCTTTCTTGAAGGGGACTATTTTCATGAGAGTAACAGAAAGTAGAGAGAGAGATAAAGCCAGAAAGAAAAGATAGGGAAATTTTGGCAACTAGCGTTTTACTGAGCTCTTACCAGAGTGCTCGACTCCGGACTAAGTGCTTTATTTAACCTACAAAGGAGGTGCTATTATTATCTCTCTCTCACAGAAAAGGGGACCGAGATATGAAGGTTAGACTCTTCAGCTCTGACTGGATTCCAGAATGTGCTTAACCAGAGTTGGGCTTTCCTGAGGGCTCATCAGGTAGAGAATTCGCCGGCAATACAAGAGACACACGAGACACAGGTTTGGTCCCCGGGTCAGGAAGATCCCCTGGAGGAGGAAAATGGCAACCCACTCCGGTGTTCTTGCCTGGAAAGCCCATGGACAGAGGAGCCTGGCGGACTCTGGCCCACGGGGTCACACAGAGTCAGACACGAGTGAGGTGACTCGGCGCGCACACATGATACGAGAGAACTGCTCGTATTAGGCTAAAACCCGAATAAAAGCAGAAACCCAGATAAATAAGTAGACCTCTGAGGACGCTTTTTCACTGAGGGTGTTTTCTGAACTTGAACTTCTATTGTCAAGGCCTTTTGGATAAAGATCCACAAAAGTCAAAGCCCAGGGATCTAAAAGGAGATTTTTCACATGTAAAGTTGGGATCCTATTACTCAGCCATAAAAAAGAATGAAATAACGCCTTTAGCAGCAACATGGACGGTCCTAGAGATTATCATACGAGGTGAAGTAAGTCAGACAGAGAAAGACAAATGTCATGCGGTATCATTCATATGTATCTAAAAAATAATACAAATCAACCTATTTGAAAGATAGAAACAAACTCACAGATGTAGAAACAAATTTACCATTACTAAAAGGAGAAGGGAGTGGGAAGGATAAATTAGGAGTATGGAGTTAATAGATACCACTATATATAAAATCAGATCAGATCAGATCAGATCAGTCGCTCAGTCGTGTCCGACTCCTTGCAACCCCATGAACCGCAGCACGCCAGGCCTCCCTGTCCATCACCAGCTCCCGGAGGTCACTCAGACTCGCATCCATCAAGTCAGTGATGCCATCCAGCCATCTCATCCTCTGTCGTCCCCTTCTCCTCCTGCCCTCAATCCCTCCCAGCATCAGAGTCTTCTCCAATGAGTCAACTCTTCGCATGAGGTGGCCAAAATACTGGAGTTTCAGCTTTAGCATCATTCCTTCCAAAGAAATCCCAGGATTATTCTCCTTCAGAATGGACTTGTTGGATCTTCTTGCAGTCCAAGGGACTCTCAAGAGTCTTCTCCAACACCACAGTTCAAAAGCATCAATTCTTCGGCGCTCAGCCTTCTTCACAGTCCAGCTCTCACATCCATACATGACCACAGGAAAGACCATAGCCTTGACTAGGCGAACCTTTGTTGGTAAAGTAATGTCTCTGCTTTTGAATATGCTATCTAGGTTGGTCATAACTTTCCTTCCAAGGAGTAAGCGTCTTTTAATTTCATGGCTGCAGTCACCATCTGCAGTGATTTTGGAGCCCAGAAAAACAAAGTCTGACACTGTTTCCACTGTTTCCCCATCTATTTCCCATGCAGTGATGGGACCAGATGCTATGATCTTCGTTTTCTGAATGTTGAGCTTTAAGCCAGCCTTTTCACTCTCCACTTTCACTTTCATCAAGAGGCTTTTTAGCCCCTCTTCACTTTCTGCCATAAGGGTGGTGTCATCTGCATATCTGAGGTTATTGATATTTCTCCCGGCAATCTTGATTTCAACTTCTGTTTCTTCCAGTCCAGCATTTCTCATGATGTACTCTGCATATAAGTTAAATAAACATGGTGACAATATGCAGCCTTGACGTACTCCTTTTCCTATTTGGAACCAGTCTGTTGTTCCATGACCAGTTCTAACTGTTGCTTCCTGACCTGCATACAGATTTCTTAAGAGGCAGATCAGGTGGTCTGGTATTCCCATCTCTTTCAGAATTTTCCATAGTTTATTGTGATCCACACAGTCAAAGGCTTTGGCATAGTCAATAAAGCAGAAATAGATGTTTTTCTGGAACTCTCTTGCTTTTTCCATGATCCAGCGGATGTTGGCAATTTGATCTCTGGTTCCTCTGCCTTTTCTAAAACCAGCTTGAACATCAGGAAGTTCACGGTTCACATATTGCTGAAGCCTGGCTTGGAGAATTTTGAGCATTACTTTACTAGCGTGTGAGATGAGTGCAATTGTGCGGTAGTTTGAGCACTCCTTGGCATTGCCTTTCTTTGGGATTGGGATGAAAACTGACCTTTTCCAATCTTGTGGCCACTGCTGAGTCTTCCAAATTTGCTGGCATATTGAGTGTAGCACTTTCACAGCATCATCATTCAGGATTTGGAATAGCTCCACTGGAATTCCATCACCTCCACTAGCTTTGTTCATAGTGATGCTTTCTAAGGCCCATTTGACTTCACATTCCAAGATGTCTGGCTCTAGGTCAGTGATCACATCATCGTGATTATCTGGGTCTTGAAGCTCTTTTTTGTACAGTTCTTCTGTGTATTCTTGCCACCTCTTCTTAATATCTTCTACTTCTGTTAGATCCACATCATCTCTGTCCTTTATTGTGCCCATCTTTGCATGAAATGTTCCTTTGGTATCTCTGATTTTCTTGAAGAGATCCCTAGTCTTTCCCATTCTGTTGTTTTCCTCTATTTCTTTGCATTGATCACTGAAGAAGGCTTTCTTATCTCTTCTTGCTATTCTTTGGAACTCCACATTTAGATGTTTATATCTTTCCTTTTCTCCTTTGCTTTTCGCTTCTCTTCTTTTCACAGCTATTTGTAAGGCCTCCCCAGACAGCCATTTTGCTTTTTTGCATTTCTTTTCCATGGGGATGGTCTTGATCCCTGTCTCCTGTACAACGTCACGAACCTCATTCCATAGTTCATCAGGCACTCTATCTATCAGATCTAGGCCCTTAAATCTATTTCTCACTTCCACTGTATAATCATAAGGGATTTGATTTAGGTCATACCTGAATGGTCTAGTAGTTTTCTCTACTTTCTTCAATTTCAGTCTGAATTTGGCAATAAGGAGTTCATGGTCCGAGCCACAGTCAGCTCCTGGTCTTGTTTTTGCTGATTGGATAGAGCTTCTCCATCTTTGGCTGCAAAGAATATAATCGATCTGATTTCGGTGTTGACCATCTGGTGATGTCCATGTATAGAGTCTTCTCTTGTGTTGTTGGAAGAGGGTATTTGCTATGACCAGTGCATTTTCTTGGCAAAACTCTATTAGTCTTTGCCCTGCTTCATTCTGTATTCCAAGGCCAAATTTGCCTGTTACTCCAGGTGTTTCTTGACTTCCTACTTTTGCATTCCAGTCCCCTATAATGAAAAGGACATCTTTTTTGGGTGTTAGTTCTAAAAGGTCTTGTAGGTCTTCATAGAACCTTTCAACTTCAGCTTTTTCGGCGTTACTGGTTGGGGCATAGACTTGGATTACTGTGACATTGAATGGTTTGCCTTGGAAACGAACAGAGATCATTCTATCGTTTTTGAGATTGCATCCAAGTACTGCATTTCGGACTCTTTTGTTGACCATGATGGCCACTCCATTTCTTCTGAGGGATTCCTGCCCACAGTAGTAGATATAATGGTCATCTGAGTTAAATTCACCCATTCCAGTCCATTTTAGTTCGCTAATTCCTAGAATGTCAACATTCACTCTTGCCATCTCTTGTTTGACCACTTCCAATTTGCCTTGATTCATGGACCTGACATTCCAGGTTCCTATGCAGTATTGCTCTTTACAGCATCGGACTTTGCTTCTATCACCAGACACATCTACAGCTGGGTATTCTTTTTGTTTTGGCTCCATCCTTTCATTCTTTCTGGAGTTATTTCTCCACTGATCTCCAGTAGCATATTGGGCCCCTACTGACCTGGGGAGTTTCTCTTTCAGTATCCTATCATTTTGTCTTTTCATACTGTTCATGGGGTTCTCAAGGCAAGAATACTGAAGTGGTTTGCCATTCCCTTCTCCAGCGGACCACACCACTAAGAGCGCCCCGCCGGCTGCGTCGCGCACTAAGAGCGCCCCGCCGGCTGCGTCGCGCACTAAGAGCGCCCCGCCGGCTGCGTCGCGCACTAAGAGCGCCCCGCCGGCTGCGTCGCGCACTAAGAGCGCCCCGCCGGCTGCGTCGCGCACTAAGAGCGCCCCGCCGGCTGCGTCGCGCACTAAGAGCGCCCCGCCGGCTGCGTCGCGCACTAAGAGCGCCCCGCCGGCTGCGTCGCGCACCAAGAGCGCCCCGCCGGCTGCGTCGCGCACTAAGAGCGCCCCGCCGGCTGCGTCGCGCACTAAGAGCGCCCCGCCGGCTGCGTCGCGCACCAAGAGCGCCCCGCCGGCTGCGTCGCGCACTAAGAGCGCCCCGCCGGCTGCGTCGCGCACTAAGAGCGCCCCGCCGGCTGCGTCGCGCACTAAGAGCGCCCCGCCGGCTGCGTCGCGCACTAAGAGCGCCCCGCCGGCTGCGTCGCGCACTAAGAGCGCCCCGCGGCCGCGCGCACTAAGAGCGCCCCGCCGGCTGCGTCGCGCACTAAGAGCGCGGCCGAGAGGAGCTACCCCACGACCGAGGAAGGACGGCGGTGAGGGCCAGCGCACTAAGCACGGCCGAGAAGAGCTACCCCACGACCGAGGTCAGGAAGGGCGGCGGTGAGGAGAGACCCCTCGTCCAAGGTAAGGTGCGATGGCTGTGCTTCGCTGGCCAGGAGCAGCCAGGAGCAGCCAGGATGAGATACCCCACGCCCAAGGTAAGAGAAACCCAAGTAAGACAGTAGGTCTTGAAAGAGGGCATCAGAGGGCAAATACACCAAAACCATTCTCACAGATAACTAGTCAATCTAATCACACAAGGACCACACCCTTGTCTAACTCAATGAGATTAAGCCATGCCCGAGGGGCAACCTGGGATGGGCGGGTCATGGTGGAGAGATATGACAGGGTGTGGTCCGCTGGAGAAGGGAATGGCAAACCACTTCAGTATTCTTGCCTTGAGAACCCCATGAACAGTATGAAAAGACAAAATGATAGGATATATAAAATAGATAAATGATAAGAATTTACTGTATAGTATAGGGAGCTATATTCAATAACTTGTAATAACCTATAGTGGAAAATAATCTGAAGCTGTACACCTGAAACTAACACAATATTGTAAATGAACTGTTAGTTTAATAAGTAAGTTAATTAAATAAAACTAACCTTGGGATCCTAAAGAGTGAGCCGCCATGCCTTCCTCCAGGGGATCGCCCCAATCCAGGGACTGAGCCTGGGCTGAATCTCTTGACTCTCCTGCCTTGGCAGCCGTGTTCTTTACACCAGTGCCACCTGGGAAGCCCTTCCACAGACACACTATATGGCTAAGAACAGTGCTGGCCCTGGCAGAATGGGTTTAAGTTTTCCTCTCTGCATGTAATGTCGAAGATGACTTTTCCCAGGAAAAAAGTGTTATCAGATCAGGTTTTTCATTATTTCTGTTTAGGTTAGATTTCCAGACTTTCCTTCTCCATATGCAATGAAAAGGTCACACTGTTAAGAAACACACACAGCTGTATTTATTTGTTTCATGTGAGGTTGGTTAAAGCGTTAAAGCCACTTTGTCCTTGATCTGCACTCTGCCTTATGCAGAGTTCTGCTATTGTCTTCCTCCATAGCTGTTTCTTGTCTCTTCTCAGCCCTCCTGAATACATCTTGGAGTAGAAAGGAAATTTCATCTTCTTTTCCATCTTGGTGGAATAGGTACTGCAGAGTGGCCACCATCACATTCTGAAACATGTAAGCTATTTTCCATATCCTAAAGATAAACACTGTTCATGACCTTGTATATTATCTGAAGTCAATAATCAAAAGAGCAGTTTGATATTTCATCAGCTGACACATTATATTACATATGTTTCAGTGAATGAGGGATGATGGTGAATGGCTCAACTTGAAATGTTATGAAAGAGAGATTATTAGGGTTGAGATAGTTTACAACCCTCAGAACAGGAATTAAAGGTAGGAAATAAACAGACACGTCACTGTGGTGCTGAATACACTGAAGGAAAGCATAGCAGGGGCTGGAGTCCACTCTGGTGTCTATTAGGAGGGAGAGGCTCAGATCTGGGGAAGGAGTGGGTCCCTTTGAAGTTGAAATTAGCAGGAATAACAGTAGGCCTACACAGTCTTGGATCTTAGGAAGGGGTTTGAGAAAGGTCTCCTGAGCTAGGTCAAATATTCTAATCATCTGGGCTATTCTCAGGTAAAAGAGCCAAGAGGTCAGCCCCTACCCATAAAATCAGAAAGAAAACAAATATCTGCATGTCAGAGAACCAGCATCAGGAAGTGAAAGCATCTTATTTGCAACAAATCAGGACAAATTTACAGCATCTCCTGGAAACCCACAGGGAAGAGAGATGTTTCCACTGAAGAAGGAAGAGTGAATTGAATTAATTACATAGCACCCATTAGTACTAATTAAAGATGTGTAATGAATGCATCACTGGTATTTTCCTATTTAGGTTGCTCTTGGCTGCTCATTTTCTTTGTGTGAACACAGAAAATATTAATAAAGGCTTTCATAGAATTGCTTTAAACTTTGTAATCCAATTCTTTTACCAGATAGCTCAGAGTACTTAATCTCCTCATTTTCCTTTTATGGGGAAATCCTTAAACTTATTCTTTTAGTTGAGGTCTTATTGTATTTACATTTTTAAAGAAGAGCTTGTTAACATCACTAAGGTATCTGTAAGAGGGTTTATCCTACTTCCAGCCACCACCCCACTTACCCAGAAACTAGAAACCTGTGACCTATGAGCAAAACCTATGACCATAGATTTGGTACCAAGTGATGGGAACAACAGAATGGTTCCAAATAGGAAAAGGAGTACGTCAAGGCTGCATATTGTCACCATGTTTATTTAACTTATATGCAGAGTACATCATGAGAAATGCTGGACTAGAAGAAACACAAGTTGGAATCAAGATTGCTGGGAGAAATATCAATAACCTCAGATATGCAGATGACACCACCCTTATGGCAGAAAGTGAAAAGGAACTCAAAAGCCTCTTGATGAAAGTGAAAGTGGAGAGTGAAAAGGTTGGCTTAAAGCTCAACATTCAGAAAACGAAGATCATGGCATCTGGTCCCATCACTTCATGGGAAATAGATGGAGAAACAGTGGAAACAGTGTCAGACTTTATTTTTCTGGGCTCCAAAATCACTGCAGATGGTGACTGCAGCCATGAAATTAAAAGACACTTACTCCTTGGAAGGAAAGTTATAACCAACCTAAGCAGAGACATTACTTTACCAACAAAGGTTCGCCTAGTCAAGGCTATGGTCTTTCCTGTGGTCATGTATGGATGTGAGAGCTGGACTGTGAAGAAGGCTGAGCGCTGAAGAATTGATGCTTTTGAACTGTGGTGTTGGAGAAGACTCTTGAGAGTCCCGTGGACTGCAAGAAGATCCAACCAGTCCATTCTGAAGGAGATCAATCCTGGAATTTCTTTGGAAGGAATGATGCTAAAGCTGAAACTCCAATATTTTGGCCACCTCATGCGAAGAGTTGACTCATTGGAGAAGACTCTGATGCTGGGACGGATTGAGGGCAGGAGGAGAAGGGGACGACAGAGGATGAGATGGCTGGATGGCATCACTGACTTGATGGATGTGAGTCTGAGTGACCTCTGGGAGCTGGTGATGGACAGGGAGGCCTGGCATGCTGCGGTTCATGGGGTCGCAAAGAGTCGAACACGACTGAGTGACTGATCTGATCTGATCTGATGGAGAAACACTGACGAATAAAACCGAGACTTTTTTTTTTTAAAGATGCAGCTCTGAAAGGGAAATAGACATATAAATAAATAATGCAATTCAATACGGTAAGTGCTCAGATAGATGATTATATATAGTTGAAGCACAACAGAGTAATTTATTTCTTTTTAAAGTATTCTATTTAAAGTATTTATTTGCACATGGATATTTACAGCAGCTTTATTTACATTTCACCCCACTCCAGTACTTTTGCCTAGAAAATCCTGTGGATGGAGGAGCCTGGTAGGCTGCGGTCCATGGGGTAGCTAGAGTCGGACACAACTGAAGTGACTTAGCAGCAGTAGCAGTAGTATTTACATTTACCCAAACTTGGAAACAACCAAGACATCTTTCAGTGGGTAAATGGATAAACTGTGCTACACCCAGACAATGGAATATTATTCAGCACTAAAATTAAATGAGCTATCAAGCCATGAAAAAAACATGTAAGAAACTTAAAGGCATATTACTAAGTGAAAGAAGCCAATCTGAAAAGTATACATAATATATGATTCGAACTATATGATATTCTGGGAAAGGCAAAACCATGGAAACAGGAAAAAACAGGGAGTGTTGGAGGGTGGGAAGGGATGTATTGTCAGAGCAGAATATTTTTAAAGTAGTGAAAATGCCCTGATAATCTTCTGATTACATTATGCATGCATACGTGCTCGCAGTCGATTGAGCCATGTCTGACTCTTTGCGACCCCATGGACTGTAGCCCACCAGACTTCTCTGTCCATGGGATTCTCCAGACAAGAATACTGGAGTGGTTTGCCATGCCCTCCTCCAGGGGGTCTTCCCAACCCGAGGATTGAATCTGCGTCTCTTCTGTCTCCTGTGTTGCAGGCAGATTCTTTACCTCTGAACCACTGGGGAAGCACATTAGTTCAAATGCATAGAGACTAGAATCAAGAATGAATCTAATATAAACTGTGGACTTAGATGCCAAAGATGTGTCAATATAAGTTCAGAGAGTGTAACAAATGTACCACTCTGCTGGGGGTACTGTAATGGGGGAGGCTTTCCATTGTGTGTCGGGGTAGGGGGAGGCAGATATTATACCTTCCTCTCAATTTTTCTGTGAACATACAACTGCTTAAAAAAATAAAAGTTTTTAAAAATCAAAATTTAATCAAAATTTAAAAAATATTTATTAAGTAGCTACCCGATGGCACAGTGGTAAAGAACCTGCCTGCTAATACAGGAAACATAAGAGATTCGAGTTCAATCCATGAGTCGGAAAGATCTCCTGGAGGAGGGAATAGCAACCCACTCCAGTATTTTTGCTGGGAAAATACCATGGACTGAGGAGTCTGGCAGGCTACAATCCATGGGGTTGCAAAGAGTCAGACACTACTGACTGACTTAGCACGCACACATAGGAATAAGTCTGGCATCCTTTGTGTGGAGGTGGGAGCAAGCTTGAGAAGAATATTTTTCTGAGGCTCTTGGGGAAGGTTAAGGATGGTGACTATCATTATTTAAAAATCTTCCAACACAGATCCCACCACCTGGGGCCCAGTGCTGGAAAAGAGAAACTGAAGACAGAACTCTCTCTGCCCAACACTTCCGGCCCAGATCGCCCTCTTCCCCCATCAGCCAGGATGTGTTGAGTCACACAACGAAGTTTCCCGACGTCCCAGAACAACAGCAAGGACACGTGGCCAAATGAGGCGCTTTTATCAGAGGCCAGGGCTTCCAGCAAATATTTAACCAACAGGCTTGCTTTTTACCAGCGGCATAGTTACCACAACCTCTCCTTGCTGATCAGAGAGAGGTCAATAGAGGCTTTGAGAATAGTTATTGATTCATGAAGTCGAATTATTCCTCAGTCCTTGCCAAACATAGATTCCATTCCTCACTCAGAGTAACTGGTCTGATGTAGTTACTACCTGGAGAAAGATATTCTTCAAAGCCCTACTGTATAATAGAATTTGTAATCCTAACATCTAGGTTACTGACATCTGACTTCATTCGACACCCAGATTAATTGCCTTTCAAAGAATATGTTGACTTTGCCACCACGTTAGTCAATGTTTACTTTGGGATCAATAATGCAAGTCAAAACTTTAAGGGTGGAGCTGAAAGCCTGCAGATTAAAGAAGCTTCAGACAGGGAGGAACTAAAGCAATGTAATGACGAAACAGAAAAAAAAAATCACACGTGGGCTTTTAGCAGCAACACTTTTGCTTTAGAAATCTCAATCAGGATTCCTGCTGATGCCAACACTGGCCTGACTCCTGGGTTTTTTCCCAGAAGGAAAATCAGACTTCAGCTGCCCAATTCAGTGAATCGTGCAATGCCGACTGTTTCTTCCCTGCGATGGGAAGTAAATGGGAGTAAAATTTGTGATTCACATCTTTATTAATAGCATTCATCACGCACACCAAACGTGGGATACGAATGTCACTCAACTCTCATCACCCAAACCGTCCTACACAATCTGGACTGAAAAAAGCTTTCTGCCAGAAGCTCACTACAACAGCCTTTTCAAGCAAAACCTCAGTTTATACTTGAGGAAGCTGAACCTCAGAAAAGTTTTGTTACCCTTGCAAGAGTCCTGCAAGGAACAGTAGAGCTCTGGGTTGCCAGGCTTCCCATCTACTGTACAACTCTTACTGCCACCCGCCGCTCTGTATGTTAATGGACAAGCACACTGAAGAACAATGCTTCTCAAACTTTACTTGCAGGCAATTCCCTTGGGATCTTTCGAAACTGAAGATTTTAAACAGTCGGTCTAGCAAGGACCTGAGATTTGCATTTGTAATGAACTTGCTCCTGGCGGTGCCAGTGCTGTTGGTCCATGATCATACTAAATAACAAGGTTGTAGGAGCTATCCCACGTTGAAGGTCAGGAAGGGTGGCGGTGAGGAGAGACCCCTTGTCCAAGGTCAGGAAGGGCGGCAGTGAGGAGAGACCCCTCGTCCAAGGTCAGGAAGGGCGGCAGTGAGGAGAGACCCCTCGTCCAAGGTCAGGAAGGGCGGCGGTGAGGAGAGACCCCTCGTCCAAGGTAAGGAGCAATGGCTGTGCTTTGCTGGAACAACCGTGAAGAGATACCTCATGCCCAAGATAAGAGAAACCCAAGTAAGATGGTAGGTGTTGCAAGAGGGCATCAGAGGGCAAACACACTGAAACCACACTCACAGAAAACTAGTCAATCTAATCACACTAGGACCACAGCTTTGTCTAACTCAATGAAACTAAGCCATGCCCGTGGGGCAACCCAAGATGAGCAGGTCATGGTGGAGAGATCTGACAGGATGTGGTCCACTGGAGAAGGGAATGGCAAACCACTTCAGTATTCTTGCCTTGAGAACCCCATGAACAGTATGAAAAGAAAAAATGATAGGATACTGAAAGAGAAACTCCCCAGGTCAGTAGGTGCCCAATATGCTACTGGAGATCAGTGGAGAAATAACTCCAGAAAGAATGAAGGGATGGAGCCAAAGCAAAAAGAATACCCAGCTGTGGATGTGTCTGGTGATAGAAGCAAGGTCCAATGCTGTAAAGAACAATATTGCATAGGAACGTGGAATGTCAGGTCTGTGAATCAAGGCAAATTGGAAGTGGTCAAACAAGAGATGGCCAGAGTGAATGTTGAGATTCTAGGAATCAGCGAACTAAAATGGACTGGAATGGGTGAATTTAACTCAGATGACCATTATATCTACTACTGTGGGCAGGAATCCCTCAGAAGAAATGGAGTGGCCATCATGGTCAACAAAAGAGTCTGAAACGCAGTACTTGGATGCAATCTCAAAAACGACAGAATGATCTCTGTTCGTCTCCAAGGCAAACCATTCAACGTCACAGTAATCCAAGTCTATGCCCCAACCAGTAACGCTGAAGAAGCTGAAGTTGAATGGTTCTATGAAGACCTACAAGACCTTTTAGAACTAACACCCAAAAAAGATGTCCTTTTCATTATAGGGGACTGGAATGCAAAAGTAGGAAGTCAAGAAACACCTGGAGTAACAGGCAAATTTGGCCTTGGAATATGGAATGAAGCAGGGCAAAGACTAATAGAGTTTTGCCAAGAAAATGCACTAGTCATAACAAACACCCTCTTCCAACAACACAAGAGAAGACTCTATACATGGACATCACCAGATGGTCAACACCGAAATCAGATTGATTATATTCTTTGCAGCCAAAGATGGAGAAGCTCTATACAGTCAGCAAAAACAAGACCAGGAGCTGACTGTGGCTCAGACCATGAACTCCTTATTGCCAAATTCAGACTGAAATTGAAGAAAGTAGGGAAAACCACTAGACCATTCAGGTATGACCTAAATCAAATCCCTTATGAGTATACAGTGGAAGTGAGAAATAGATTTAAGGGCCTAGATCTGATAGATAGAGTGCCTGATGAGCTATGGAATGAGGTTCGTGACATTGTACAGGAGACAGGGATCAAGCCCATCCCTATGGAAAAGAAATGCAAAAAAGCAAAATGGCTGTCTGGGGAGGCCTTACAAATAGCTGTGAAAAGAAGAATAGCGAAAAGCAAAGGAGAAAAGGAAAGATATAAACATCTGAATGCAGAGTTCCAAAGAATAGGAAGAAGAGATAAGAAAGCCTTCTACAGCGATCAGTGCAAAGAAATAGAGGAAAACAACAGAATGGGAAAGACTAGGGATCTCTTCAAGAAAATCAGAGATACCAAAGGAACATTTCATGCAAAGATGGGCTCGATAAAGGACAGAAATGGTATGGACCTAACAGAAGCAGAAGATATTAAGAAGAGGTGGCAAGAATACACAGAAGAACTGTACAAAAAAGATCTTCATGACCCCGATAATCACAATGGTGTGATCACTGACCTAGAGCCAGACATCCTGGAATGTGAAGTCAAGTGGGCCTTAGAAAGCATCACTACGAACAAAGCTAGTGGAGGTGATGGAATTCCAGTTGAGCTATTGCAAATCCTGAAAGATGATGCTGTGAAAGTGCTGCACTCAATATGCCAGCACATTTGGACAACTCAGCAGTGGCCACAGGACTGGAAAAGGTCAGTTTTCATTCCAATCCCAAAGAAAGGCAATGCCAAAGAATGCTCAAACTACTGCGCAATTGCACTCATCTCACATGCTAGTAAAGTAATGCTCAAAATTCTCCAAGCCAGGCTTCAGCAGTATGTGAACCATGAACTTCCTGATGTTCAAGCTGGTTTTAGAAAAGGCAGAGGAACCAGAGATCAAATTGCCAACATCCACTGGATCATGGAAAAAGCAAGAGAGTTCCAGAAAAACATCTATTTCTGCTTTCTTGACTATGCCAAAGCCTTTGACTGTGTGGATCACAGGAAACTATGGAAAATTCTGAAAGAGATGGGAATACCAGACCATCTGATCTGCCTCTTGAGAAATTTGTATGCAGGTTAGGAAGCAACAGTCAGAACTGGACATGGAACAACAGACTGGTTCCAAATAGGAAAAGGAGTACGTCAAGGCTGTATATTGTCACCCTGTTTATTTAACTTCTATGCAGAGTACATCATGAGAAGTGCTGGACTGGAAGAAACACAAGTTGGAATCAGATTGCTGGGAGAAATATCAATAACCTCAGATATGCAGATGACACCACCCTTATGGCAGAAAGTGAAGAGGAACTAAAAAGCCTCTTGATGAAAGTGAAAGAGGCGAGTGAAAAGGTTGGCTTAAAGCTCAACATTCAGAAAACGAAGATCATGGCATCTGGTCCCATCACTTCATGGGAAATAGATGGGGAAACAGTGTAAACAGTGTCAGACTTTATTTTTTGGGGTTCCAAAATCACTGCAGATGGTGACTGCAGCCATGAAATTAAAAGACGCTTACTCCTTGGAAGGAAAGTTATGACCAACCTAGATAGCATATTCAAAAGCAGAGACATTACTTTGCCAACAAAGGTTTGTCTAGTCAAGGCTATGGTCTTTCCTGTGGTCATGTATGGATGTGAGAGCTGGACTGTGAAGAAGGCTGAGCGCTGAAGAATTGCTGCTTTTGAACTGTGGTGTTGGAGAAGACTCTTGAGAGTCCCTTGGACTGCAAGGAGATCCAACCAGTCCATTCTGAAGGAGATTAGCCCTGGGATTTCTTTGGAGGGAATGATGCTGAAGCTGAAACTCCAGTACTTTGGCCACCTCATGCGAAGAGTTGACTCATTGGAAAAGACTCTGATGCTGGGAGGGATTGAGGGCAGGAGAAGGGGACGACAGAGGATGAGATGGCTGGATGGCATCACTGACTCGATGGATGTGAGTCTGAGTGACCTCCGGGAGTTGGTGATGGACAGGGAGGCCTGGCGTGCTGCGATTCATGGGGTCGCAAAGAGTCAGACACGACTGAGCAACTGGTCTGATCTCTGAAATGGCTATGTGCTCTACGTTTCTCTGCCAGGCTCCTTACTGTCAGCATCCGTGGTGCCTTTTTCTATCTCATCATGTATGGATTTTGAACTAGTTGGGACCTTATATCAGGTACTGAATCTACTGCCGGCTCTTGTGTTTTGAGATAATGCTAAGGGATTCGTTAATGACCATCTTCTTGGGGAGATTTTTTTAAGTAAGCTTAAGCCATTCCCACTTTAATGTCATTCCTTGTGCTCAGTCGCTCAGTCGTGTCTGAATCTTTGTGACCCCGTGGACTGTAACCCGCCAGGCTCCTTTGTCCATGGGATTCTCCAGGCAAGAATACTGAAGTGGGTTGCCTTTCCTCCTCCAGGGGATCTTCCCAATTCAGGGATCAAATCAGCCTCTCCTGCATCTCCTGCATTGGCAGGCGGATTCTTTACCACTGAGCCACCTGGGAAGTCCTGGTGATGATTAGCACTTTTTTTCCCTTGCTTGCCTACTCAAAAAAAAAAAAAAAAAAAAAAAAGTGCTAGAAATTTTTAATAAAGAGAACTATTTTTCCATTTTAATAACCAGGAAGATTTTAATGGCAAAGACTGGAAAATATAAGCTAAGTATTGGCTAGTATAAGCTAAGTATTGGCTTCTCTCAGTTTACTTGTTGCTGAAGCGGAAAAATTTGTGCATTTGAAGACAAAATAACACGCTATGCGATCCTGGGCAAGTGACTTCATCTCTCTGAGTCTCAGTTTCATCATCTGCAGAGTGAGGGGGCTGATGCTGTAAATCCATTTTGGTGCTAATGACCAATAAAATAAATGGAATCAGTTGTAAAATCCTTGGACCTAGTCTTGCCTTCTCTTGGGTCCCCTAGCTTTACCCATGATGAAGAGAGAGGGTCCTGATCACAGCCTCCATCCTTAGGGATGGAGAAAGTACAAACTCCTGAAGAACCAGGAAGTACCTTTTGTTCTATCCTTCCCTCCATCCTTCTTTGAACTGTTGGTGCAGTGAATGAATGAGTGAGGGAGGGAGTCACCACAGGGCTATGAGAAAGCATCAGAAACACTAAGTTCCAAACTGCCAGTGAGCCGTAGCACAGGTCTATGAGAAAGGCACAGAAGCTGTTGGCCAGAGGAGAGATGGAAGGCATTTTCAGCTACTCGATCCTGGATGCAAAGTGAGTCAGGTAAGGGTGCTGTTAGCAAAGCTACAATGCTGCTAAGGACTCCAAGAGGGAAGGAAAAGTAGCAAATTGGGGATCTTCCTTAGTTTGTATTTTAACCCCCAATATTAAATTTTAATTTGAGCTGGGAATTGGGTTTAATCAAAAGCATTTCCAAAGGGAATAGAGCTTATGAAATTAGAACACATATGTGGCTTGCCTGGGTAGGTTTCAAGAGAAAAACCAATCTTGCAGGGAGGCTATGAACGTTTGGGAATTGTGGGCAGAGATAATTAAAAGAATCATAGATGTTAAAGCAGAAAAGATCCTCATCAATTAGTCCTACTCTTTGTGTGCTGTTCTCACAGGAAAACTTGAGACGTGGAGACAAGAAAAGCCCACCGGGAGGCTGCTGACAGCACTCTCTATGCGTTTATTTTCATTGTGGGGACTCAGGGTTTTACCAACCTACCTCGGTGATTCCCAGACACTGTCAAGTTTGAGAGTCCAGCTTTGAGCAATTATCAGTCATTCACACATTTCTGTAAATAGACTTGGATTTCTGTCCTTACTACATTTTGTATTTATTTAAGAAGAAAAGGGAAGAGAACTGTAGTTAAATTTAGGATGCTATTTTGTAATGTTTCTGGGGCAAGGTAAGTTTGGAAAAAACAACCCAAATGGAAAAGTCAAATGCATTGGGGGGAAAAAAAACCTTTCTCAAAATTCTGCTCAGGGTTAGCTTTGATTAAAAAAAAAAAATCTTTTTTCAGTATCTCAGCATCAAAACATCCCTTTAAAGATGATTCTGTAGAATGAGGAAATGGACCTGTTCATGAAGCCACCTCACCAGCTCAACTCATCCAACCACAAACTACTTCCCGTGTGGGTGAGGAGAGAGGGGGAGAGCCTTGATACAATTTTCGAGATTAAACTTTCCACAGGGAGGTCTACGTGTAGGTGAGCGCAGCCAAAGGCTTAGGGTGTTTCTCTTTCCTTTTCTCCTGTTAGTCCTTGTCGAGATAGATTCCTAAAAGGAAGACATTTCATTGGACCTTCAGCCACCTCCTCAAAATCACACAATGTTTCTTGATGTAAGAGGCTGTTTTCTTTGTTTTTCAGGAGTTTATACTTGCTCCAATCCTAAAGATAGAGGCTGTGGTCAGGGACCCACTTCCTTTATCGCAGATAAAGATGGAAGACCAATGAGAAGAGAAAACTAGGTTCAAGAACTTTATAACTGTTTCCACTTATTATATGGATTATTAGCCTCTAGTATGGACTTAGAACATCAATCCCATCATTCTGCAGATGATGAAACCAAGATTTAGATGAAGTCACTTGCCCAATGCCACATAGCTTGTCTGTTATCTCCTAATCCACAGTTCTTTCTGAGAGGCTGATAGGTAAACATCTTTTCAGATTAGACTTTTCCAAGATTTGGCAGTAATTTACACATGAGGGCCCCAGGAGAATTGAGGAATCCGTGTATTTAGTAGGAACGAGCCCAGTCCCTCCATCGAGACCTGAATTATTGAGGGAATATAGACACGGAAGACACAGAAGACAGTGTCTCCATGCTCTTTATAGTTTTGTCGGGCAGATGAAACAGGCACAGTTAAAACAGAAAGCAGGGTCGCTCTCCACACTGTTGCTGGTGTTCAGTCTGAGTTGTGTCAGATACTTTGCGACCCCAGGGACTGCAGCATGCCAAGTGTCCCTGTCTTTCACTACCTCCCAGAGTTTGCTCAAACTCATGTCCATTAAGTCGGTGATGCTGTCTAACCACCTCATCCTCTGCCACCCCTTTCTCCTTTTTCCTTCAGTCTTTCCCAGTATCAGGGTCTTTTCTAATAAGTCAGCTCTTTTTATCAGGTGATCAAAGTATTGGAGCTTCAGCATCAGTTCTTGCACTGAATATTCAGGGTTGATTTCCTTTAGAATTGACTGGTTTGATCTCCTTGCTGTCCAAGAGACTCTCAAGAGTCTTCTACAGCACCACAATTCAAAAGCATCAATTCTTTGGCACTCAGCCTTCTTTATGGTCCAACTCTCACATCTGTACATGACTACTGGGAAAACCATAGCTTTGACTATATGGACCTTTGTTTGCAAGGTGATGTCTCTGCTTTTTAATATGTGGCCTAGGTTTGTCATAGCTCTCCTTCCAAGAAACAAGCATCTTTTCATTCCATAGCTGCAGTCACCATGCTCAGTAATTTTGGAGCCCAAGAAAATAAAGTCTGCCACTGTTTCCATTGTTTCCCTGTCTATTTACCATGAAGTGATGGGACTGGATGCCATGATCTGACTTTTTGAATGCCAAGTTTTAAGCCAGCTTTTTCACTATCCTCTTTTACCCTCTCCAAGAGGCTCTTTAGTTCCTCTTCACTTTCTGCCCTTTGAGTGGTATCATCTGCACATCTGAGGCTGTTGATATTTCTCCCAGCAATCTTGACTCCAGCTTGTGATTCATCCAGCCTAGCATTTCACATGACATACTCTGCATATAAGTTAAATAAGCAGGGTGACAATATACAGCCTTGTATTATATCCTCCTTTCCCGATTTTGAACAAGTCCATTGTTCCATGTCTGGTTCTAACTGTTGCTCCTTGACCTGCAAAGAGGTTTCTCAGGAGACAACTAGGGTAGTCTGGTATTCCTATCTCTGATCATTCATTTAACAAGCTCCTACATAACACTAACCCATTTCCATTTCAAAACTCAGCTCAGGTTTAAAAATCCCTTATTTGAAAGGTTTTCTCCCAGACAATGCTTATAATTTTTTTCTAATTTACTCTTAATATGTGACAGGGCTTGCTTGTGCCACAGCTTGGTAAGAACGTCAAAGACCAGGAGAGAAGAAATAAGTATATTTTGTAAATGAAAGGTCTGTGAATTGTGGCCAGAGAGCAAACAGTGGCAGATTCTAAGTTCTAAATATGTTCATGCCAACAGATACCCATTCCCATGTGCTTTTTTCAAAATGTAACACATATTCCTTCTATTCAAATGTGGGATCTATGTTCTTTCCCCCTGAATCTAGACAGAAGCTCAGGATTCCCTCCAGCTGACAACCAGCAGAGGCCAGGCTTCTAAGTCTTATAGCTCAAGGAAATGAATTCCGCCAAATATCTGAATGAGCTTTTCTTTAATATATATATATTTATTATATTTATTTATTTGGCTGCACTGGGTCTAAGTTGCGCCACTGGGAGCCTTCAATCTTTGCTGCTGCCTGTGGGATCTTTCACTGTGGCAGGTGAACACTTGGTTGTGGCTGGTGGGATTTTGTTCCCTAACCAGGGATCGAACTCTGGCCCCCTGCATTAGGAGTGTGGAGTCTTAGCTCTGGACCACCAGGGAAATTTCCCAAATGAGCTTATAAGCATGTTTTCCCCCAGTTGAGTCTCCAGATGGGAGCGCAGCCCAGCCAACATTTTAACTGCAGCCTCGGGAGACCCTGAGCTGAGAACAAAGTTAAGCCATGCAGACTCATAGAAAGTGTGAGAAAAACATGCTGTTTAAGTCACCAAGTGTGTGGGACTTTGCTGGGCACCTATGGGTCATCCTGCTGGGGAGGCCACGTGCAAAGGGCACATGGAGATGAAGAGGCGCCCCGGGGAGCCCAGCTGTTTCAGCCTTCAGTCGTTTGAGTCCTCCCAGCACCAACCAGTGGAGAAGGCAATGGCATCCCACTCCAGTGCTCTTGCCTGGAAAATCCCATGGACAGAGGAGCCTGGTAAGCTGCAGTCCATGGGGTCGCTGAGGGTCAGACATGACTGAGCGACTTCCCTTTCACTTTTCACTTTCATGCATTGGAGAAGGAAATGGCAACCCACTCCAGTGTTCTTGCCTGGAGAATCCCAGGGACGGGGGAGCCTGGTGGGCTGCCGTCTATGAGGTCGCACAGAGTCGGACACGACTGAAGCGACTTAGCAGCAGCAGCAGCAGCAGCATCAACCAGTAGACATGTGAATGGCCTTCAGATGATTCCAGTTCCTAGACTTTGAGCCCCATCAGATGAGGCCAAGAAGAACAGAGATAAGCTCTTCCCACTGAGCCACATCCAACTGTAGATTCATGAACAAAATTTAAATTATTCTTGTTTAAAGCCACTAAATTTTGGAATAATTTGTTATGTAGGCAAAGCAATAAGACAGGTTCAGACAGTTTCCCAGATCAGCTCCTCATTTACCCTGACCTGCCTTTCCTGGTGTGTTTCTTCATTTCTATCACTTTGATGATGGCCTCTAGCCTTTTGGTATTGAATACCCATCAGATCTTGCTTTCTGACTGTGGAACATTGATACCACTCCAGCAGACTTTTGTGTATGTCCCATACTTTGTACATTATTTCTACTTTGATCCAACCGAATCATTCGTGGAGCACAGGCAAATTTCAGATGGACCACAGAACTCAGCCTCTATGTATTTCACGTAATGAACTTACCTATGTCCATATCCATTAGCCTCAATCCAAGCCTAAGCTCCTCCAGGTCAGTGGATTTGTAATTCTGGATCTAAATCAGGATATAAAATGCTCAATCTGTGGAGTGAATGAGTAAATAAATGGATATAAGTTATTTTGCTACATGGAAAGTAAATATCTGTTCGGCATCTTTGGCCTTGAGGGACTTACAATCCAGTACTAAAGGTGTGGCCCCAATTATAAATGCTAGGAGAGGAGAGACAGTAGTATTGGCTTGGAAGAATTCAGAGAAGAAGAGAAACTTGAATTTAACATCGGGAAGAAATTCGTTGGATTTGGGTGAGAGCAAAGGAGACAGAAAGACATTTCACACTGGAGAACAACATGACAAAATTATGGAGGTATGGGGAAGAGAAAAGGAGCTGAATGGTGGTATGGCTTTTTTTTTTTTTTTTTTTTTTAGCTGTGCAGCAGCACCATATGGAATCTGAGTTCTCCGACCGGGGATGGAACCTGTTCCCCTTGTGATGGAAGCACAGAGTCTTAACCACTGGAGCACTGAGAAGCCCCAAGACTGGCATTTTAAGGACCTTAAAGAAATGCTCCAGTCAGCTCCCTTCTGGGGAGAAGTGGTGGTAATATCTATGGCTTCTTCACTACCAGATTTCACAGCACATACTTATGTGCTTTGTTCCAGCTCTATAATCTAGATATATTGTCCACTGAATACCCAGAGTTTTCATTTACAGGAACAATGTTTGTGAATTATTGTGTGGGCTATTTATTAACCTGTTGTGAGGCTGCCACCAAATTATTCCATACCAACCTAAACTCAATGAAACTCCAGTTCATCTCTGTGTAGCTTAACTTGATTATGAATTAAGGTCTACAATTGCAAAGCCAGAACACACAGATTTCTTAAGCATTGAGACTCATGAATAAAGCTGAATACCACAACTAAAGGCTGCCCACACAAAGTTCACGTAATCCTAGGTGCTATAAGACAGTTTTTATTCCAATCCCAAAGAAAGGCAATGCCAAAGAATGCTCAAACTACCGCACAATTGCATTCATCTCACACGCTAGTAAAGTAATGCTCAAAATTCTCCAAGCCAGGCTTCAGCAATATGTGAACCGTGAACTTCCTGATGTTCAAGCTGGTTTTAGAAAAGGCAGAGGAACCAGAGATCAAATTGCCAACATCCACTGGATCATGGAAAAAGCAAGAGAGTTCCAGAAAAGCATCTATTTCTGCTTTGACTGTGTGGATCACAAGAAACTGTGGAAAATTCTGAAAGAGATGGGAATAACATACCACCTGATCTGCCTCTTGAGAAAACTGTATGCATGTCAGGAAGCAACAGTTAGAACTGGACATGGAACAGCAGACTGGTTCCAAATAGAAAAAGGAGTTCATCAAGGCTGCATTTTGTCACCCTGTTTATTTAACTTATATGCAGAGTACATCATGAGAAATGCTGGACTGGGAGAAACACAGGTTGGAATCAAGATTGCCAGGAGAAATATCAATAACCTCAGATATGCAGATGACACCACCCTTATCACAGAAAGTGAAAAGGAACTCAAAAGCCTCTTGATGAAAGTGAAAGAGGAGAGTGAAAAAGTTGGCTTAAAGCTCAACATTCAGAAAACAAAGATCATGGCATCTGGTCCCATCACTACATGGGAAATAGATGGGGAAACAGTGGAAACAGTGTCAGACTTTCTTTTTCTGAGCTCCAAAATCACTGCAGATGGTGATTGTAGCCATGAAATTAAAAGATGCTTACTCCTTGGAAGGAAAGTTATGACCAACCTAGATAGCATATTCAAAAGCAGAGACATTACTTTGCCAACAAAGGTTTGTCTAGTCAAGGCTATGGTTTTTCCTGTGGTCATGTATGGATGTCAGAGTTGGGCTGTGAAGAAGGCTGAGCGCTGAAGAATTGATGCTTTTGAACTGTGGTGTTGGAGAAGACTCTTGAGAGTCCTTTGGACTACAAGGAGATCCAACTAGTCCATTCTGAAGGAGATCAGCCCTGGGATTTCTTTGGAAGGACTGATGCTAAAGCTGAAACTCCAGTACTTTGGCCACCTCATGCAAAGAGTTGACTCATTGGAAAAGACTCTGATGCTGGGAGGGATTGAGGGCAAGAGGAGAAGGGGACGACAGAGGATGAGATGGCTGGATGGCATCACTGACTCGATGGATGTGAGTCTGGGTGAACTCTGGGAGTTGGTGATGGACAGGGAGGCCTGGCGTGCTGTGATTCATGGGGTTGCAAAGGGTTGGACACGACTGAGTGACTGATCTGATCTGATCTGATAATGTTAATAACTCTGACCTCACCAGAGCTGGTTGAGGTATAATGAGAACCGCAAATGTGTTTGCTAACTGGAAACATCTGAGTTGCATGGTTGTTATGGCAACAAATATTATACAACTTATGTCAGAGGTTTGCAATGACATAAAAGGGGAAACAGGACCATCATCATGGAATCTAAATATGTTCAGCCCAGTCACAAAGCAAAATTTTTAACATAGGAAGAATGACCGAGCCTCATGACACAAGATTAAGAGACAACACATCTGGGGAGAAACATGGACACTGAGTAGGAGGAGCTGAGTCAGGTTACATGACGCGTGCGTGCCTGCATGCTCAGGCTCTCAATCGTGTCCAGCTCTCGGTGACCCTATGGAAAGGATCCTCCATCCAAGGGATTCTCCAGGCAAGAATATTGGAGTGGGTTGCCATTCCTTTCTGGGAGATATGGACACCCAGTCCTGCTTCTTTGTATCCACAGACCACATCCTTGGATTCAAACCCAAGGGTAAGGAGGGCCAACTGTACAGTTTATTTTATGTAAGGAACTTGAGCATCCTCGGAGTCTGGTGTCTCCAGAGGTCCCAGAGCCAAACTCCTGTGGATACTAAGAAAGAACTGTATCTACACTAGGTTGGCAACACATCAGTCGGGGTAACCTAGTTATGCTGTGTAAACACCAAATTGCAGGGACTTAAAATTCCCCATATTACTGGTGACTCAGACTGTTTATCTGTCATGGGTCAACTGAAGTGCTCTATTCTGCTTTATCCTCATGCTAAAAAAAAAAAGGACACAGGCCAAGGGCAGTTCCATCTTTGTGTTTCCAGGATTCCCCAGATGGCCAGTAAAGAGAAAACATGGCATTACACACCGGCTTTGTACGTTTTGCCCTGAAGTGACCCATATTCCTTCCAGAGGCTTCAGGTTGGCCAGAGCCAGTTATGTGGCCACTTGACTTAAAGAAATGCAAATTCTAAAGGAGATGCAGATGTAAAGAACAGACTCAGGGTCACAGTTGGGGAGAGAGAAGGTGGGATGACTGAGAGAGTAGCATTGAAACATACACATGACCATATGTAAAATGAATAGCCAGTGGGAATTTGCTATGAAGCAGGGAACCTGAAGCAGGTGCCCTGTGACAACCTAGAGGGGTGGGATGAGGAGGGAGCTGGGGGGAAGTTTAAGACGGGGGACGGGGGGGACATAGATATACCTATGGATGAGTCCAGGCTTCCCCGGAGACTCAGCGATAAAGAATCCACCTGCAGTGCAGGAGCCACAGGAGACCTGGGTTCGATCCTTGGGTTGGGAAGACCCCTCGGAGGAGGACAGCAACCCACTCCAGTATTCTTGCCTGGTGCATCCCATGGACAGAGGAGCCTGGCGGGCTACAGTCATGGGGTCGCAGAGTTGGCGTGACTGAAGCGACTTAGCGTGCACTCATGGCTGACTCATGTTGATGTATGGCAGAAACCATCACAATATTGTAAAATAAGTATCCTCCAAATAAAAACAAAATTAAATTTAAAAAAAGAAAAAAAGATACTACTGGTATAAAGTTCTGACAAGAAATTAGCAGTGAAAACTAAATGAAGAAAAGCTAAAAATAAAAAAAAATAGCTATTTTATGTTTTAAAAAAGAAATGCAAATTCTATAAATAGCAAGGAGATCCAACCAGTCCATTTCTGAAGGAGATCAGCCCTGGGATTTCTTTGGAAGGAATGAAGCTGAAACTCCAGTACTTTGGCCACCTCATGCGAAGAGTTGACTCATTGGAGAAGACTCTGATGCTGGGAGGGATTGGGGGCAGGAGGAGAAGGGGACAACAGAGGATGAGATGGCTGGATGGCATCACTGACTCGATGGATGTGAGTCTGGGTGAACTCCAGGAGTTGGTGACGGACAGGGAGGCCTGGCGTGCTGCGATTCATGGGGTCGCAAAGAGTCAGACACGACTGAGCGACTGATCGGATCTGATCTGATAAATAGCAAGATCCTACTGTATAGCACAGGCAACTGTAGTCAACATCCTTTAAAAAACAATGGAAAAGATGAGCATAATGGAAAAGAGTGTGAAAACGAATACATATATACATATAACTGAGACACTTGGCTGTACAGCAGAAATTAACACAACACTGTAAATCAATTATACTTCAATAAAATTAGAAAACAATAAAGAAATGCAGATTCCATCACATGCCTGGGGAAAGAAGTTACAAAACTGGGTGAAGAGCACCCATAAATAGCACACCAGCAGGCTTCCCATCCCCAGTACTGCTGACATTTGGCCTGGATGTGTCTTTGTTGCAGGCTGTCCTGTGCAATACAGGATATCCAACAGCATCCCTGGCCTTTGATCCCTTCATGCTAGCAGCAGCCGTCTGGAATGGTGATGACTAAAGATGTCAGCACATTCCATTTGCACTGGCTTAGAACACTGCGCGTCACAGTCTGTGCCCTTATGGACTCTAAGGTTTGACTGTGAAGCTTTGAATCTCCTCTTTCTCTTACTAGCTGTGTGACCTTGAGCAAGTTACTTAACCTTTCTGGGCTTGTTTCCTCAGCTGTAAAAAAAAGGGTACCAAGGGCACCTCTGTAATATCATTGTTATAAGGATTGAATAAGGTAATACAATATTTGTAAAGTGCTTAGAACAGTACTTGGCATATGCGGAAATATATAAAAATACACCTCAGATTAAAAAAAAAAAAGCATCTCTTTTTAGAGTGGCCTGAGATATGCAGCAATATCTCTGGGTTTAGGCTTATTAAGGTTTTAGGTCACAATGAATATGTCATTTAAACAATGAGTCATCAGGGCTTTATATTAATTACATACAATAAATCTTTAGTACTGTGTGAGTGACCTTGGCCGGAGAAGGCAGTGGCACCCCACTCCAGTACTCTTGCCTGGAAAATCCCATGGGCAGAGGAGCCTGGTGGGCTGCTGTCCATGAGGGTCGCTAAGAGTCGGACACGACTGAAGTAACAGCAGCAGCAGCAGCAGAGTAACCTTGTCAAAGAAGAAAGCAGTCCAATCCTGTAAGGTCAGAAATGAGAAGGAACTGGAGGAACTAATGTGAGGCGCACAACAGACTGGTGTTAAGCCTATGCTGCTTCTGCTTTTTCCTTCATGGGCTGTTTGTGGAAAGTGTTTTTAGGGGGCAAGAATTCAAAGCCTATTCTTTTTCATGTGAATGCTGAGTCAGAGCAGAACGCTAATAAGGTTTAAGACCAATCAGTTTGAACCTGAGAAGCCCCAAAACTTAGAAAGGTTGCTGCTCATGAGAAGTAAAGCATAGTAACTCTTTTAAGTCCAACAAAGTTAGCCTATATACTCAACTAACACAATTGGCTATATAGTACTGTATTGCACAAAGCTTTTATTACTTTTCACACAAATAATACATGAAAAACAAACAAAGAAAACATTTTTAACTCACAGTACTTTTACAAGTACAGTAATTCACTATGACAGTTGGTATACAGGGGCTGGCATCACGTGCATGGGCAGGAAGAGTTGCTGACTGGAGAAGGGAGAGAAGGTGGGAGACGACAGAGCTGAAGGGCCCTCAGCAACAACAGGCCGGACGCCTATGGCACAGGTGCTGGCTCCTTGCTGGAACCAGATGCATGTCTGTACCTTTGAAAGTTTGCCACTTGAAGGTTCGTGTGCAGGGAACTTACTGTAAGCCCACTGAGGAGAGTGGGCAAGAGTCAGGACAGACTCAGAGGCCCGAGGGCCCCGGGCAGCCAGCCCAAGTCCCACTTTAGGACGAACACGTCACTGCAGTGCAACTCAGCGAACCTTTGCTCAGAGTCTATCCATTTGGATGGTGCTAGTCTGAGACAAGTCCAGGGCTGACCCATCGTATCTGCCCAATAAATGTTTGTGCAATTAAAGGCACTGAACTTCAGAGCTAGCTGGCTTTGAGGGGAGGACGAGGAGAGGGGAAGCTTGGTTTCCATCTGGCATCTACAAGGAGGGGGGACTTGTATGCATTTTACTTCTGGTGTCTCTTGAAGCCTCACTAAAATGACAGTGGAGGGGTTTTTGAAAAGACATAACCCAGAAGAATGGGGAGCCTAGGAGAGGAGACAGCAGCACCCATATTTTGGAAGTTGGAGAAATGGCTGGTGAAGGGTCTTGCTTGGCAGAGCCAAGAAAGCTGAATTCGAAACTGGCAGTGGGGAAAAGAGAAACCCAATCGGATTAATAACACAGAATTAATGCCTCAGAGCTCCGGAAATTGGCAGCAGCAGGCACTTTTGAAATTGAGGGGAAAAAAAGCGATTGCTAAGGAGGCTTGTCTGAGTCTATCGAAAAAGCAGTCAGATCCACAGACCTTCCCTCATTATTCCCTCCCTTTGGCAGAAGACTCAGAGGTTTTCTCTGAAGGTGATCTCTGGATGAAGAACATGAGTCTTGTAAAGGGTGGGGCATTAGGTAAATGCAAGCCTTAGACACTCCCTGCTCACCTCCTCTGGGATACCAGAAAGTCAGGCCCCAGACCAGCACCTTCCGGGCAGGAGACTGGAAGAGTCTGCCCCAGAGACAAGAGTCTGCTGTGAAGAATCTGCAGATGAAGAAGAAACACCTAAAGGCACAGATAATATTAGGCTTCCCACTGTAATGGTCCAGCCAGCTCATTAGGTTGATAAACCCTAAACACATTCCCAGAGCTTTCTAAGAATATTTTAGTCTCCAGTTCTTATGTATGAATCAATAACCAAAGGCTACTGCCTGCCAATGAAAGTCTCAAACAAGATAGGCCAAAGTGAATAAATAGAAAAATGCAACCTGGAGGAAACAAACTGTGCAGGTAGAAGAAAACTTGCTTTGTGAAGTTGCTCAGTCGTGTCTGATTCTTTGCAATCCTGTGGACTGTAGCCTGCCAGGCTCCTCCATCCATGGGATTCTCCAGGCAAGAGTAATGGAGTGGGTTGCCATTCCCTTCTCCAGGGGATCTTCCCGACCCAGGGATCGAACCTGGGTCTCCCACATTGCAGGCAGACACTTTACTCTCTGAGCCACCAGGGAAGGTTTTATTGATATTCTTAAGAGATAAGGAAAAGCTTGCAACCACGAAACATGAAACTAAGATCATGGCATCTGGTCCCATCACTTCCTGGCAAATAGATGGGGAAACAGTGGAAACAGTGGCTGACTTTATTTTTCTGGGCTCCAAAATCACTGCAGATGGTGATTGTAGCCATGAAATTAAAAGGTGCTTACTCCTTGAAAGGAAAGTTATGACCAACCTAGATAGCATATTTAAAAGCAGAGATATTACTTTGCCAACAAAGGTTTGTCTAGTCAAGGCTATGGTTTTTCCAGTAGTCATGTATGGATGTCAGAGTTGGACTGTGAAGAAAGCTGAGCACGGAAGAACTGATGCTTTTGAGCTGTGGTGTTGGAGAAAACTCTTGAGAGTCCCTTGGACTGCAGGGAGATCCAATCAGTCCATCCTAAGGGAGGTCAGTCCTGGGTGTTCATTGGAAGGACTGATGTTGAAGCTGAAACTCCAATACTTTGGCCACCTGATGCAATGAGTTGACTCATTGGAAAAGACCCTGATGCTGGGAAAGATTGAGGGCAGGAGGAGAAGGGGATGACAGAGGATTAGATGGTTGGATGGCATCACCGACTTGATGGACATGGCTTTGGGTGGACTCCAGGAGTTGGTGATGGACAGGGAGGCCTGGCATGCTGCGGTTCATGGGGTCACGAAGAGTCTGACACGACTGAGCGACTGAACTGAACTAAAAGAAAGATGAACATGATGCTATCAAAAGAGAACATTCAGAGAACAAATATTTTGTTAAAAATTTAAAATATGAAGACATAATTTAAAAACAACAAAAGGGTTAGAAAATTAATATAGCTGGAAATATTTTTCAGGTGGCAGAGCAAAAATAAATGAAAAGAGGAGGAAATATAATAAAACTGGAGAATTAGTATAGAATGTCCATAGGAAAAGAGAAGAGAAAAAAACAGAGAAGATATCATCTGTGAAATAATTAAAGAAAATTTCTCAGAAGTGAAGGATATGAATTTCCAGATTGAAAGGACCCATCAAGTACCCAGGACAATGCTGAAAATAAATACACAACCAAGGCACTCTGTCAGGAAGTGCAAAACCACTTGGAACAATGTGATACCCTAAAACTTTCAGAGGGCAAAAGCAGACATCAAATGATTGGGAATTAGAATGCCTTGTGAATCAACATTGTAAACCTCAAATTTTAAATAATCAAAGCAAGCTTCAGAAGAATACCATTGAAACAAACTTAAAAACATGCTAACCTATATTCGTTTTTCATATATTAATTAATTCTTCAAATATATATGTATCTGTAAATAAATGTATAGAGTAATAAACCTCAAATACAGAATAGCTATTACTTCTAGGAGAATATGTTATTACAGAGAAATACATGCTATGCTATGCTATGCTAAGTCACTTCAGTCGTGTCCAACTCTGTGTGACCCCACAGATGGCAGCCCACCAGGCTTCCCCGTCCCTGGGATTCTCCAGGCAAGAACACTGGAGAGGGTTGCCATTTCCTTCTCCAATGCATGAAAGTGAAAAGAGAAAGTGAAGTCGCTCAGTCATGTCAGACTCTTAGCGACCCCATGGACTGCAGCCTACCAGGCTCCTCCATCCGTGGGATTTTCCAGGCAAGAGTACTGGAGTGGGGTGCCATTGCCTTCTCCGAGAGAAATACATAAAGTACTTCAATATATATATATATATATATATATATATATATGTATGTATATGTATGTATGTATGTATGTGTGTGGGTGCTTAGTCATGTCTAACTCCTTGAGACCTCATGGACTGTAGCCCACCAGGCTCCTCTGTCCATGGGATTTCCCAGGCAAGAATACTGGAGTGAGTTGCCATTTCCTCCTCCAGGGGAATCTTCCCAACCCAGGGATTGAACCAGCATCTAATTCATTACCAGAGCACCACCTTGCAAGCCATGTATATATATATAAACATTTATATATATATAAACTTTGGTTTATATATATATATATATATAAACTTTGGTGTAGCAGTTTTCAGTTCAGTTCAGTTCAGTCACTCAGTTGTATCCAACTCCTTGCGACCCCATGGACTAAAGCACACCCGGCTTCCCTGTCCATCACCAACGCCCAGAGCTTGCTCAAACTCATGTCCATCGAGTCAGTGATGCCATCCAACCATCTCCTCCTCTGTTGTCCCCTTCTCCTCCTGCCTTCAATCTTTCTCAGCATCAGGTCTTTTCCAGTGAGTCAGTTCTTTGAATCAGGAGGCCAAAGTATTGGAGTTTCAGCCTCCGCATCAGTCCTTCCAATGAACGATCAGGACCGATTTCCTTTAGGCAGTTTTAGGTTCGTAGTAAAACAGAGGAAGGAACAGAGATTTCCCATTTACCTTCTACCCTCATGTGTACCCAGACACCCCCATTACCACTTCCATTATCAACATCCCCACCAGAGTGCTGCATTTGTTATAATCAAAAAACCTATACTGACACCTCATACTCACCCAAAGTGCACAGTTTATCTTTGGCTTAACTTGCAGTGTTGCACATTCTATGTGTTTGTACTTAGTCACTTCAGTCGTGTTTGACTCTTTGTGCCCCATTAACTCTGACCCACCAGGCTCCTCTGTCCATGGCATTCTCCAGGCAAGAATACTGGAGGAGGTAGCCGTTCCTTTCTCCAGGGGATTTTCCTGACCCAGGGATCAAACCCAGGTCTCCTGCATTGCAAGTGGATTTTTTTTTTTTTTTTTTTACCATCTGAGCTATCAGGGAAGCCTGCACATTCTATGGACTTACACAGATGTGTAATGGCATATATCTACCACTACAATATCAACAGAGTAGTTTCACTACTCTAAAAATCTTCTGCTATACTTTACTTATTAAAAAGAAGGGGAATCCAAATTACATACAGCAAAATGTTAAGGTCTGACAGCTGGGTTAAAGGTGTACAGGTGTTTAATAATTAATTCTCTAAAGTATTCCAAAGCTGTTAAAGTAGTTCAAAATAGAAAAGCTCATTGTTATCTCTTGGGTCACCTTTTGAAAAAACACCTGAGGATTACGTATATATATACACACACATTTGTTTTGAAATTTCTCCACCACCAAAGAAACGTGTATGGGACCATTCCTCTCCTTTCTGCATCTCTCAGCCTTTACATCAACTTGATTTCATCAGCATAAGAGTGCATATAGGATCTCTCCATGTAGTTTGTCCTGGGTCCTGAGCTCACCTAGAAATGGAGCCTAGGACAGGGTTATGGATGGACTGATGGATCACTGGGAACTGATCTTTGCTGAAAACTCAGCTAAATACAAAGCCCTTCTGATGCCGAGTCAGCAAGCATCACATTCCCAGTGTCCCAGTATGACTGTTGAGCCAGGTGACTGATTTATTAGGGACAAGCAAACCTCCTTCTCATTATTTTTTTCCTATTGTTTTTTAAACATGGGGGTCCTCAGAAGAGGACAATTGTATCTAGCTGCAAAATTGGAAACAACCCAAGGGTCTGTCAACAGGAGAACAGGCACTACTAAGACCGAGCGACTTCACTTTCACTTTTCACTCTCATGCATTGGAGAAGGAAATGGCAACCCACTCCAGTGTTCTTGCCTGGAGAATCCCAGGGACAGGGGAGCCTGGTGGGCTGCCATATCTGGGGTCGCACAGAGTCGGACATGACTTAAGTGACTTAGCAGCAGCAGCAGCATCATAACTCTTGACACTTGAAAAGCTCTCTTAAATCACAAAAATTCTTTACTTCTGCTCAACGTCTTTAAAGGATCAAAAGGTAGGAGACATGCTGGAGTTGGAGGACAGTTTTCTCTGGCATTGCCCAGTTCATCTCCTCACATATCTTGTCTTGTTCAAATCTCACTCTCACCTTCTGTTGAATCTTGAAAGACTGGGGAGTGGAGGCACTGATTTCCAGTACTGGGGCTCTTATTCATCAGACACAATCCTATTGGCAGGAATCTATGATGAGGACCCTGGGAGAGTTCCATGGATCTGTCATTCCTGAAATATAGACTCAATCTCCATTCCAAGAAGAAATGGTCTCAAACGTTCCCATAACACACATAATTGATTCAGTGTTAAAACAGTCGAGAGCCAGTGAAAACTTACCAGAAGAGAGCTCATTCACTGTGACTATTTTGGCCCCAAATAGTGGTTGGAAGGCAGGCTCTAGGGACAAAAGCTTGTCTTAAAAAATCCGCAGCAGATTTTGAAAAGGAGGAAGAGAAGAACGTAAACCTGGAGGAGGTATTAAAAGGTATTACCAGGCTGGCGCCAAGATCATCCTCTGGTCAAGCAGGATAATGGCCGGGGTTAACCTCTGGCCTTTCAGGTTGCAAGTGTGCTGGGTAAAAACGGTAATACCAGTGCTTCGTAAGTCTGAAGATGACATTGGTGACTCACACCAGTAGGATATCATCTAGTTATTTTTCCCTTAGGAGCCATAGATTTGTGTGGGCTATTTACTCTCTCCCTGTTCCTCCTGACAGGAAAAGAATGTTCTTTGAGAGGACTGAGCAGGGTTGGGGCAAAATGTGTCTTTGCACAGAGCAGGTAAGGATTGCCTCCTTTGTAATCCCCTTGGGCCCCAGCTTCCCTCAGTCACATTAATAATGCCTGAAGTTCCTGACCCTAGAGACTCTTTCCCTTTTCTGGCCCTGCGTCCTGTGGCTGGTCCCTTCTCCAACACCACCCCTCTCTGATCTGCCTTTAAGCCCCACGGACCCGTCCGGGCTCTGGATGAGCTTCTTCAGCTCATTTTGGTAAAAATCAACTCATTTGTCAAAGCCTCTCTCAATTGTCACCTCCTATATAAACCCTTCTGGGGCTCCATCCAGCAGAACCAGCTATTCAATGCTCTGGGTGGCCAATGGCATCTTGCATTCATGTTTCATATGCATTTGAACTTTAGGAATTCAATAAGTACTATCTTTTTTTGTGAACATGCACGTTTGGGTCTGCGACCATGAACCCCACCCCACCCCAGGTCGGAGACTGAATCTCAGTCATGATGTATACAGTGCTTGCCTCAGAGACGGGCTCACTAGAAATTTGGTGGATGAAAAAATAAACATCTCTAGGCCAGAGAAATTAGCCCATGCTGAAGCTGGATCACAGACTGGTTTGATCTCAGATTTTAACAGCACATTGAGGTAGGACTATCCTGGTTATCTAGTCCAGTAGCAGACACTCAGGATCAGACCTGTGGTAGTGACTGCAACTGAAGAAGGCGTGAATCTGTGGAGACCAAGTTTAAAAAATCAGGATTCAGTACCGGGGGTGGGGGGCAAGGATTCAGTACCAGGGGTACTGAATTGATTTGAAATTCTCAAATACTTTCTAAGGAAAACCGTAATCCACTTCAACCTAGAGTTTAAAATAAAATAACCTGTTCTAATGTATATTTTTTTAAAAATTGTGATTATTTAAGTGTTTTTGATTGTTTTCCTTTTATATCATTGTGGGGGTAGGGTGGATGATGAATACTTGAGTAACATCTGAAATGTTCCTTGCAGCTCTAAGTTAATAATTGAGTTGGTGGCAGGAGCTGCCTGAGAAGGGGGAGGTCACAGGAGGCTGCTGTATTATTTAAGAAACCATACAGCTTGCTCCCATCCATTAGCACTAAAGGAAGGACCGAGCGTGGGTACATTGTTATCTTTAAACACTCACTAAATGGATGCTTGCTATGGCTCCAACTGCCAGTGGTACTGAAAACATGAAGTAGGTATTCACACTGCAGGAAGGCCCCTGCACACCAATGCAGAAAACTGTCAGCAGCACCTGAAAGCTAAGACTTTATTTTTAGGATTGGATATAGAGTCCTGAGGCTTGCCTGGTGACTCAGTTGATAAAGAAGCTGTCTGAAACGTGGGAGACTGCCTGCAATGCAGGAGACTCAGGTTGGACCCCTGGGTTGGGAAGATACCCTGGAGAAAGGAATGGCAACCCACTGCAATATTCTTGCCTGGAGAATTCCAAGCACCAGAGGACCCTGGTGGGGTCTCATGGGGTCTCAAGAGTTGGACACAACTTAGCAACTAAATTACTACTACTATAGAGCTGCAAAGGACTAACTGCTCTGGCCTGCATGGTTCTTAAATGAAGAGTCCTACAAATATTCACCCATCCCCGGTGCCATTGTCCACGGGGATGCGCCAAAGGCCTTGTTGTTGAACAACTCACTGCCTCTAATCGCTGTGGCTTTGCTGATGCTCTGGTGTCTGTTTCCCATATGGCTGCACCAGAGGCGGGAAGCGTTTCAGGATGCTTGCTTCTTAATTCTAGGGATGCCTGCTCTGGTCATTCTCAACTCCTACCAAGAAGTTTATTGAAAATATGGCTGCTTTATAAGGTGCATGGTAGAAAGAGAGCTGGTTTGGTTACCAACTCATTGGGATCTGCAGCAAATGACTGAGCTTCCTTCTCCTTTGCCTGGCTGGTAAAACTCTGCCAGGACTTTCCACTCTGTCCTCACTCTCCTGCCCCCAGGAGCTTCTCTGGTGCACTTTATAGTTTACTGTATATCACAGATGTCATAGAAGCACAGAACCCCAGAGGTGGAGAGAAACACAATCTACCTTACACAAAGAAAAGTTAAGACTGAGCACTGCATGGAAGCTAAGATTCCTGCCTCTTTGGAGCGATTTGGGAGATTCAACAGAATCTGTTGACTTTGTTACAGATCTGGATTCTTGGACTCTTAAATAGAAATTGCTTAAGAGGCCAGATGGTAGCTCAGCCGTAAAGAATCCGCCTGCAATGCAGGTGATGCAGGAGATGTGGGTTCGATCCCTGGGTTGGGAAAATCCCCCGGGAGAAGGAAATGGCAATCCACTCTAGTGTTCTTGCCTGGGAAATTCTCTGGACAGAGGAGCCTGGAGGGCTACACTCAGTGGGTCACAAAGAGTCAGACATGGCTGAGCGACTGAGCATGCACAAGAGGCTAGACGAGAATTCAGGTGAGGCTTTGTTGGGACTCACGAGGGAGAGAAAGTAACACGTTCCCTTGCTCACTCCCTGGTTGCAAGGGGCAGTGAGCTGGTTCCTTAAATGGGGACAGGGTAGGGGCAGATCGCTGGGCCAGGCTGGAAAGGTGGCGTAGGTGGTCTGCCCACCCCCTCAGTGGTGCTGTGAGCAGGGATCAGGAATGGTGCCCTGCTTTTTCTCCTGGCACCTCAGAAGTGGCATTGGGTTTTGGCCGTTTTGTGTCTTATTGTTCATACTTTGCCCCGACGTCACATGTGTGCAGTTATTTTTAGTCCCTTATTGTTTCTTTGTCTTCTTTTGCTCAAAGAGACTTTTGTCCAGGTGCGAGCACTGCCAGTAAGGGTCTCAGGTCCCAGCCCGTCTCCACTTTGCTGCCCAGCAATAACCCTTCCTTTTGATTATCCTGTCTTTCTGGGTTACTATTTCAACTCTCTTTTCATCACCTAGAATCTATGCAAAATTTTTAAACTTCACTTTTTTAGTTTTGGCTGTGCTGGGTCTTCACTGCTGTGTGAGGGCTTTCTCTAGTTGCAGCAAGTGGGGGCTGCTCTCCACTGCGGTGCTCAGGCCTCGCATTGCAGTGGCGTGTCTCGCTGCTGAGCACAGGACTCTGGAGCGTGGGCTCAGCAGTTGTGGCCCACGGACTTTGTTGCCCAAAGGCATGTGGGGTCTTCCTGGACCAGGGATAGAACTGGCGTCCCCTGCATTGCAAGGCACACTCTTAACCTTTGGACTACCAGGGGAGCCCCAAATCTATGCAAATTTAACAGAATTTCTAATAGATCTAAATCAAACATAACACAAAGCCCTCTTTCTTTGAAAAGGCAAGTGAGAAAATCAGGGTTAACAGATTTGGTGAAAAGGGACTGATATGGATTTTTTGAGGTTGTTGGCAACCTTTAAGAGGATAGTTTCGTTAAATTTATTCTTTTTTTTCCCCCATGACAAATATATGTGGACTACATACTGTATGGATCCATCTGACTTGAAGAACTGCTGTCACAATTTAAAAACCAAAATCCTCTCCAGCAAAATGAGTGCCCTGCCCCTTGCCTATTGCCAAACATAGCTAACTCTTGAATCAGTCCCGCATGAAAGCATTTGATTGGCAAGACCTAAATTAATCATGGGAACCTAGCTTTGAATGTCATTTTACTGCTTTCAGGCCTCTGCTGTGCTGGAAGACAGCACAACTCTCTGGAGGACTGGAAGAGGCTTAGGCAAGGCAGCCCACAATCTCTGCCATGCCCTCTCTGGGCTGGAGCCTCAGAAATGAATACTGTATTGACTGGTCACCGAGGATCCTCCAGTCCACCTCGGGTGATTGTCTATGTAAGTATGTTTCTGTGTGAGATATCCTGTCCAGATGCCAGATGCTATGGACACACACAAGAGGGAACAACTCATTGCCACAGGGAGTCATAAAAGGCTCTAGAAACCAGGAGGTGACTCTAGCGTCTGAGTGGTGAGTGTGAGGTGAAGGTGGAGGAGCAGCACAAAGGTTGCAAGACACGTAGGGACCTCAGAAACCAGAGCGGTAGGAGGAGGGAGGAGCTGGGTGGTGCAACGGGGCACACCTGGCTGGATGTTGACCAAACCCAGGTCCAAGCTTACGAAGACACTGCACTCAATGCAGCAAGCTCATCGCTTGGGTTCCCTAGGTTAAGTGAAGCTGTGCAGTGGTTCAGAGCCAAAGGCTCAAAACCCAGCTGTGCCGCTTACTATTTGGGATCAAGATATTTATACTCCTTGCACTTCTGTGTTCCCATTTGGAAAATGTATATTGCTGGTACCCATCTCATAAGGTGACCAGTGAGGATTAAAAGTGATGATGATGCAAAGTATTTGGTCCAGGGCCTGGCACTTTATGTCAGTACAATATGGTCCTTACTGTCATTATAAGGGTCAGCATTCAGACCCACTGAGGATGAAGGTACAAGTGGATGGGTCTGGACAAAGGTGGGGACTGAAATCACATCAGTGGCATTTGAGGTGGACAGTCTATTCATGGAAGGCCCTAGGTATGTGACATAGGACTCAGCATACCAGGAAAGGCAGTTGGCAGGAGCAGTTGCCTAGGCCCCTGTGCCCACAGCCTCTCCTTCCTCGGTCATAAACTTGCTACTCCTACAAGGGACAACAGAGGATGAGATGGTTGGATGGTATCATCGACTCAATAGACATGAGTTTGAGCAAGCTCTGGGACTGAACAACTGAACAACTGTTGTTGACTGAATAACAACAACTTCTATAAGGGCAGCAACTGAAACAAAATTCACAGAAAATTTACACAGAAAAAAATGCAAGATCCCAATGTCTCTGATGCTACACTGAGACATTCAGATAAAATGTAAGGTCTTCAAGAGCCCCCACTCACTGGGTAATGAAGAAATGAATGACCTTTTCCTGTCATCAGGTATTCTAAGTATGATGTGATACAGGTAACAGCTTTCTTCACATAAAAACAGTGAGCACGTCAGAAATCCTCCATCTGCTTCTGAGATGGCACCTTGGGGTTTGGACTATAAGCCCCCGAGATTCTGGGGAAGGACGGTCAGGTTGCTGTGGTGATGCTCCCCGGGTACCTGGTTGCTGCTGGTCTAGCTTGGTCCAAGTTGGCGGCTTGCTCCCTACACTCCAGCCCAGCCTAACTTCTGCTTTTCCTTTCATCATGGATCTGATGGAGTTCTGCTCTGTTCTCCATCTGGCCTTGGCTTGGAGGTAGGCGTGGGGAGCTTGTGGGGCTCCTGAACTCTCATCCAGTGGTCTCCTGCTCAGCCTCACGTACTGGTGGGACCCTAGAGGCTCTATGAGTGCCACCTGGAGCTCCATCCTCCCTCTGCTTAACCCTACTGCGCGACTGTGTTCACTTTGGAGGAAGTGCCTGGAAACTGGTGCAAGCAGGAGCCTAGAGCCAAGAACAGGGAGCAGGAGCCATGCCCCGCTGCCATCTAGATTTCAAGACCTTTCTAAATATTCCTAAAGCTGTTGTGTGTGCTCAGTCATGTCTGCCTCTTTGCATCCCCAGGGACTGTAGCCCGCCAGGCTTCTCTGTCCTTGGGCTTCTCCAGGCAAGAATACTGGAATGGGTTGCTATGTCCTCCTCCAGGGGATCTTCTCAACCCAGGGAATCAGACCCCTGTCTCTGGCATCTCCTGCATTGGCAGGTGAATTCTTTACCACTAGCACCTCCTGGGAAGCCCTCCAACCTAATCCTTGAGGGGTCAGGGAGAGGAAGTGAGGATCTTAGCCTCTGCCTTCCTCTCTGTCCCCGTCTCCTTCTCCCCACTCTGAGCTGGGGTGGGAAGCCTGTTTTTTCTCCTTTCCCCTGTATGTACCACTGGGACCTCTCTAATCCAAAACTCTTTGGGCCAGGGACCAGGTTTTTGATATCTCTTTTCTCAGAAGAGATAAAAAGAAAATGTAAATCTTATTTCTCAACAAAGTGGGTAAAAATGTTTAGATGCCAGAAGCTGAATACGAACTTTCTCTTTCCACCCTGTTCTAACACCCCCTTCACTGCTTAGAATTCCCCCTCCGCCTCCCCTCCACATGCACGTTCAGACAGGCCCATGGGGAGAAGGCCATGAACAAACATGCAAATAAGGACAGCACCGCTCCTGTTTTTTTAAAATGTTAATATTCTGAGCTAGAACATTCGCTGAGTGGGACTTGATAAGGAGGTGGGCCTGCAGAACAATGGCTGGAAGTCCATGGCTGAGCATCTTGAGCAGCACTAAAAGGCGTTTCTGGCTGTCATCCCAGCCTGACCCAGGAGCAGGCATTGGCCCACCTCTCAGGATCCCTCCTGACCGCCCAGCAGGGGCAAAAAGCAAGTGGCAGCAGCAGGCAAGTCTCTGCCCACACTTGCCCGGCTGGCCTGCTTTCTCCCTCCAGACCCACATTCCCATCAACCACCTTGTCGTCTGCGTCTTTGCTGATCCTCCTCAATTCCCTGAGCGTGTTTTCTCTATGAGCTTTAAAGAAAAAAATAAAAAGACTTTTAAATATTTCATCCTGGACACATTCAAACAAGTATGGAGTAGAGCATAATGAAGACTCACGTAGCCATCACCAGGTTCAACAGTGATCAACACTTGGCCAATCTTGTTTCATCCATCTTCCCATTCTTCTCCCTTCTCTCAGGTTACTTTGAAGGAAATCCCAGGCAGCTTATCATTTCTGGAAGCTTTTTCATAATCCCCTAGACAATTTGCCATCTCACTTAAAAGGCACAAGCCCTTCATTTAGCACCCAGACTAGATTCATACATTTGCAAGCAGCTCGCATGTCATCTTTGTAGAAATTCAGCATGAATCTTCGGTAGTTAGAATCAGATCAGATCAGATCAGATCAGTCGCTCAGTCGTGTCCGACTCTTTGCGACCCCATGAACTGCAGCACGCCAGGCCTCCCTATCCATCACCAGCTCTCGGAGGTCACCCAGACTCACATTCATCGAGTCAGTGATGCCATCCAGCCATCTCATCCTCTGTCGTCCCCTTCTCCTCTTGCCCTCAATCCCTCCCAGCATCAGAGTCTTCTCCAATGAGTCAACTCTTCGCATGAGGTGGCCAAAATACTTCTCAAGAGTCTTCTCCAACACCACAGTTCAAAAGCATCAATTCTTCGGCGCTCAGCCTTCTTCACAGTCCAGCTCTCACATCCATACATGACCACAGAGGTAGTTAGAATAGTAATCCCCAAATTTATCTGCTTTAATGAACAACGACAACAACAACAAATCAGTGCACCAATGGCTGTAAAAGAAATCAGTGCTTTTTAAAAGGGCTTTATGAGACATCCCTGGCGATCTAGTGATTAGGACTCTGAGTTTCCACTGCAGGGGGACCTGGGTTTGATCCCTGGTGGGGGAATTAAGGTCCCACAAGCTGTGTGGTCTGGCCAAAAAAAAAAAAAAAAAAACAGGATTAAAAGTTACTTCTCTCTAGTAGCAAAAATCCCACCCTCCTCTGCACAACTTTCCCTGTGCTTTTTACCTAATTAGGTTGCTTAGCAAAACCTGTTTGCATAGATAAGTCAAAGAGATGTCTACCCAGCTCTAGTCAGAGTGAATGAGGTTATATATATTTTGGTAAGTTTTTTCTTAAAGTGGAGAAGAAGCATGTATAACTCCAACCAGTTTTTCAACTCTAGTTAATTGCGAAGGCTAGGTCTGCAAGACAAATCAGAGAATGACCATTTCATGCTGCAGATGGTTTTGAACTTGCTCCTGCACAGGGACAGATCTTAGAGAAAATTATACTCTCTGCTCATTATTCATTCCTTCCCCAGCAGTGATTGTAACATCAGAGTAATAAAACCGTGGGCTCCCGTTTCCCATCATGTAGAAGTGGCTCAAACTTCATCAGTCACTTATGCCAAGGAATCCCAGAGGCTTGCTTTTCGCTGAACCATTCCAGTGTTCCTAGGATGATGAGCATATTAGCTTTGCAGTGACGGAGTTCAGAGCAAATATGGTGCCATGTTGAGTATTTCAAGCTGAAGGAAATCGAGAAACAGTAGGTGGAGCAGGGACTCGCTGACCTTTCCCTAAAGCAGGTGAAGACCTCGGTGTAAAGCTGCCTTCCCTATCCTCAGAGGGAACGAACATCTTTATCTCCAATAAAGAGGGACTCCAAGAAAAATCCAAATGAATAGATCTTGCTAAGTTTCCCTAGTTTTGTTTCACTCATACCCATTTGTCTATCACATTTCCCCACAGCTTTTTCACAGAACCTGATATATGGACACTCAGGTTTAGCCATTTCTTTTGGTCTTCATTTCCTTATGAAGGCTCTATGTCACAGAAAACTATATGAAATAATTGTGTGTGCTTTTCTCTTGTTAATCCATCTTTTGTTACAGAGCCCCAGCTGATAATCTAGAAGGGTAGAAGGAAAAGGTTTTTTCCTTCCCCGATAGTAGTTTGCTCTCTAAATTCTAAGTGTGACCCTGGCTAACGTGATAGCAAGTTGTCCCTATATCTTTGCTGTCAGCAAATGACTAGACAGGTGAGTTGGCCCAAGTATTTAGTGTTGAAATATGACATATTCTCAAACAGCCTTGTAGGTTTAAGCGTTGAGGGTTGCCAGTAGGGCAGATAGCTGATAGTTTTCCCAGATATATTTGCAGGCACATAGACCAGGAGCTGACTGTGGCTCGGACCATGAACTCCTTATTGCCAAATTCAGACTGAAATTGAAGAAAGTAGAGAAAACTACTAGACCATTGAGGTATGACCTAAATCAAATCCCTTATGATTATACAGTGGAAGTGAGAAATAGATTTAAGGGCCTAGATCTGATAGATAGAGTGCCTGATGAACTATGGAATGAGGTTTGTGACATTGTACAGGAGACAGGGATCAAGACCATCCCCATGGAAAAGAAATGCAAAAAAGCAAAATGGCTGTCTGGGGAGGCCTTACAAATAGCTGTGAAAAGAAGAGAAGCGAAAAGCAAAGGAGAAAAGGAAAGATATAAACATCTAAATGCAGAGTTCCAAAGAATAGCAAGAAGAGATAAGAAAGCCTTCTTCAGTGATCAATGCAAAGAAATAGAGGAAAACAACAGAATGGGAAAGACTAGGGATCTCTTCAAGAAAATCAGAGATACCAAAGGAACATTTCATGCAAAGATGGGCACGATAAAGGACAGAGATGGTGTGGACCTAACAGAAGCAGAAGATATTAAGAAGAGGTGGCAAGAATACACAGAAGAACTGTACAAAAAAGAGCTTCAAGACCTAGATAATCATGATGATGTGATCACTGACCTAGAGCCAGACATCTTGGAATGTGAAGTCAAATGGGCCTTAGAAAGCATCACTACGAACAAAGCTAGTGGAGGTGATGGAATTCCAGTGGAGCTATTCCAAGTCCTGAATGATGATGCTGTGAAAGTGCTACACTCAATATGCCAGCAAATTTGGAAAACTCAGCAGTGGCCACAAGATTGGAAAAGGTCAGTTTTCATCCCAATCCCAAAGAAAGGCAATGCCAAGGAGTGCTCAAACTACCGCACAATTGCACTCATCTCACACGCTAGTAAAGTAATGCTCAAAATTCTCCAAGCCAGGCTTCAGCAATATGTGAACCGTGAACTTCCTGATGTTCAAGCTGGTTTTAGAAAAGGCAGAGGAACCAGAGATCAAATTGCCAACATCCGCTGGATCATGGAAAAAGCAAGAGAGTTCCAGAAAAACATCTATTTCTGCTTTATTGACTATGCCAAAGCCTTTGACTGTGTGGATCACAATAAACTATGGAAAATTCTGAAAGAGATGGGAATACCAGACCACCTGATCTGCCTCTTGAGAAATCTGTATGCAGGTCAGGAAGCAACAGTTAGAACTGGTCATGGAACAACAGACTGGTTCCAAATAGGAAAAGGAGTACGTCAAGGCTGCATATTGTCACCATGTTTATTTAACTTACATGCAGAGTACATCATGAGAAATGCTGGACTGGAAGAAACACAAGTTGGAATCAAGATTGCCGGGAGAAATATCAATAACCTCAGATATGCAGATGACACCACTCTCATGGCAGAAAGTGAAGAGGGGCTAAAAAGCCTCTTGATGAAAGTGAAAGTGGAGAGTGAAAAGGTTGGCTTAAAGCTCAACATTCAGAAAACGAAGATCATGGCATCTGGTCCCATCACTGCATGGGAAATAGATGGGGAAACAGTGGAAACAGTGTCAGACTTTGTTTTTCTGGGCTCCAAAATCACTGCAGATGGTGACTGCCGCCATGAAATTAAAAGACGCTTACTCCTTGGAAGGAAAGTTATGACCAACCTAGATAGCATATTCAAAAGCAGAGACATTACTTTGCCAACAAAGGTTCGCCTAGTCAAGGCTATGGATTTTCCTGTGGTCATGTATGGATGTGAGAGCTGGACTGTGAAGAAGGCTGAGCATCGAAGAATTGATGCTTTTGAACTGTGGTGTTGGAGAAGACTCTTGAGAGTCCCTTGGACTGCAAGAAGATCCAACCAGTCCATTCTGAAGGAGATCAATCCTGGAATTTCTTTAGAAGGAATGATGCTAAAGCTGAAACTCCAGTATTTTGGCCACCTCCTGCGAAGAGTTGACTCATTGGAGAAGACTCTGATGCTGGGAGGGATTGAGGGCAGGAGGAGAAGGGGACGACAGAGGATGAGATGGCTGGATGGCATCACTGACTCGATGGATGCGAGTCTGAGTGACCTCCGGGAGCTGGTGATGGACAGGGAGGCCTGGCGTGCTGCGATTCATGGGGTCGCAAAGAGTCGGACACGACTGAGCGACTGATCTGATCTGATCTGATTTTCATCATTAATAATGCTCAGAATGAAATATGAGGTACTTTTTCAGAAATAGCATTAGATGAAATGATGACTTTATATATTAATATGAACCATATTGGAGAAATATATTTCTTCTCATTTTATAAGGAATTTCCATTTATTTTTTTCACCTAAGATTTTTTTTAAAAAACTACTGTATGAGGTCAATTTCCAAATCTTAAATCCGATTCAAGTTTTGTAGCTTTAGAACCAATTAAAAATTTGATTCCTGACTTTTTTTTTTTCAGAACTAAGAGGTTTGGTAAATATTTAAGATGATTGGTAGGAGGGAAAATGAAGATGATTTGGTATAACCCAAATCTCTCGGTAAAGCATCTGCTTACAATGAGGGAGACCCAGGTTCAATCCCTGGGTTGGGAAGATCTCCTGGAGAAGGAAATGGCAACTCACTCCAGTATTCTTGCCTGGAAAATCCCACGGATGGAGGAGCCTGGTAGCCTATGGTCCATGGAGTCGCTAAGAGTCAGATGTGACTGAGCAACTTCACGTTAGTAAATCTCTCATCTAATGGATGAGAAAGCTGAGGCTTCCAGAAGTTCACGATGCCAGGGAAAGGGAGGACCAGTTTTTCAATCACATATCCTGATTGCCATCAACCCTACTAGGCCCCCATATTCTGTTTTTTTAAACAAATATGATTTCTGGGTGGTTTCAGCATGATTTTATAGCTCAGTTGCCCTTTAGCTAACTTAAACTAGGATTACACGCTAAAATATATTTAGCATGTCTAGGATTCTCTTCCCTTTATGGAAATAAAATGTGAGAAAGTCAGTAATCATTGAAACAATGGAAACTAGGGGGTAGAGCCAAGCTCATACCTCTTATATTCCCTGAACACTTTGGGCAAGTGAAAGGATCTCTGTCTACTTCATTTGGGTCTTTCAAGAAGTGGGAGGATAGTGGACATCATCCTCCTTCGTGGTGAAGATGAGTGAGCCTGTGCAATAGCAATTCAGCACTGAGTGGTGATTGTAAAAGGGAGTGCATGCCTGGGGTTCCATGAACTCTTGTGATAATAGACTATGGTTAAAGTCAGAGCTGGAAGCAACCAGAAGGAATGTTAGACTTCTCTTATTTTATAGATAAGGAAAGTAAGGCCCAGAGAATGATGAGAAGTAGGTCTACAATAAAATGAAAGAGAGTGGAGAAGAGTTTACACAAGTGAGTTGGGGAAGCAACAACACACAAAGCAATAACTCACTGCTCACTTTATATTAGTGCTTCTCAACTCAGGGAGTGTCAGCCTCCTATAACACCAGCTGGTCTTGGTTGATGTGGATAACTTAAATCCCACTGACTCCCACAGTGAGAAAGAAAAGCATTTCCTTCCCAATGCTCTTAAAAATAAATGAATTAAGATTTTAAAAATTGACTTTGTTTGCAGAAAAATCTCTGATAAAAATAGTACATGTGGCATGAAGTTGAGGCAAAGTGGGAGAGGTGGTGGGTGACAGAATTGGGAACACTGCAGTAAGTGGGCAAAAATGGGTCTGAGGGGAAAAGTGGAGTCTGACACTGATAAGTGACAAACAGAGCTTCTGTGCAAGAACTAACTCAGACCCATAAGGAGCTTAAAACACATGTGGGAGCAGAACATACATAATAAATAAAATAAAATAAAAACACCCAAGTCCAAATGGTGAACAGTCAGGGAAAGTCATCTTGCCTCTTGTTCTATCATGGAAGGGGCATAGTTGCTTTAAGCACATGGAAGAGAGACTCCCCTTGTGCTGAACACAGGGTAAGTGTCAGCAGGAAGCAGGACTTTATCCAAGCCTAGAAAAGTACAGTTAAAATTTTAAACAGAAGAAGATGTCTAACTAGGGTGGTAAAAGATGTATACTTGGAAAACTACATAGGACACTGATGAGAGAAATTGAAAATGACACAAGCAGAGGGAAAGACAGCTAATGCTCGTGATTTAGAATAATTAAAGTTGTTAAAATAATCATAATACCCAAAGCAGTCTATAGACTCAATGCAATTTCTATCAAAATACCAATGGCATTTTTCACAGAACTATAACAAATAATTCTAGAATTTGTATGGGATCACAGACGACCCCAAATAGGTAAAACGGTCTTGAGAAAAAAGAACAAAACTAGAGGTATCATGATCCCGGATTTCAAACTATTCCACAAAGCTATAGTCATCAAAATAGCATGGTACTGGAACAAAAACAGACATATAGACCAAGGGGACAGAAAAGAGAGGCCAGAAGTGAACCTGCACTTATATGGGCAATTAATCTATGACAAAAGAGGCAAGAATATACAATGGAGGAAAAGACAACCTCTTCAACAAATAGTATCAGGATAAACAACAATGTCTTACTGTATAGCACAGGGAACTATATTCAATATTCTGTGATGAACCATAATGGAAAAGAATATAAAAAAAGAGTGTCAGCATTTGTTTTGGGGTTTGCGGGTGTACTTTCCTAGTGATCCCATGGTTAAAACTCTGCCCTTCCAAAGCAGGGGGCATGTGTTCAATCCCTGGTTGGGGAACTAATACCCTATATGCCATGCAGTGCAGTCAATGAATAAATAAATAAAATAAATTTTGTTTTAAACATTTTGGGGGAAACTTTAACAAACAAATAAATGGCATTGGGAAAACCAGACAACTAAATGCAAAAAAATCAAATTATACTACTTTTTCACATCATATAGAAAAATAAATTCAAAATCAATTAAAGACCTGAAACCATAACTTCTAGAAGAAAACATAGGCAGTGCATTCTTTGATATCAGTCTTGGTAAATTTTTTTTTTTTTTTTGATATGTCTTCTCAGGCAAGGGAAGCAAAAGCAGAAATAAACAAATGAGACTATGTTGAACTAAAAAGTGTTTCCACAGCAAAAGAAAACTATCAACAAACTGAAAAGGCAGCCTGTTGAATGGGAGAAGATATTTGCAAAAAATCTATCCTACAAGATGCTAATATCCAAAATATATATTAAAAAAAAACAATAACTCAACATCAAAAAACAAGCAACCTGATTAATAAATGGGCAGCAGATCTGAAAAGACAGTTTTCCAAAGAAGACATAAGATGGCCAACAGGCACATGAAAAGACGCTCAACATCACTAATTATCAGGGAAATGCAAACCAAAATCACAATGAGATATCCCCTCACATCTTTAGTATGACCATTATAAAAAAACAATAAGCAAGAGTTGACAAGAGGATGTAAAGAAAAGGGAGCCTTCCTGCACTGTTAGTGGGAATGTAAATTAGAGCAACGAATATGAAAAACTGTGGAAGTTCCTCAAAAAACTGAAAATGGAACTAGGGTACAGTGAAGAAATTCTACACCTGGGTATCTAGCCAAAGAAAGCAAAAACACGAATACAGAAAAATATGTGTCCCAATGTTCATTGCAGAATTGTATTTATACAATAGCCAAGATATGAAAGCAACCTAAGTGCCTATCAATAGACTAATGGATAAAAAATTGGTGTGTGTGTGTATATATATACATATATATATACACACACATACACACATGCAATGGAATATAAGTCAGCTATAAAAAGAACGAACTGTTGCCATTTGCAACAATAGGAATGGACCTAAAGGGCATTATGCTAAGTGAAATAGGTCAGATAAAGACAAATACGGAATGATTTCATTTATATGTAGAATCTAAAACCTAGAACAAATGAACAAACAGAATCGAACAGAAACAGACTCATGGATATGCAGAACAGGAGGTTGTTAGAAGAAGGAGACTGAGAGATGAGGGAAACAGGTGAGCGAGATTAAGAGATACAAACTTCCGGTTGCAAAACAAACGAGTCGTGAGTATGAAACGTACAGTGTGGGGAAGATAGTCAATAATTATGTAATATCTTTGTATGGTGACATATCATAACTAGATTCATCATGGTGATCATTTTGAAATGTACAGAAATAGCAAAACACTATGTTGTATAATAGGAGCGAACATACTGCTTATAGATCAGTTATACTTCATAAAGCAAAAAGTCACAAAAAAACAGATCAGATTTGTGATTTCCAGAAGCAAGGGAAGGGAGAGGGAGAAATTAAATGAATAAAGTCAAAAGGTGCAACTTTCCAGCTATAAGATAAATGAGTACTGGGGATATAATAAACAACATGATAAAGCATAATTAACACTGCTATGTGTTATATTTGAAAGTTGTTAAGAGTAAATCTGAAGAGTTCTCATCACAGGGAAAAATACTTTTTTCTATTTCTTTAATTTTATATCTTTACAAGATGCTGGATGTTCACTAAACTTTTTGCAATCATTATTTCATGATGTAAGTCAAACCATTATGCTGTATACCTTATTTACACAGAGCTATATGTCAATCTATTTCAATAAAGCTGGAATAAAAAAACTCGATTGTTTTAGAACTGTAAAAATACACACTCACATATACTCTGATGTGATAGTAACAAATTTAAACATAATGGAGACTGCCAATGTGTTAACTGTGCCAAAAGAGGAATCTGTTTTGTGCTGATCTCAGTATCTTTATTAATATGCTTATATAAATAATCTGTAATAATGTACTAAGAATAAAAATGAAATGACATTTATCCCTAATATGCAATTTAAAATATCATCAGTTGTTTTAAAACTTTGAGTAAATAAGTGTCAGGAATGAGCACTGAGATTTTTGAGTTTCTTCTTATTTATATCACTGAACGTTTCACAATGTTATATTTGGAAAGTATTTTCTACGAACAGCAAAAATTATAAGTGGTTGAGAAAGCTGTTTATTAACACATTCAAAATTAAACAGTCACCAAAAGGATCAGGACTTGTTCTTGTATATTTCACAGGCTTTGACTTTGAAGTGGCAATTTCCTATGCCTCTACTCTCAAGCATCTGGTAGACTTTACATAAGTGTAGCCTGAGATTGCAAACAAGTTGTGAAATTTTTATCATTTGTAAAAACTTAACTTTTCTTGATACCAAAACAACAACAAACTCAGAAATAAATAGTAATCCGTATTTCCCTGGTGGCCCAGTGCTAAGATCTGTCTTACAATGCAGGGAGGCGAGTTTGCTCCTGGTGGGGGAAGTAAGATCCTACACCCGGAGTGCCACATCCACACGGAGTGCCGCATCTGCTGAGCCCCTAGGCTGCAACTAGAGAGTCTGTGCACCACAACAAGCATCCACACGATGCAACTAAGACCCAACACAGCCAAATGAGTCAGTAAAAAATAAATATTTTTTTAAAAGGGAAAAAAAGAAATAATAGTATTCTGATTCAGTCAGTATTATTGTTTTTCTTAAGAAACAAAATCAATCCTGGCAATCTCACATGAAATTTGTAAAGAGATATTTACCACACAAATACTGGAGGCTCACAAAAAACAGGGAGATGATGAAATTTACCTTGGGAACAATCAAAAGCAAAGGAAATTCAGGAGGGTGAGACAATAGGAACCCAAGCAGAAATTCCACGGCACACAACTGTCTCTGGGATCACCTCCAACTATCAACGGCCTGTGATACTTGCTCCAGATTTACATTCCCAAGGGAAAGCATGCTGAGGCTAAGTCCTGTGATTCTATTCAGGTAACAAGGGGCATATGGCTCCTTTGATTTCCATAGCGATAATCACCAACTCCCACAACTATACACAATAGAGACACCTCAGGAGAGGTGAGGAAGTCACAGAAAGTATAGAGGGTTGGACAGTTATCCACTACAGATGGTGAGGCTGATAAAAGACCGGCACTGTTAACCGTAACTCCCAAGTTCAAGGCTGTAATTTCATCAGACTCAACTAATACCTATATCTTGGTCTCAGGTACCATGAGACAGGCTTCATGGAGAAAAGACTGATTTTTGAGAGACAGCAGCAGGTTAGATATAGGACAGGCCAGGAGGAGGGTTGCCCCTGTGTATGTGGGACACCAAGAAAACAATTCCTGCACATTCTCTGTCTATATAAAATTTTTGATTAGAAAATGAATCACAAAATTCATGAGCACAGAGAGAATTTATCACTATATGATCACACAGAGGATACATCACTAAAGGCTCAGATAGACTGATAGAGAAGTTACTTAACTATGTGCTGACTCTTCAGACACTACACATGGGATTTCTTCCTGGGTGTCCCTTCCTGTTCTTTATTGTCCAAAGCACTATCCTTGGCTAAATTTATATCTCTTATCACAAAAGGAAAGGTAACAAGACTTACTCACAATGCTATGGCTCTTCAGAACCTGTTCTTACTGAAATAATACAGATATTCCTGCCTCTGCATGTCTCTAATACTATTTACTCATGATGCTGCATCATCCATTAAGCAGCCTGTGAATGCAGACCCAATCAAAAGTTGTTACTGTCCTTTGTGGGTCATCTTCATGAAGCCTAAAGTATGCAGGAAAACGTAAATGATCTGTTTTCTGGACATGTTGAATTTCCCATTCCGAATTTTATAGCCTAAATGTAGAAAAACATGTCTTCCAACCGTGGCATCTCTAGAACTCCCCAGGCCTTAATCACTGTGTTCCTGGAATTTACTCTTTCAGTGACCGCACCCCTGCCTTCCACGCAGCACCAACACAGAGAAGGCACACGGGGGGCTTGTGGGTGAGGTAAGAAGAGCAGTGCCACTTGTGCGAGAAATGTGTATCCCCCTAAGCATGGCTTAAGGCTCACCTGGAGAGTAGGAAATGACAGAGAAGCTCATTGGCATTGTGGAGTGTGTAATGAAGAATTTACTTCACCAAAAGAGAGGACTGGCCTTTACCCTGGCTTCCTGGGAGGTGATCTCCCAGCCTCTGGTAGTCCTGCCCGATGGGATGTCTTCACTGGCTGCTGACAGTCTAACTGTGTGATCTGTAATGGAGGCTTTGGGCCACGTGCTCTGTCAGTTCCGATCCGAGAGGAACTAGAGGCTAAAGGCATTACCCCACGGAGACCACAGCTCTGCATTTGGACCCCTCTTGGGCCCTAGCCTTCGTGCCTCTTCCCTTCACTGACTTTAATTTGGATCCTTTCCTTGTAATAAACCATAACCACGAATCTCGCAGTCTTCCATGAGTTCTGTGAGCCCCTCTATTGAATGATCAAATCTGAGGGTGATTTTGTGAGCACCTGCCAAACTTGCAGTTGGTGTCAAAAGGGAGGGGAGGCTTGTGGGGGCTGTTGTCTCAGACTGTGCAGTTTAACTAGCTGGTTCCAGAGCAAGCATGATCTCACTATGATCTGGGGAATTTGCTTCATTTCTCCCCAGGCTGCATCACCAGCCTCCTGGGTCCCATGTCTTGTGCTTTTGTGATTTTTCCTTTCATTTTGCTGGAACAGAAGCATCAGTGTTTTTGGAAGAGGCAAATTTCTCGACTCCTGGATTGTCTGAAAATGTTCACACTCTGCACTCACAATCATTTAAGATGGATGATTTGGTTGTATGTAAAGTTCTGGACTAGGAATCATTTTCCTTCTGAATATCAAAGGCTTTGCACCATTGTCTTCTGGCTTCCAGTGCTGCAGATGAGAAACCTGATGAATTCTTGATTCCCAATTCTTTGTATATTATTTTGTTTCTTCTTTGGAAGAATTTGGGGATTTTTATCACATAGGTTCTTGCAACTTTGTGATTTTAGATCTTGATGTGGAATTTCTCATTTATTGGTCTCAATACATGGAGGTCCCTAGCAATCTGAAAATTAATGTCCTTCAGTTCTGGAAAAAAATTTTTCTTTTTTCATTTCTTTAAATTTCTATCTTGTTTTTTTCTGGGACTTCTATTTTTCCAGTTAAAGGTTCTTATCTTTTTTGGTATCATGAATCCCTTTTCTCAATACAATTTTTAAACACATAAAATAAAACACATAGGATTACAAAGGAAAACATTTATGCTGAAATACAATTAACAAAACATCAAGAAATATATTTGTCATATATTATTTTAAAAAAAAAACAACAACAAAGCCACAGGCCTGAAATGGAGTCAGTTATGCTGGGCCATGCCACCAAACCAAGACTTAATACCTAATTTAATTGACGTGTCAGTCTCCCCCAGAAATGTAGTCTTAGCTGATAAGTCAGCAATTTTCTGGTCAGCACCAGTGAGGTCATATGGACCTTCTTCATCCTCCAAAGAAAGATGAGGTATCCCACTTTATAAGATCCCTTTTTTCCCAAAAGGGATATGACCTAATAAAACCTTTTTTTTTTTTTTTTTTTCCTATTTGCAGCTTCCTGTCCTGTCTTTAAAAACCTTCCCTCTCTGTCGCCCCTGGGAGCCTCCCTGTATTTGCTAGTCAGGATGCTGCCGACTGCCGACTGGTTCAACAAAGCCAATCAGCTCTTCAAATTTTACTCAGTTGAGTTTTGTTCTTGAATGACAGCTATATGTGTGCTTAAAAAAAAAAAAGAAAGAAAAATCTAGCTGTAAGTTAGTAATTACTGTTAATTTTAAAAGTAGTAACAAGTGCACAAGCTAATTTCAAAACGTCTGAAACAATTGTTACATGATTTGAAAATATCTTACTTCTCTTGGTGACAAGGTGGTGAGACGCCTACATTTTGTTGCTTACATTAATAACAGAAGGAAATGCTGTCTGAGGAAATGAGGACAAAGACAAACCCTTAATGATATCCATTCTAGGAAAAAAAAAAATTAAACATTTTTAAGAATCAGAGGGTGAGAAATAATTTTCCACTTCACAGTATGGGTTTGGAGGATTAAATGTGAGTTACCTAGTATGAAAGCAAAAGGAAGATTTATAGATGCTGGTCTGGGATGCTTCAGTGAAGGAGAGCAGCTGGCTGATGCCCTGAAGAGCTGCTTTAAAGAGAAAATACTGAACAAAGGAATATTATTTGTATAAAACTGTAACAAGCAAAGGACTTAGGTGCCTGCAGCGCAGAAAGTCTGGCTCTGACAGTGGGAGTCAGCTGCAAAGTAGGGATTTACTACAGGTCGCCGAGCAAGGGAGTAGGAGACAAGCTTCAGATTCATTCCAACTTAGTCTTTGAACCAAGGGTTTTTCAAAGAGAAAGAACAAAGAGGTTGGGGCCAATCGTCATCTCGTGCCGTTTTTGTCATGGTTCTTAATCATAGTTTTAGGAGTGAAGGCGTCTCTGGTTTACGACTCTGACCAGATTGTCCATGGCTCTGGGGATCCAGGATCTCATTTTGCCCTGGAGAAACAACCTGAGTTTGCACATTAATGATGACATCTATTAAGATAAGAGCAATTCTACTACATTAATGATGTTATCGACTACAGCAGCTTTAGTTATCTGACTTTGGTTGATCAGTGTTTATTTTAAACTGGATTGTGGTCTGAGGGAAAAGAAAGGGAATGGAGGTTTGGATAGAGAGGTTAATCAAGCACTTGGTAAGGGAATTTGCTTTTAGAGGGAGTTGATTTCAAAATCTCTTTTTAAATGGAGATAAGAAAAACAAAGGGCACAGTGGCACAGTGGTAAAGAATCTGCCTCCTAGTGCAGGAGACACAAGAGACGTGGGTTTGATCCTTGGGTTGAGAAGATCCCCTGGAGAATGAAAAGGCAACCCACTCCAGTATTCTTGTCTGGGAAATCCCATGGACAAAGCCTGGTGGGCTACAGTCCAGGGGGTCACAAAGAGTAGGGACATGACTGATGCAACTGAACACATGTACAAAAGAAAAACAAAATGGTATTTAGCTTTGTTGTAGGTTATGGAAAGACCTCTACCCTGGAAAAGCCTAAACGTACAGCCACACCAGATTTTGTAATTTCAAATTGTCCATGGAATCCTGAAACCAACCTGTAAATTCTTAGCCCAATACATTCTAAGGGCTATGCCTGATCTTCAGGTTAAGAATCTCTGACTGGGTGTTAATGAGACCCTAAAGGGTGGAGTTTATTTGATCAAGATTATAAATACTTTTCAAGAGCAAAGTTAAGCCAAACACAAAGGATCCAAGTAGAAATCGCTAAAATCAGGAGTTGAAGCTGAGAGGAAAATAGCAACTCTCCCAGGGTGTCATGGAGATGCTTGAGGAGTATCTCTTCAATTGGACACTGTTTATATTTAAATTGCAATGCTTTTGCTTTTTTTGGTTTAAGAAAGACCCACGCCTTGAAAACAGTTACTGGTTCTAAAACACAGAAGGATCCTGAGGCTGGGAGAGGAGAACAGTGAGAGGTTAAATTCAACTATTCCTGTAGGAAAATCCCAACATTTCCATTCAGTATTTGTGGCTTCAGTAAAGAGGGCCATTGAAAATAAATAGATGATTGCATTTGACAGTAGATCCTAATTGATTAGGACCTCAATTAAGTAACGGAGTAATTACCATTGCCTGGGGAACTGGATCTGGACTGTCATGACACAGAATTAAAGCATGATAGCAGAAGAAAAGAATTCTGAAGAATGTGGCTTTTGTGTTTGAGATGTTTTGACAAGCTTATTATCTTAATATTTCATGAATATTGACAAAATACTCAAGCCCCCTTCACGGAAAAATTACTGGATGAGCTTTCGTGTGTGTCACGCTCTCTAGCAGAGGAGCCAGCAAACTTTATAATGCATAGAGTCTAAGAAAAACATTTCTCCCACATCGCAGTTTCTGCATTTGTAAAAGAGGGATACTTAAAGAATCTCAGGTCTATGGATGACCTTGAGAAAGTCACCTACTCAGTCTTCAGGCAAGATCCCCAGAGAAGCAACTCTGACATCCTTTGATGATCCATTCAGTTTCGATCAATCCACTGAGATTCTGGAACCATAGGGAGTTAGTATTCATATTGACTTGGTGCCTTCAAAAGATGTGCCAGTGGCAATCAGCTCTGCCCATGGGCTTCACTTTGATCCGGTCACTGCCTCATGCAGCCGCTGGTCTTTTCTTTGTGACTCTAGACTGAACTAAGAGTTTGGCCCTTGCACTTGGCTCTTTTGAATACCCTCAGGCCTCCTTATGTTATCTGGGGTCTTAACTAGGTCTTGACTCTGAATTTCTTCCTTCCTACCAGTATCCCCTCAGCTCACACCATTCCAATGCCTACCAGCCTGACTTCTGGTTGCCAGCCCCTGCCTCTCCAGCTAACAGGGCCTGCTCTGCCCAAGCTTGCAGCAGGCTGGAAGTGCCAAGGAGGTAGTGGTTCCAGGAGCACTCATAGGAGTGGCTGACAAACATTCTAGCAACCTTACTTTTGGGTAGGCCCCATCTGAGACACATACTGTCTCCCAGAGCCCCCAGGGATGTTAAGCTCCGGTTGTCTATACATTAGTAACTTGCCTGATGAAGGACACCCTTCTCTTCCTTATCTCACTTGCCCATCTCCCTACTTGTGTTTCCTTGGATTCGCTCCTGAATAAACTACTGCATTCAGACTCCTATCTCAATGCTTGTTTCTGGGAAAGCAAAACTAAGACAAGAATCTCAAATTGACCATGTCCAGAACAATTCCTTTCTTTTCTTTTTTTAATCGAAGTAGAGCTGATTTACAATGCTGTGCTAGTTTCAGTGCACAGCAGTGGTTGCTTCTTATGCATATTGTTTTTCCAGTTCTTTCCCATGACAGGTAATTACAGTACTTTGCATAGTTTCCTGTGCCATACGGTAGGTCCTTGTTAGATATATAATAGTGCATCCCACTCCAATAATCTTGCCTGGAAAAATCCCATGGACGGAAGGGCCTGGTGGGCTGCAGTCCATGGAATTGCTAGGAGTCGAACACAACTGAGCGACCTCACTTTATTTTTTCACTTTCATGCATTAGAGAAGGAAATGGCAACGCACTCCAGTGTTCTTGCCTGGAGAACCCCAGGAACAGGGGAGCCTGGTGGGCTGTCATCTATGGGGTCGCACAGAGTTGGACACGACTGAAGTGACTTAGCAGCAGCAGCAGTGCGTGTGTGCTAATTCCAAACTCCTAATTGATTCCTCTCCTTTCCCCTTAGGTAACCGTAAGTTTGTTTTCTGTGTCTGTGAGTTTATTTCTATTTTGTAAATGAGTTCGTTTGTATCATCTTTTAGATCCCACGTACAAGTGGTTTCATATGGTATTTGTCTTTCTCTGTCTGGCTTACTTCACTCCGTGTGGTGATCCAGGTCCATCCATGTTGCTGCAAATGGCTCTATCAGAATGATTCTTGACTCTCCTTTGTCCCTCTGTCCTCAACTCACACATTCTCACACCCAGAATATTTCTTAGTCTTCCGCCACCTGAAGCTCCAACCATCACCCTCACTGGACAGCCTACAAACCTAGAAGCCATCCTGAGTTCTGTTGTTAACCTCAGATCTATATCCAACTGATCGACAAGACCCACTGACTCTGTCTCCAAGATTATACCCCAAACTTGACTGCTTCTCCCCAGCTTCACTGCCATACACCTAATCAAGGTTCTGGGGTCCCACCCCTCCCTGCTACAATTGCGCCTACTGTTTCCCCACCTAACACGCTGCAGCCAGAGTGATCTTTGAAAGAGTAAATAAATCCTGCTACTCTCCTGCTTACAGCCCTCAAATAGCTCCCATTGCTACTGGAACAAATGTGAAACTCATAGGCCAGAGGCTGCCTCTCCTTGTCTTCCAGCACATTCTCTCTCATGCCTTGGTATGTCTCCTTCCCACTGCACGCCTGCACCCAGAGAACTCTCATCTTGGGCTGTTGTATTTGCTGTTTCCTACATCTGGAGTGCTCCCTGCATGTATTATGTTTCATCCTTGTGCATGCTGTCTCATACCGCTGAGATCCCTCTTCAGAAGTGAAGGACTTTTTCCCCAGCTGCCGAAAGTGTTTCCGGCAGACGGCCCTCAGCTGTCAGCCCCTTTGGGAGGTGCCTCAGCCAAAGGGAGCTGCCTCTCCCAGGGTCATGTTTCCTTTATGGAACAGCCTGCATTTAATGACTGATGGGATGCAGAGGCACAAAGGCCTGCCTCCCTGACCCCAACTCAAGGCAGCTCTGAAGGGCCATCTCAGCCCCAGGGTCCCCCGTGGGGTTGGCTGGGGCCTTCAGTGGGGCTGCATCTGGCTCAGCCCGCCCCACTCCCCTGCCCAGTGCTGCTTCCTTCCATTCCATTCCATGGGTGTCCATCCCAAGAGCACACCCTCATCAACACTGTGTCTGCTAATCTCAGTCTGCAGCCCATTTGGCAGCATTCCTCACTGGAATATCAGCCTAGAATCACGTGTTCAGGCCTCGCAGGCAGTGCTCGTAGTTACCTGCCTGCCAGTGCAGGTAGACTTAAGAGACGAGGTTTAGTCCCTGGGTCGGGAAGATCCCCTGGAGGAGGGCGTGGTAACCCACTCCAATATTCTTGCCTGGAGAATCCCATGGACAGAGGAGCCTGGCGGGCTGCAGGGTCACACAGAGCCAGACCAACTGAAGTGACTTAGCACACATGTATGCATCATGTCTTCAGAGGCCTGATCATCCAATCTCTCCCAGTACTGAATGGATAAGTACAGATAAATACTCATGAAACCAGTACAGAATAATGTTCCACAGCAGTAAACGTCAAGAGGGGGTGCAAAGTAATGGGTGCAGAGAGAGATCATAGAAGAGGGACTTTGGGGAGGCAAGATGGCTAAGCAAAGCTTCATGGAAAGGCAGGCACTTACCACCATCCTGGTGAACTCTTGAGTTGACATGTCTAGAGTCTGGATTCTTCCCCCTCTCCTCCAGCTAGACGCTGGACGAGAATGCTTTCAATTCTGCCCTTCAACAGGGATGACTTGATGGGCACTTGAATGGCACTGGTTCCTGATAGATCAAGTCATCGATGACCACGTCAAGGGCATCTTGATGGTGACATCATAGCTTTCACTACTCTGTTAGGGGAAGTGATAAAAGGGACTTTTATCCTTTTTATGAAGGACTTTTTTTTTGCATGTTGGCATCAGAATGCTAGGATCATATGAGCAAAGCAGGTTTATGCATTGGTGATAAAACCGGCTGCCTTGGCCTTTCCCAGCAAAACATTGCGTGTGTGTGCACTCAGTCTCTCAGTCATGTCCAACTCTTTGTCACTCCATGGACTGTAGCCCACCAGACTCCTCGGTCCACGGGATTCTCCAGGCAAGAATACTGGAATGGGCTGCCATTTCCTACTCCAGGGGATCTTCCCCACCCAGGGACTGAACCCACATCTCTTGTGTCTCCTGCACTGGTGGGAGGATTCTCTACCGCTGAACCATCTGGCAATGCTAACTCCAAAGTCAGTTCTTCTTCTTTCACAGCACACTTCCCGGCTGCTTCTCTGTAGCATTAATTGGTGTATACTGAAAAACGCAAACTCATTTCACTACCAACCTGAGCAAAACAAAAGAAGTGCACATCAACCGTGAGATAATAAGTCTGCAGATGAATCAGTGGGTGTTTTTCTTCTTCTCCTTTTTTTTTTTTTTTTAAATCAGCCACTGATATGTATAACACTCAATCAGTGAAAAGTACTTGTTGAAAATCTATGGGTCCAATATATTCTTTGATCAACCACTAATTTGTATACTAATCAGTCAGTGACAGTATCTGTTGGCTATCTCTGTGTTGGGTATCCTTGCTCTCCTCCATTACCACTGTCAACTGAAGATACACTGAGTAAATATTGATGTCTGGCAGATTGATTACACGATTAGCCTAATTGAGATGAATAAGTAAAATTTATGCTTCATGTAAATTGACTAAGCATTATTGTCTCCTATTTTAGTGGACTCATGTTTATAACCTGGCACAGGATATGCTGAAAAGGCAAGGAATCCACTCTAGTTTTTAATATGTGGTTCTTGTGCCCTGATGCTGGGAAGGATTGAAGGGATGAGGAGAAGGGGATGACAGAGGATGAGGTGCTTGGATGGCATCACCGACTCGATGAACATGAGTTTAAGCAAGCTCCAGGAGTTGATGATGGACAGGGAAGCCTGGCATGCTGCAGTCCATGGGGTCGCAAAGAGTCGGACATGACTGAGTGACGGAACTGAACTTGTGCCCTACCCCACCCTATGGCCCTGATGCCATGTGATGTCTAGAGAATGTGAGACCTGAGTTCAGTTGGTCTTCTGTAGAAAATGGAAATGGGTCATTACTCCAAGGACTGGGCAAGAGCATTCCCATACACATGCCATGAGTCTGGCTGCAGAGTACACTATTGTCAGCTAAACTTGGAAATTTGCTTTAACCAGGACAAAAGCAGAAGCCTCCAACACAGCTGCTCTAGCAGCTGCAGCAGAAGGGCAGCCACGTGGCCCTTGGCTCAAAAGTGCTTCCAAATTGTTGCTGGCAGAGCTGACCACCTGGACCACAGGCCAAGGAATGCATTATCTCCCAAATGTGCTAAAGCAAATGAATTACTAATAACGTGGCTGGATTTCTGATCTCAGAGTGCTTTCTCCAGCACTCTAGCCCTGCCACAGTGTAAAAAGATTGCAGAGCATTAAGAACTTTATTTTTTCCAAATGACATTTCCTTTCCACAAATTAAAACTACCGAGCATTTGTTTGAAAAGGTTTTGCCCAGTCTGCCATTAAGGTGCCTAAGCATAGCTCTGCTTAAAGAGAGGTGCCCTGAGGTCTCTTCACAAACTTGTCAGCTGCCTAGCCCAGAACGTAAACAGGGAAGAGACAGGTGTCCAGGGGACACTAATTTGCATTTCTCTGATTACTAGTGAGACTGAGCTTCTTTTTATGTGATAATTGCCATGTGTATCCTTTGTGTAAAGCCCTAAGCCTTGTCGAAGAAACAGAACATGCCTCTGTAAAGTAAGATAGCTACAGTTTCTTAAGTATAGATGAAAGACAAAAAAATGAGCTAAAGTTGTTGCTGGAGTTCGACTGGTATCAGATCAGATCAGATCAGTCGCTCAGTCGTGTCCGACTCTTTGCGACCCCATGAATCACAGCATGCCAGGCCTCCCTGTCCATCACCAACTCCCGGAGTTCACCCAGACTCACATCCATCGAGTCAGTGATGCCATCCAGCCATCTCATCCTCTGTCGTCCCCTTCTCCTCTTGCCCCCAATCCCTCCCAGCATCAGAGTCTTCTCCAATGAGTCAACTCTTCGCATGAGGTGGCCAAAATACTGGAGTTTCAGCTTTAGCATCATTCCTTCCAAAGAAATCCCAGGGCTGATCTCCTTCAGAATGGACTGGTATAGCATATGCATTTGGGGACTTGTTACAGAAGTAATATTCTAAAGGTTGCATAGATACAGATGAATTCAAATTTGAACAGAAGATAAATCTGTAGAGAGCATTTCTTTCAGACAACTCCAATCTAGAATATTAAAATCCAGATCTAGAGGCAGATTTATTTAGTGATTATTTGCTTACAGACAGTTTTACCAAAGGTGTCTCATAAATTGGGCTTTCCTGATAGCTTAGTGGGTAAAGAACCCTCCTGCAATGCAGGAGACACAGAAGACAAGGGTTCAATCTCTGGGTCAGGAAGATCCCCTGGAGGAGGAAATGGCAACCCGCTTCACTATTGGAAAATCCCATGGACAGAGGAGCCTGGTGGGTTAGCAGTATTGGCTCCACTGTGTGTATTTAAAATAGAATCCCAATTTAGAACACACAGTATTAAGAATGTATCTGATATATCTAATACATAAACAGGTTTCCTAAAATATTTGCTGTTCTTGGAGGTAAAGCTGTTGCATTTTTAAAGAGGCCCATGGAGATGGGAAATGATACAGGGTATCTTTTCCACTTTTCTCTCCCCTTTGCAAACTATAATAGAAATGGATAAAGGGTTAATGTCCTGCCTTCTGCTAGGCACAGAATTACTGCTGGGATCAACCTGAGTGTGATCCAGCCTGGTTCCCCAAACTGCTGACACCTCCACCCTGAAGTCTCCAGGATGCACACCTAGTCAGCATGTGGCTTCCTAGTCTTGGTTAATGATGGTCAGATATCCTCTCTCCATCAAAGCTTCTCTACCCAGGCTGTCCCTGAGGTTCATGGTCACCCCTGGAATCTCAGAAGCATGATATAGAAACGATCTGAACCTGAATCACAGTTGCATAATTTTCCTCCAAGGCCCTCCCTGTTATCCACAGACAGGGTCCTCAATTGCTAACTCCCTGCATGCATGCATGCTATGTTGCTTCAGTCGTGTTCTATTCTTTGCCACCCTATACACTGTAGCCCGCCAGGCTGCTGTTCAGGGGATTCTCTAGGCAAGAATAATGGAGTGGGTTGCCATGCCCTCCTCCAGGGCATCTTCCCCCAGAGGGATTGAACTCCCATCTCTTTCATCTCCTGCACTGGCAGGCTCGCGCTTCCCTTGTGGCTCAGCTGGTAAAGAATCCACCTGTGATGTGGGAGACCTAGGTTCAACCCTTGGGTTGGGAAGATCCTCTGGAAAAGGGCTACTCACTCCAGTATTCTGGCCTGGAGAAGTCCACGGACTGTATAGTCCCTGAGGTCACAAAGAGTTGGACATGACTGAGCAACTTTAACTTCATTCTTTACCGTGAGTGCCTCCTGGGAAGCCCTCTAATTCCCTGACTGCCTCAGAAATGTGGCCCCACAGACCTCTGTGCCGGTCTCTGCACTTTCTTGGGGTAGTAGCCACTTTATCTTGGAAATGAAAGCCCTGGACATGAACTTGACCATCAAGAATTGTGTCAGTACCTGAAGTTGGGGGCTTCCCTGGTGGCTCAGAGGTTAAAGCGTCTGCCTGCAATACAGGAGACCTGGGTTCAATCCCTGGGTCGGGAAGATCTGCTGGAGAAGGAAATGGCAACCCCCTCCAGTATGCAGTTCATGGGGTCGCTAAGAGTCGGACACGACTGAGCGACTGATCTGATCTGATCTGATCTGATCCAGTATTCTTGCCTGGAGAATCCCATGGACCAAGGAGCCTGGTGGGCTACAGTCCACGGGGAAGCAAAGAGTCGGATACGATTAAGTGACTTCACTTTCATCTGAAGTTGGACAGCTTCTCTGTTTTCCAGGGGGAAGGTCTCCAGGCAGGTTTTAACCCTTCCACATACATATTTTTCTCCTGAAAATAAGGAGCCATGGCTTCCAGGGACCCAGCGGTATAATTTCTAGAACTTTTCAGATCATGAAATAAATTCTCTCATTTAAAAGTGACATTAAAAAAAATAAAAGTGACATATAGAATAGCCTTCCCTAGGTTTCTCCTCTGATTTTCTAGAATTTGTTTAAATTGTCTTTTATTGAGGAGGGCAAATACTTCTATAGCCTGAAAAATGTTTGTTCATCCACTTCTTTAATCATCTCTTTCTGTATTCTATTTTTGTTAATCTTCACAATTTAAAATTTTTGGTTTTTTAATATCCCTGATTTGAAGTGTGAGCTCAATTAATTTTTTTACTTATTGATCTCCAGCCCCACAGATATCATTATTTTAAGAATATCTCTTCATTGTTTTGTTTGATTTCTTCATAGTCCAGATTTTATGTTTCTTTCAGAACCTATTCCATTTCTATTTTGTTCTGTTGGTCTAGGCTTACGTTTCAGAATAAATCCCCAAGATTCTATTTTGACTCTTTCCATGTTACAATAAAATCAATGTTCAGGTAAAATTTGTTCTCTCTCACTGTTCCTTTTATAAGCATTCTCTTTATTTTCCCAGATGAATTTTACACTTATTGTATGAAGTTCTGAAAAATATGCAATTAGAATTTTAATTGGAATAGAGTTAAAACTCTGATTTACAGTTGGAGAGAATTAGTATCTTTACCCGGAGAAGGCAATGGCACCCCACTCCAGTGCTCTTGCCTGGAGAATCCCATGGATGGAGGAGCCTGGAGGGCTGCAGTCCATGGGGTCGCTGAGGGTCGGACACGACTGAGCGACTTCACTTTCACTTTTCACTTTCATGCATTGGAGAAGGAAATGGCAACCCACTCCAGTGTTCTTGCCTGGAGAATCCCAGGGACAGGGGAGCCTGGTAGGCTGCCGTCTATGGGGTCACACAGAGTCGGACACGACTGAAGTGACTTTGCCTAGCCTAGCCTAGTATCTTTACCACATTTCCTCCTCCTTGAAAGAACATGGTGTTTTGCCCCAACTGCTTAGATGATTCGTGATCATGTTATATTTTTGCCTAATTTTAGGAGCATTAGACTATTTTAATTGTATTTTCTTTTTACATCTGATATTGAAGTTTGGAGATGGCTCTCATAACCAGACATATTAATGAACTTTTAAGTAGTCCTTACTAATGTTTGTGTTGACTTCTTTGGGTATATTAGGAATACATTTTTGCCAGTTGGAATAGTCTTTTTATTTCTTTTCCTAGGATTTTAAACTCTCCTAGGCCTTTCTTACCAGGTCTCACGGTTTTAACAACCAGCCATATGCAGAGGAAAAGATGAAGGCTGATTATAAGGACCAATTATTTAACATAATGGGATCCTGAAGAGAAAAGTGACCCAGAAGTCAATGGAAGGATAATTTCAAGGTAGGAGATTTGACCCCAAAATTCCACCTCTCAGAATCTCCCTTAAAATAATTAAAAATATGGACAATATTTTGATGTATGAGGCTGTTCAGGGTACTACTTATCAAAGTTGGAAAAACAACCTAAATGAACTATAAATAGGAAATAGTTAAAATACGACACTCCATGTGATGGAACTGCATGTGAGCATTAAAAATAATGCAAGAAGTGTTTGATCACTTAAGAAAATGGTCATGAATTATTTAAAAGACAAGATATGAACTCTATATAATGTGATCCCAGTAATGTAAACTGCAAATATAAATATGTATGCACAGAAGAAAGAATGGGAAGATATGTTACTTGTGGTTTTCTCCAGGTTCTGGCATGCTGATACATTTTCTACAATGAGCATGTGTTACTTCATGATGAAAAAGAATTCTACTATAGACCTAATGGTTGTGCCCCACCCCCCAAATTCATATGCTGAAGTCTAACCCCCAATGTGATGCTTTTTGGAGGTGGAGATGTTAGCAGATCATTAGGCCATGAGGGTGGAGCCCTTATAAATAGGAGGAATGCCCTTATAAGAAGAGACACCAGAGGGATAATGATCTAATTCTCTCCATCACCTGAGGACATAGAAAGAAGACAGGTTCCTGCAAACCAGAAAGTGTAGCCGCACTAGATACCAGATCCACCAGTATCTTGATCTTGGACTTCCCAACCTGCATGCTGTGAGAAATAAATATGTGTTGTTTAAGCTACTCAGTCTCTGGTATATTTATTAGAGCAGCCCAAATGGACTAAGACAAACAACATATTTTTTTTAGCAATACAAAAAGTAGAGGCTTCCCAGATGGTGCGGTGGTAAAGAATCTGCCTGCCAATGCAGGAGATGCAAGAGAAGTGGGTTCAATCCCTGGGTTGGGAAGATCCCCTGGAGAAGGAAATGGAAACCCACTGCAGTATCCTTGCTTGGAAAATCCCACGGATAGAGAAGCCTGGTGGGCTACAGTCCAGTTGGTTGCAAAGAGTCGGACATGACTGAACACAGCACAGCGCGCGCGCACACACACACACACACACACACACACATATGCACAAAAAGTAGAAGAGTGAGGAATAGACAGTCAAGGGATAAGAAGAAAATAGACCCCAGGATTTAGCCATTAGAGTTAAGTCACTAGTATTTCAGTCAGGTGCTATGGGCATGAAGGAGAAAGTCCTGTGCCCTTGATTAAGCACCTAAACTCTGATTACGCACCTAAATGTATGAGGCAGCTGAAAACCCTGTGGACCTGCTAGGGGCAATTTTATTCTTAGGGCCAGGGTAGGTGTGATAGATTCAAGATGGCTGCACATGCTTTGCTTCTCCTCCAACTCAGGAGGTGGAATTTAATTCATCACCCCTTAAACCTGGGTTGGTCTTTTTGTGTCTTCCTTCCTCAGTAGAGTGCAGTGAAAGTGACGTTCTGGAACCTCCAGAGTTTAAATCGTGAGCAGCGTTAGTTTCCACCAGGTCTCTTAGAATTCTGAGGGAGCCCTGAGGAGCTGAGCGAGAAGTCCAACTATCCTGCCGTAACGGGGGCCTCCTCAGCCCCACCCCGAGGCATGATGGGCTCTTCCCTCCGTGGTGCCAGTCTACATTAAGCCAGTGGCTGCTCCCCCACACCTCTCTGCCCAGGGCCACGCCTAGTCCACCAGGCTGGCCCTCCCCTGCCACCCACCCGCTGTCCAAGAGCTCCTCTCTTGGGGAGCCAAATCTGGGGCCATCTCATCAGTCACGGGCCAGTGGCAGGCTGAGCCCAGGGCGCCTGTGACGTCTGACAGGGATACCTTTCAACGGTCTCTATGTGGCTACCATGATCTCCACTGCCTGCATACCTCGCTCCTGTGAGGAAGGACAAGGATGCCGGAGCGGCTGGGTACTTCTTCAGACCCGCCTCTTTCTGGAGTCGCAGCTTTCTGCTCCAGGTGCAGAGGCAGGGAGGGGGACACGAGCTGTAGTCCTGCTCCACCATTGGTTGGTGCCACAGTGTGCCCCTCCCCCAAGCAAGTGACCGTTAGTAACTGTCAACCAGCGACCGTTAGTGGTCCTGCTCCACCATTGGTCGGTGTCACAGGGGCCCCGCCCCAAAGCAAGTGACCGTTAGCGAGTAACAGTCAACCAGCGACCGTTAGTGGTCCTGCTCCACCATTGGTCGGTGTCACAGGGGCCCCGCCCCCTCCCGTCATATATAAAAGGAGCCCAATTGGCCTGAACTAAGGTGGTTTTCTGAGATGCTAGTCTGCCATCTTCTCAGTCGGCTAGCTTTCAATTAAAGGTAAATGACTAAAGCTAAATTTAGCTAAAGCTAAAATGACTTTCAATTAAAGTCATTATTCCTTGTTCTTGCAACTCATCTCCCTACATCTAGGCCTGTCCTGCGGCAAGCAGAATGAGCTCGGGCTCAAGTAACACAGTCACTCCTATGATGGGAGAAGTCTCCTGTGGGTCTCCACTCAACAGTGCCAGCTGAACACAGCCTTTCAACCATCTCTGCCAAGGCAACAGATGTGCAAGAAAAGCCATCTTGGACCCCTTTAACCCCATTCCCACAATAGCTCTTCTGCTACTGCTGCTAAATCGCTTCAGCTGTGTCCGACTCTGTGCGACCCCATAGACGGAAGCCCACCAGGCTCCCCCGTCCCTGGGATTCTCCAGGCAAACACGAGTGGGTTGCCATTTCCTTCTCCAATGCATGAAAGTGAAAAGTGAAAGGGAAGTGGCTCAGTCGTATCCGACTCTGTGCGACCCCATAGACGGCAGCCCACCAGGCTCCTCCGTCCATGGAATTTTCCAGGCAAGAGTACTGGAGTGGGGTGCCAGTGTTACTAAATGACCTCACAGATAACACAGAAAATGGAAGAATCACCCCGCCACACCCTGCTCGAATTCCTGACACATATTTGGGAAATATTATGTTGTTTCAAGCTAGTACATTTGGGTTAGCTTTTTATGCAGCAATAGATAACTGAACAGTGGGATGTATCTATTTTTGTAAGAGTTGTTCTTTATTTGGGTAGAAAAGTTGCTGGGCTTCTTGGTGAATTTCTTTCTGGCATCTATAGGAATCATGTACCTTGGGTACCTCTGGTACCTCTTATAAGAATTCTAATTTTAAATCATCCCTTAAAAATCCTCCCAGGAAAATCTCCATGCCTTTCTTCTACAGTGACTATCTGCTAGTGGCTTTATTTGAATTGAACTTAGATAGTAATCAAAAGATTTGAATGAGGGCAGAAAGGTGCTCTGAAAAGGAAGGTGCCACATGAAAACGCCTGGAGAAACTGGGGCCAGTTTCTGTGCTGGCCCCAGTCAGGATGGTGAGTGTGCTGGCCCCAGTCAGGATGGTGAGGTGGGATCAATGGGTGGTTAGGGTTCTGGAACAAGCTCTTTCATTGTCCCCATTATAGAGACCTGCTGTATGTTTGGACTGCTTTTACCGCTTCTCTCCCCACCACCTGCAATGAATTCTCTAAAAGGTGTGACACGCACTTCTGGTCATTGAGTTGTGAGAGTCCATTGGGTCCCCAGCCATTATCTAATCCCACCCCCTCATTTTACAAAAGAGGGCACGTAGGTCTGAAATGGATGGAGGTATTCTAGATTATAGTTTGTAACAGGCAGAGAAGTGGCAAAGAGCCCAATCTGCTGACTCCAGACACACACAGTGTCTGTTTTTATGTTTGTGTGTCCTGTGTCAGTACAGGATGAGATATGGTGCATGCGTCATGCTGGGTTGTGTCCGACTCTTTGTGACCCCGTGGACTGTAGCCCACCAGGCTCTATCCATGGGATTCTCCAGGCAAGGATACTGGAGTGGGTTGTCATTTCCTCCTCCAGGGCATCTTCCTGACCCAGGGATCAAACTTGCGTCTCATGTCTCCTGCACTGACAGGCATATTCTTTATCACTGAGCCACCTGGAAAGCTCTGACAAGAAATGGGAAGACAATAAATCTTCATTTTTAGCACGGTATCAGTAGGTTCATCACCTGCTGGTTTACTAACTTCCCCTATCAACAATAAATATAAGGTTCTCCCTCACAATTGCCTATCAATAGGCAGAGACTTATTTGACTAGAGTCAGGTGGGCCTGAATAGAACTGAGTCTTGAGGGGAAAGGGGGAACTTCAGAGCTGGTGGGAAAGAACCCCCTCTTCCTACCACCCCCCAGAATCTGGGCAGGTGGAGGCCCTGCCTCTGCAGCTTGGCCCTGCCCTGGTAGCACCTGTTATTTTAAGGCTTTTGGAACTGATACCAGGACATTGTGTTTGCTGGGAACATGCTCTGAAAAAAATCTTGCTCTGGGTACATGTCTTCTGTCAACCATATGTTGTTTTCTCTTTTCGGTTTCCGAATATGAATGTGCAGCTCTTTGTGTGAACTAACAAAGAGTTACAGATGGAAAGATTCAATAGGTAATATTTACAACCAGGCTAATTTTCTTAATGGAGCTGCTGCAAGAATTTCCTTTTTGAAACTCTTCTGGTGGTTTATCTTTACAGAGCTTGTCATCTATTCCAAGCTTTTGTTCACCCTAAGTCCATGACTGAGACCAGAAAAAAATTAGCAACACTTTATACTCCCGGTCTTTCAAATTCTCTGAGATTTTAGATTGAGCAGCAAGAGGTATTGAATTTTTATTGACAGCTATCTCTAAGAGGTGTACTTCTACTCAGAATACTTCAATATGCTTCCAAGTTGAGGCCTAAGATGGTTCATGCATGCTGTTTTTAAAACTTAAGTGATTCTGAGATAATATAACCATTTCAAACAAATATCAAATGCTTATGGCCCAGAAACTAGATGAACTCTGCTCCATTGCTTGCTCCTTCTTCCACATGCTGTGTTTATGGTGAAATGATGGGTTTATTCTCTTTGTTCAGACCTTGTTTATTTTTCAGCACTTTGTTATCTCTTTGTTCAGATCTTGTTTGGTTTTGCAGCACAAGCATTTTGTTTTACGTTCCAGACAGCATCTGGTACAAAATCTCAGCCGGTTTCTGTGTTACCTGGGCAAAGGAGACTGTGAGAGTGCCCTCGGAGGCCTGTAAATTCACTCTGCAAACACTAACACAACCAGCTCTCTGGGGCTTCCCTGGGGATGCACCATTCTGGAAATAAATCTGAATAAAAAGAATAAAATAAAGAACTTACAGTTGTCTAAGGCAATGATCTTGAAAGCGTGAAGAAAGTAATAGCTCGGTCATGTCCGACTCTTTGCGACACTATGGGCTGTATATAGCCCACCAGGCTCCTCTGTTCATGGAATTCTCCAGGCAGGAATACTGAAGAAGGTTGCCATTCTCTCCTCCAGGGGATCTTCCCAACCCAGGGATCAAACCAAGCTCGCCTGCATTGCAGGCAGATTTTTTACCATCTGAGCCACCCAAGGGAATGATCTTAGCTAAATTTAATACCAAAGAAAAGGCTAGTGAAATAAAGACTGTAATTATTCTGGCCTTCCTTATTTATTGAGAGTTTCTCAACTGTGGTCACCTGAGAAGTTCTCTCTTACCAAACCCTGTGAGTCTTCACTGATAAAGTAAACCTGTTTGGCTCAGCAAAAGCAATGTTCTTATGAGTTATCATTTTACACCAGCTCATATATGCACAGGTGGACTCAGTAGACCCTGCTTCATTTCACAAACACTCAAGTTAAGCAACTTCATCTAAACTGTTTAGAATGCAACACTGTGAAAACAAGAAGTTAAAACATCAAACATAAGGATTTTTTAGGCTAGAGAACCTGCAGTTGGCAATGCTTTCTGGGGAAAAATGTGATATAACATTCATGTAACTATTTTAAAATTTAATCAAGGATTTCAGATACCAATTTTGGGGGGAACCGACTGAATCTTGAAAGAGTTCTCTGCACTGATAGGAATGGAACTGGAGATCTGAGGACACTGGGATCCAGTCCAGCCCCAGGAAGAGTGCTGTGCAGAACCAAGAGAGGCTCATGAAAGTGAAAGTGAAATCGCTCAGTCGTGTCCAACTCTTTGGGACCCCATGGAGCCCACCAGGCTCCTCTGTCTGTGGGATTTTCCAGGCAAGAGTCCTGGAGTGGGTTGCCATTTCCTTCTCCAGGGGATCTTCCTGACCCAGGAATCGAATCCTGGTCTCCCGCATTGCAGGCACATGGTCTCTGCCAAATACGACAGCCTTGACCCTGGAGCGCTGTCTGAAGGCAGGGGCCTGCCCTGTTAGGTATGATCAGAACTGGGGAGAGGGGCTCTACGCAGATAAGTTAACCTTTTGGGTGGAGGAGCAGCCAACACAGGGTTGGGGAGTGAGGAACAGCAGGCGTGCTGGTACACGTTTAACAACCGGCTCTCTAGAAAAATACATGTCTCTGTGTTTTGTCAATTTTACTGATAAAATGGATATGTAGCACCCAGTTCACAAATAATACTAACATATACAATACTCAATTACATATTTCATATAGCCATCTGAGTCTCACAAAAATTTTTGTTGTTTTTTACCAAATTCTTATACCCACAGTCACCTGCAGTTGTAAGCCAACCATTTTTTGATAAGTGGAGTTACATTCCAATCCACTATTTTTCTGATAAATTTATTGTCCTTAATTCTGACATGGGGTGTACCGTCAAATTCGCTCTGGTACAAGTTATACGCATTAAACACAAGTCTCTTTCAGCTTCACCGCCAGATTACTTTGCCAATTTGGCATTCGAGGGATCAGAGTCTGAAAAATAATATTATGTTATACTAGTAAAAGTCATGATAGAGGTTAATAGGACAATTTTTGTAATTTCTTTATATAATTTTAGAAATGAAATTAATTTTAAACCAAATCACTCACCTTATTTTTCAGTTTATACCTCTGTATCAGCATGACTTGCTGTTTCTTCTAAGTCCACCATCAGTTTTAGTAATTCTATCATCAACAACCATGTCATGAAGTCAGACTATGGCTAAATGCTTGATTACTACACAATTCAGCGAACGAGTTGCTCACATCATTGATGGATGAGTGTAATTCTAACATGAATGTTGGTTAATATTTTCATGTGCTTTGACATAAGATGAAAGTGAAACAATGAACACGGATACTAGAATTTCATTCATTTATCATGACATGAGTGACTTCCCTGCTGAATCAACTATTTCTGTTCCTGGGGAGGCTTCTGATAAACAGTAAGCTATTAGTAGTTAATTTTGAGGGAATCAAAAGTTACATGTGGCTTTTCCACTGCACAGAGTGGGCACCACTAACTCCTATGCTTTTCAAGGGTCAACTGTAGTTTGATTGGGGTAATTTCACAGTGTATACTTTTTTTAAAAATGCGGACCATTTAAAAAGTCTTTTATTGAATCTGTTACAATGTTGCTTCTGTTTTATGTTTTGATTTTTTGGCCATGAGGCAAGTAGGATCTCAGCTTCCCGATCAGGGATAGAAGCCATACCCCCTGCACTGGAAGGTGAAGTCTTAACCACTGGACCACTGAGGATGTCCTTCACAATGTATACTTTCCTCTTCATAATTTTTACAACTTTTTACTATTCTTTTAAATAATTTCCTATGTTTTTCAACTCTTCTACAATTACATGGATCATTTTAAAAATCATAAAAAATTTAAATGCTGATTTTCTTAACTTCTTTTTAAAATATTTTTATTGATAATAGTTGATTTACAATGTTATATTTCAAATGCTCATTTTGGCTTATCATTCTGAACAGAGAGTTTTCTAATTTAAGTATTGAAAGCATTTTTTCAAGGGAATGCTCCTCTGATTTTATAAAAAGCAATAAAAGGAAAGATTCGGTTTATCAAAATTTACAGTCAAATTTATAATGTGAACAAAAATAGTTATTCACAGAACTTTGCATTAGATACAGTAAAAATAGAGACTAATAGGAAACAGTTAAAATTACAAGTTTATAACTGGAATCCCATGAAAACTTTCTACAGGAGCCTTTTAAAATGTAAAAGAAGCAGATGCACCATGGAGGAAAGTTTACTCCTTTTGGTGGTGGTTTTGAGACAAGATAATCATCCATTAGTTCCATTCCTCCCATAACCTGCTTTCACAGACCAAGTTCATTTTCTTTAACTGTTGTGACAAAAACTTGCCTGCCCTCCAAGCAGCACAGAGCCTAAACAAGACGTTTGCCCAACGGGCACTTAAGACAGGTTAGGACCACTGACTCTCCAACTGGTCACGCACAAGTGTACCCTTGGGGACCTCTTGATGACACAGGACCAAAACCTCCTCGCCCAGACCATCCCCGTGCCACCGTTTTCTGAACCTGCGTCCTGTGAAGAAGCCTGTAGTTTAGCCAAACCTGCACAGAATGATTACCTCACCTTTTTCTTATTTCCAACCACCTTTCCCCATGCTCCCCATGCCTCAGACCACCCTGCTTCCTTGTCCCATAAAACCTCCAAGCCCCTTCTCTTCTGGGAAGTATTTCTGAGCTTTCTTCTCCTGTCTCCTTGCTTGGCTGACTCATCAAACTTTTCTCTGCTGCAAACCTCCTTAGCTCAGTGTTTGGCTTGCTGTGGGCTTCCCCAGTGGCTCAGTAGTAAAGAATCTGCCTACAATGAAGGAGAAGCAGGAGACATATTTGATCCCTGAGTTGGGAAGATCCCCTGGAAGAGGAAATGGCAACCCACTCCAGTATCCTTGTTGGGAAAGTCCCATAGACGAGGAGCCTGGCGGGCTATGGTGCATGGGATTGCAAAGAGTCAGACAAAATTGAGCATGCAGGCACACACGTGCCGGGCAAGCAGGGCAAATGAACCTGCTGGGTAACAGCACCTTATAAATTACCAGCTGCCTAGATGGTGTTGAAGAACTCTGTCACAGTGATTTTCCAGGTGATACTAGGAAGTGAGGTTCAGTATCTTAAGAGTAATGGCATCTTTGTTCTTTATTACATTTTCTGCCATTACAATCAATATTGATTAAGTTGTCTAAAAATAAGTGGCATACTGCTAAGGACTGTGAGAATATTCAAAGAAAGATGTTTAGGAAAAGAAACCCAAGCCTGTCGTGTGGCTTTCAGAATTGGTTACTTTCTCCTCATTTGGCTGGTTTTGTTGCTCTTCCTTCATTCTCTCAAACCCTGGTTTCATCCCAGCTCGTTCTTTTCCAACTACCTTTGGTGCTCAGATTTTCTCCCCACCCTATTTCAAGCTTGATTATGACCTGTCTCCAAGTATTCTCTAGAAAATGGTTTTTTTTTTAACCATAATTTATATTTTAGCACCTCAAAAAATGCTGTATCACTGTTTACTTATAACACTTGCTCCTCACCCACCTCCATCTACCCCCACCCCCCGGCATATGAACCAGAGTTGAGCAAAGAATTCACACTGGAAATATTTTTGGATTTGAACTGATTTGACTCTGCTTTTGCAGACTGATTTAGGATTATAAATTTCTCTCTAGCCTTAGGCAGAATAGGTAATATTCTGGGCTCAGAGGACCTGCCCAAAGTACCAGACCCTTCTATAACCCATGTCCTTTTCTCATCAAATTCAGACTGTTTACAACTCACAAGCCACATCTCAGGTAACTGACTCTTAGGCTTTATTTTTTCCCATTCCAAAAACCCCCTCTTAGCCCCTAAAAGGAATGTAGAGGAGGACAGCGCGGTGAATGATTCACCCATGTCGCTGCACACATTGCTGCTGCTGCTGCTGAGTCGCTTCAGTCGTGTCCGACTCTGTGCGACCCCATAGAGGGCAGCCCACCAGGCTCCCCTGTCCCTGGGATTCTCCAGGCAAGAACACTGGAGTGGGTTGCCATTTCCTTCTCCAGTGCATGAAAGTGAAAAGTTAAAGTGAAGTCGCTCAGTCTTAGTAGTGCCTATTTTCCTGTTGACAGACCCTTTGGTTGTTTCCAATTTTGAACTATAAATTTAATTGCTGTGAATATTCTGGTACGTGGCATTGTGTGAGCCTGGGTTTTCATGTCTCTTGGGTACCTAGGAGTGTTCCACAATGCCACGTACCATAATATTCACAGCAATTAAATTTGTTATAGCTCAAAATTGGAAACAACCCAAGGGTCTGTCAACAGGAAAATAGGCACTACTAGGACTGAGCGACTTCACTTTAACTTTTCACTCTCATGCATTGGAGAAGGAAATGGCAACCCACTCCAATGTTCTTGCCTGGAGAATCCCAGGGACAGGGGAGCCTGGTGGGCTGCCCTCTATGGGGTTGCACAGAGTCGGACACGACTGAAGTGACTCAGTAGCAGCAGCAGCAGCAGCAGGGTAGATATATGTTTAATTTTATGAGAGCGTAGCTAGTTTCCACAATGGTTGTACCATTTTTTCACTCTACCAGCAATGAACTCTTAATCTTCTGATAGTTATCACCAAATACCTCCCCAGAATAACTTTACTAACACTCTCCAAAAGTGAATGAAGGTCTATTCCCACACTCTCACCAACATTATTGGTTATAATCTTTTTTTATCTTTGCCAATCTGATACTTAAAACAATGACTCATTGTTCGGATACGCACTCCTTTTCTAAAAGAGCTCTCATAAAGTGTCTATATCTGGCTGGTAATAAACTCATAAGCACTTGGCCTCAGGGGACTCTGGTCCACGCCAGGTAGGTCAGACCTGGGACCTGGCTTGGAGGTGGGGGACAGTTAGTAGGAGGAAATTGGTACAGAGAAATCACCAACAGCTAGAAAGAACAGATATTCTACGGTCAGCCTCCTGGGGTCCAGGCAGCAGAATTAGGAAACACGCGCCAGGGGTCTCAGCTAAGGAAGTGGGCACAGAGGGCTCACAGAGCCCAAGATAGGAAGGTAGATTTTTTTTTTTTTTTTGAAGAATAAATCTCAAAATGAGCTCAGTGTAAAAGACACTAAGGCAACAGTAACAGAATGGAACTTTGTACTTATAAAGGGCGTTAAAGCGGAGACCTTCCAGGTCATGAACAGGCTGTATTTATGATGGCTTATGATCCTTCCAAAAATGCTGTGGATCTCATTTCCCCATTACACAGTGTTTTAACAAGAAATGAGGGTCCTGATCAATGCCTGATGTGCAACAAAAAAACTAAATTATTCTAAACAACCATAATTGACAAGTGGGACAGTCTGAGTTTCGTGGTGACAACAAGAATAAATCACCTCTGGCAAACTTAAGAAGGAAAAGCAGTGCATTGAAAGGATAACGAGTAAGCCAGAGAATTGACAGGAACGTTGAGAAGCAAGGCCTGGGAAATGGATTGGAACAAAAAAGAGCACTGGCCTCTGGGAACACTGCCAGACCCTGCTGCGAGGGACGGCCGGCCAGGAACGTGCCACCACCATATGGTTCCGCACGCAGGACACTCACCACGGGCTGCTGGCTGCCCTGCGGCCTCACCTGGCGGTCATCTTCCACTGCATCTTTGCTTTACTCCTTGAGGGTGAGCATACCAGGCCCCAGAACACAACCGGCCAAGCCTGGGCTCCAAGCCCACACCCTTGTCACCAGCAGCAACGGGAGGGACCGGCTGTCACTCTCTGTCTCCCACGGTGGGGAGCAAGTAACTCCTTTCCTGGGCTTCCCAGGTGGTGCCGGCGGTAAAGAACCCACCTGCCAATACAGGAGACATAACGGATGTGGGTTCAATCCCTGGGTCGGGAAGATTCCTCTGGAGGAGGGCATGGCAGCCCACTCCAGTCTTTTTGCCTGAAGAATCCCATGGACAGAGGAGCCTGGAGGGCTATTGTCCCTGGGGTTGCAAAGAGTCGGACACGACTGAAGCGACTTAGCATGCATGCATGTAACATTACAGCCAACCAGGAAGGGTATTCAGAGGCAACATAAAAAACAAATGAAGACACAACAAAAAGGTCTTCTCCAAAGAAAACAAATCTGTTATCCTTGGTGTAGTAGCAAGCTTAAGGCAGAACAGTCCCCAAACACTGACATTATGCTTGGTATATGGCATTTTTCAGCTTCACTGAGCAAATTGTATTCTGAAGTGATTCAACCCAGTCACATGTCCTGCAGGTCTCCTTAAAAGCTGAGGATGATCACTGTCAACAGGATGCTTTCTCCTTTTATCAATCATCTCGCAGTATTAACTACAGCTATGGCAGGACAGTAATAAGATGGATTTTTTTTTTTAAACACACATGTCAAATTGTTTACATCTAAATGTCTGTGATCTCCCTTTCCAGCTGCCACCTTGTGGATTGCATGCTTTTTCCAACAAGTTGGGCATTTGCTCAACACTCTTCTCATAGACATGTGGTCCAGCAGTCACCATAAAATTGACTCCAATTTTTTTTTAAAAAATGTTGAATACCAGTTTTAAAAAGACAAGGTAGGTTGCTGGCTTGCATGAAACAGCAATGAATCATACCATATAGCTGCAAGTGTTGCATAATTGGACCTCAAAAATGCAATGTTGGACTTCCCTGGTGGTGCAGTGGTTAAGACTCAGCACTTCCGCTCTAGAGGGCATGGGTTTGATCCCTGGTCGGTGAAGTTCCATATGCCATGTGGTGCAGAAAGAAAAAAATTTTATGTTGACAAGAAGAATCAAGCTATAAAAGAAAATAAAAACAGAAGTTACAATTCTAGTCATGAAGAGGACAAATTCATGTACATTTAGACAATATATAGTTTAGTCAGATGTGCATATGTGTTCAAATTATGAAGAAAACTAAAGGAATATTCACAAAAATATTTTCCTGTAATGGGGGGATGTCATCCGAGGGGCACAAAAGGGGGATTTTAAATGATACAAGCATTATCACTCTACGATTTAATCTGAGAGGTAAGACTGTGGACATTCATTACCATCCTTTAAAGCCTTTGACTGTGTGGATCACAATAAACTGTGGAAAATTCTGAAAGAGATGGGAATACCAGACCACCTGACCTGCCTCTTGAGAAATTTGTATGCAGGTCAGGAAGCAACAGTTAGAACTGGACATGGAACAACAGACTGGTTCCAAATAGGAAAAGGAGTACGTCAAGGCTGTATACTGTCACCCTGCTTATTTAACTTCTATGCAGAGTACATCATGAGAAATGCTGGGCTGGAAGAAGCACAAGCTGGAATCAAAATTGCCAGGAGAAATAATCTCAGATATGCAGATGACACCACCCTTATGGCAGAAAGTGAAGAGGAACTAAAAAGCCTCTTGATGAAGGTGAAAGAGGAGAGTGAAAAAGTTGGCTTAAAACTCAACATTCAGAAAATGAAGATCATGGCATCTGGTCCCATCACTTCATGGGAAATAGATGGAGAAACAGTGGAAACAGTGTCAGACTTTCTTTTTCTGGGCTCCAAAATCACTGCAGATGGTGACTGCAGCCATGAAATTAAAAGGTGCTTACTCCTTGGAAGAAAAGTTATGACCAACCTAGATAGCATATTGAAAAGCAGAGACATTACTTTGCCAACAAAGGTCCGTCTAGTCAAGGCTATGGTCTTTCCTGTGGTCATGTATGGATATGAGAGTTGGACTGTGAAGAAGGCTGAGCACCGAAGAATTGATGCTTTTGAACTGTGGTGTTGAAGACTCTTGAGAGTCCCTTGGACTGCAAGGAGATCCAACCAGTCCGTTCTGAAGGAGATCAGCCCTGGGATTTCTTTGGAAGGAATGATACTAAAACTTAAACTCCAGTACTTTGGCCACCTCATGCGAAGAGTTAACTCATTGGAGAAGACTCTGATGCTGGGAGGGATTGGGGGCAGGAGGGGACGACAGAGGATGAGATGGCTGGATGGCATCACTGACTCGATGGACGTGAGTCTGAGTGAACTCTGGGAGTTGGTGATGGACAGGGAGGCCTGGCATGCTGTGATTCATGGGGTCACAAAGAGTCAGACACGACTGAGCGACTGAACTGAATTGAAACATATATTTATATATATATACAGTTACATGATCTTTTGATAGATTGATGACAAAGATTTTAAAAATTTATCCAAAGATAGCCTTCTTCCACAAAAAAGGAAAAAGAAAATGATAAGGTGTGGGACTGTCTTATATTGTGCTGGGAATGCAAGGCCCATCATCACAATATTGCTAATAAATTGGAAAAAGTAGAAACAAATCTCCACATGTATGAGTACGGGAGAGAAATTATTATGTGTTGGATAATAATATGCGCTATTCAGGAAAGTCTTCTAAAAATCTTTAATAATGCAGGAAAATACTAATACAGCAATACTAATTCATTGTTAAATGCAAAAGGCTGTACATAATCTTAGTTTTGACAGCAATAGATGTGATAGAGCATATGGTCAATAAAAGACTTGAAGGAAGCAGTGTAATATTTACAATGACTGCAGCTGGATAGTGTTAGATTTATTTTCTTTGTTATGGTCTACAAATATTTTGGAAAACACAGATGAACATGAGTTCATTCTACAATGAGGGGAAACATCATTTTTACAGTGAAAAAAAAAAAATCAGATCATTGTTTAATTTTTCTTAAAGGTACATGGTGTTGCTTTATGGTCCCAGGGCACTCCCCCCTCGCTCCTCCCTGCTCTAACTCCATGTGCCCAGGGTACCTCTCATCCTGTCCTCCCTGTGTGACTTCCAGAGCCAAGAGCAGAGCGCTATCAGACCATGAAGAGCAGGCTGGGGTTTGGGGGTGGGGCCCAGACGGAAGCAGCACAAGGCATCCGGACCATCAACTGCTGCTCACGGTCTCTCCTGCCCAGCCCCACTGACTGGGTCCTGGGGTTGGAGATGGTACCTGAACTCTGTGAGCAGGCATCTGGCTGAATGTCGATGTCTTTCTTTAGAATGTGGATACATGGGACTCCCTGGTGGTCCAATGGCTGAGACTCCAAGTTCCCAATGCAAGGGGCCTGGGTTCAATCTCTGATCAGGGAACTAGATCCCATGAGCTGCAACTAAGAGTTTGCATGCTGCAACTAAAAAAAAAAAAAACAACCCTCAGGCTGCAATGAAGATTGAAGTTTCTTTGTGCTGCAACTAAGATCCAAAGCAGCCAAATAAATAAATAAAATATTTGTTTAATGTGGATATGTTAGTTTCCTATGGCTGCTATAACTAATTACCACAGCTCAAAGGCTCAATAGTCATGTACAGATGACTATTTTCCAGTCGTCATGTATGGATGTGACAGTTGGACTATAAAGAAGGCCGAGTGCTGAAGAATTGATGATTTTGAACTGTGGTATTGGAGAAGACTCTTGAGAGTTCCTTGGACTGCAAGGAGATTCAGCCAGTCCATCCTATAGGAGATTAGTCCTGAATATTCATTGGAAGGACTGATGGTGAGGCTGAAATTCCAATACTTTGGCCACCTGATGCAAAGAACTGACTCATTGGAAAAGATCCTGATGCTGGGAAAGATTGAAAGAGGGAGGAGAAGGAGATGACAGAGGATGAGATGGTTGGATGGCATCACTGACTCAATGGACATGAGTTTGGGTAAATTCCAGGAGTTGGTGATGGACAGGGAGGCCTGATATGCTGCAGTCCATGGGGTTGCAGAGTCGGACATGACTGAGTGACGGAGCCAAACTGAACTGAATGGCTTAATATAACAGAAATTCATTCTTTTGTTAGAGCAGGGCTCAGTTCTTTTCGGATTCTCTAGGAGAGACTTTCTTGCCTTTTCCAGCTTCGTGAGGCCACCCCCAGGCCAGCCGCATGGACCTTCAAAGCCAGCGATGCCGCGTCTCTTTGGCTTTCATTCATGGTTACACCTACCTGACTGACCTCAACGAGAGAAGGTTCCCTTAAAGACTCAGATGAACCCAGCCGGATAATCAAGGAGAATCTCTCCATGTTCAGGTCGCTACCTTTAATTCTATTTTCAAAGTCCTTTTTCCATGTTAGGTAAACATTCACAGGTTCTGAAGATTAGAATGTGGACACTGGAACTTCCCTGGTGGTCCAACAGTTAAGAACCCACCTGCCAATGCAGGGGACGTGGATTAGATCCCTGGTCAGGGAACTAGATCCAACGTGCCGTGGGGCAACTCAGCCTGCATACTACAACTACGAAAGCCCGCACACCCTAGAGCCTGTGCTCCACAACAAGAGAGGCCACCTCAGTGAGAAGCCTGCACACCACAGCTAGAGTGTCGCCCTGCTCACCACAACCAGAGAAAACCCATGTGCAGCAACAAAGACCTCTCACAACCAAAAATTGATTAATTTTTAAAAATACATTATTTAAAAAGAGAATGTGGACACCTTCGGGGCACCATTATTCTCCCTACCATAGCAGGCTGTGATGCCTTGCTTGCCTTAGGGTTGGTTATTTTTTGTTGCTTTCAACCTTACTTGTGATCCCAGGACCACAGGACAAGTCCCACTCAGCATCTCATCAAATGTTGCTCCTCCAGTAGAAGAGATTTTCCAATAAATGATATCAATTCCAAGGAGCTGTCATAGGAACACATGGCACTGTGTGAGCGAAAGGGCTTAGCACAAGGGCCTGGCACACAGGAAGGGCTCAACAAGTGTGCCAGCATCGTCAGTGGGATTTTTACATAGAAAGGCCGCCAGGGCCAGCTTCTTGGGTATATGCAACCTGAGCATCCAACCAGTCCATCCTAAAGAAAATCAGTCCTAAATATTCACTGGAAGGACTGATGCTGAAGCTGAAACTCCAGTACTTTGGCCACCTGATGTGAAGAACTGACTCATTGGAAAAGACCTTGATACTGGGAAAGATTGAAGGTGGGAGAAGGGGACGGCAGAGGATGAGATGGTTGGATGGCATCACTGACTTGATGGACATGAGTTTGAGTGAACTCCGGGAGTTGATGATGGATAAGGAGGCCTGGTGTGCTGCAGTGCATGGGGTTGCAGAGTCAGACACAACTGAGTGACTGAACCAAAACCTGAACAGCCACAAAGGCCTCCTCTCAGAAGCCTCTGCTGTTGGATTAATGCTCTGCTGCTGTTATCTTGAAATTTTTAGTAATATTTCAACAAAGGACCCCACATTTTCATTCTGCACTGAGATCCATAAATTATAAAGATGTTCCTGAAGATCACTCCACATGGGAAATTCATTTATAGCCAATTTTCTAAATTCACAGCTCCTGCTGAACACGTTGTAAAGCTCTTTTCTTGTAGATCATGGTCTTAGTTTGATTTCCCCAGAAAGAAGATCCTGAAATAAGGACTTGGGTGCAAAGTGTTTATTTGAGAAGCAGCATGAAGGTGTAGGGTGGTGAGACAGGATAAGAGGATGAAGCGGCCATTCACGAGAGGGTCACTGGTGTGGGCTCAAGCCTGCTGGGGAGTCTCTGAGACACCAGGTCACAAAGACCTCAGAATTGTCCCTTTAAGGAAGAGGTGAGGAACTAGGGGTCTTTTTCTTCCTGTCCCCATTCCTCACTGGTTAAGTGTTGCTCCTGAGATGTGAGTCTACCATTTCTTCTGGCCTGTGCCAGGCATGGTCTGAAGCCCTGTGGCAAGAAGACCCAAGGCCCTGAGATAGGAAGTTGGTGATGTGTGTCAAAATGAACCCCAACACATTTGGCCCTGGGTTTAATCTCACTTCAGAACACATCGATAGGACTTCCCTGGCAGTCCAGTTAAGACTCTGTGCTTCCTCTGCAGGGAGGGCGTGTTTGATTCCTGGTCGGGGAACAAAGACCCTGCAAGCTGTATGGTGTGTCTAAAAAAGAAAGAAAGAACCAAAGTGTCAGTTAAAAAAACAGATGGCAGGCCAGTGGTTAAGACTCAGTGCTTCTACTGCACGGGCTTTGGATCCCACACGCCATGTGATCCTGACGCAGAAAAGAAACCAAAAGCACACATTGATTGTTGACACCTTGTGGTCAGACAGCAGAACCTCCAACCGGCAGGCCAGACGGCGGGTCTCAGCTCTGGTTCTGCCGTGTATGCAGGCCAGGCCTCCCAGGGTCCAGGCCTCTGGTGCCATCTGTGAAAGGAAGAGTTGGATAATATCAAAATTCCTTCTAGTCTCAGTGTTCTATTCTAATTTGTCGCTGTAACCAAGAATTTTGAGCTTGCGGGAGGAAAAATGCCAATCTACCAAACAAGGAACTCATTAAAATAGAAGAGTCTCATTAATTTTTTTTTTTTTTTCTGGAGAACTGAATTCTTAAAAATAGGGAGGCATACTGAATAAAGAGCAGGAGCAGCTGTTCTGTTTTTCTCTGAGGATAGAATGAAAGGGCCTGGGCTTGAGCTGTGCCAAAAGGGATTTATTTAAATCAGACCTTAAAGAAGTTGTGAGACAATGCCACGTGTCACCCGGGGAGATTTTTTGGAAGCTGCTATCTAGAGAAATGCTTCAAAGAAGGTGTTTTATTTTTGTCCTTTAACGTGTACATATATGTTTCCGTCTGGGCTTTTGTACTATATGTGTCTCATCATAAAATGAGAAAGGGTAGCCAAATCTTTCTAAGAGGAAACAGCAAATAGAAGGCAGACTTTCCCCACAACCACGCCCCACCCCACAGCAATGGCAGACATCACTAATCAATCATTGATCTCTTCCTGTCCCAGCCCAGGCAAGACCTGGTAATTCATCTCAGCAGCAGGACCCAGGCAGCCACTACCAACGTCATAGCTGATCAGTGACTAGAAATCTATCTGCCTCTTCAGGTCTTCCATGATTCTGGGGTCTCCACCCATGAAGATGACTAAAAAGAATTTGTGAAAAATCTTTGAAAATACAGTGTTCCTGAGCCTCTTCAAATAGGCCAGTCACAGTCCTCCTGCCTGGGAACTTTTCAGCACTGAAGAGTTATTTCTTATTAAGGACCAGATTCCAGGACCTTCCCCTCTACGCCCCACCACTACCACCACCCCGTCCCCGCCCCAAAATTCTGATTATTACAAGAAGAGACTCAGATCTTTCATTTTCCCAAGTTGTTATCGACTTGGGTCTTTGGATTGTTTACTCAATAAAAATTGAAAAGGGGCCGAGAAGAAATGCAAGCAGGGCTTTACTGGGACTCCTGCTTTAGCCAGAGGGAGTGAAAACAATTTAGCAGGTGTCCCTGCTTACTCTGAGGGGGCAGGCTCATTCATTAAATGAGCTGAGGGTGAGGCAGATGAGGTGAGACTGGGCTGGTGGGCTGGCTCAGGTGCCCTGTGTGCAGGGATCAGCTTGGTGCCCTGTTTGAGCTCCCGACACCTCAGAAGCAGGGGTTGGCTTTCCATCTTTTTGTATTTTATTCTTTGTAATTTGCCCCAGCTGCTGCATAATGCAGGTATTTTTAGCGCCTTTTAGTTTCTTTGTACTCTGTTACTCAAGGACTCAAAAAGACCACTTCGTTGAGAGCTTTTTAAAAAATTATTATAATGGAGGTTCAGTTTTGCCCATGTCCATGAATATTCACAGAAGCATTATTTATTAAAAGTCCCAAAGTGAAAATAACCTAAATGTTCATCAATGGAGGAAGGGATAAACAAATTATGACATATCTCTACAGTGGAACATTATTTGGTCATAAAAGGAAATGATACATTTTCAAGCTGAAATTATCATGCTAACTAAAATAAGAAAGTCACAAAAGGCCACATATCACATGATTCCATTTATAGGAAATGTCCAGGATAGGTAAATCCGTAGAGATGGAAAGCAGGTTACTGGTTGGCAAGGGCATGGGGAAGAACTGCTAATGCCTGTGGTCTAGTGGGGAGAAATGATTAAAATCTCCTGTAATTACTTCCAATGGTTAACACAATTGTGAGAATATGCTAAAACCCCACCAAAATGCATACATTAAAAGAAGAAACTTTATGGTATATGAAGTACATCTCAATGTAAGTACCATTTTTTTTTAAAGAGAAAGAAATTATATTTACAGAATATACAGAATTACATTTTCAGATTTACAGAGTCCTTGGAGAGGCGAAAGAACCCTGCTTAGGGTGAAATAGTGAGGAAGAGTTGCAGAAACTGCTGCAGAATTGGTCTACCAAAGTTATCCTGTCTTGGGCCCCGTGTGCTGGGGACCGCATGGTACCGTGCCTTGAATGCACTGCCACCCTTGGCCCAGGGAGTCCAACTTGCTGCCTTGAGTGTTCCCGATTCAAAGTCTTGGGTAGAGTATCTGATCAGAAAGTTCTAGGGCATGTGCAAGGAATAACTATCATTCCTTGATGTGCAAGAGTGACTCAGTCTCTTCCATGGTGGAAGCAAGACCACCAAACTCATCAGTGAGGAACCCCAAAGACAACAACATGGGTCAGTTGCTAAACTGCCAGAAGAGAATGGCCAATGACGTCTACAACATTACATTTATTTTGTGACTTCCTGAACTTCTGCAGACGAGAACAAAACAATCTAAATCACAGTTTCTGTCCTCTCTCCCAATTATGACTTCCTTGCCCCTCAGCTGTTCCCTGAGAATTGCCTATACTAAATCTCCATTTGCTGCCAAGCTGTATTTCTATTGGCATAACCAAGACATTAGCTCTTAGGGTTTCATACTGTTCCAGGGTTATTTAATTGTAATAGGAAACTATTGAGAATGAAAAAGCTTTTAGGATAGGAAGTCTGAGCAGTATAGTGGAAACAGAGTGGGCCTGGGACAAGGACAGTCTTGAATATGAATTTCAACTCTAACCTCTGGTAAGTTTCTTACAGTCTGAGTCTCATCTTCTGTGTCTAACCAGGAGGTTAATGTTTACCTTCTAGGGTCAGCCTGAGTACCACAGGGGGTCACATTTGTAAAGTCCACAGTGCTTGGGCCAGCATCTAGTAGACACTCAATAAAAGGGTCTGGCGTAGCAGTGCAGCAGCGACACTAAAGGTGCTTTGAGGCGACAGTAGCTACAGGCTAGGGTGTGCTTGGTCACTGCCCGAAGCAGGAACCTGGGGAAGAGCTAGGCCAGACACCCCTGACAGAGCTCGGAGGCCAGAGAGACGTAGAGGACACCCAGCGTGAGGCTGAGTCTGCGTCTGAAGATGGTTATGCTGAGTGTGAAGTGTCTTGCACAGTCTGCTGTTTTAGACGCAGATCAAGCCTCTGTTCTTAAGTCTTCAGCTGGTAGTAAGACCCCTCCTATTTTCAGGACCCTACAGTTTCCACCTCAGTTAACTTCATTAAAAAAATAAAAGAAAAAATCAACACCAGATTCTGTGAAGGAAGTTAAAGCATGTGCATTTCACAATGGCTCAGAGGGCAGAGTAGACAGATTCTATCCCAAGAAATAGAAGATTAAGAATATTAAGAACCAGGCAGCTATAAAGATGGCCTTGGGAAGAAGGACCATCTGTACTAAAGGCTTCTCAATTATTCATTCATTCATTCAAACACATACATCAAGTGCGCTAAGTCCCCTCAGTCTGTCTGATGTTTGTGCGACCCCACGGACTGTAGCCAGCCAGGCTCCTCTGTCCATGGGGCTTCCCAGGCAAGAATACTGGAGTGGGTTGCCATTTCCTCTTCCAGGGCCCAGGGATCGAATCTGCGTCTCTTGAGTCTCCAGCATCTGCAGGTGGGTTGTTTACCACTAGCCCCACCTGGGAAGCCCTGAAGACTACTTATAATACGTGGGGCCACAACTACTTTTCCTTTCACCTCACGTTTCTACCACATGGGAGGCAACGGGGTTCATAAAACACCACCCCCAAAATTACAAGCTGAAGGAATTTGAGGAATGACAGATGCATTTCTGATCTTCCCTTTAAGCGGTTCATGATGAACTATGGACTGAGGTTCATGACATTGTACAGGAGACAGGGGTCAATACCATCCCCATGGAAAAGAAATGCAAAAAAGCAAAATGGCTGTCTGGGGAGGCCTTACAAATAGCTGTGAAAAGAAAAGAAGTGAAAAGCAAAGGAGAAAAGAAGATATAAGCATCTGAATGCAGAGTTCCAAAGAATAGCAAGGAGAGATAAGAAAGCCTTCTTCAGCGATCAATGCAAAGAAATAGAGAAAAACAACAGAATGGGAAAGACTAGAGATCTCTTCAAGAAAATCAGAGATACCAAAGGAACATTTCATGCAAAGATGGGCACAATAAAGGACAGAAATGGTATGGACCTAATAAAAGCAGAAAATATTAAGAAGAGATGGCAAGAATACACAGAACTGTACAAAAAAGATTTTCACATCCCAGATAATCATGATGGTGTGATCACTGACCTAGAGCCAGACATCGTGGAATGTGAAGTCAAGTGGGCCTTAGAAAGCCTCACACGATCAAAGCTAGTGGAGGTGATGGAATTCCAGTGGAGCTATTCCAAATCCTGAAAGATGATGCTGTGAAAGTGCTGCGCTCAATATGCCAGCAAATTTGGAAAACTCAGCAGTGGCCACAGGACTGGAAAAGGTCAGTTTTCATTCCAATCCCAAAGAAAGGCAATGCCAAAGAATGTTCAAACTACCGCACAATTGCACTCATCTCACACGCTAGTAAAGAAATGCTCAAAATTCTCCAAGCCAGGCTTCAGCAATATGTGAACCGTGAACTTCCTGATGTTCAAGCTGGTTTTAGAAAAGGCAGAGGAACCAGAGATCAAATTGCCAACATCCGCTGGATCATGGAAAAAGCAAGAGAGTTCCAGAAAAATATCTATTTCTGCTTTATTGACTATGCCAAAGCCTTTGACTGTGTGGATCACAAGAAACTGTGGAAAATTCTGAAAGAGATGGGAATACCAGACCACCTGATCTGCCTCTTGAGAAACCTATATGCAGGTCAGGAAGCAACAGTTAGAACTGGTCATGGAACAACAGACTGGTTCCAAATAGGGAAAGGAGTACGTCAAGGCTGTATATTGTCACTCTGTTTATTTAACTTATATGCAGAGTACATCATGAGAAATGCTGGGCTGGAAGAAGCACAAGCTGGAATCAAGATTGCCGGGGGAAATATCAATAACCTCAGATATGCAGATAACACCACCCTATGGCAGAAAGTGAAGAGGAACTTAAAAAAGCCTCTTAATGAAAGTGAAAGAGGAGAGTGAAAAAGTTGGCTTAAAATTCAACATTCAGAAAACAAAGATCATGGCATCTGGTCCCATCACTACATGGGAAATAGATGGGGAAACAGTGGAAACAGTGGCTGACTTTCTTTTTCTGGGCTCCAAAATCACTGCAGAAGGTGATTGCAGCCATGAAATTAAAAGACACTTACTCCTTGGAAGGAAAGTTATGACCAACCTAGATAGCACATTCAAAAGCAGAGACATTACTTTGCCAACAAAGGTTCATCTAGTCAAGGCTATGCTTTTCCCTGTGGTCATGTATGGATGTGAGAGTTGGACTGTGAAGAAGGCTGAGCGCTGAAGAATTGATGCTTTTGAACTGTGGTGTTGGAGAAGACTCTTGAGAGTCCCTTGGACTGCAAGGAGATCCAACCAGTCCTTTCTGAAGGAGATCAGCCCTGGGATTTCTTTGGAAGGAGTCATGCTAAAACTGAAACTCCAGTACTTTGGCTACCTCATGCGAAGAGTTGACTCATTGGAGAAGACTCTGATGCTGGGAGGGATTGGGGGCAGGAGGAGAAGGGGACGACAGAGGATGAGATGGCTGGATGGCATCACTGACTCGATGGACCTGAGTCTGAGTGAACTCCAGGAGTTGGTGATGGACAGGGAGGCCTGGCGTGCTGCGATTCATGGCATCACAGAGTGGGACACAACTGAGCGACTGATGTGATCTGATCTGAAATTTCTCTTGTGGAGGAAAGGAAGGAGCATTCTTGTCTCAGAGACAAAGGGACACCAAGAAGAATCCAAACAGACCTTGCTCAATGTCCCTGGTTCACTGCGCCTCCCTCCTACACTTTGTTCTACCAAATTCCTCCACGACTGTTCCCTCTCATCGAACCCGGCATAAAACCATCAGGTTTAACCAGTTCTTCGGGTCTTCACTTCCTTATGAAGGCTCCCATGTCGTATAAAAACTTATGTTAAGTAAATCTATTTGTTCTTCTCTCAGTCTATCTTTGACTGTTAAATTCTCAGACCCCATCTGAAAAGGTCAAGGAAAACTCCTCCTGTGCAAAGACAACCATCAGTGTAACACCTCTGACTTTTCACTCAGACACATACCTGGACGCATATGCAGACACTCATGCATGACTGAGAGGGAGCTTCAGGCTGGGGGGTGGAAGCTTTTCCCTTGTGTATCTGGGGTATTGATCTCTCCAGCTGTGGTCATGAACTTGGCCTCAGCAGCTGAGTTTAATGGAAGACAGAAAAGGGAAAACACACGCCTGCCCAATGCCCGCCACCAGCATCTTGGGCCACCTCACCTCCCCAGGCGCCCCGGCCTGACTCTCACTTTCCACCCACAAGCCTCTTCGTGCTGGGACTGCATACTGCTCTTTCCCGAATGGCCTGGGACTTCCTCTCTGGACTAGAGCCACTTCCTGCCTCTCGGGCCACATTTCCACTCTGAGAGCAGGAGGCTTCCTGCGTCATGCCAGCTTGCAGAGTCTGTCTGGCCTGTGGACCATCCTTCTGGCCTGAACCCGCCTTCCATGAAATCGCAGCACCTGCTTCCCATGAATGCCTCCTGCCCTTGGCTGGGGCAGCCCCTTCCCGGGTTACTGCCCCTCCCTGGGCTCTGCCCAGGAAACCCTGGAGCTACCCCCTCCTCCTCCTCTCCACAGTCCTAGCAGATGAAACTGGGACAAAGGGACTAAGCAGAAGGGTTAAGAACTGCGGGAGACAAAAGGAGCCTTTGCGGTCATCTGCCATCTCCTGCGGGCGCTGGCCTCTGACACCGTCCTGTTAACGCTCACTCACTGATCCATAGCGTACGGTCTCCCCTTCCCACCATCTGCGCAGCAACTTAGCTGCCTGGCTGTGTGTACCGCAGACTGTAAATAAACCAAGAGTCTCAACTTCTGAGGGAAAACCAAAACGCAGAAATGATGGTAATTCCATTCCTAACCCATTGACATGCAGGCATTGATGCGAACTGCGTTCCTGCTCCAGCTGTTCCATTGTCACAAATCATCCCGGGTGATAAAACCATCAGAATACATAACCAAACACCCCCCTTCCAGCTCCCACGCCTCCCCAGCTGCCAACACAAGTCTCGTTTAAGTACAGTAGAAAATCTGGTGAAGCGACGGGGGATTGAAGGTCCCCTCCCTCCGCCAGTGATTCACTGTCTAAAATGGATATGAACTGTGATGTTCCAAAGAAAATGTCAGAAATGATAAGCTATTGTGGCTGGATGGAGCTGGGGATTATTTCAGAAGAACTTGGATCCCAGGCACTCAAGTTCTCCTGCTCAGTAAGATCAACGCACGTCAGCTTCTAAGTGTTGGATCTTATACAATTGTTGAGCAGATGGGCTACAGCCATGATTTTGTGCAAATGTAAATTATCTCCTAAATGAAATGTGCTTGAGAGACATACAACAGGCTCAAATTTCCAAACACAGAGGGGGAAAAAGCAGTTAACCCAAGTCCCATTATTTACTCAGCTGGTTTTCCATGAGAGTTTCCGAGCCAATGTTTTGAAGAATCTACCCCACGGTCTGAGGAACAGGGAGCGGCAGGGTGCTCTGTGTGGAATTCTTTTTCTTTCCCAGACTTCAGCAGCAAGCCCACGCCGGAGACGGAGGAACTTGGCTATTCCCTGGGCAGAGTTCAGGAAGGTTCACATTCTAATTCTTTTTTTTTTTTTCCTTTAACATACTTTAAATTGAGGTTTAATTAACGTGCAATGAATGCAGACAGCCCTTAGATGTCCACAGGGATGAATTTTGACAATTGTCAAATACACATGGAACCAACAGCCAACACAAGATGAAGAACATACCCACCACACCAGAAAGGTTCCCTCCCTGTCCCCAGCCAGGCGACCACTGATCCACTTTCTGTCACTATAGAGTTCGTTTTGTCTTGTCCAGAATGTCGTACAAGTAGAAGCATGCAGTAAGAACTGTTTCATGCTTTTTAGATTCTTTCATTCAACACACTGTTTCTGAGTAATTCACTGAGGTTGTTGCATGTATTCACAGTTTCCACTTTTAAAAGAATTGCTGAGTTGTGTTCCATTAGAAGAATATATTATCAATTTATTATCATATATATTATCATTTACCCAGTTATCTCTCCATGGACATTTGGATTGTTTCCAACTGTTGGCTCTAATTCAATGGAGAAAGGAAAGTCTTTTTAACATTATCACTGGAACAACTGAATTCATGGGTAGGAAAAAAAACTCAGTCACTCCATATATGAAAACTAATTCAGAATGGATCACAGAGCAATGGGTAACACCCACAGACGCAAAGCTGCTAGAATAAAGCATAATAACTTCATGACCTTGGGATGGGCAGAGGTCCTTAGCATACAAAAAGCACTAATCATTAAGACATAAGTTAGATGTCATCAAAATTTTTAATTACATTTAATTAAAATACACAAAAGGAATACACAAATCACAGATGGTCTAAATATAACACATGTATCTGATAAAGGACTTGTAACCAAACTATACAAAGAATGCTTACAAATCAACAATAAAAAGACAACCTAATTAAAAATGGCAAAAGACTTAGATACTTCACAAGAGATGTGGAAAAGACTAATTTGCAAGAAAAGTGTTTAACACCTTGTCAACCAATTTCTTTAATTTCTACGTGAAATTCTTCTGGTAGGCCCCCATTCCCCCTTTACCACTGGAAAACTGGATATAAAATGCTAAATGGAAATGAATCTTGCCTTCAAAGATTTAGTCTCTTAACCCTCCCAGACTCTCTGCTTAGTAATTACAAAGCACTTTTCAGAATTGCTGAGGTGAACAGGCCTGCAGTTGCCAGAGCCCTCTTTGTGTGGTTTGCTGTTGCAAAAGGGAAACATTCAGAGAGCTGGCAGCCTTGGGCCACACAGGGGAAAGGAAGTGGGTGGCTTGTGGGCTTCGGGAAGAGCAGGTGGGAGGGGCAGGAGGGGAAGTGTACAGGGGCTTCCACAGCGAAGGGCTGGGAGGCAGCTGGGGTGGGCTCTGTTCAAGTTCAATGTCAAGTTCAGGTTTGGTGTTGCTTTTGAAAGCAGAGTAAGATAAAAATCTCCAAAAGGCTAAGTCATCGCCAAGCATTTGAAAGTGAATCCCCTACAGGCTCCAGGTTTCTTCCCTGTGACTGGCCTTGGGCCGGTCATCCTAAAGAACAGCGTTTGTAATCCATCCAGTGCAATTTCTTATTGAGCACCGACCACGTTTTAGCGTCTAAAACAAGCATGGTAAATGTATAGCTGCACAGCACGCGTCACCAGGAAGCTTAACAAACTCTACACAGGCGGCTTTTTCATCTCGTTAGTCAACTCTGCACACGAGGTAGCCAAGGAAAGTGAATATGAAGGAAGTGCCCCTAGCGCAAGGCACTCAAAGCACTGGAAACCCGCTGCTTGTTAGGGAGGTGTTTTGTGTCACTCTCTGAATCTGGGAAACTGCAAGGGAAAAGGCCAAGCATTTTATTTTGATCTTGACTAGAATCCAATTGAGATTACATTTCAGGTGAAAACAGAGTCTGCTTTCTACACACATTTTAAGGACTGGGGCAAAGTGGAGGAGAAAGTACTAAGTGTGCTAAGAAAGAGGGAAGCTCTTGAGAATGGTGTTGATTTAAGGGTGTGGGACTTAACAGGGGCACAATGACTTCTAATCACGTATGGTTCACGTGTGAGGGCTCCCACAGAAGTTCAGCAGACAGCTGATTCTCTTCTATTTCAAAAAGCAAGTGAATAAAATATAGCAGTATATTTTCCGTAACTCAAAAGACCCCAAATATCATTCCAATATATAAAGTGAAAGTAAAGTCACTCAGTCGTGTCCGACTCTTTGCGACCCCATGGACTGTAGCCTACCGGGCTCCTCCGTCCGTGGGATTCTCCAGGCAAGACTACTGGAGCATGTTGCCATTTCCTTCTCCAGGGGATCTTCCCAACCCAGGGAGCAAACCCTGGTCTCCTGAATTGCAGGCAGATGCTTTACCATCTGAGCCACTATAACCAGCATGAAATTTACTACTGAGGCATTTTATGTCCTTTTTTTTTCTCTTAATACTGATCTTTTGCAATCAGATGTGTATTTTACACATAGGGCACTTCTCCATTTGGACTGTATCTCATGTGCCCAAGAGCCACACACAGCTCGTGGCCACTGCCGTCCTGGACAGAACGGATGTTGGGTTTCACTGCTCAAGCTTGGTCTGGCACTGCTTTTGCACATGCATATTTTCTTCTCAAGAATGCAGCTCCTTAGGGACTAGCCTAGTGGTCGAGTGGAGAAGACTCCACACTCTCAATGCAGGGGGTCCAGGTTCCATCCCTGGTCAGGGAACTGGATCCCACAGGCTGAAACTAAGAGTCTGCATGCTGCAACTTAAGACCACGCACAGGGCAACTAAGGCCTGGCACAGTCGAATTAATAAACAGGTACTTTTTCAGGAAAGACTGCAGTTCCTTAAAGGCAAGATGGACATCTGCTTAACATTGTAACTTTCACAGTGTCCTGCCTAAAAGGGCTGTTTATCAAATACTGGTGAGCTAAACTTAATTGAATAAAAACATTGATGAATCAATTGTCTAATTTAGCCTCCTGAATTTTTACTCAAACTGTTACTATTCTTCAAATTGTCATTTTGTGACTTAAAAATGTATGTTGTTCTCTGCTTAATTATCTTGGGTACGTACCAATCTGTTTTCCTGCAGTGTATTTATCTGCTTTCTTTAGAGGCATCTTCTATCTTTCCTGTAAATCAGGAATGAGGATGCCATTCTACTCTACCTCCCTGTTCCTCCACATTCTGCCTCCCAGGAATGATCCCAGAGTGGGAGGAAACAGTGGGACACAACCAATGACAGATGCCACTTGCGTTTCACACACCTGTTGGATAGAACCCCTGAAGTGCTTGTTAGAGACACAGATTATCAGTAAAGGCAAAAAAAAAAAAAAAACCCACCACCACCAACAAAAATCTTAATAATACTTTATCATTTTACTTGGAAAAATTTCAGAGGTGAAATAACACATACCGTTTACAAAATATCTTTGAGCTTGACTTATTTTTGATCCTTAACACAACCCTAAGAAATCCAGAGGGTAAATGTTAGGTATGCCTCTTGACGTGTAAAGAAACCTGACTGGCTGGCTTGGGTGGATTGCCTCAAGTCACACAGCTAGTAAGTGGTGGATATATTTTTGAACACAGACATTCTGATTCCAAATGTCTTTCAAAAGTTAAGCCCAACAGTGTTACCCTGTGCGTGTGTGTTAAGTCAATTCAGTTGTGTCTGACTCTGTTCGACCCCATGGACTATAGCCGGGCAGTCTCCTCTGTCCATGGGATTCTCCAGGCAAGAGTACTGGAGTGGATTGCCATGCCCTCCTTCAGGGGTCTTTCTGACCCAAGGATCAAACCCATGTCTCTTGTCTTCTGCACTGGCAGGCGGGTTCTTTACCACTAGCGCCACCTGGAAACCCAATCAGACGTCATTTCCACCAAATAAATTATACTGGCTCCACTCCTGTCTTGCTAATCATTAGGAGTGAGCCCCCTTCCATGTGCCCTCCAAAGAGTTCTCTGAGCATCCCAATGCTACTTCCTACTTGCCCGGGAGCAGGTCCCCCAACTTCTGCCTTGCCTGCCTTGGGATGTGACTCCACCCTGCGTGTCTAACCACCGTGCAGAGCTCACTGCTCCCTCAGGCACCTCTGCCCTCTGCTGGTGGTCATCGGTCATAGCACCTCTCTGGCCACCTTTGGGGGCATTTTTCCAACGTGGAATCTGCCCTCCCTATTTTACCCAAAGCATCGCAGGGACCAAATGGCCACTCTCAACCAAACTCTACCAAAGTGCTGCTCATGGGACAGAAGAAAAAAGATTTAAAAAGAACATCCGAGAACTTCAAAAGTATACGTGGTCATGTGCTGAGCTTCCAGCCTGGACCCATCCTCAGTTTTAAACACATTTGGTAGGCTCTCAACCTACCTCCAAATGTACGTGTCAGCTCCCAGACTGCTATATATGGAGGCCCAGAAGAAAATGACATGAAAGTGCAGAGGAAAAAGGGGCTTCCCCCTCCCCTTTGTCTTGGACTTCACCCTTCAGGTTCTCATTTCCTGCCATTTATGGCAATATGGATGGACCTAGAGATTATCATACTAAATAAGTCAGACAAAGACAAATATCATATGATATCGCTTTATATGGGGAATCTTGAAAAAATGACACAAATAACTTATTTACAAAACAGAGTCACAGAATTGTGGTTACCAAAGGGCACAGGTGGAGGGAGGGATAAGTTGGGAGCTTGGGATTGACATACACACACTGCTGTATTTAAAATAGACAACCAAAGAGACCTACTGTATTGCACAGGGAACCCTGCTCAGGATCTGCAATAACCTAAATGGGGAAAGAATTTGAAAAAGAACAGATACAGGTATACGTATAACTGAGGCACTGTAATGTACACCTAACACCGACACGACATTGCTAATAAACTATACTCCAATATAAAATTAAAATTAAAAAAGAGTAAGGACCTTCTCTTTCACAAGAACATGCACGGCCTTGGGCAGGACAAATACCACCCTGGAAAGTGGCAACCCAACATCCCTTCATTCTGGGGTCACATCACATCATCTAGTCACTGCGTTGTGTCTGACTCTGCAACCCCATGGACTGCAGCCCGCCAGCTCCTCTATCCCTGGGATTCTCCAGGCAAGAAGGCTGGAGTGGGCTACCAGTTCCATTCTGGGGTATCCAGATTCAAATGAGTCTATTCCCCCCACCCGCTTCCTGCAGGGTCAGCCTTAACTCTTCGAAGCCCTCCTGTTGCCACAGACACTCAGACCTAGATCTCTTTCTTGTTCCAGAATATACACAACTCTCAAGAACAGGCAATATCTTACAGACACAGAGCTATCTAACTCCCTGCTGAGAAAAAGGAAATCTCCCCTAAGCAAATAACAAATCTCTGCCTAAAAAAGACACTTGGTTTGTAAAATCAAGAAAAAGCTGACCTTTCTCAGTCTGAGAATTCTGTATCTGGACCACTAATCCAAGTCCAGATTTTTTTCCCCAAAGAAGTCTCTGCACTATTAGCCTGACCTTTGGTTTACCCGCAGCTAAGGGGCTTTCTCTGACTGAGGGACAGCCTGCCCCACTGAGACACTTAATATCTAACTCTTAGGAAGCAGCACCTCCTTCTAGCTTTAAAGTGATGCTTTTCGCAGCTACTAAACTCATCAAGATTTTCAAAAACAGATCATGCTTCTACTCAGGGGATGACGCAAGCCCAGCACTTTGCCTTGTATCCCTCTGGCCCCTGAAACTGTGTAGACAGAACAGAACTTCACCTTTGCGGAATGACTCAGCCAGCATTGTGAACATCAGTTACTGCGCTGTTCTAATACCATGATGCCTTCAGGGAAACTCCGCTGGGCGGGTCAGTTTGCCCCAGTATTAAATGGCCCCAGATAGCTCTCCCTGGAGTTCTGTCTCCTGCTTTTGCTGTCTCCTGTACTTTGCTTTCAAGCTGTCATATTTCTTATTCTTGCTGCTGTCGCTGAATCTGTTTCCGAGGCATGATCTTCCTTTCTCAGCCTCATTGTGCGCTGACAATCCTGACATCTGAGCTTAGTGGGAACTGTTTCTAAATTAAGAGTGTTTATCTTCTAAGTGAGGATCTCAGGTCCTTCCATCTAAAAGCATGTTTAGCTCCTTAATGTGTTTCTTCTTTTTTTCATTTCAGTTCTGTTGCTGATACTTATTCATCCACCTTTTCATTCAATACATATTTATGAAGTGGTTATGGAGAAGGCAATGGCACCCCACTCCAGTACTCTTGCCTGGAAAATCCCATGGACGGAGGAGCCTGGTAGGCTGTAGTCCTTGGGGTCGCGAAGAGTCGGACACGACTGAGCAACTTCACTTTCACTTCACTTCACTATGTCCTCATCGTTGGCGCAGTGGCCCTCAGCCTTGGCCACTGGCGCAGCGGTACTCAACCTTGGCAGCGCACTGGATTCATTGGAGAGATTGAAAACTCTCACAGCTGGGCTTCCATCTCCAGAAGACTCTGACGTGCTGATCCTGGGGTTGGCTTGGACACTAGAACTTTGAGAAACTTCCCAGGTGACTGCAATATTCAGACTGACATAAGAGCCCCAAAGACAACTCTGAAAACCAAGTGACCTCTCCAGAGGTCTGATGCGCCAGGCTGTGGGCAAAACCATCACCTTCCTCTCCTCCAGCACCTAATAGCCATTTCCACCTCCAGGAGGAGTTTTCAAAGCTTTACTTTAACCTATGTTTTTGGCTACTTGGACTATTGGAGCCTTTAAGTATACTCTTTGGATATCTCTCTTTTGAATAATGTATCGAATATATTTTTAGAAAGATTAAACCCTTGGACCCAAGTCTGTTGTTATTGCAAAAAAAAAAAAAATTTTCAGTGGTCACAGACTTGCAATCAGATCTTGATATCGAAGAAATCTGAGCCTTTTCCTAGAACAGAATTTCATCTTGAGCTACGGAGGACACAACCTGTTCCAAACACTGCTTCTAGACTTGAAACTCGAGGTTCTTCTTCAGCTTGGGGATCTGATCTAGAAGCCCAAAGACTTGTAGTTCTAGTGTTTACTATTCCTTACTGCGTGGCCTTGGGTAAGTCAGTTAACCACGCTGAGCTCATTCTAAGTTTTCAGCAATATGTGTCATAATTTTATACTCGAAGGGATTTGTGCTCATCAACTGAGGATTGCTAGTGCATGTCTTTATAGCATTATTACAGGTAGCATACTTATTGTACCTTGGTGTCAGACCTTTGCTTCTTCTCTTTTGCACAAGTTGAACTCTAGTTTAAAACCGGATACACAGATTGATAAAACTTATTCTGGGTCTTTTAGAAGGAATAAACAGTATAATATTTAATATTAGTATAGAATTTCTTTTGTATTAAATATTTGGCTTAGGACTGGGAAAGTGTGAGAAGGCGCCATGCTTTAGGGAAGTAAGTCCAGCCTTCTGAATGGGAGATAAAGATTTTCGGGAGCTGTGAGGGTCTAGACAGTCCTCTTTCTCTACCTGCTACACACAAGAGAAGAATCCTCGGCAGTGGACATGGCACTTCCCAAAGTTAAATGGCCATAACAGAGTTTGTAATGCAACTCAGGTTGGTGATGTTGCCGCCTATTAGAAAGTGTGTGGTCCCGAAGTTCTATCTGTAGGAAAGACATAGCTCTTACAGGCCTGGGGAGGACAAGGGGCAGAGGTTAACCCTTGTGGTGCCAGAGGAGCCATTCATTTCTGTGTACCCAGGGCTGACAAAGAAAAATCAGGAACAGAAAAGTGACCTGCCACTTTGAGGCAGGACCATGCTGTTGGCCTTCCTCTCCGTCTGAACTCTCAGCCTCAAAGCAACCCACTCTCCCTCCACACAGCATCTGTGCCTCCCGCACATCTGGGTGGGGCCCGAAGATTCCCAGGCACAAGTGAGGGACGGGGCAGTGGGAGAGGGGGATGGCCTGGGAGAGGGCCCCTGGGACCTGAAGGAGAAGAGAGTCTAAGGGACCCACGCAGCGTGAGTGGGGGGAGATGGAAGTGGTGGGACCAAAGAACGTACCTGGGAGGAGACATTGGCAGCTACACGTGCGCCTTGCTCTGAGCTCCCTTCAAAGGCATCTTTTGATACCCCGTGCCCTCACACTGGGCCTCTGCCCTTCCACCCCCCAGCCAGTGACCGCACCTGCTGGGAGCGCCTGGCCATTCGGAGCCTGGCATGGGGCTCCCCACGTGCCTGGCTGCACCCCCCTCAGCCCAGGAGCCCTCCCTTCCCTCTCTCCTGTCACACAGGTCAGACCAGATCCTCACCTACTCCTGGGTCCTTCCCACTTGCTCTTTCATAGATGTTTCCCCAGTAAATCTCTTGCCTGGTTCATTCCACTCTGGGATCTGCTTCTCAAAGGACCCAGACTGACACAGCGCCTCTGGGAGGTCAAGGTCAAGGCAGAGTCCTCAGCAGCTGTCCCCATGCCTGTCCCTCCCATCTGCCCGTTCACAGTCGCCATGTGCCTATTGTGTGAAATAAAGTGACACCTCGCCTGCATCCAGCATCTTACTGGGATCATGGGATCATGGCCCCAGAGGGTGTTAAAAATATCCCAGGTGCCAAGACAAAAAGATCATTTGAAATATCAGCATTTGGTTCATTTAATCAAGACACTCCTGTCGGGGGAGCGGAGAGAAAGGGGTCTCTGGTGGGTCTGATATTTAAATGGACTGTGACAGATTAACAGGAAAAAAGGATAAGAAATTTAATATATGCTTTATGTGAAATGGGAACCTTCCTAAGGGAAAGAGGGCCCAAAGAAATGGTTAAACCTGAGTGTCTTTATGGTAGATTTGATGAAGAGCAGAGAGTTGTGGAAGGACAGGCTAGGACGAAGAATGAGATAAGGGGCAGAAACTGCAGTAAACTTAGCAAGACCTGTCAGACTCTTCTCAGCAACCCTCTGTCTTAGAAAGATGCTTCTTCAGGCATAATAACGAAGGTGCCTCACACAGAGGGCCTTAAGATGTACTTCAGAGGAGACGAGGAAAATCAGAGTCCTGTCTGCACCTGTTTTTCCTCAAATTCCTTCTGTTTAAAATATTCAATATGCCAAGGTGTCATATTTTGGGGTGGTGCATCCTGAAACCCATCGCTGCAAACTGGTTCACCCTTTCTGTTTGTTTTTTGCCACATGGTGCAGCTTGAGGGATCTTAGTTCTCTGACCAGGAAGCAAACCCTTGCCCCCTTGCAGTGGAAACGCAGAGACCTCATGACTGGACCCCCAGAGAAGTCCCTGGCCCCTTCTTAAGTATATTTCTGTTAAGGCTCAAACCACGGCGTTAGAAATGGAGTGTTTTGGCTCAGGTCATCGTGTTCTTGTTTCACATCTAGTGAAGACGGGACAGCAGAAGTGTTGACAATTTCCATTTAAGTATTTCAGGGGGTGGTCATGTGAATGTCCCTCCCAGACCTCCAAGGACGGGGAGCTCATCTGACTGAGGCCTCGCTTTCTGCTCTCAAGTCCATCGCCATGCTCCCATGGCTGTGCTCAGCCAACCACCGACATGGCCAGCGTACCACGTCAGTCCTGAGAAACTCAGGGCTCCCCTGGCGGCCAGCGCTGGCCCCAGAAGCCTCTGATGGCCTTGCTCTGGTGGCCTACGGGGACTACTTGCGTGGTCCTTCCTCAGTGCCCCCGGCAGCCTTGGACACACTCACCTTCCCCGTCCACGTGGTCTCAGACTTGCGCTGCAGCCCAAGAAGTCTCCCTGTACTCTGCCAGCCTCTATTTTCTCCCATCCTTGTTTCCTCTAATAAAGTCTTAGCGTTTTAAGCCCATCTTGACATCTGTTTCTTAGAGAACCCAGACGGGCACAGCTCACTTCTTCCACCATGACTCATGCCTGACTTGACGGTCAAAGGCTCTGCTCCTGGATGGAGGCCTGTGATGACCTTGTTCACCCTCTGAGCCTTGTTCACTCAGGCTCCATGTTCATGACGGGCTCTGTGCCTTAGGTCTGCATCCCTCCTACACTGAAGAGTTAGAAATACCATGGACGGCACACGTTAACAGGGTGATCTGAATTAAAAAATAAAGTTGGCCTTTTTCTAATGTAAAGTAAGTCTGATTTGGCTGGTAGACTTGACGCTGAGCACATTTAGATTCCATGGTCGACATTTTCTGTATACTGAATGAGCTAAATTCACAGCTCCAAGATCTTTAAGAAAACTCCGCGTGTTTAAGCGTGCAGTTTAAAAATTCCGTATTTTTAATCACATTGATAAGCAAGAATCGAGATTAATGATATTTCAGTTTTCCCAACCCTTTCTGAGTATATCAGGAATGAAAATAAGCTTCCAAAGTAATAGTAACTGGTAGCAGCATTATTTAAAATAACCAGCATACAAAAGCCTCCTAAGCTCCATCAACAGATGAAAGGATAAAGATGTGTATTTACACAGTGCAACATTGCTTAGCCACAAGAAAAAGTATGGAATCTTTGACTTTATGATTATGTGAGTCAAACCATTATGCTTTATGTTTTACACAGCGCTGTAAGTCAATTGTATCTCAAATGAATAGAAAACAAAACCGAGTAATAGTAACGGGTATAATTAAGAGTCACTGGGTAAATGACTTTTGGTGTACGTTTTGGTGTACTTCCTAGAGAGTGAGAAAAACGAGCAACTCTAATATTGGATAACAAACCCTCCTGCATGTCAAATAGTTTCCAATTCTTTGTCTTGAGCAAAACTGAAGGAGTTCTTAATTGAGCCGTCCTCTGATAGGTGAAAAATATGATTGTTGGCACATGCCTTAGAAGGAGCTCAAAGAACTGAGTGCTGCTCTAAGAGAATTCCTCTGTTTCTACCTACTTTTGATGTAAGCCAAGGCTTGCCAGCACTTGAATCTATGAGACAAAGATGAGAATACAATTGTTCCCAAGCTTGCCTCAGGCATCCCCAAATATGTGATTTCACTGGAAAAACACAAAAGCACACACCTTCATCTACCTCACTGACATTCATTTCAAATGCAATTTTACTTTGCCTTTTCATTCCATCTCGGGTTTCCATCTTCATATTGCCTTCTCCTTGGTGGGTGTGTCATATCTCTCTCTCTTTCCCTCCTTAAGGATAAAAGTGATTGCCTTTAGGGCACAGATAATGCAGGATAATATCCCCATCTCAAGATCCTTAGCATAATCACGCCTGCAAGGAACCTTTTTCCAAACTATGTGATACTGACAGGTTTCTGGGGTTAGGACCCGATATCTTCTGGAGCCATTATTTGGCTAAACCCAATGAGGTGATGGTAGCCTGGTTGTAACAAGCAGCTCCTCAGTAACTGGGATGTATCCACCGTGTGGGCGCTGGTCATAACATCATTTAGGGTTCCTTTCTAGTTGTGCAGGGTCACCTCCAGCTGTCTACAGCCCTCACTGCCCAGCAAACTCCAGGTGTCTGCCTGAGATAGAAATCTGGAGGAAAACACTTCAGAGCCTTGTTATGGGTGAGCGTATGGATGGAAATAGGTCAGTGGGTTCCAGAACCTCGTTTGGGAGGGAATGGTGTGACTCATAGAGGGAGGAAGGGAAGCCCACTCATCAAATACTGCTTCAAGCCAGGAACGTCACTTTATAATGGCCAGGGATTCCTGGACGCCTAGGTGGCCTCAGGGGGCTTCTGGCTGGAGGAAGGACAATTTTCTAGGCCAGTTGAGGTGGTCAGTCTGTAACCCTGTCTCCTAAACACGCCCCCTGAATGGTGGTGAGAAAAGAGAGGAGAAGGGAACCCACAGAAGAAGCACCAGAGTTCACACCCTGCCTTGGATGCTGTTGCAGAAGAAAGCTGGACACTGAGAGAGACAGGAGGCGAAATCTCAGTGGAGACCCTCCATCTCTGTGGCGCTTCCAGTGGACAAACGAACTGGAGGGGCTACTATCCGATGTCTTCCAGGACAGCCACACAAACGGGCTGCTATTTTTGGAAACTCGTCTGAGAGGACCCAGCATGCGCTAAGTCCCCATTAAACATTTGTTGATGCCTTGGTGCTTCCATTCTGGAAAGAAGGGCCTCAGCCACGCAAAGCACTTTTTTTTTCACTTTGGGTAGATGATGAATCCTGACATTTACCGAGCTAAGAGCTCTGGGATTCTAATTCAGGCAGTCTTGCATTGTGTTTGGATCAGCGCAGAACTCTTCTTTTGAGCCAACACAGATGGTGGATAAAGGGTTTTCTTGGGGCTTTAAAAGCATCATCTCTATCCATTTGTGGTGTTTAGTCCATTCTGAGTCGATGGGTTCAAATAAGTGATTCAACACTTTCCTCCTTTACTAATCTTTTTAGTTATTTTTCTTCTCAATGCTTCTAAACTATTTTGCTTTTCTAAATTATCAGCTCTTTCACACACACACACACACACACACACACACACACAAACACAGCATGTGGTGTCCCTCGTAACTTGATCCCAGCTGCAATGTGACTAGTAGGCAATTATAGTTCCCTCTTGAGAATCAAGCGAATATTAAATATTAAGAGTCCTCTGATTAGGTTCGAGTGTTTGGGTAATGATTTTTTTTGTTGGCCAAGCCACAGGGCATGTGGGATTCTAGTCCCCCTTCCCCCACCAGGGACCAGATCCGCGTCCCCTGAAACGGAAGCACAGTCTTCACCACCGGACCACCAGGGAGTTCCCTGGGTAATGGTTTTAATCACTTTGAGGCTGAAAGACAGCAACCTACAATAATCCTTCCAGAACAGAACCAAACCTGGGGCTCGTGACTATCCCAGGAGGTGCGGAGTCGAATTCCAGGTCTGACTCTGTTGTTAATTTGCTACCTGGCTCCTCTGCCCTTGGGAGTTCTCTGCCTGGAGCTTTATGCCCTGCCTTCCACCTGACTCTTCACCCCAGAGTCTGAGATTCCTGCCTCCAAGCCATCCTTCAGGTCTGTCTTTCCTGCCCCAGAGTCTAGTGTAGATTCCCCTGCTATGTTCCCCCTGCCCCGCAGACCCTTAGCACCCAGCACCCATTTACTTATCCATTCATTTGAATATCTAATACATCCCACTCAACCGTGCCAGATGTCGGGCTTAAAGCGTGACAAGGAGAAAGTGGCCCCTATGGAGTGAGGGGCCCTGGAGAAGGAAAGGGCAACCCACCCCCAGTATCCTTGCCTGGAGAATCCCACGGACAGAGGAGCCTGGCTGCTATAGTCCATGGGGTCCCATAGAGTCAGATGCAACTTAGCGACTAAACAACAACATATAATTAAGATTAGGTTTTCATCATTGGGGAAATGATGTTTTAACCATCAGTTATCCATTGTCCAAAAAAAATAAAAGCATACCTAGACCTTACAAAGAAATATGAGACAATTGTACTTAGAAGCTCTAATTATGAAATAAATGGCAACCCATGCCAGTATTCTTGCCTGGAGAATTCCATGGACAGAGGAGCCTGGCAGGCTACAGTCCATGGGGTCACAAGGGTCAGAAACGACTTAGCAACTAAACCACCACCACCACTACCATGCAGCGCGGGCACCGAATGGGGGGAGAGGGGATGGACGTCAGACACACAACTCTGCCCTTAATGGAGCCCAACCCTGGAAGGAGCACCGAAGGCAAAGAACAGGGTATGTGGAAGAAATTCACCGAGGATGTAGAGGCGCAGCCCTCAGACCCCGGGTCCACCGGAAGTGGTGGCAGCCCCGTGGCCCTTCCTCCCAGGAGCCCGCCCCACCCACGGCCCTGGCTCTGACCCTTCATGAAACGCGAGGTACAAGGCCTACTGAGCATCAGCACCTGATGGACTCTGCTCCCAGCCCCGAGCATCGCCAATCCCAGGTGCCGTCCAGCCTGCAGTGGGCACAGGCTGCCCACTGTATTAACGTTGGGGGCTTCTAGGTGCTTCGATTACTTGACGAGGATCAACAGAAGGCACAATGACATTCATCGCTGAGAGGAGGCAGTGGTGGGGAATCCAGGAATCCACCGCGAAGCAGGAAGCCGCAGGGAGCACGGACCAGGTCTGTGTGCGGACGTCAACTCTGGCGGGTTGCTGGTTTCTCTTTGAATGAATGCTAGACAGACAGCGGACAGTGGTGCTGGCCGTGCCATGCCACGCGGCCCACAGATGATGGAACTCCGGCGGAAGGGGACAAACACCCGACAGAGCTGGGCTAGAGTCTCGGTCTTGCAGCCGCAGCTGATGTGGCCAGAAGCACGCCCATTCCACAGCGGAGCGCTGGGAAGGTTCCAGAAGGTTCCTCTCCAAAGTGGAGCCAGGGGGAGGGGCCAACAGTCAGGTGCCGGGAAGAGAGCTCCTCCGGAGGCAGTCGGTCTGCAGGAGCGGAAAGGAGGAGAAATGGGAGGCTATGAAGAACAAGAAGCACAGGAAAAAAGAGAGAGAAAGGATGGAAGTCGGCGGGGTGGGAACAGAAGGAGAGAGGCAGGGAGAGAGACAGAGAGGCCGTCCGGGGACCCTGAAACACAGAAGCAGGTAGCTTGGCCACGGTCAGGCACAGCGTAAGTGACAGAGACGAGTCTGGCTCCAGAGCCTACCGTCTAAGCCCCCCAACCCCACCATACTGGCGCTGAACGTGGTGCCAACTACCACGGTGCAGGCCCTTTACAGTCAGGGAGGAGGACAGTCCTAGGTGGCTTGTTATGACTCCATTCCCCCACCAATTTTCTCCCCAGGAACTACCGAGAAACATTCGTTTCTCCATCAAAGCTTTAAGTCATTTGCCCTCCACTGGCCTAGCATAGATGAAAAATGCAATTGCACACGCTTGCACTAAAATTATGTAAATCAGGGATCAACAAACCATGACTCGTGGGCTGAAGCCCGCCTGCTGCCCGACTTTGTGACTGAAGTTTGATTGTGAGGGCAGCCCTGCTAGTCGATTTGTGTCATCTGTGTGTCTGTCTGCTTTTGCACTCCGGTGCTGAGCTGGGCCCAGTACTCTTGCCTGGAAAATCCCATGGACGAAGGAGCCTGGTGGGCTGCAGTCCATGGGGTCGCTAAGGGTCGGACACACAATGACTAAGCAACTTCACTTTCACTTTTCACTTTCATGCATTGGAGAAGGAAATGGCAGCCCACTCCAGTGTTCTTGCCTGGAGAATCCCAGGGCCGGGGGAGCCTGGTGGGCTGCCCTCTATGGGGTTGCACAGAGTCGGACACGACTGAAACTGAAGCGACTTAGCAGCAGCAGCAGCAGCTGAGTTGGGCAGCAGCAATAGAAACCACATGGCCCCCAAAGCCTCAAATGTTTACTGTCTGGCCCTTTATACAAAGTTAGATGACGCTCTATTTAGACGAAATACATTGTATTCATATTATCTTTTTAGACTGTCATCAAAATGAGAACATATAATTTCTCAGAAAACTCAGGGGATGTGGATGTCAGCTAGAGAAACAGTTTAGAAGTTACGGGAGATGCAGGCTCTTTTGAGTATTTTAGGGACATCAAAAGGAGAGCAAAGCAAAGCATTCTTTCTTTGTTTCTTTCTTTCTTTTTTTGAGGAATTTGTAAACTGAATGTGTACGTTACCCACTCTGAGGGTCCTCAGTTCAGTCAGTTTAGTCGCTCAGTTGTGTCCGACTCTTTGCGACCCCGTGGACCACAGCCTGCCAGGCTTCCCTGTCCGTCACCAACTCCTGGAGCTTATGCAAACTCATGTCCGTTGAGTCAGTGATGCCATCCAGCCATCTCATCCTCTGTTGTCCCCTTCTCCTCCCACCTTCAATCTTTCCCAGCATCAGGGTCTCTTCAAATGAGTCAGTTCTTCAAATCAGGTGGCCAAAGTATTGGAGTTTCAGCTTTAGCATCAGTCCTTCCAATGAACACCCAGGACTGATTTCCTTTAGGATGGACTAGTTTGATCTCCTTGCAGTCCAAGGGACTCTCTAGAGTCTTCTCCAACATCACAGTTCAAAAATCAGTTCTTCGGCTCTCAGCTTTCTTTATAGTCCACCTCTCACATCCATACACGACTACTGGAAAAACCATAGCTTTGACTAGTTGGACCTTTGCTGGCAAAATAGCGTCGCTGCTTTTTAATATGCTGTCTAGGTTGGTCATAGCTTTTCTTCCAAGGAGCAAGTGTCTTTTAATTTCATGGCAGCAGTCACCATCTGCAGTGATTTTGGAGCCCAAAATACTGAGGGTCCTCAGTAGGACCCTTATGAGAGGCACACTTCTGCATTTGGACTAGAACCTGTAATGCCACTTCCCCAGCACACCCAGGACTGTACTTCTTAACTCCCTTTGTTGGTTATATGGGGCCATGTGACTCTTCCAGTCAAGGAGCCCTGAGCAGAACTGACATGTGCCTTTTTGAGCAGGTACATTTAATGATCAGTGCCAGACCCTCCTGAACACTTTCTTCCCAACCCAACAATTGGTGACATTTGCCAGGATCTAGCCCTGGCTGATCCAGGGTATTCAAAGGGGAGATGGTGTCGGCAATTAATTTAAATATTCATCAAAGACATAAAGAGTAATAGAATGAGGATAGCTCAGTAGGAAAATTCAGTGGAGAAAAGAGGCTGAGTAGCTTGGTTTATGCGGAAAATCAATATAACCTGTGACATCAGGTTAGCTCTGACCACAGAGGCCGCAGGCACCCTCTCGAATAGCAGAAGGTGCCCCACCTTAGGCACCTTCTCGAGTGGGTCTTAGAAGCCCAGGCAAATAAATGGTCACAGAGGACCTCTGAGGTCCAGATGGAAACTTCAGCTGGAAATTGAGAAAAAGAATGACACGGGAAGACCAAGCTTCAGTGAGCAAGGCCCGTAGCTTTATTTTCAACAGGGGCTTTTATACCCTAAGTTGTACATAGAGGATAATAGAAGGTGTGAAATCATGCAAAGTCAGCAGTCTTTGATCCTTATCAAAACCAGGGTTTCTGTCCTGCAAATTTATCATATACAAATGGTTTAGGTGATTTACAGGAAGAAACACAAGTTGGAATCAAGATTGCCGGGAGAAATATCAATAACCTCAGATATGCAGATGACACGACTCTTATGGCAGAAAGTGAAGAGGGGCTAAAAAGCCTCTTGATGAAAGTGAAAGTGGAGAGTGAAAAGGTTGGCTTAAAGCTCAACATTCAGAAAACGAAGATCATGGCATCTGGTCCCATCACTGCATGGGAAATAGATGGGGAAACAGTGGAAACAGTGTCAGACTTTGTTTTTCTGGGCTCCAAAATCACTGCAGATGGTGACTGCAGCCATGAAATTAAAAGACGCTTGCTCCTTGGAAGGAAAGTTATGACCAACCTAGATAGCATATTCAAAAGCAGAGACATTACTTTACCAACAAAGGTTCGCCTAGTCAAGGCTATGGTCTTTCCTGTGGTCATGTATGGATGTGAGAGCTGGACTGTGAAGAAGGCTGAGCGCCGAAGAATTGATGCTTTTGAACTGTGGTGTTGGAGAAGACTCTTGAGAGTCCCTTGGACTGCAAGAAGATCCAACCAGTCCATTCTGAAGGAGATCAATCCTGGGATTTCTTTGGAAGGAATGATGCTAAAGCTGAAACTCCAGTATTTTGGCCACCTCATGCGAAGAGTTGACTCATTGGAGAAGACTCTGATGCTGGGAGGGATTGAGGGCAGGAGGGAGAAGGGGACGACAGAGGATGAGATGGCTGGATGGCATCACTGACTCGATGGATGCGAGTCTGGGTGACCTCCGGGAGCTGGTGATGGACAGGGAGGCCTGGCGTGCTGCAGTTCATGGGGTCGCAAAGAGTCGGACACGACTGAGCGACTGATCTGATCTGACATCATCTTCTGGCCAGAAGGCCTATTAACATTTTATGACTCTGATAAAGGTCTGTCAACCTTAAGACTTATTTTCTCTAAGAGCAATTATTTTAAGGTTTGGCGCCATCCTCCGAAGGTGTTAGATAAAGTTGCATTCCTATAGGGCAGAAGTACAGTGGGTTTACAACAAAGGAAAGAATTTATTACCTTAAGTGTCTAAAGTTGCTAACACCAAGGCCACTACTTATTTTTCCTACATACCAACTATTATTAATTAATACACATTCAAGGATACAATACAGGGGATGTGGAAACTTGGCAGCAAGCATTGGCTCATCAATGAAATCTTTTACTAGTTTTATTCTGACAGTTTCTAACTCTCTGAGAGGCTCTAAGCTATTTGAATATCTTAAGCTTCCCGTGCCTCTCGAGGCTGAGAGACTGTAAACAATCGTATGTATAGCTTTAGGAGTCGAGGTAAACTTGTCAGGCGAGTTAGAGAGCTATCTGAGGGGTTTGGATTTAAACACTCCTAACGCTCAGGAACTTATTAACTGGAGCTGTAAGTTAATTCTTTATCAGAGAGAGCGAGATGGTGTTGGGGGACAGCCCCCAGTAAAGTCAGAGGTGAGAGCACAAAGCAGTAAAGTAGGCAGACTCTGGTTTTGGGGGGTAGATGCTCGAGAATATCCAGGGGGACTCCTGAGGCTTGATCCCGCCTTTGCGTATGCCAAGCTTCCTTCCTCATGACCTTTGCCACGGGTGGAGCTCCTCACGCCGGCTCCCGGCAGACATTCAAGATGATGGCTGCCCTATGAGCCAGGGTTCCTAAGTGACCATCCTTAGCACAGCCTTCTTACCCCTGGGTACTTAGCGTAAGCAGGCTATGAACCTTTGGGTGAGTTTGCTAGGGCTGACATAACAAAGCAGCAGGCTGGCCAGCTTCAACCACAGGTGCTTGCTCATGGTGCTGCAGGTTAGAAGCACCAGCACACAGCGCCGGCACGGCGGTTCCTTCTGAGGCTGTCCCGAGCCTCCCTCCTCGGCTTCTAGGTGATCATCTTCCCTTTTTACCTTCGTATCCTCTTCTCGTTTGTGTGTCCAAATGTTCTCTTCTTATAAGAAGCCCCATCCTACTGGATTAGAACCCACTCGAGTGACCTCACTTTAATCACCTCCTGAAGACCCTCTCTCTGAACATGGTCGCATTCTGAGAGATTGACACCTGGGACTTCAACATATAAATTTCGGCAGGGGAGGGGAGAGACACAACTCAACCCATTACAACCTTTATTGTTTTACGCTACTGAGATTTGGGGGTTGTCAGCCACCACAGCACAACCCAGACTATCCTGACTAACAAAGGAACAATCACCCAGAGACTCAGAATGACAGTTTCTTTGAGTTGTCTATGCATATTTACCGCCCTGGCTTCCCTGGCGGCTCAGTGGTAAAGAACGCGCCTGCCCATGCAGGAGATTTCTGCCAATGCAGGAGACTCTGGTTTGATCCCTGGGTTGGGAAGATCCCCTGGAGAAAGAACTGCAACCCACTCCAGTCTTCCTGCCTGGGAAATCCCATGCACAGGGGAGCCTGGTGAGCTACAGTCCATGGGGTCGCAAAGAGTTACACACGACTGAATGACCACCACCAACAATTTATGGCCCTATTAAAAATGGGCCTTTACTTCGGGAGTTTACTTTTTTAAAGAACTCACAGGTGCCACAGGCATGAACATAGCCTTCAGCAGTAACTGAGCTGCAACTTTCCTTTTTTCCCGTTTCAGGAATGGAAGCAAACTCTCTGGCAGACAGGGAAGTCCCTGCCCCAGGATGACTCCCAGTCACATGCAGGTGCCCACAGCGCGGCCTCCTTCCTGCCTGTCAGGAGCCTGATGACCCTGCCAGTCACCCAGGCCGCATTCCCTCCCCTCAGGCCAGACCTGTCAGCGACTCCTCAGAGCCTGTCAGGCCTCTGTGGTGATTCTGAACTCAGGATGCCGCTTGCTCACCGAGGTGTTATCATCTGACTTCTGACAGAGTAATTCCTTAATCGCCTGTTTGAGTTTTTCCAATTAACATTAAGCCTCACGTGCTACTTCCTCGTGGTTTTGAGGTGTTGAGAGCTTAGACGTGGTTCACTCCTTCTCCAGAGGTGAAGTGAGGTGGTCCTCCAGACTCTGAGAGGGACTGCTCAGGGAAGACTAACTCTTCTCCCTCTTTGTTACTTACCTGTAGCTGCTGTAGCATTTATCACAAGCTTGGTGACTAGAAGCAAAGCAGACAGAAATGTGTTCTCTCACAGTTCTGGAGGCTGGAAGTCCGCACTCAGGGTGTCCTCTGAAAGTTCCGGAGGAGCGTCCTCCCTGGCCTCTTCCAGCTGCTGGTGGCCCTGGCGTTGCTCGGCTATGTCACGCCAGCCTTTGCTCTGTCTTCACATGACCTCCTCCTCCCATGTCTCAAATCTCTCTCTGCTCGTGTCTTATAAGGATGTGTGTCATTGGATGATCCAGGAGGAGCTCCTCTCAGGACCCTTGACTTATTTACATCTGCGAAGAACTTTTTTCCGGAATAAGGTCACAACTACAACTTGATCAGGACATGACAATATCCTTTGCAGGGGCCGCCGTTTGACCCACCGTACTCTGTAAGATTTATGGAAACGTCTTTCCAGGACAAACGTGGGATGTGAACGAAGTCTGTGGTCTCCCTAGCCGTCCCTTCCTTCACTGGTTTGTCTCCTCTTAGCCCCTGCTTCTGCCTTTTCTGCACAGCCCAGGATACTCCTGTTCACTGGGTTTTAAGGGATTCATATGTGGTTCCTCCACAGATATTTGCAGTTTAAACTTATATAATAGACAGGGTAATGCTAATGCCAGTGGGAAAATGTTCTTTAAAATTTTGGATGTTGAAGAGAAATATATTTCTGGAATAGAAGAGGAAAGTTAGTGGCAAAATTCCTTTGAGTGAGCGGACACTCCATATACCAGGGTCTATTAGATTCTGTCACTATGTTAATTTCTGGGATAGACTCAGAAAGCACACTGGTTAAAAATGTGTCCAGGACTTCCCCTTTCAATGCAGGGGACATGGATTCAATCGTTGGTCAGGGAAAATCCCACATGCTACACGCGTCCAGCTTGAGGCTGGAAAGCTCTGTGTGTGTGTAGCAGATGTGATAGACAGCTCAACCTCAACAGGCTAAATTGCTGAAATCTGGAAAATTAAACCTAACAAGGCTAATACGATATTATTGGTAATATTTAACAATATTAATTAACAATATTGTCTTATATTACTAAAAAATGGTATCATTTATTTAGTGCTTACAACTGGCTAGGCACTATGCTAGTTTCTTAAAAATTTCCCCATTTGACCTTCAAAATCAGTAATTCATGTTCAGGACAAGGAAAACTTGCTTAGAAGTAGCTCCTTTGAAAAAAATTTAAAGGTGTCAGTTGGCCACAAGCTTAGTCACTGAGTAGCATCCTCAGCATGTGTGGGTGCAAAAGGGGGGCACAAACTTAAACCATTTTCATGTCCCTGTGATGCCCAAATCAAGGGTGATAAATAGAATATAGCAAGAGGATCCTTCGTGCACCTCATTTTTGGTCTTTTTAAACATATGTAGTTGATTTACAATATTGTGTTAGTTTCAGGGGTACAGCAAAGTGATTCAGTTAAATCGATTTTTTTCCAGATGATTTTCAGTTACAGGCTGTTGTAAGACACCGAATATAGTTCCTGTGCTCCGTAGTAATCCTGAGGCCTGTATGTCAGGTGTAGTAGTTTGTGTCTGTTAACCCCATCCTCCCAGTGCATTCCTCCTCCCTCCCTTTTGGCAACCACCAGTTTGCCTTCTGTGTCTGCTTTGTATACACACTTACTTGTATTACTGTTCAGATTCCACAGATAAGTGATATCATGATATTTGTCTTTGTCTGACTTTCAGTTCAGTCGCTCAGTCATATCTGACTCTTTGTGACCCCATGAATCGCAGCACGCCAGGCCTCCCTGTCCATCACCAACTCCCGGAGTTCACCCAAACTCTTGTCCATCGAGTCAGTGATGCCATCCAGCCATCTCATCCTCTGTCGTCCCCTTCTCCTCCTGCCCTCAATCCCTCCCAGCATCAGAGTCTTTTCCAATGAGTCAGCTCTTCGCATGAGGTGGCCAAAGTACTGGAGTTTCAGCTTTAGCATCATTCCTTCCAATGAACACCCAGGGCTGATCTCCTTCAGAATGGACTGGTTGGATCTCCTTGCAGTCCAAGGGATTCTCAAGAGTCTTCTCCAACACCACAGTTCAAAAGCATCAATTCTCCTTTGCTCAGCCTTCTTCACAGTCCAACTCTCACATCCATACATGACCACAGGAAAAACCATAGCCTTGACTAGATGGACCTTTGTTGGCAAAGTAATGTCTCTGCTTTTGAATATGCTATCTAGGTTGGTCATAACTTTCCTTCCAAGGAGTAAGCGCCTTCTAATTTCATGGCTGCAGTCACCATCCGCAGTGATTTTGGAGCCCAGAAAAATAAAGTCTGACCCTGTTTCCACTGTTTCCCCATCTATTTCCCATGTAGTGATGGGACCAGATGCCATGATCTTCGTTTTCTGAATGTTGAGCTTTAAGCCAACTTTTTCACTCTCCTCTTTCACTTTCATCAAGAGGCTTTTGAGTTCCTCTTCACTTTCTGCCATAAGGGTGGTGTCATCTGCATATCTGAGGTTATTGCGATTTCTCCAGGCAATCTTGATTCCAGCTTGTGTTTCTTCCAGTCCAGCGTTTCTCATGATGTACTCTGCATAGAAGTTAAATAAGCAGGGTGACAATATACAGCCTTGACATACTCCTTTTCCTATTTGGAACCAATCTGTTGTTCCATGTCCAGTTCTAACTGTTGCTTCCTGACCTGCATATAGGTTTCTCAAGAGGCAGGTCAGGTGGTCTGGTATTCCCATCTCTTTCAGAATTTTCCACAGTTTATTGTGATCCACACAGTCAAAGGCTTTGGCATAGTCAATAAAGCAGAAATAGATATTTTTCTGGAACTCTCTTGCTTTTTCCATGATCCAGCTGATTTGGGAATTTGATCTCTGGTTCCTCTGCCTTTCTAAAACCAGTTTGAACATCTGGAAGTTTACGGTTCAAGTATTGCCTAAGCCTGGCCTGGAGAATTTTGAGCATGACTTACTAACATGTGAGATGAGTGCAATTGTGCGGTAGTTTGAGCATTCTTTGGCATTGCCTTTCTTTGGGATTGGAATGAAAACTGACCTTTTCCAGTCCTGTGGCCACTGTTGAGTTTTCCAGATTTGCTGGCATATTGAGTGCAGCATTTTCACAGCATCATCTTTTAGGATTTGAAATAGCTCAACTGGAATTCTGTCACCTCCACTGGCTTTGTTCATAGTGATGCTTTCTAAGGCCCACTTGACTTCACATTCCATGATGTCTGGCTCTAGGTGAGTGATCATACCATCGTGATTATCTGGGTTGTGAAGATCTTTTTTGTACAGTTTTTCTGTGTATTCTTGCCACCTCCTCTTAATATCTTCTGCTTCTGTTAGGTCCATACCATTTCTGTACTTTATTGAGCCCATCTTTGCATGAAACGTTTCCTTGGTATCTCTAATTTTCTTGAAGAGATATCTAGTCTTTCACATTCTGTTGTTTTCCTCTATTTCTTTGCATTGATCGCTGAGGAAGGCTTTCTTATCTCTCCTTGCTATTCTTTGGAACTCTGCATTCAGATGCTTATATCTTTCCTTTTCTCCTTTGCTTTTCACTTCTCTTCTCTTCACAGCTATTTGTAAGGCCTCCTCAGACAGCCATTTTGCTTTTTTGCATTTATTTTCCAAGGGGATGGTCTTGATCCTTGTCTCCTGTACAATGTCACGAACTTCATTCCATAGTTCATCAGGCACTCTATCTATCAGATCTAGTCCCTTAAATCTATTTCTCATTTCCACTGTATAATCATAAGGAATTTGAGTTAGGTCATACCTGAATGGTCTAGTGGTTTTCCCTACTTTCTTCAATTTCAGTCTGAATTTGGCAATAAGGAGTTCATGATCTGAGCCACAATCAGCTCCCAGTCTGGTTTTTGCTGACTGTATAGAGCTTCTTCATCTTTGGCTGCAAAGAATATAATCAGTCTGATTTCAGTGTTGACCATCTGGTGATTTCCATGTGTAGAGTCTTCTCTTGTGTTGTTGGAAGAGGGTGTTTGTTATAAGCAGTACATTCTTTTGGCAAAACTCTATTAGCCTTTGCCCTGCTTCATTCCATGTTCCAAGGCCAAATTTGCCTGTTACTCCAGGTGTTTCTTGACTTCCTACTTTTGCATTCCAGTCCTGTATAATGAAAAGGACATCTTTTTTTGGGAGTTAGTTCTAAAAGGTCTTGTAGGTCCTCACTTCAATCAGTTTGATAATCTCCAGGTCCACCATGTTGCTACAAATGGTGATATTTCATTCTTTTTTATGGCCAGGCTTCAGCAATACTTGAACTGTGAACTTCCTGATGTTCAAGCTGGTTTTAGAAAAGGCAGAGGAACAAGAAATCAAATTGCCAAATCAGCTGGATCATGGAAAAAGCAAGAGAGTTCCAGAAAAATATCTATTTCTGCTTTATTGACTATGCCAAAGCCTTTGACTGTGTGGATCACAATAAACTGTGGAAAATTCTGAAAGAGATGGGGATACCAGACCACCTGACCTGCCTCTTGAGAAACCTATATGCAAGTCAGGAAGCAACAGTTAGAACTGGACATGGAACAACAGACTGGTTGCAAATAGGAAAAGGAGTTCGTCAAGGCTGTATATTGTCACCCTGCTTATTTAACTTATATGCAGAGTCCATCATGAGAAACGCTGGGCTGGAAGAAGCACAAGCTGGAATCAAGATTACCGGGGGAAATCTCAATAACCTCAGATATGCAGATGACACCATCGTTATGGCAGAAAGTGAAGAGGAACTCAAAAGCCTCTTGATGAAAGTGAAAGAGGAGATTGAAAAAGTTGGCTTAAAGCTCAACATTCAGAAAACGAAGATCATGGCATCTGGTCCCATCACTACATGGGAAATAGATGGGAAACAGTGGAAACAGGGTCAGACTTTGTTTTTCTGGGCTCCAAAATCACTGCGGATGGTGACTGCAGCCATGAAATTAGAAGGCGCTTACTCCTTGGAAGGAAAGTTATGACCAACCTAGATAGCATATTCAAAAGCAGAGACATTACTTTGCCAACAAAGGTCCATCTAGTCAAGGCTATGGTTTTTCCTGTGGTCATGTATGGATGTGAGAGTTGGACTGTGAAGAAGGCTGAGCAAAGGAGAATTGATGCTTTTGAACCGTAGTGTTGGAGAAGACTCTTGAGAGTCCCTTGGACTGCAAGGAGATCCAACCAGTCCATTCTAAAGGAGATCAGCCCTGGGTGTTCATTGGAAGGACTGATGCTAAAGCTGAAACTCCAGTACTTTGGCCACCTTATGCGAAGAGTTGACTCATTGGAAAAGACTCTGATGCTGGGAGGGATTGAGGGCAGGAGGAGAAGGGGACGACAGAGGATGAGATGGCTGGATGGCATCACTGACTTGATGGACGGGAGTCTGAGTGAACTCTGGGAGTTGGTGATGGACAGGGAGGCCTGGCGTGCTGCGATTCATGGGATCGCAAAGAGTCGGACACGACTGAGCAACTGAACTGAACTGAACTGAATCAGAATATCTCCATGGAATCCCAGCTGACTTCCTTGTCCTTGGAGAAGGCTTGAAAGCTCTGGGAGAAAAGCTTGAATCTCCCCCTTTAGCTTTCTCTCCCTCCATACACTACAGGCCTGGAGTAGCCACCTCTGAGCTCCAGGTCTTGACCCTGACTTTCTCCAGGGTCCTTCCACCCCAAAGACCTCCTCCCACCAAGAATCACCCAGCTCCCCCAGGTTACAAATAACCCTTTGACTCCTTCTCCAGGATCCCACTGCAGCTCTTCTTCCTTGAGTCTCTCTGCATTGCAGGTCTCTCCAGGATGAAGACCAATGAGGGAAGGAGACATGAATCCTGATGGTAAGCCTTGAAAGAGAGGCAAACAGAATGGGGTGGTAGCTGACCACCAGGTCAGGTGGGAGCTGCTGGAGGAAATGGGGATTATTCAACTTAGAGAAGACTTTGGGGTCCCAAGAGCTGAACCCAAATAACGATCATTCTAATTGCCATCTCTTGGATAAATACTTGGGTCCAGGCTCTATCTTCCATATTTTATGGACATCATGCTTATTTCCTTTACCTTTCACATGAACCTTCTGAAAATTCAAGACCCCTCTTTTAAAGATAAATAAGTCAAGCCAATGAGAGCTTAATCAACTGATCTGAGATCCAACAGCTAAGTTAATGTCAAAGCCAGCATTCTTCCCCGGAAAGGTCTAATTGCACTCCATCACCATCAAGAGGGAGAGAGCAAAGACGTGTATTATGTTTCAGCAGAAGATGAATGCAGAAACAATGGACCAGCATTCCGGGAAGCAGATTGCTGGCTTTGCTCAGGGGAGAATTCTGTAGCAGTTAAAGCTGCCTGGTAACCAGTGGGCGGCCTGTGGCTCCCTGAGGCCCCCGTCACGGAGCGTCCAAGCAGAAGTCGGCAACCATCTGCTGTGGATATATTAAGGAATTCCTCCCTGGCATGAAGGTTGGGCCAGGAAAACTTGATGAGAGTCTGTGTGTGCTTTGTTCAATGAAACACTAACTGATTCAAGGCAATTCTATGAAAACGTAGCATTCTATGATTTCTAGAGCCTGATAAATTCCTTTGCAACATACAACCCATAACAGTCAATGTGTCCTGAATCTTACCATTCAAACCAGAGAAAAGCAGTGTTTGACCATGTTCACTTCCTGGCTGCTTCTCTCTCCTTTAGGATTAACTCTACATTTGCTATGTTTTCTTTTCTTTCATGCACCAAGGAACACTAGTGTACTTACCCTCTCATTAGAGCATTCCTGAGACGTGAATAAGGCCTGAATGCTCCATTCCTCTTGAATGACTCCATGTGTACCAAGCATCAATTCATACACTTGATTCTACAATGAGGTTTTGGTTTCTCGGGCTGTGTGTTCTGAGCATCTGGTCTAAGAACTTCGGGCATCCTCTGCTTCTTTATGATTCCCCATTTTCCATGGTGTTGAATGTCTTCATTCTGAAGGCCGAAGAATGCCGACACAGGCAAAGGGCTCTACATCAGTATACTTAAATCTACTTCAGTAGGTAAACTCATTTCATCTTTGCAACAACCCCATCGTAGGCACTGTTCTAATTATTCCCATTTTAAAGATGAGGAAACAGAAGCATAAGAACCTTAAGTAATTTGCAAGGATTCAAACCAGGTTGTTGTTTAGTTGCTACTGCTACTGCTAAGTCACTACAGTCGTGTCCGACTCTGTGCAACCCCATAGACAGAATCCCACCAGGCTCCCCCATCCCTGGGATTCTCCAGGCAAGAACACTGGAGTGAGTTGCCATTTCCTTAGTGTCCAAATCCTTACAACCCCATGGACTATAGCCCACCAGGCTCCTCTGTCCATGGGATTTCCCAGGCAAGAATACTGGAGTGAGTCGCCATTTCTTTCCCGCGGGGGTTCTTCTTGACCCAGGGGATCTTCTTGATCAAAGCTGTGTCTCCTGTATTGGCAGGCAGATTCTTTACCACCTAGCCATCTGGGAAGCCCAGATCCAGGTAACTGGTTCTCTTATTCCCACTCTGAATCCACTCTTTCCTGCCTTGAGCTGTGGGTCTGCTGATGATGGAGGGTTCCTGGGTGAGTTACCCACTTCCCTGGGCTGCGGCTTCCTCATCTGTGAAGACCTGCCTAGGTTCTCAGCCACCTCCAGCTCTGAGGTTCCAGGAAGCAGCAAGTTCCAGGCTGTGATGCTGTGTCTGTACAAGGCTCTGCAGTATACCCGAGAGCCAGCCAAGGAGCCTCCAACCAACCTAATAGGAAGGGCTCCTCAGTCTGTTTTTGGTGCTCTCCAGGCATGAAGCTGATCTCATTTGACTCAGAAATCCACTCCACTCCCTTTTCCTGTGTCAACTACAATCCATTTCCTGCTTGTACTTCCATGTGCAGCCGGAGAACCAGGGCTCAACAAGGGGTATTAAAGCACCTCTGCCTGCCGTGTGCTTAGTCACTCAGTTGTGTCTGACTCTTCACGACCTGCAGCCCACCAGGCTCCTGTGTCCATGGGGATTCTCCAGGCAAGAATACTGGAGTGGGCTGCCATGCCCTCCTCCAAAAGATCTTCCCAACCCAGGGATCGAATCCAGGTCTGCCGCACTGCAGGCAAATTCTTTATCATCTGAGCCACCAGGGAAGTCCATGAATACTGGAGTGGGTAGTCTATCCCTTCTTGAGGCGATCTTCCTCACAGGAATTGAACTGGGGTCTCCTGAATCGCAGGGAGATTCTTTACCAGCTGAGTTACCAGAGAATTAAAACACCTTTTGACATCCTGAGCTATTTATGAGCACTTCCTAACCTCCTTTTGACAAAGTACATCATGAAATTTTATATTTTAGATTCATTTCTGCCTTCGCCCAATGACATTTCTTGAGAGCCTCTCATGTGCCAGGTACTGGGATAAATTCTGTGTTTATATATTTACATTTTGCTGCAATCCAATTTGAGCAGCTGTATAAGGGTTTGCTAGTTGCAATAACCAAAAGAGAAGAAAAGAAAAAAATCTCCACATTTTAATGGCTTAACAGATAAAAGTTTATTTCTCATTCAGGTAACTGTAAAACTGGTTCTGCCCCAGGTTCTTTCCCTCTTGTGACTCCACCCTCCCCTGGGACATGGAAATCATTTACACTCAGCTGCCTGATGGGAAGTGAGTCAGAGCAGAGAAGCTGCACCTTTTCCATAATCACCTTTTCCCAGAGGTACACATCCCCTCCACTCATGTTGGTGATGATCTGGGGTCTAGGGTGAGTGGACGGAGGTGGGGTGCTGAGAAATGTCACCCCAGCTTGGCAGCCTCTTCTCAGAGGGCAGCTTCCCTCTTGGGTGGCAGCTAGCATGGCTGACTCGTGGCCTGTGTACCAGAAGGTGCCCATCAGGGCCTGCTGGACCCTCCTGTGGAGTTTCTCCGGGCAGGTGTGCCCTGCCTCATTGATGCTGACATTGCTCAGCAGATCTTTGGCAACCCTTCTTTGGAAATTTTAAAGCAATTGGGGGATAAAAGATCTTTCTTGGCAAACCCCGCAAAGGTGGTAATATGCATTCTTTGTGCGCTGATTTAATTCTTGCAAATTAAGTGTGAGTCATTCAGAGTTGAGTCTGAAGTGTCAAGCAGAGACTCAGTCGTGCGGTTTTGAATCAAAGTCAAAATTATCAATAAAGTGAAGAGACTGATTCACTTGTGTATTCTCTGAGTCAGCTCTGACAGCGGCTCTGCGAAAGGTGCTGAGCTCCCAGGGTTTGATGCGGGCAGAGGGAGGGAGAAAGCTGTTCTTCTTGGTGTCAGAGCATCCAAGTAGGACACACTCGGGAACCTCCCTGGGCCTCAGTTTCCTTTTCTGTAAATTGAGGAGGGAGGGGGTGGATCACATCACTGCCTGCCTTCCTGGAAGCTCTGACATTTGTGATGCTAAGGACAGTTTCAAATACCACCTCTCGCCTGCACAGGTCAGTGCCAGAGCATTTATTTTTAATATGGCCTCATAATAGCTAAACTCAGCCTTGTATTCCTGGCTATTTACACACTGGATGTTCTAGTTGAGAAGCTCAGGTTGGAAGATCATCCATCAGGGTGCTTGTGGGTCATATGCAGCACTGGCCCAGCCTTGGAGCCTCCACTTCTTCAAATATAAACTGGACAAGTAATATTTCCTCCCTTTGGGCATAGTGTAATAAGGGAAGGCAGTGTCTTAGCCCAACGAGTGGAACCAGAACGCACCAGTACATCCTCAGTGCGGGGGCTGGGTTCTTTGGACCCTTGCCATCACCCAGCTTCCTCCAGATCTCCCCTGTAACATCCCTGCTAGTGGTCTGTGGATGGGACCCCACGGCGTGTCCCTTGAAAGAGGACTCACTGCTTCACTCTTTGGATAGTGCTGTTTTTAAGACATATTTTATAAACGATGATGAAACCACGAAAGGGAAAGTGCTAGTCACTCAGGCGTGTCCGACTCTGCAACTCCGTGGACTGTAGCCGCCAGGCTCCTCTGTCCATAGAATTATCCAGGCAAGAGTACTGGAGTGGCTCCATCTCCTTCTCCAGGAGATCTTCCTGACCCAGGAATCGAACCCAGGTCTCCCACGTTGCAGGCAAATTCTTTACTGTCTGAGCCACCAGGGAAGCCCGTATCATAAAAGAGGATAATAATAGCTAATACCTGCTGTTCCCTGTTTCAAGCACCTCTTCTTGGGACCTACCATAAATAGAAGGATCTTCCAAGAGACGGCCTTACATCCTGATCTCCAGGTACAGACACCATAGTGTTTATCCAAAGTCTTCACATTTTTACTTTCTTAATTATTTCTCTTAATAAAAATAAGTTATTGTTCTTCCACAATTCTGACTCCTCTGGGAACAGTAACCAGCTTGCCTTTACTTCCCTTAAACTGGACACATGGAGTGAGGTCATAGGTGTCACTGGGCCAGAAAGTGAAACTCGCTCAGTTGTGTCCAACTCTTTGGGGCCCCATGGACTAATTCTCCAGACCAGAACTGGAGTGGGCAGCCTTTCCCTTCTCCAGGGGATCTTCCCAACCCAGGAATCGAACCGGGGTCCCCTGGATTGCAGGTGGACTCTTTACCAATGGATCTATCAGGGAAGCCTCACTGGGCCTGAATCCAACAGAGTAGCAACAGCTCAGGGTCTCACATTGGGCGGGCGGTACATTGGGATCACTTGAGACTTTAAACACCCTGATGCTCAGGCTGCATCCCAGACCATCTTCACTGACTTTCTCGAGAATTTGACATCAGTATTTTTATATCTTCCAGGCGGTTCTGGTGTGCTACCCAGACTGCTAGGTGCTTGTTCCCTGTTAACATGGTCTGACAGTACAATCAACATTTGCCGCTTCATCCATCATCATGTCATATTTAGAAAGATTACTGGTTTTTTTTTTTTTTTTTAACTAAGCTGTGGATCTCCAGTTCTCTATGGTGTACTTGATTTTCTGCACACCTAAATCATGGATAAAACTGTGAACAAAATTAGTCTAAATCGGAGCCTGTCAAGACCACCGTGAGAGACCACCTCACACGCATTAGGATGGCTCTCATCAAAAAACAGAGCAAGTGTTGGCAAGGATGTGGAGGAAACTGGTGTCCTTATGCACTGTTGAGGGAAATGTAAAATGATGCACCTTTTGCGGAGAACACTATGGCAGGTCCTCAAAAAATTTAAACAAAGAATTACTATGTGATCCAGCAACTTCACTCCTCAAGAAATTTAAAGCAAGCACTCAAACAGGTATTTGTACACCCATGTTCATAGAAGCATTATTCACAATTGCTACATGTGAATTCACCCGCGTCCATCGGTGGATGAATGGCTGAGCAAAACACTGTACATTCATGTAATGGAATTATTATTCACCTTAAAAAGGAATGACAAGTCTTGAGGCCGTTACGCTAAGTGACATAAGCCAGACATAAGAGTGGAGATGACTCCACTTATACGGGGAAACTAGAACAGGCAAATTCACACAGACATTAGAGGTCACCATAGCCTGAGGGGAAAGGGGGAGCGCAGATATGGAATTGGTCACCAAAGCCTGAGGGGAAAGGGGGAGTGCAGATACGGAATTTCAATCTGGGAAAATGCAGAAGTTCTAGAGGTGGATGGTGGGGACGGTTGCACAACAACAAAAATGTGCTTACAGCACCGTAAGTGCCGGTAAGAATCTGTCTGCCAAAGCAGATGTGAGAGATGAGGGTTCAGTCCCTGGGTGGGGAAGATCTGCTGGACGAGGAAATGGCAACCCACTCCAATACTGGCTGAAAACTCCTGTGGACAGAAGAGAGTCCTGGGGGTTAACAGTCCATGGGGTCACAAAGAGTTGGACAAGGCTGAGCAACTGAGCACATACATTGAAAATGGTTAAAATGGAGGGAATTCTCTGGTTGCCTAGTGGTTAGAACTCTCAGCTTTCACTGCCTTGGCCCATATTCAGTCCCTGGTTGGGGAACTGAGATCCTGTAAGCTGGAGGTTGCGGCCAAAAAAAACCCAGGTTAAATTGGCAAATTGTATTTTATCGTCTGCTGCAATCAACAACAACAAAAACGGCCTGAAGGCTGCCTCTAAAGACCTCCCTCCTGTTATCAATGCCTGCGTCCATACACTTGGAATGTGACCGTTGTAGCACAGAGCAAGTGATAGATAACTGTGAATCAAAATAAGTAAATGAACCTGATGTCAGTTTCCCATCTACATCATCTTCTTCTCATCGTAAAAATGTCAGCGTGTTCACTAACCTATGTCTATTAATTTATCAGCTTAGTCACTTGTCAAGGGCAGGAAGTAAGGTTGGCTTTTCATTCTGAAAAAGAACAGTTAGTGGAGGACTTCAACGTCAGGACCTGCCCGGACCTGAGACGCTCCTTCTAGGGTCCGAGACCACCTCCCAGGGAACAGACACCTGGAGCGGTCTGCCAGGCCCCTCCCGACAAGCATAAAAACGAGAGGACGTACTCCTTCTCCGTGCTTTTGCTGATCTCTTGTATGTAACTCAGCGTATGCATAGTTGTCATCCACAGTCAAAGGCTTTGGCATAGTTAATAAAGCAGAGGAAAACATCTATTTCTGCTTTATTGACTATGCCAAAGCCTTTGACTGTATGGATCACAAGAAACTGGAAAATTCTGAAAGAGATGTCCTGACCTGTCTCTTGAGAAATTTGTATGCAGGTCAGGAAACAACAGTTAGAACTGGACATGGAACAACAGACTGGTTCCACATAGGAAAAGGAGTTCGTCAAGGCTGTATATTGTCACCCTGTTTATTTAACTTATATGCAGAGTATATCATGAGGAACGCTGGGCTGGAAGAAGCACAAGCTGGAATCAAGATTGCCGGGAGAAATATCAATGACCTCAGATATGCAGATGACACCACCCTTATGGCAGAAAGCGAAGAGGAACTCAAAAGCCTCTTGATGAAAGTGAAAGAGGAGAGTGAAAAAGTTGGCTTAAAGCTCAACATTCAGAAAATGAAGATCATGGCATCTGGTCCCATCACTTCATGGGAAATAGATGGGGAAACAGTGGAAACAGTGTCAGACTTTATTTTGGGGGCTCCAAAATCACTGCGGATAGTGACTGCAGCCATGGAATTAAAAGGTGCTTACTCCTTGGAAGGAAAGTTATGACCAACCTAGATAGCATATTCAAAAGCAGAGACATTACTTTGCCAACAGAGATCCATCTAGTCAAGTCTGTGGTTTTTCCTGTGGTCATTTATGGCTGTGAGAGTTAGACTATGAAGAAAGCTGAGCAAAGGAGAATTGATGCTTTTGAACTGTGGTTGGTGTTGGAGAAGACTCTTGAGAGTCCCTTGGACTGCAAAGAGATCCAACCAGTCCATTCTAAAGGAGATCAGCCCTAGGTGTTCATTGGAAGGACTGATGCTAAAGCTGAAACTCCAGTACTTTGGCCACCTCATGCGAAGAGTTGACTCATTGGAGAAGACTCTGATGCTGGGAAGGACTGGGGGCAGGAGGAGAAGGGGACGATAGAGGATGAGATGGCTGGATGGCATTACTGACTCGATGGACATGAGTCTGAGTGAACTCCGGGAGTTGGTGATGGACAGAGAGGCCTCGCGTGCTGCGATTCATGGGGTCGCAAAGAGTCGGACACGACTGAGCGACTGATCTGATCTGATGCACAGTTGAGCCGCTGCTGCCAACAGCGGATTCCATGAAGTGCCGAGAACCGCAGCGTCCCTGTGGTGTGTTGCGCCCTCTGGTGTTTATTGGCAAGAACAGACCAGAAAAACAGACTGCAGACTTTGCTCCTGTATTGGACTTTTTTTGTCACACAATTAGGCTTGTCCTGCGATTTCCAACAGCTGTCTGTTGTACCTATAACGTTCTGATGAAAATTTTTACGTATCATTATGAAAACACCTAAGACTATTTAAGTGTCCACAAAGAAAGAAAGGAAAGAAAAACTATGATGCTTTTAAAATTTTTCATTCTCAATTTCCCAGGACAGTGTTCCAGAGGTAAAAGTCCTCTTGTGACACAGGATTTTTAAGGAGCAAAATTAATTCCTATTTATTGCATAAACCATCCCCTTTTCATTATTTTCCTGCAAAGTCCCAGCATATCTCTTGTACGACCACAAAGCTAAAGCGACTTTTCTTTTAACCTAAAGCTGGAGAACTATCAATACTACAACAAATCTGCTTTAAGGGCATAGTTTTCACATCCTTAGCTTCTCAGGTCTTGTTCGAATAGTTTTCTCTCAAAAAGAAGTGGCTTACTGTTAATATTTCTAAGGTCATGAACTTTTGAGAAATAGTGAAAGCTGTGGACCCAACCCCTTTCTACGCTCCTCAAATGCATAATAACCCACACATAACACAAATGCACACACAACTCCAGGAGATTCAGTCTCTCTGAAATCCAGTTCTGGGTTAAGAATCCAAAGAGGGAAAGAGAGGGTGGGACTAATGAGAGAGTAGCACTGAAACATATCCATTACCATACGTAAAATAGACAGCCAGTGAGAATTTGCTGTATATGCTGCAGGGATCCCGAAGCTGGTGCTCTGTGACACCCTGGGGGGAGGGGAAGGGAGGCTCAAGACGGAGGAGACATATGTGTGCCTACGGCTGATGCATGTTCATGTACGGCAGAAACCGTCACAATATTGTAAAGCAATTGTCCTTCAATTAAAAATAAATAAATTTTTAAAAAATCCAAAGGGGATGATGGCCTTTCAGCGTGGAGGTTGAAGCCTGCTTAGAGTGGAGCTCCGTCTTTTCCTTGGGTGTGTGGCCAAAGTGGGTCCAGTTGTACCAGAACATGCAGGACAGAGAAGCTCATCAATTTCAGGGTGGCTCACGGGGTTGTCTCATGACCCTACGGCCACCTAGTGGGATGAGCAGGGGCAATGCAGGCGGCACCCACTGAGGGAACTATCAGAGAAATGCAGACAGAAAGCAGGGACTGTCATTATCATAACCACCTTGTCAGAAAACATTTGTCTCTCTTCTCCAGTTCCGTGAAGCCACAGGAATGGGAATTGCCTTATGATGCCCTGGGGAGGTGACATCCGAGGAGGCTGTGCTCATTCAAAGGAGTACCTGAGACATCCCTAGCCAGGTGTTTGTGGGGATGCCCAAGAGACTAACAATTGAAGACCAAGCCTGGCACTAACCTAATGTATTTTTCTTGGCAGCACTGTTTCTTGCGGGGTCTGAGTTCCCCCGCCAGGGACTGAACGCGTGCCCTCTGCAGTGGAAGTGCCGAGTCCTAATCGCTGGACTCCCAGGGAACTTCCTAATGGGTCTGTTTTCAGCAGGTGGGATATCCACCTCCCCAAAGGGTCACCATCTTCCTTACCCCCTGTGAATGCCCAAATAACATCCAGGGCTGCTGGGCAGTCCCTACTAGAGCCCCTCCTATGCCATCCTGCAATCAGAGGTTATTTTTCTCTTTTACTGGTTCTCCTGCAGGGTAGGGACCATGTTACTTATTTCTTAGGCTCTACACATAGCACAGTGCCTGACCCATAATCTCGGTTTCACACTCTACTCAAGAACCGTCACCTTCCATGTTAGTCTAGGTCCTCCGAGAAGCAGCTGCCAAGATGGAATTACCCGTGTAAGGATTTTAACAGGGGCAGTGCCATGGTGAGAAATGATAAGGAGAGAGTTGGGTGATGCAGGAGGATGGGCGAGAAGGCTGGGGAGATGCTTGGATTGTCCTGCCATCTCAGGAAGATTCATCAAAATCATGAGTGAAAGTCATGCTCACCAGCTAAAGTCAGCCTCGTCCAGAACGTGTGCCCCTGAGCCTGCAGGCCTTGGTACCTTTGCCACCCCCGCCTGCTGGCTGGAAGCAGCCTGTGGTCAGCACGATCTTGGTGCAAACAGAGCGCCCTCGGTCACTAACACTTCCTGCAGCTGGAGGTCTGTGAGTCCATTCCCATGGCCGTCACTGCCGGCTCACTCTAATTCTGCAGCCTTATTGAGCTCCTCGGCCCACTAGCCCCACGTTCCACCAACCATCATTCCTTTGAATCTTCATTTCCCTTCCCCGTTTAGGCTTCAGAGCCCATCCCTGGAACCGTTTCCTGGTAAGCACCCTTAACTCTGCCGACTGCCTCTCACTGAGATGCTCACCTGGCCTGTTACCCACGCTCTCCTTCCTAACAGAATCCTCATGCCATCCATGGTATTGGCCACGCTCTCCTAAGCCAGGGGTTCTCAAACTTTACTGTGAGTCATTATCAACCTGAAGGGCTTCTAAAGCTTGCTGGACCCCATACCCAGAATTTCCGATTTAATAGGTCTCCACAGAGATCCAGGAATTTACTTTTTAGACAAATGATCAGGAGATGCTAATGCTGCTGGTCCCCAAATCCCACCTTGAGAACCACTGTTCTAAATCCATCCTAGTGACCCCATGGTCCTCCTGAAGGAGGCCTGACTGAAGCCAGCAAGCCCGTGGCATACCCAACGGTCATTGCTGGCTTCTGGAGGAAAAGCCCTGTGTTCCCTGGCTAAAGAAGCTTTTCTTGGGGCTTCCTTGGTGGCTCAGTGGTAAAGAAATCTGCCTGCCAATGCAGGAGACGCGGCTTTGATCCCTGGTCCAGGGAGATCCCACAACGAAGGAGCAACTCAGTCCATGTGCCGCAACTATTGAGACTGTGCTCCAGAGCCTGTGCTCCGCAACAAGAGAAGCCTGCTCACTGCAGCTCCGGAGTAGCCCCCGCTCGCCACAGCTAGAGCAAAGCCCCCGCAGCAACGAAGACCCAGCTTGGCCAAAAACAAATAAATAAGCTTTTCTTTCTCTCCTGCTCTACGTGAATGAGGACGCAAGCAGGCCTAATTGCCACCCTTAGACGTGTCATGAGCAAGACATAACTATAAGAAACCCATCTGTGGGCAACAAAGTAGATAAGAAAGCTGAAAAAAAAAGAACCTGGATCCTTGGTGAAATCCTTGTGCCATGGAATCATCAACCAACCTTGGAGCCTGACCCACCTCTGAACTTTCCTTTAAGTTAAATAATTCATTTTCTTATTGTGTAAGCTAGTTCCAGAGAGGGTTTCTGTTACTTGCAATCAAAAGGCACCTTAGCTGAGGCACCTAGGAAAAACCCAACCCTGGTCTGCTGCTGCTGCTCCCTGCCTGTGCCTGCCCCGAAACAGCTGAATGCTTCTTTATTTAACTGCACAGACCCAGTTGGCTCAGTTTACTTCAAAATCACGACCACCATTAGGATCTCAGCCAGCACCGAGGATGCCTGTCAGGCTTCCTCCGACTCCCTTTGCTATCCCCTTCCTTGCTGTCTTCAAAGGTGGCGGTTTGTTGCTCATTCCCCAAAGGCTAGAAGAGTCAGCTAGAAGAGTCCAGGCAGGCAAGTGGAGGTTTGTGTTTGTGACAACGGTGGTCAGACCCCAGCGAGGGTGCACCCCGTGGGAGCCCCAGGAGAAGAACTGGAACTGAGGGCCGGGCTTCCTTGTGTCTGGGTTTCCTCCGGGCCGCTGTCTGCCCTGCCTGCCGATACTCAGCCTCTAGCCAGTGGTTACAATTTTAGGTGATTTTTTTTTTTCTTTTTTTAAGCTGATTTCTTCTTACCTGCTTATATGCTGGCTGGGGTCTCCTCCTCCTGTGTTGGGCCACAGGTATAGCAGTCCACATATCCCACTTCAGGGTGGGTCCTGCCCCTCTTGGAATTCCAACAGCTTAGCTGTCTTGCAACATCTACTGTGTGAAATGCCCAAGGAAACGTAGGATGCTGTATTTTACCCAGTTTTCCCTTATTTTAAAAGTGAAAGTCGCTAAGTCATGGCCAACTCTGTGACCCCATGGACTGTAGCCTGTCAGGCTCCTCTGTCCATGGGATTTTCCAGGCAAGAATACTGGAGTGGGAAGCCATTCCCTTCTCCAGGGGATCTTAGCAACCCAGGAATTGAACCCAGGTCTCCTGCATTGCAGGCAGATTCTTTACTGTCTGAGCCACCAGGGATCAGATGAGAGCACTCCCTTAGTCGTGTCCAACTCTTTGGAACCCTATGAATCACAGCACGCCAGGTCTCCCTGTCCATCACGAACTCCCGGAGGTCACTCAGACTCACATCCATCGAGTCTGTGATGCCATCCAGCCATCTCATCCTCTGTCGTCCCCTTCTCCTCCTGCCCCCAATCCCTCCCAGCATCAGAGTCTTCTCCAATGAGTCAACTCTTCACATGAGGTGGCCAAAGTACTGGAGTTTCAGCTTTAGCATCATTCCTTCCAAAGAAATCCCAGGGCTGATCTCCTTCAGAATGGACTGATTGGATCTCCTTGCAGTCCAAGGGACTCTCAAGAGTCTTCTCCAACACCACAGTTCAAAAGCATCAATTCTTCGGCGCTCAGCCTTCCTCACAGTCCAGCTCTCACATCCATACATGACCACAGGAAAAACCATAGCCTTGACTAGACGTAACTTTGTTGGCAAAGTAATGTCTCTGCTTTTGAATATGTTATCTAGGTTGGTCATAACTTTCCTTCCAAGGAGTAAGCGTCTTTTAATTTCATGGCTACAATCACCATCTGCAGTGATTTTGAACCCAGAAAAATAAAGTCTGACACTGTTTCCACTGTTTCTCCATCTATTTCCCATGAAGTGATGGGACCGGATGCCATGATCTTCGTTTTCTGAATGTTGAGCTTTAAGCCAACTTTTTCACTCTCCTCTTTGACTTTCATTAAGAGGCTTTTTAGTTCCTCTTCACTTTCTGCCATAAGGGTGGTGTCATCTGCATATCTGAGGTTATTGATATTTCTCCCAGCAATCTTGATTCCAGCTTGTGCTTCTTCCAGTCCAGCGTTTCTCATGATGTACTCTGCATATAAGTTAAATAAGCAGGGTGAAAATATTGACGTACTCCTTTTCCTATTTGGAACCAGTCTGTTGTTCTATGTCCAGTTCTAACTGTTGCTTCCTGACCTGCATACAGATTTCTCAAGAGGCAGATCAGGTGGTCTGGTATTCCGGTCTCTTTCAGAATTTTCCAGTTTCTTGTGATCCACACAGTCAAAGGCTTTGGCATAGTCAATAAAGCAGGGAAGCCCTCCCTTATTTTAGGGTAGGAGCAAATTCTTTCCAGCTTTCAGTAGAAGAATCACCACAGAGGTATTCTGAAATTCAAATGAAGAAATATAAGTGCAGTCATTGGAAAGATTGTATAGTCTTCATAGAAACGAAAGTGATTCCATTTACATGAAGGCAGCAGGTAAGAGCTGTAGGAACACCTTATGATTTGTTGGGGCTTTATTTGTTTATTTATTTTTGCCATTCTGCAAGGCTTGCAGGATTCTAGTTCCCCGACTAGGGATTGAACCCAGACCCCAGTAGTAAAAGCATCTTAATCACTGGGCCACCAGAGAATTCCCTAGAATGCACCGTGATTTGCAATAGCAATCAGACAAACAAACAACAGAAACAATAAAAATTTCTGTTGATGGCAGAGTAGATATTAATAAATAGTGATACAGGCATGGAATGGAATAAACACCTCACTGCACGCAACCACGCTAATGAATTTGAGAACGATGTCAAGCTAAAGAAGCCAGGCATGAAAGAGCACATACTGTATGATTCCACTTATGGAAAGTTTGAAAACATGCAGAAAACTATATCTATTTTAAGGGGTAGCATATAAAGTCAAGCTATAAGAAAATCTAGAGAATGATTAGCATAAAATCCAGAATAATGGTTACTATTTTTTAAAGTAATAACTTGATAAAAAGCCAGTGACATTTAGGATTTCTATTTCCCTGGGACAGCTGTCCTCATTGCTTTATAGCACTTCCGGGAAGATCAGGTGTAATAACAGATGATTCGTTGGTCTCATTAGACATTAATTTTCTAGCCCCAGGGGTGGAACTTGGATCAGATGCTTTCTTCCATGGATACGAAGGCTTCACTCAGGGACATTGACTCACAAACTATGTGGGCTTCATGGCCACCTCTTGTCATCCTGGGACGCCAGGGCTCTCTGGTAAAGCAGGGTGTGAAGGAGTCAAGTTCTCACAAGTCTAGCAAATTCTCACAAGTCTAGCAGGGTTTGCTACATACTCGCTGCAGAAAAGAATGAGTGCGATCTAATGTAACAGCCTGCACGCGTGCTCAGTCCCATCCGACCCTTTACAACCCCATGGACTGTAGCCTGCCAGGCTCCTGTGTCCATGGAATTTCCCAGGCAAGAACACTGGAGTGGGTGGCCATTTCCTTCTCCAGGGGATCTTTCCATCCCAGGGATCAAACCCATGTCTCTTGCATCTCCTGCATTGGCAAATGTACTCTTTAGTGCCTCCTGGACAGTTCAATACAACAGCCTGCTGTTGCTGCTAAGTCACTTCAGTCACGTCCGACTCTGTGCAACCCCATAGACGGCAGCCCACCAGGCTCTGCCATCCCTGGGATTCTCCAGGCAAGAACACTGGAGTGGGTTGCCATTTCCTTCTCCAATGCATGAAAGTGAAAAGTGAAAGTGAAGTTGCTCAGTCATGTCTGACTCCTAGTGACCCCATGGACTGCAGCCTACAGGCTCATCTGTCCATGGGATTTTCCAGGCAAGAGTACTGGAGTGGGTTGCTCTTGCCTTCTCCAATACAACAGCCTAGGTGTCTTCAAAGAAAATTGGATTCCAGCTTGTCTCACTGGAAGAAGACTAACCGTTTGGTCAGGAGGTCTCAGTAGATGGGAGAGCAGAAGACGGTCCAGTAACCCAATGAAGGAAGTTACATTTCAAAGCCACACACACACACACACACACACACACACACACACACATATATATATATATATATATATATATATACATAGGCTGCATCATGCTGCTTGCAGGATCTCAGTTCCCCAACCAGGGATTTCACCTTTGGCAGTGAAAGCTCATAGTCCTAACCACTGGACACCAGAGAATTCCCTGCAGCAAGTATTTTGGCGTGGTTGAATCCCCCATCCCTTAAAGAGGCACCACAGACCTCTGATCCAGACAAATGGAAAGGGCTTGGAGAAACATTTAACAGAGTACCAACCAGCATTTACCTAGGACTTAACGAAATGCCAGCCCCCGTTCTGGGCTCATTATAAATATTAGCCCGCTTAATCCTCATAATAACCTTAAGAGGTGGGTAATATTATTATCCCCGGTTTATGGCAGAGGGAACTAGCCCACGGTGCAGAGACAGGAAGTGTGGGCTGGAACGTGGGCCGAGCCACCTGGCCCCGGAGCCCAGGCTCCCAACCTCGGCCCTGGGCTGCCTCCGTGTCAACAGCAGCTCTTCCCTGAGCCTAATCCGTGGCGCCGGAGTGCTAAAGTCACCTGTTTGAATAGGCAGAGGGCGGGGTCTTGCCCAGCTTCCTCTGCCAGGGTGTAGATGTGAGCTCGTTTTCATAGAATTTACCTACTGGCCTGGAGCCAGTCGCTGGATTTGCATAGCCCAGAGTCCAACCCTGCAGAATACCACCCAAGCCTGTCCTTGGTCCAGACTCTCAACGGCCCTGGGCCCCAAATCACAAGAATGTACAACAGACAGGGTAAAAATGGGCACTGAAATGAGAAATTGCTTGAGTGATCTAGGGAGGGTAGAAGACCAGAATCAACAGGAAAGCACCTTGATCGTCTGCGGACAACCCCCTTCCTGGTCTCCACCTGTGACATAAGAAGCTGGATCAGGAGTTTCCAGATATCCTCTAAATCCCCTGGAAAGCTATGGAAAAAATAGAGGCTTCTCCTCTTGACCCCCAAGTTCTGACTCAACATAGAAAACTAGACACCATTGTGTACCAACTCATTCATCCGTGAGTCAAGACGATCAAGTTTTTACATAGACAAGGCTTAATAAGGGGCTTCCCCAGTGGCTCAGTGGTAGAGAATCCTCCTGTCGCCCAGGAGATGCAGGTTTGACCCCTGGGTTGGGAAGATCCCCTGGAGGAGGGCATGGTAACCCACTCCAGTACTCTTGCCTGGAGAATCCCGTGGACAGAGAAGCCTGGCTGGCTGCAGTGCATGGGGCTGCAAAGAGTCGGACGTGACTGAAGGACTGAGCATGCACAGAGGCTGGTAAGGGAGAGTTCTGATTTACTGTGAGTTTGCATTAACCACAGAATTAAAAAGAATTCCTAGCAAAATGTCAGCAACTCTGATGTCTTTAGAAGTTGATAATCCCCCCTCTCTCATAAAAATAGTTTTAAATTTTGAATGGGAAGGAGAGAGCTCTTTTTTAGCCTTTAGAATCAGAGCTCACATGTCACACTCTGTATCAGGCCTGCGTAGTCTTTTTTTTTTTTTTTAAATGTGCACCATTTTAAAACTCTTTATTGGATTTGTTACAATGCTTATTTGCTTCTTCTGTTGTTTATGTTCTGATCTGGGGGCAATGAGACATGTGAGATGCCTCAGCTCCCCAACCACTGATCCAACCCTCACCCTCTGCCTTGGAAAACAAAGTCTTAACCACTGGACTGCCAGCAGAGTCCCAGGCACCATATGGTCTTATTGAACAGCGGTCTGTGTTGTGTTCCATCATCTTCATTTTACAAGTGAAAAGTGGGATTACGGAAAAATGAGTATTTTTGCCACAAAACTCATAAAGGTCTGTCAGACGCTGGATAAATACATTCCATAAACGCTTGCCATGCATTCCCATAGATTCCTTCATGTCTATTCACAGGCCCATTCCATATATCCATTCACTCATTCAACAAGTATTTCCTGAGTCATTTGCTCTCCTTAATACCAAGAACACAAAAACGTACCAATTCCTGCTTGATTACAAGCCCATTTCAAAACACCGCTAGTGTTTTCAAAACTAGGATGTCCTGAAGAGAACAGAAAAGATCTAAACCCTTTCTAAATGAACCAGGATAAATCCTTGACTCTCAAATACAAAAGTCTTAATTCTGTGTTTTAATAAAGAGCATCTGTCTTCATCCTACAGTCAATACAAAATTGGCAGTTTTTTAAGAGTATTAACAGGAATGTTAATATCAAAAGAAATCCTGGAAAAGGAACCCCAGTAAAAGCAAAATTCAAGTCCAAAAAACATGAGAGAAAATTATAAAAGACATTCATGTCTCAGAAAACTATTTTTCTCAAAGCACACTGTCGATAGTGGGCTCCAGTCATAGTTAATGAGCACCAGAGATGCACACAGCTCCTCCTCTGCCCTCAAACACGGCATATCCAAGAAAGGACTCCTGGCTCAGTGTGGGCCATTTTAACTATCATTTTAACTTGTTTAAACATTTATCATTAAGACCACTTTCAGAACAAGTTGAGTAATTTAGTTTTACCCTCACTTTTTAACATTTTATTTATTTACTTTTGGCTGAGCTGGGTCTTTGTTGCTGCACGCAGGCTCTCTCTTGCTGTGGGGAGTGGGGTCTCCTCTCTAGGTGTGGAGTACAGACTCTAGGCTCTCAGGCTCACCAGTTGCGGCTCATAGGCCCTAGGGTACAAGTGTTTTGTTTTTGATCGCAGCATGATACTACCAGACACCATCATTAAAAGCTAAAGTGAAAAACTGACCGATGCAGTTAGGCTCTACAAGTTTTCTTAGAGAGTCTTTGGGCCAAATGTCCGCTTACGTGCTTGAAGAGGCTGATGATCAGAGCATGCTCGCTCCTCACCTGGGGCTCCTTCTCTTAGGCCTTTGAAGCTCCTTGAGAGAACAGCACTACTCTGACATCCTTAACTGGAGACTGAAACCAGAGAAAGGGAGATGGGGATTGGATAGTGAGTGCTGAGCAGTCTGGGACCATACATGGTATAGGCGCTCAAACATGCTCACTGCTGCAAGATCCCAGTTTATTTAGTCAAGAGAATAAGGGTTTAGGAGAGGGGAGATGTTTACACAATGACAGACTCTACAACAGATCAGATCAGATCAGATCAGATCAGTCGCTCAGTCGTGTCTGACTCTTTGCGACCCCATGAACTGCAGCACGCCAGGCCTCCCTGTCCATCACCAGCTCCCGGAGGTAACTCAGACTCACACCCATCAAGTCAGTGATGCCATCCAGCCATCTCATCCTCTGTCGTCCCCTTCTCCTCCTGCCCTCAATCCCTCCCAGCATCAGAGTCTTCTCCAATGAGTCAACTCTTCACATGAGGTGGCCAAAATACTGGAGTTTCAGCTTTAGCATCATTCCTTCTAAAGAAATTCCAGGATTGATCTCCTTCAGAATGGACTGGTTGGATCTCCTTGCAGTCCAAGGGACTCTCAAGAGTCTTCTCCAACACCACAGTTCAAAAGCATCAATTCTTCGGCGCTCAGCCTTCTTCACAGTCCAGCTCTCACATCCATACATGACCACAGGAAAGACCATAGCCTTGACTAGGCGAACCTTTGTTGGCAAAGTAATGTCTCTGCTTTTGAATATGCTATCTAGGTTGGTCATAACTTTCCTTCCAAGGAGTAAGCGTCTTCTAATTTCATGGCGGCAGTCACCATCTGCAGTGATTTTGGAGCCCAGAAAAACAAAGTCTGACACTGTTTCCACTGTTTCCCCATCTATTTCCCATGCAGTGATGGGACCAGATGCCATGATCTTCGTTTTCTGAATGTTGAGCTTTAAGCCAACCTTTTCACTCTCCACTTTCACCTTCATCAAGAGGCTTTTTAACCCCTCTTCACTTTCTGCCATAAGAGTCGTGTCATCTGCATATCTGAGGTTATTGATATTTCTCCCAGCAATCTTGATTCCAACTTGTGTTTCTTCCAGTCCAGCATTTCTCATGATGTACTCTGCATATAAGTTAAATAAACATGGTGACAATATGCAGCCTTGACGTACTCCTTTTCCTATTTGGAACCAGTCTGTTGTTCAATGACCAGTTCTAACTGTTGCTTCCTGACCTGCATACAGATTTCTTAAGGGGCAGATCAGGTGGTCTGGTATTCCCATCTCTTTCAGAATTTTCCATAGTTTATTGTGATCTACACAGTCAAAGGCTTTGGCATAGTCAATAAAGCACAAATAGATGTTTTTCTGGAACTCTCTTGCTTTTCCCATGATCCAGCGGATGTTGGCAATTTGATCTCTGGTTCCTCTGCCTTTTCTAAAACCAGCTTGAACATCAGGAAGTTCACGGTTCCCATATTGCTGAAGCCTGGCTTGGAGAATTTTGAGCATTACTTTACTAGCGTGTGAGATAAGTGCAATTGTTCGGTAGTTTGAGCATTCTTTGGCATCTACAACAGAGGCAGCATACAATTGTCCTGAGTTCCTCCAGGGCATGCAGCATTTCTCATGCTGTTTACTCATCACTGTTGTGCCTGACTCTTTGTGACCCCATGGACGCCAGCACACCAGGCTTCCCTGTCTTTCACTATCTCCTGGAGTTTGCCCAAGCTCATGTCTGTTGAGTCAGTGATGCCATCCAACCATCTCACCCTCTGTCGTCCCCTTCTCTTCCTGACTTCAATCTTTCCCAGCATCAGGGTCTTTTCCAGTGAGTCAGCTCTTCTTGGATGAGAGGAAAAGTCATGAACTTTATTCTCTAACACTGTCACCTATATCTGATAGACCCGTCATGTCATAGAATGACAGTTGGGAGCAAGCAATGTTAGAAACATGGTTGGAAGGGCATATAGCTCCATGGTTTGCAAGAGTGTTATGCAGTATCTATGTAGTCAGAGTCTAGAGTCTGAACTTTTTAATTTTTATTTTTCCTTTTTTTGGCCTTGCTGGGTAGCATGTAGCATCTTAGTCCTGAACCAGGGATCAAACGCTTGCCTCCTGCATTTGAAGGCTGGAGTCTTAACCATTGGGCCATCAGGGAAGTCCCCTAGAGTCTAAATTGTAAAAGCCCTTTAGATGGTTCTGGTGGACAAGTTGGTTTGGGAAACACTGCTGTGGATCAACTTCTACCTAGGGTCAGAGTCATTTCTCATGCAATCAGGAGCAAAGAAGGCTTAAATATTTCCAATGATGAGCTTGAGAGCATCTGAAAATGATCCCCCATTGAAAAAAATATTTCTCCTTCATTCTGGTTTAGCCTTTGCCAATGATTGTTTGGAATCCTTCTACACCTTTTCAAATAAGTCACTAATAGTCATCTTATAAATATTGAAATTTAGTCCTTCTCCTTCAACTACGTAGTTAGGCCAAATGCCTTAGAAACGTCTGTACACACTGACACAATGATTCCATTTGTGGGATCCTGTCCTAAGGAAATAATCTGAATATTTCAGACATAGCCCAGAAGCTTATCACGTCCTGGCTGGCCTTGTACATAAAGCCTCTATATTCTTTTGTGTAGCATAGTGATGGGAAGAGCAATGGCTACAATTTTCTTTTCCTGATTAAGGAGTCTCATGATGACAATCAAGCCTCTACGGCTCATCAGCATTTTTCTCAGAATTGTTTCCTATGTGTCAGCTCTACTGGGCATCTTAAAGGAAGTAGCATATAACTACTGAAAAAAAATATTATGCAATTTTTTGGAAAGTCAGATATTGGTTAAAACGTTGAGGGAACTCTATCCTCTTACCCTCCTATACACATTCATTCACTCAACTAATATTCATTAAAACCTCCCATGGTGCAGAATTTGTGTTAGAAATGGTAATCTGATGAACAGACAAGGCGTCTGCCCTTTTTGATTCTTAGACTATGTGGAAGAGGTAGACCATCGCCTAAATGTGACAAGTTCTATGACAGCAGAGACTGGAAGTGGGGGTAGGTTTGGGGGCAGTGGAAGAGGAGAGAGTATAAATTCTCCAGGAAAGTCGTATTTCCAAATACAGTCCCATTGGGGGTTAGAGAATCAACATATGAATTTGACGGGTGGGGGACACAATTCAATCCGTAACAGAAGGGAAAACTGAAGTCCTGATGGGGAGAAAGTTAAACCCAAAACAAGTATGTGGAAGGGAACTGAGTGCAGAAATACTGTTCCAGGCAGAGGGGACAGGAAGTGCAATGTCCCCCAAGCAAATGACACGCCTGTGAAGCGAAGATCAGGACAAAGCCAAGGTGGAAGGCACGGGAAGAAGGGGCAGGTGGGGAGTTGGTCGGTATACAGCTCGAGTTTGGCAAGGGCCAGAACTTGCAGAGCCTTAGAGACCATAATAGAGCATTCTAGACTTTATTTTATATGTGATAAAAAATGAATCAGAAGGGTTTTTTCCCCCACAGGAAATCAACATGACCCAATTTACAATTTCAGATCACCATGGCTGTTTTCAGAAGAATAAAATATTGAGGGAAAAATAAGCAGGGAGATAAATAAGGAGGCTCTTGCAGAAGCTGAGGGGAATCATAATGACTGTCAACTTCAAGGAGAAGGCAGTGATCAACTGATAGAAACACTCCCAATTTGCTATTCAGGTGGGATAAGCATTGCCTCATGGATTTGATGAGAGGAATTGGAGAGAGTACTGGGATCAAATACCAGGTTGGTATAAATGCAGGGGAGCATGGACATAGGGAGTCAAGCCAGAAACCATGACAAGTCTTTGGAGAGATTTTGAATGTAAAGGAGAACAGAAAAGTGAAACATAACTGGGGTAGGATGTAGGTGAAAGGGAAATGTTTAAAGATAGGATCCAAAGAATCCAGTAAAAGGGAAGACTCTGGGGAAAAAAAGAGGAAAATTGCAGAGCAAAGCCTGGGTCAGGAATATCCCCTGGAGGAAGAAATGGCAACTCATTCCAGTGTTCTTGCCTGGAGAATCCCGCCTGACAGAAGAGCCTGGAGGGCTACAGTCCATGGAGAGTCAGACCCTACTGAGCAGCTGAGCACCCACACACACCTAGGTCTCAGTTCCTTTGTCCAGAGAGGATCTAATAGTTGTTTCTAGCTCAATAATGTTCCCATGATACTTTGATTTCCCCTTTCCAGTTATTCCTTTTTAAGAATTTCTTTTGATAGAGGGTTTAATCAATTCATGTCATTAAATTAGCTTTGGCTATTTACCATCATGAGTCAGAAGTACCCATAAGACCCAAGTGCAAAAAAGGTGATTTTTAATGTATATTCCCTGGAAGATAAGTGGATTTTGTTAAATTTACCCAAGATTTTTGGTTGTGGTTGGTGTATCTGATTCTGCTCTCAATATACCATTTAAGCAACAAGCAATCAGAAAGCTCCTTCCCAGGCTAATGCAGAGACAGCTAGACAATTTTCTGATCCTATTTTCACAGCTCCCATCTTGCCTCCGATCCAAGGATTTAATTTTCCCAGCTTCCAGCCAGCTCTTTGTGAAAGCCATTATGTTTTGTCACCTTCCCTGGTCTCTCAGTAGGAAAATCCCCACTTGTCCAATATGCTGGCCATTAGCAATTTGAAATTCTACCTCTGAGAGTGCTGCTTATGGAGAAAGGAGCAATTTGCAGTCCATTTATTGTACCCTTTGTTGTTTTAAAAATTTTAGGTCATTTGCTTTGATCCTTATTGCCGAAAGCGAATTGACCATTAGCAGGAGAATATGAGCTGCTAAGTGGAATCTATTGTAGATGAATCTAGAAGACCATTAGCTTTTCATTGAGGGGAACAATTAGTGTTTACTGTTTATTGTATAGTGCAATCACATGCATTTTCCCCCTAGAGGTAGTAAACCTTTAAAAGCACTGAGAATAGGTTTTTAAAGCCACTTGAAAATGTACAAGCAAGATGGAGATGGAGTTAGTGAGTAGGAGGAAGAGTAGATAGCCAGGGCTTTATTTTACTCGTGATCAGGCTGATTTACCTGCCTTCTAACTCAGTATATTATCCCCCTTCCTCTTGAGCTTCTGAGTTAATCATAAATAATGTGCATCAATTCATTTCACCCTAAATGCAAACATCAGTCCTGGAACAAATATTTAAATAGTACCAATCAGAGCCTTTTATGTTCTTTTATCAACCCCCAGTGTAAACAGCAGCTTCTGAAAAGGCTTTCTTTTTGATGAATGCTATTCTGAAATTTGGCTTACAGGCCACAGGATTTGAACTTACGCTTTGGCTTCACCAGGGAGGAGAACGAGGCAAAGTGATACAGCTGGGACCTGCTCTAGGACCCCAGCACTAGGGAGTAAAACCCAGGTTCGGGATGGACTTGTATACACGGCTGTAATTCAAGTGGATAACCAACAAGGTCCTCCTGTAGAGCACAGGGAACTCTGCTCAAAGTCATGTGGCAGCCTAGATGGGAGGGAAGTTTGGGGGAGAATGGATACATGTGTATGTATGGCTGATTCCCTTTGCTGTCCACCTAGAAGTATCATAACATTGTTAATTGGCTATACTCCAATACAAAATAAATTTTTAAAAAAACAAACCTGGGTCTCTCAGCTGCCAGCCTGGGGCTCCCCCATCCCTCCTTTCCACAGGCACTCATTTGTTTCAGGAGTGGGGATGCTTCTTCTAGCTTGATGCTCTTGCAGGGGAAGAAGTCTTCTCTCATTGCCAGAACAAGGGAGATAGGAGTTGTCTGTCTCTGGCTCAGGAGGGAGGCACAAAATCTTGCTTCTCAGGAGTGGGGCAGAGAGGGAGCCTCTTTCACTTACATGCATGAGGGAGAAGGAGGGAGAATCCCTTCTTAGACCAGAGTGGGATGGGGGCGATCACTCTCTACCAGAGCCTGAGCGTCTGCCCTGTCCCTCTCCCTCCCTGCAGCACCTCCACCAGCACAGTCCCGACCACCACCCCTTCTCACTGGCTTGGGCAACAGTCTTTCAACTGGACTCAGCCCCTGTGCTCCTCCAATCCAGCACCCATGCAGCCCAGGTGGACTTTCTGAAATGGAGATCTGACCACTCCGTGCAGGGGACCTGCCGTTTGGCAGGATAAAACCAGCGCCATGATATGACTTACCAGGTGCTTGGTAATCTGGATCCTGCTGCTTCTTCAGCCCCATCTCTCCACATCCAAAGAGTCTTCAGAAAAAACGAAAGAGCCTTCCAAAAAGGGAACCCACCTACCCTGTTGCTGGGAATGTGAATTGGTGCAGCCACTATGGAGAGCAGTCTGAGTTTCCTTAAAAAACTAAAAATAGAGTTACCTTGTGATCCAGCAAGCATTTCCCAGGTGGCACTAGAGGTGAAGAACTCGGCTGCCAATGCCGGAGACATAGGAGACATGGTTCAGTCCCCGGGTTTTGAAGAGTTCCTAAAGGAGGGAGGGCATGGCAGCCCACTCCAGGATTCTTGCCTAGAGAATTCCATGGACATAGGAGCCTGGTGGGCTACAGCCCACGGGGTCGAAAAGAGTCAGACACGACTGAAGTGACTTTGCATGCACGCTCATGATCCAGCAATCCCATCCCTGGTCGTATACCTGGAGAAAACTGTAATCCAAAAAGACTCCCGCACCCCTGTGTTCACAGCAGCACCATTTACAGTAGACAAGACATGGAAGCGAACTAAACGCCCATCGACGGGTGAGCTGGGAGAGGAGATGCGGTGCGTGCGTGTGTACGTATTGTATACATATATAATGAAAATGCCCATCGACAGGTGAGTGGGGAGAGGAGATGCGGTGCGTGTGTGTATACATATTGTATACATATATAATGAAATGCTCAGATCAGATCAGATCAGTTGCTCAGTCATGTCTGACTCTGCGACCCCATGAATCGCAGCACGCCAGGCCTCCCTGTCCGTCACCAACTCCCAGAGGTCACTCAGACTCACATCCATCGAGTCAGAGATGCCATCCAGCCATCTCATCCTCTGTCGTCCCCTTCTCCTCCTGCCCTCAATCCCTCCCAGCATCAGAGTCTTCTCCAATGAGTCAACTCTTTGCATGAGGTGGCCAAAGTACTGGAGTTTCAGCTTTAGCATTATTCCTTCCAAAGAAATCCCAGGGCTGATCTTCAGAACGGACTGGTTGGATATCCTTGCAGTCCAAGGGACTCTCAAGAGTCTTCTCCAACACCACAGTTCAAAAGCATCAATTCTTCGGCGCTCAGCCTTCTTCACAGTCCAGCTCTCACATCCGTACATGACCATAGGAAAGACCATAGCCTTGACTAGGCGAACCTTTGTTGGTAAAGTGATGTCTCTGCTTTTGAATATGGTATCTAGGTTGGTCATAACTTTCCTTCCAAGGAGTAAGCACCTTTTAATTTCATGGCTACAATCACCATCTGCAGTGATTTTGGAGCCCAGAAAAATAAAGTCTGACACTGTTTCCACTGTTTCCCCATCTATTTCCCATGTAGTGATGGGACCAGATGCCATGATCTTCGTTTTCTGAATGTTGAGCTTTAAGCCAACCTTTTCACTCTCCACTTTCACTTTCATCAGCCATAAAAAAAGAAGGAAAGAATGCCATTTGCAGCAACATGGATGGACCTAGAGACTATCCTCAGTGAAGCAGTCCAGTTCAGTCGCTCAGTCGTATCCAACTCCTTGTGACCCCACGGTCTACAGCACGCCAGGCCTCCCTGTCCATCACCAACTCCAGGAGTTTACTCAAACTCATGCCCATCGAGTCAGTGATGCCACCCAACCATCTCATCCTCTGTCATCCCCTTCTCCTCCCCACTTCAACCTTTCCTAGCAACAAGGTCTTTTCAAATGAGTCAGCTCTTCGCATCAGGTGGCCAAAGTATTGGAGTTAAAGCTTCAACATCAGTCCTTTCAATGAACACCCAAGACTGATCTCCTTTAGGATGGACTGGTTGGATCTCCTTGCAGTCCAAAAGCATCAGTTCTTCTGCACTCAGCTTTCTTAATAGTCCAACTCTCACATGCATACATGACCACTGGGAAAACCATAGCTTTGATCAGATGGACCTTTGTTGGCAAAGTAATGTCTCTGCTTTTTAATAAGCTGTCTAGGTTTGTCATAGCTTTTCTTCCAAGGAGCAAGCACCTTTTACTTTCATGGCTGCAGTCACCATCTGTAGTGATTTTGGAGCTGCCAAAAAAGTCTGTCATTGTTTCCATTGTTTCCCCATCTATTTGTGGAAGTGAAGTAAGCCAAAGACAAACATCATATGATGTCACTTATATGTAGAATCTAAAAAATAATACAAATGAACTTATTAACAAAATAGAAACATATTCACAGACATAGCAAACAAACTTAGGGTGACCCAGGGGAAAAGGTGTAGGAGAGGGATAAATTAGGAGCTTGGGGTTAGTAGATAGAAACCAGTATATATAAAACAGGTAGTCAACAAGGTCCTACTGTATAGCACTGGGAACTATATTCAATACCTTATAATACGCTATAATGGAAAAGAATATGGAAAAGAATATATATGTACATAGCATTCACAATGGCTTTGTTTTGGTTTGTTACATATGTATAACTGGGTCTTTCCAGGGGGCACAGTGTAAAGAATCTGTCTGCAATGCAGGAGAGGCAGGAGCCGTGTGTTTGATCCCTGGGCTGGGAAGATCCCCTGGAGAAGGGTACAGCAGCCCACTCCAATATCCTTGCCGGGAAAATTCCATGGCCAAAGGAGCCTGGTGGGACTCCACGGGGTCATGAAGAGTTGGACGCAACTGAGTGCTCACACATGTTATGTGTAACTGAATCACTTTGCTGTATACCAGATGCAAACACAGCACTGTAAATCAACTATACCTACATTAAAACAAAAAAATAAAAGAGTCCTCCTGCAGACTCTGTCTCTCAGCCCTGGGCCTCTGCTGTGCTGTTAACTGGAGTCTCTCCCTCTCCCACCCACTCTTGGTGTAATTATTCATTTAATGTTGCCTCCTCTAATACATCGATCGCAAGTCCTATGGGGACAGAGTTATGTCTTTGTTGGTTGTTGTTGTGTTCCGGTGCATGCTGAGTCGTGTCCGATTCTTTGAGACTCCATAGACTGTAGCCCACCAGGCTCCTCTGTCCGTGGGATTTCTCAGGCAAGAATACTGCAATGGCTTGCCATTTCCTTTCTCCAGGGGATCTTCCCAACCCAGGGAGCAAAGCTGCGTCTCCTGCGTACCCTGCATTGCAGGGAGGTTCTGTACCACTGAGCCACGGAGAAAGTCCCAATGTCTATCTAGCTATTGCTTTCTTTCTCTGTTTGCCTGAATTCTTGCCTTTCCTGGTTTGTGAATCTTTTTCTCTTTCTCCGGTTTGTGGATCTTCTCCATCAATCAACCAGTCTCTATCTTTCACTCATATTTTTCTCTGCTTCTTTTTGTAAAGTTAACATTCAAGCTGGATGACTTTGGGTAAATTATTCAACTTTTCTGTGTTTCCCTTACATAACTATAAATTGGAGATACTAATAATATTTCATAGGGTTTAGTGTTAAAAATCAAAGAAAACCATACGTATAAAAAATGGAACGGTTCTTACCACGTATGAACTTATGCTGCCGCTGCTGCTGTTGAAATATAAACCTCCAGCCCAGCCTGCCCCAACCCGGGTCTGCAGCCCTCCCAGAGAAGCAATCAGCAGAGTTAGTGAACACCTCTGCGTGATTCCAAACTCTCCGGAGACCTGGTGCGGGTCAGAGGTTTAATCTGGTGGGGGCCCCAGGCGTAGAGATAAAGTGCAGGACTGTATTACCTGCTATAGGCTGGATTATGTCTCCACCCAAATTCTTACGTAGAAGCCCTAAACCCCAGATTCAACTGCATTTGGAGGTGGGGCCTTTGAGGTAATTAAGGTTAAACGAGGTCCTGGGACGTTCTGGGTGAAGTTGGACTCCAGCAGAATTGCTGCTCTTATAGGAACAGGCGGGCGCCGGGGGCAGACAGGCCGGGTGAGGACGCCCGAAGTGGGTGCTGCCTGCAAGCCAGACAAACCTGTGGACGCCTTCTTGTCAGACGTGTAGCATTCAGAACGGTGAGAGAGCAATCTCTGTTGTTTAAGCCCTCTAGTAGGTGGTATCTTGTATGGTGTGTGTGTGCTAGTCACTCAGTCACATCTAACTCTCTGCAAACCCATGGACCATACGGTCCCTGGAATTCTCCAGGCCAGAATACTGGAGTGGGTAGCCTTTCTCTTCTCCAGGGGCTCTTCCCGACCCAGGGATCAAACCCCGGTCTCCTGGTCTCCCGCACTACAGGCGGATTCTTTACAGTCTGAGCCACCAGGGAAGCCCATCTGGTATAGTAACTCTAGCAAAGTAATTCATTACGCAGAGACAGTTGGTAGCCCTTGTTTTTGCTTTGAGAGAGTGATTCTTATGACTTAGGCAGAAAAAGAAGCACTTTTCTTTTAAATTTAGTGCCTGGAACAGGGTAAGTGAGCTCTAAGTGGTCATAATTGTTTCTTTTTTTTTAATGTGGACCATTTTTGAAGTCTTTATTGAATTTGTTACAATATTGCCTCTGTTGTTTATGCTCTGGTTTTTTGGTTGGTGAGATCTTGGCTCAGCAGTAAAGAATCCGCCTGCTAATGCAGGAGATGCAGGTTTAATCCTTGGATCAGGAAGATCCCCTGGAGGAGGGCATGGCAACCCACTCCAGTGTTCTTGTCTGGAGAATCCCATGGACAGAGGAGCCTGGCGGGCTGCAGTCCATGGGGTCGAAGAGAGTCTGAGCTGACTGAACAACTGAGCGCAGGCATGTGTGAGATCTTAGGGCCACGGTCAGGGGCTGACCCCACACCCTTGGCGCCGGAAGGTGAAGTCAACCACCAGGCCACCTGGGAGGGCACACAGCTGTTTCTCATACAGTCAGTACTGCTGCTGTTGTTTCTGTTGCTGGTGTTCATGTTTCTGAAACACTCGTTGTTGAGAAGGGGAACTCAGACTGCGTTACAGCCCCCCAGAAGGTACAGAGACTGCCCCCCGCCCACAAGGGGCTAAAATAACTTTTGTGTTTTCTATACACAAGATTTTTTCCAGGCACAGTTGAGAAACAGCGTTATTAGTTTCACGTGTAAAACCATGATTGACATTTGTATATTTTGTGAAATGACGACCACAATGCAGTGCGGCACTCAGGTCGCTTCTGTGTCTGACTCTTTGTGACCCTGTGGACTTTAGCCCGCCAGGCTCCTCTGTCCATGGGATTTCCCAGGCAAGAATACGGAGGGGGTTGCCATGCCCTCTTCCAGGGGATCTTCCTGACCCAGGGATCAAACCCACGTCTCCTGTGTCTCCTACACTGCAGGGCGATTCTTTACTGCTGAGCCACTGAGGCTCAGACCACGATATGTCTTAGTACCATTCATCACACGAGCTAGAATTGTTTTCCTGGGATGAGAATTTTCAGAATCTACTCTTAGCAACTTTCAAATATGCAACACAGTGTTATTAACTGTAGTCACCAGGCTGTCCGTCATACTCATGACTTATTAGTATCTGAAAGTTTGTGCCTTTGACCCCTTCACGAGTTTTGCCCATTTCCCCGGTTCCCTGTCTCTGGCACCCACCAATCTGTTCTCTGCTTCTAGGAGCTTTTTGTTGTCGTCATTTTTCTAAAGATTTTGCGCGTAAGTGAGCTCATACGGTATTATCTTTTCTCTGTCTTATTTCAGTTGGCATAATGCTCTTGAGGGCCACCCATGTTGCCACAAATGGCACTAGTTTGTTCTTTTTTCATGGCTGAAAATTTCCATTGTAGATATATTCACATTTTCTTTATCTAGTCATCTGTTGGTGGACACTTGGCTTCCATATCTTGGCTATTGTAAGTAATGCTGCAATAATATGAAGGCACCTATATCTTCTCATATTAATGTTTTTGCTTTCTTAGGGAAAATATCCAGATGTGGAATTTCTGGATCATATGGTAGTTTAGTCGTTAGTATCACATCTTATGTGAAAAAAAAATATCACAACAGAATTGAAATTCATTCCATGCCTTGTAAATGTGTTCCTGTTATAAAAGGTTAACTTCAGCCCTGTAAAATTCTGACTTAGTGAACTTTCCTCTTTAATGTTTATGAATTTCCTAAGTTTCTACAACAATGCATTTCATAGTCTTTTTGCCATTAGAAAAAGAGTATAACAAAAGTTTTTTTTTAAACGGAAAAAGACTGCAATTTTCTTTCATGTGATTTTTGAAAAATCAGAGTTGAAAAAATTCCATTTGGCATGGAGAAGAGTTCATATAATGCTGCTTGTCTTGAACAAAGCCACAAACTTCATTTTCAATGTATTATGTTTGCCTTTGGACAGAGGATTGCCGAAGAACAGTGGGGAGGGCAGATGCACTGTACGTGCAGTTAGCCTCATAAAAGTCAGCTTATTCTTTGCCATCTGTTACCGACAACACCTGCTTGATGGACGTAACAAAAGCAGTAGTCAGGGGCAGAGAACTACAGTTACACAGCTGAAAGTCAAGGTTGCTTCTTGGAGCTCATCAGATAGCAGTGGATTTTTTTCTTCTCAATAATAAATACACACGGTTCATGAATTTGAAATACTTTACAGCAAAACCTTTTTCAGAAAAAAAAATTTAAAAATAAAGCAATTTGAGAAAAGAAACCAACTTTTGTGGAGTCCAGTTTTCATCTCCAAGCCCTTGCGGGTCACTGATTTGTTTGATCCGTTTCAAGTGTGTTCTCCCAGAATTTCTTCAGGCAAATATAAGTGCATATGACTTCATGCATATTTTAAGCTGTGGATCCCCTAAAGAACATGATATCTAGTGGGAATGATTTTCTTTCAGAGTTTTTTTTCCTTTTGGGAATAAGGTAAAAAACCATCGTGGTTAATGTTTATATGGCTCTACTGTTCTAACAATAGAAGAGATTGCCCAGCCTGGTAAAGAGAGCTGGGCTAGGCATCAGGAAATGTGCCATCAGTTTAAACTGTAACTCTGACTGCAGTTCTCTCCTTCAGCTGAGAAGGAGACTGTGAATCTGCATGTAGGGAAAACGGAAACATGGATAACATGGATGTATCCTTGCCTTGAAATGTACAAGCAAAAAGAAGATATTAATGATTGCCTTCATAAGGACCAGGACATCTTCTAACTTTCCTTTGATGGATGAAGAGCCTTACATTGTACCTCAAAACTACAAACTAGATTTGCAAAGCAGAATACTGCTAGCAAGACACTGCTATCAAATATAATCTTTTTTTAAAAATTATTTTTGGCTGTGCTGGGTCTTTACTGCTATGAGGGCTTTTCTCTAGTTGTGCGGAGTAGGGGCTACTCCTCCACGACATGTAGGATCCCCCCGGATCAAGGATCAAACCTGTGCCATCTGCATTGGCAGGAGGATTCTTTGCCACTGAACCACCAGGGAAGCCCCAGATATAATCTGGACAATGAATTCATCAACCCAGACTTCTTTATTATTTGCAAATATCACTACCATTCAGTTCAGTTCAGTCGCTCAGTCGTGTCCGACTCTTTGCGACTCCTGGACTGCAGGACGCCAGGCTTCCCTGTCCATCACCAACTCCCAGAGCTTACTCAAACTCATGTCCATCGAGTTGGTGATGCCATCCAACCATCTCATCCTCTGTCGTCCCCTTCTCCTCCCACCTTCAATCTTGCCCAGCATCAGGGTCTTTTCAAATGAGTCAGTTCTTTGCATCAAGTGGCCAAAATATTGGAGCTACAGCATCAGTCCTTCCAACAAACATTCAGGACTGATTTCCTTTAGGATGGAAAGACTAATCACTATCATTAGCCAAAGTGTATTGAACTTCAGTGCTTTCTACCACACATAGCTGGACATCTTACTGGGAGACCTCTCTGGACATCTAGAATGTCTGAAAAGGCAACCAGTAGCCAGCCATAGAAGAGCTCTGTGGGCAAATGCTAAGGAAGTGATGAAGATGTCTTCTTTCTTTCAGTACAGTTAAGGAGTACGTCAAGGCTGTATATTGTCACCCTGCTTATTTAACTTATATGCATAGTACATCATGAGAAACGCTGGGCTGGAAGAAGCACAAGCTGGAATCAAGATTGCTGGGAGAAATATCAATAACCTCAGATATGCAGATGACACCACCCTTATGGCAGAAAGTGAAGAGGAACTAAAGAGCCTCTTGATGAAAGTGAAAGAGGAGAGTGAAAAAGTTGGCTTAAAGCTCAACATTCAGAAAATGAAGATCATGGCATCTGGTCCCATCACTTCCTGGGAAGTAGATGGGGAAACAGTGGAAACAGTGGCTGAATTTCTTTTTTGGGGTCCAAAATCACTGCAGATGGTGATTGTAGCCATGAAATTAAAAGACGCTTGCTCCTTGGAAGGAAAGTTATGACCAACCTAGATAGCATATTCAAAAGCAGAGACATTACTTTGCCAACAAAGGTTCGTCTGGTCAAGGCTATGGTTTTTCCTGTATGGATGTGAGAGCTGGACTGTGAAGAAAGCTGAGCACCAAAGAATTGATGCTTTTGAACTGTGGTGTTGGAGAAGACTCTTGAGAGTCCCTTGGACTGCAAGGAGATCCAACCAGTCCATTCTAAAGGAGATCAGTCCTGGGTGTTCTTTGGAAGGAATGATGCTAAAGCTGAAACTCCAGTACTTTGGCCACTTCATGCGAAGAATTGACTTATTGGAAAAGACTCTGATGCTGGGAGGGATTGAGGGCAAGAGGAGAAGGGGACGACAGAGGATGAGATGGCTGGATGGCATCACCAACTCGATGGACGTGAGTTTAAGTAAACTCCGGGAGTTTGTGATGGATAGGGAGGCCTGGCGTGCTGCAATTCATGGGGTCTCAAAGAGTTGGACAGGACTGAGTGACTGAACTGAACTGAACTGAAGGACGCTAGTTTAACTGAGCAGGATTTCACAGCATGGTTCTACATAAATCAGTATTTTATAGGCTGCATTTTAAAAACTTTGTCCAGTATCTTTAGTCAGTCTAATCTGTGGAAAGCATTTGTCTCCTTTGTTTTATCTATATTATATGTAACATATATGCTACATGTTATACATATTGTCCTGAACATTTAAAACGAAGCTGCAGACATCACAGCCTTTAATCCTGAAGGATTAAATATGTTTACTTCCTAAGAATATACATTATCATAGTACAATTACCAAAATCAGAATTTTAACATTGGCACAATACAGTTGTCGTTTGTGAATCTCATCCTAATCACGCCAATTGTATTGGAAATGTGCTTGACAGCAGCTTTAGTTTTTCATGTTAGCATGGAGTCCAGTGCAGGGTCATTAAATGCATTTGGTTTCCTTCAGAATGCAATAGTTCCTCTGCTTTTGTCCTTCCCAGTATTGGCATCTTTGAAGAACGCAGTTGTTTTGTATGAAAAGGGCAGGATGAATAAGAAGGATGAAATCACTGGTAGCAAGGGGGTGGAGGGAGAGAAAGAAAGGCAAACAGTACCAAAGACGTTGAAGAAAAGCCTTTGAATGAGATTGATTTGCAAATGAGCCTGTGATAATATGCATATTTAAATAATTGTTTACATCAAAATAGTAGTCCTGGAAGGTCTGCATTTATGATGCACGTGCTCAAAATCTGAATATATTGAACTCTTACTGCAGGATGTGTGCGGGGCCCTTTACACATGCAAAATAGAAGTCAGCTAAAATACCTTGCACTTTGAGATGCAAATGATATTAGCTGGAACTCTGTAACACTTGCTGCAGGGAAGGGGTGGTGCAGTTCCCCAACCACCTCTAGCTACGCCTCGGCAGCAGGGCTCAATTTCTTCCGATGATCACCCCACCGTGACTCCCTTGGTGAGAAGATAGGTTAACACTGCAGGGAGATCCCTGGTGGCCTTGAGGTTAGGATTCTCTGCCCTCACCTCCAGGCTTCCCTGGTGGCTCGAAGTAAAGAATCCCCCTGTCAATGCAGGAGATGCCGGTTCATTCCCAAATTGGGAAAATCCCCTGGAGGAGAAAATGGCAAACCACTCTCTAGGTTTTCTTGCTTGGGAAATCCCTTGGACAGAGGAGCTTGGCAGGCTGCAGTCGGAGACACCTGAGCACGACGCATGCTCTCACCCTCTAGGGCCCAGGTTTGATCTGTGGTTGGGGAACTGGGATTCTGCAAGCCATGCAGTGTGGTCCAAAGGAGTACCATTCCAGTAAATTGGGGGTTGGAACATGTTCTGTCGGCAATGGACTGGGTTTTTGTTTCCCTCTATTCCATATTAACTTCAATAAACATCCCTTTGGATAAACTGTAAAATATATCATGTGCATGCGTGCTAAGTTGCTTCAGTCCTGTCTGACTCTGCGACCTTATGAACTGTAGCCCACCAGACTCCTCTGTCCATGGGATTCTCCAGACAAAAATACTAGAGTGGGTCACTCTGCCCTCCTCCAGGGGATCTTCCTGACCCAGGGATGGAATCTGTGTCTCTTAGGTCTCCTGTATTGTCCAACCTGTTTTTATCAATACCTCCACCTGGGAAGCATACATGCTGGGAAGTGAAATCCCTCATGAAAAGGAGTGAACCGTTTTGAAAGCTTTGGACATATATACTGCCAAACTGATTTCCAAAATATTGTAGCAAAACACACTCCAGCAAGCAGAGATTTCCTTTTCCTCGGCATCCTTACTGGTACCAGAGATAAATTTGTCTAACTTGGTAAGTGAAAAAATAACATCTCAATGTTTTACTTCGTGCCGAATTGCTTTTGATGAAAGATAAATATGGATGGATAGGTAGGTAGATAACTACATTTTAAACTAAAAAGATAAACAATCTCCACAATTGAGATCAATTTAAAAAAGAATATGCCACAGAGTCAAAATATAAATAAAAATAAAGCCCCAAAGGAGAGTTTCAACAGTGCTGTGAGCGGTAACAGCGTTACTGGAATGCTATTCAAGAATGATTTAAGATAAACAGCTTCTCCTGTCTACATCTTAAGGAAAAATAGAAAACATGTGTTTTCTCTGGATTAGTGTGAGTTGTAAATAATACATGCAATACAGCTGACACCTAACAGGAGATCAGCATGGGATTATGTATTTTTAAAAAGTCACATTATTTTAAAGACACACTTCAAGGGTATCAGATGTATTAGCAAACATGGAGAGTACAGTAAAGGTTGAATTCAGGAAGCAAGAGTCTTGAAAAATACTCATAACCCTCTGACTCCCACAGGGCTGAGCAAGCTTACTTCTCCTATGTGGAATCACAGAATCTATTTATGCTGCAACAAGATTTCCCATGAGATGTTTACAAAAGTAACCACAGTGTTCAACCCAGTTGATCCAGTTGACTGCCCACATATCACATCTAGATCCATCTAGGAAAAATCTAGAAAATCATACAACAGTCCACAAGGATCATACCAACTGTCTGAGGCTACATTTGGCAGAACAGATCACGGGGAAAGAAAAGGCAGGACAGATTTACCAGGAGACACACTTGGCGAAAATGCTTCCCAGGTGCTCAGAGATAGAGAACCTACCCGCCGGTGCAGGAGACAGGGGTTCCATCCCTGGATTGGGAAGACCCCCTGGAGAAGGAAATGGCAATCCACTCTAGTATTCTTGCCTGGAGAATCCTTTGGACATAGGAGCCGGGTGGGCTGCAGTCCATGAGGCCCACAAAAGAATCGGACACCACTTAGTGACGAAATAACAACAATACTTACTGAGCAAATTAGTATGTATGTAAAATATTAGTTCTATAAATGTGTCTATCCTGAGGCAATTTTAAATTTAAGAAATTGTTTTACACCCAACTGCAGTTTTGACTTTTCATTTTGAAATAATGATAGGATCACAAGAAGTTGCAGGAGGAAAAAAAAAAATGCAGGGAAAGTCATCTGTACCCCGTGCCCAGCCTCTCTGGTGGTAAAATCTATGGTACAGCATCAGGTCTTCCCCGACGGTCCAGTGGTTCACACTCTGAGCTTCCACTGTGGGTGACGTGGATTTGATCCTGGTGGGGAAACTAAGATCCCCCATGGCTCACAGAGCAGCTTAGCAAAAAAAGAAGAAGAAGGAATGTTGTAGGATAGTATCAAAGCCCAGGAAACTGATGCTGAGAGGATCCAGGGAGCTTATTCAGCTTTCACTAATGTTACCAGCACTCATGTGTCTGAGTTAGTGGTATAGAACCCACCTGCCAATGGAGGAGATGTAAGAGACATGGGTTCGATCCCTGGGTCAGGAAGATCCCTGGAGAAGAAAATGGCAACCTACTCCAGTATTCTTGCCTGGAGAATCCCTGTGGACAGAGGAGCCTGACAGGCTACAGTTCATGGGGTCGCAAATAGTGGGGCATGACTGAAGCGACTGAGCGTGCACGCACACGTGTGTATGCTGTGTATGTGTTTGTGTATGTGTGGGAGGCATCCGATGCAATTTTATCACATGTGTGCCATCACGTAACCAGCAGCATAATTAAGATACTGAGCTGATCCATCACCCCAGGTGACCTTGTGTTGGCTTTTCCTAGCTCCCCAACTCCCACCCTTGGCCCTGGCAATCACTAATCGGTTTTCCCTACCTGTAAGTTTGTTATTTCAGGAATGTTACATAACTGAAATCATACAATATGGAACCTTTGTGATTGGCTTTTTTCTGCTTGAGGTCCATCCAGGTTGTGGTGAGTCAGGAGTTCATTCCCTGTTATTGCTGGAGAGTGTTCCATGACACGGATGTGCTACAGGTTGTTTAACCAGTCACCTATTGAACATCTGAGTTGTTTCCAGTTTAAGGTTATTGTGAATAAAGCTGCTGTGAACATTTGTCTACAGGTTTTGCATGAACGTAAGGTTTTGTTTGCCGGAGTAAATGCCAAAGAGTGCAGTTGCTGAATCATATGGTAAATGCTTGTTTCATTTTTTAAGAAACTGAAAAACTGTTTTCTAGACAGGCTGCAGCATTTTATATTCCCACTAGCAACCCACTCCAGTGTTCTTGCCTGGAGAATCCCAGGGACGGGGGAGCCTGGTGGGCTGCTGTCTCTGGGGTCGCACAGAGTCGGACACGACTGAGTGACTTCACTTTCACTTTTCACTTTCCTGCATTGGAGAAGGAAATGGCAACCCACTCCAGTGTTCTTGCCTGGAGAATCCCAGGGACGGGGGAGAGTGGTGGGCTGCTGTCTCTGGGGTCGCACAGAGTCGGACACGACTGAAGCGACTTAGCAGCAGCAGCAGCAATGTGTGAGAGGCCCAGTGATTCCATATCCTTGGCAGCATTTTGCGTTATCACAAATGTTGTACTCGTTCTGACAGGTGTGTTCGGCCATCTCGTGATGGCTTTCATTTGCATTTCCGTCATGTCTAACGACGCTGAACATTTCTTTGCATGCTTTGTGATTTGTGTATGCTTTGCAATGAAATGTCTGTTAATCTTTCTTTTTCTAAACTGAAGTATAGTTGATTTACAGTGTCAGTTTCAGGTAGGCAACAGTGATTCCGTATTTTTATAGCGTGTACTCCCTTTAAATTTGTTATAAAATATTGGCGATATCCCCTGCTCTGTACACTATATCCTTGAACCTTATTTTATACAGAATAGTTTGTACCTCTCTGTCTCTCTTTTTTAACCTGCAGACGAGCCAGTTGCTTGGTTTGATTTTATATTTACTTATATATTTGGCCATGCGGCACACAGAAGTCTTAGTTCCTAAGCAGGAATTAAGACGCCCTTCAGCGGGAGCAGGGACCACCGGGGGGAATCGCCGAGTGAGCCTCCTCATTGCCTGCACCTGTGTTGCCCCTCTTCTCTTCCCTCCGCGCACCAGATTGTTCTTTATACCTATGAATCTCTTTCTGTTTTGTTTGTTTTTGGCTCTGTTTTTTAGTTCCACTTATATCATAACTTACAGTATTTATCTTTCTCTGTCTGACATTTCTCCAAGCATTATATCCTGAAGGTCCATTGATATTGTTACCAATGGCAAAATTTCATTCTTTTTATGGCTAATATTCCACTGGTTATATGTACCACATCTTCCTTATCTATTTATTTATTTGCTGATGGACACCTATGTTGATTACATATAGTGGCTATTAAATTACGTATAGTGGCTATTATTAGTAATGGATTAAAAAAAACAACAACAACAAGACTGCTGTGAACATTGCGGGGCATGCATCTTTTTGAATTTAGTGTTCTTGTTTTCTTTGGCTGCACGCCCAAGAGTAGGACTGCTGATCCTGTGGCTGTTCTAGCTTTAGTTTTTTGAGGAATCTCTGTTTTGTATTCCATAGTGGCTGCACCAACTTACATTCCTGCCAACAGTGTGCTGCTGCTGCTGCTGCTGCTGCTAAGTTGGTAGGGTCCCCTTTCTCCAACATCCTCTCCAACATTTGTTATTTCTAGACTTTTTAATGACAGCCATTCTGACAGGTGTGAAGTGATGTTGCATTGTGGTTTTGCTTTGCGTTTCTCTGACCATCTTTGCATGTGCTCATAGCCATCTGCACACCTTTAGAAAAATGTCGAATTCAGGTCTCCTGCCCATTTTTTTTTTTTTTTTAGTCAAGTTGTTTGCCTTTATTAAAACCAAGTTGAATAAGCTGCTTGTATAGTTTGGATATCGACCCTTTATCAGTCATATAATTTGCAAGTATTTTCTCCCATTCAATAGGCTTCCCTTTTGTTTTGTCAAAGAAGATCCTGAGCTTATTTCACCCAAAATGGAATTTTTGTGGCATCTCAGTGACTATTGGTGGCTTCCTAGATCATAGTGTTTGACCAGGATTCAGAGGTTAGCTCTGGGCTCAGAACAGAGTGCCATTTGCCCCTGCTCAGGAGGGGAACTGGTGACATTAGACAAGCAACCGCCTGTCCCTCGGCTGGGGTGATCCTCTCATTACACCAATGAGGACCAGGGGCCCCTGGAGTGCGACAGAGTGAGCGGCTGGGTTTGGTGAACGGTGCCCACTGTTGGCTTGCAGGATCTCAGTTCCTCAACCAGGATTGAACCCAGGCGTCAGGGAGTAAACGTTCCAAGTCCTAAGCACTGGACTGCCAGGGAATTGGCTGCATTTTTTAAATGATCATCAACGTGAAACATTTTATGCCTTCACTATTTTCATGATTGAGTTCACTGAAGTAAAAGAAATGGAGTAAAATGCTGTCAGTCACCCTGAGAAGTGTCCCAGCCTTTGAACTTGTGATTTTTTTTTCTTAGGGAGACCATTTTTCCCTAGATTTGGGCCAGGCCTCCGATACTGTGGTTCC